>OZ012677.1:157373886-158632420 GCA_963942445.1 Argyra leucocephala | reverse complement strand
ATAAAATACAATATTTAAAATATACATTTACTAAATAAAAAATAAAAATAATAAATATAGCATCATTCCAGATATTCATTAGAATATGTAATGAATGAAACTGCAAACAAAAATACAGACATAAAAATATAAAATATTGTTGGGTACATACATAGTAAAGTAGAAAATTAAAGCTAAAAAGCTTAAAAAATTAAAATTATATAATGAAAAAATAAAAAAATAAATAAACATTGTTATTGTTGAAGAAGTTCCGCACTTCCCCTCTATTTTTAGTAACAAAAATAAAAATTAATAAATAAACCAACCATTCACATTCGTAGAGAAAAATCTTTAGTGTTCATATTCATGTGACACAAAATGTATAATATTGAACTATCGTCAATAATGTCAAAATCAAAAATTATTTGTGATGATTTAGTTTGTGCAAAATAAAAACTATTTTGGTATATACTTCAGTGTTTCAATTTTTTTTTTAAATATTTTTAAATGGCACCATAATTCAATCTTTCATTAAACTGAATTCTTTGAAATACATATTAAATAAATGAAGTCGTTGAAGTTGCAATCAACAATGATGCTGAAATCGTTGAAACTGATGACAATGATGTTTTCCAGTTACTTCAGATAGGTACATATACTTGAATATATAATATGTATATATATATAGAATCATAGATATATTTTATAAGTACCATACAAATGTTTAAGTAAATTGACTTCGAATTTATTTTATATTTTTTGTGCGTAAAGTCGGTTACTTTTTTGTTGTGTAAAAACATGAAAACAAAAAATTTATAAACATGATATTATTTACTGCATGCTTCCCATTTTATCTATATCTACTAACTTAATTCTATTTATTTACCTTATACTTCAATTTTACCTATCCTTATTTATTTTATACTGTCCGCGAGTTTTGAAAAAAAAAAAAAAATTGTTTAATTGTCATATCGTTGTCATTTTTTTAACAAGTTTTTCTTAAGTTTTCTACAATTAGATACTCTTTAAAAGTAACCTGAAGTACTGCCGGAAAGAAATATGTATATGGAAATATGTCTTTTTTTTTATTATTCAGTTCAAATAAACATTCTTTATTAAAAATTGTTTTTGTTGATTTTTATTATATTGGATTATTATTCTGCTGTCGCTGTCGCTTTTTATTTAATAAATTCAACCGTATTAAATTTCTTTTCGATTTATTAAAAGAAAATTTTTGCGGCTTTTGCATTGAATTTTACTAATCTTATCTATTTCAATATATTGTGTCAATCCATTGGTTTGGGTCATTGAAGAGTTACGTATTATTTGATATTAAGGTGAATTACATTACAAAAAAAATATATATATATAAATTCTTTTTAAAAGATTAGTGATTCTCTAAGATGTTAAATCTTTTTTAGAGATTTTAGCAGAATTTTCAATTTTGTTTTTATTTTATTTATATTTGACATTATTTTCCAATTACATAAGTTCACAATTTTTTAAATTTATATTTCCACAAGTTAACGATCGTAATACTATTATTATTTTATATTTATATTTTCTTTAAGACCCATAAATCTATTGTCTATGCTGTCAGGAGTATTTGAAAAAATTATAGTACACAGCAGTGATGCTCCTGCACCAATTTGGTTTTCAAACTGAAAATAGCACGGTCATAGAATATTTGTATTTATTTATTTATTTTTTTTTTAACAGTGGATCCTAAAGATAAATCTGCACGCCAACTTAATAGGTCTTTTTCCCTTTCGAATAATTAGTTATACATATTAATTAGTTATACATATTATTATTTTTATTAGTTTTTATTAATTATTGAATTATATTTGAACCGATGTGGTTGTATTGAATTTTACATTTTTTTCAATAATTTACCATTTGAAAAATTTTCGGTTCGTACGGGGCTCCTCGATCGTTACATTACTATACTCAAGTGCTTTACCACTCGACTACCGAGGCCACTATTTAATTATTTATTTCATTATGTGCATATACATGAGACGGTAAGCCTCTACAAGAGTATACGATAAAAACAAAAGAATAAAGCTGCCGAAATAAAATAAAAATTTAAAGAAAGAAAGTTCTGTTCAGCGGTGTTTTTGGATGTCAGCCAGGCATTTGATAAAGAGTGACACGAGTGGCACAACAACATCTACCAGTTGAGTTTTATCTACTAATAAATTCTTATATAACCAATAGACGCTTTTGAGTTAGATTCAAATCCTATGTAATAGAAGAACATGGAATCAATGCTGGCGTGCCTCAAAGTAGTGCACTAGGACCACTTTTATACCTACAGTATATATGTCTGATCTACTAGAAAACAGGAACATATTAACATCCACCTCCGCAGACGATACTGTACTTTTAAGCTGCCATCCAAATTCACATATAGCCTCTACAAGACTACAAGAATATTTGCAGCAGATACAGGAATGACTCTATGAGTCGAAAATGAAGGTCAATATTTTTTTTATGCTCTTGACAGTAACTTAGGTGGAACCACTTTTTCGTACTTAATTAAGTGCGGTACTGTAAATTTATTATACAATATCTACAATGTTTTTCGAGCATTTATTTATCAAAAACTCATTAAATGTGGAAAACTACTGGTATCGTCAGGAACTAAGCCTTTTTAATTAGAATAGCTCCATTTTATTTAATCTGTTATCAGATTATACTCTCAATAATTTTTTGTCCATTATTTTATCCCAATGACAAAGGGTACTGAACCAAGTTGAAAATACCATTTAAATTCATTTTTTTTTTTGGTTAATCGGGAATTGAACCTGGAACCTTTCGGTTCGATGAGAGTAAAAGTATATATGTATTTAAATTTCTCGTTAAAGGAAGAATTATGCTCAGCAGTTGATATAAATGAGGTAACTATTCCGGAAGCTAATGAGGTTAAATATACCTAGACAAAAGGCTAACTTGTAAGAAGAGCATCAACGCAAAATAAAGATAACTAAAACTCAAGATGAACAGCATTTATTGGCATTTATTGGAAAAAATTCTACACTAGATCTGGAAACACAAATTGTTGCTATATAAAGCAATTCTGAAACCAATCTGGTCCTATGGGTGTCAATTATGAAGAACTGCGTCTAATAGTAACATCGAAACAATTCAAAGGATGCAATCACAAATTTTACGTTAAATTTTTTTGATATTTACCTATTTCTGATTGTACCCCTAAATCTTGTACCCCTTGGCACCTTAGAGGAAAAATCAATATTTTATTTATTTTCATAAATATTAAATGCTTATACCCAGTCTTAAATAAGCTTAAATGCTCCCTGTTTGAGTTGTGGTAATTTCAATTTAAAATATTGCTTTAATTTGATAAAGAACAGTGCAGCCATGGGAATTTTCCTTTTTGTTGAGAGCTTAACTTCCCAAATAGCAATACTAATTTTATTATTACGGGCTTCGTTTTACCATTTTAAGTCTCGTGTAACTTCAAGCTACTAAGATGAATGAAAGTAAAATTGTATATTATTCTGAATCATTTAATTTGTACAACAGATAGTTTAAATAATTTGAATAACCTAAGTGTTAAGTGTAAATAATTTTGACCGCCTTATTGTATTATAGTTCTAACTGTAAATTTTTTTGAAGGTTTTCTTAAAAATAAGAAAAAAAATGGCTAAAAATTTTACCTTAATTCAGTAAAGTTTGTTAATTAATTACAAAGAGGAAATTATTTTTGATGTACAAATAATTCTGGAATTTACTGTACATATTTCCTATCATATATTATATATACCATTATCATAAAATTATTTTTAATTCATTTTCTTTACCTCCCAATTAAAAACAAATCCAATGATTTTAAATTCAAGATAATTTTTATGTTAACCATCAAGGAACAACTAGACTATACAATTGATTGTATTTATAATAATTAATAGTAAGTAATTCATATCATTAAAATGTTATAAATGATTTAAAATGTGAGTACAGAGTAATTCGACTCATTTCATTAGAACACAAAAAAAAAAAAAAAAACAAGAGAAATAATTTAATTACTGGAAAATCTACTTTCTACCAATTAATTTTCTTTTTTTTTAAATAAAAGTTTATTTCCTTTAATGATTGATAATTAGTGACTATTTTTTAATTTCTTTTCGTTTTGTTATATAAAAAATGAGATGAGAGTAGTTTTAATTAATATATATATATATATATATATATATTTTTTAATTTCCTTTCAAATATGCTGTTATCAGTATTATAACCTAGATTTTGTAAGTCAGGTTTTTTAAAGAATTTTTTGAATTTTGATGAAAACATGATTTTTTATTCAAGCATTAAATCAGTTTTTATTATGGATTAACATAAGGGTACTATTTTTTACTATTTATTCTATATTTAGATCTAATGCAGCGCAGCAATTAATGATTAATTTAATTTTACACACTAACAAATATAAACAAAGAGATTGAAATAATACCCTTTTTATTAATTAAAAATTGTTTTGTTTACTTTTTTCTTATCAAAGTGAAATTAGATTAATTTGTCTTACAATTATGACTTCTTCTTCTTTTGAATATTTGTAACTAGATATTGGTGACTACTTGGAACACTGAATACAGAAATCACATACACATTATCTTATTGTTATTATGTTAATTGCGACATATAATAGTTCCCGATTATGTTGACGTCTGATTTTTTGATGTTTCATAACTATGAAAATTACAATTGTTTTTTTTTCAACGTTGCTACTTTTTTTTCCCTTACTCCTCTTCGAAGCATAGGGCTTACATTTTCGTCGTACGTTAGCTTTAGTTTTCGTTTGTTCCCATGTTATGTGTGTTTTTTCTTGTTATCATTTTACGGTCTTCCGCCAGGTGTTCTTTGGATGATCGGGTCTTCTTATACCTTGTGTGTTCCATTCTACATCTATTCTTCTCCAAGTGAATATTGGAGGAATAATTTTATTAAAGTGAGCTTGAGATTGGCATTATATGATCAAAAGCAACTGCTTTATATAGTGTTTGACACTCGGTTTTAATGGATCTATTAAAAAACCTTGTTTGTTTTTAGTCCCATCGATAAATGAAACTCGCTTTTAGTAAGATTGAAACTTCGTATTTTTACTAATAGTCCTATCTTTACCTAATAATCCCATATTTTTGTTAGTTCAGGCTTTTCAAATTTTGCGATTGCAAATTTTCTTTTAATTTCTTCAGTGCAGCCTCCTTGGTTCGATATCATTAACTCGAGATAATTATAACTTTTTCTGTTTCATAGCTAACAATAATTTTTTTCTGATATTAGACAATATTCTGTTGCTTCTATCATCTGCTAAGCGCTTCAGCTAATATGAAATTTCAGCAATTACGCAACCGTATATTGGCGTAGCTGTTAGAATTAATAAATAATTTTATACTCCTGCATTGTGTTTGATAATAGTAGGTACTTAAATTACCCAAAGTACTTATACCAATACTTATACCAATGTTGTTTTAAAATATCTTAATTCCAACGAATCGAATATAGTGGCGTTCACTGTTTCTGTATCGGTGAATGTTATTACTAGTATCTGATTAAAGTTGTAAACTTGACTACTTCTTCTAGGGTTAATGTTTTCAAATGTTATATTTTTAATCCTTCCAGTTGTATTATTATTCACAAATTTAAATCTATCATTAATTTTATAGAATTTTTAATAAAAATTATTTCCGCGAATATATTTTATTTTATCATTTAATTTTTCTCATCCCAGTCAATTTATTGTACAAATTTAAAATAAAAACCACAAAAATAAATTTTTTTTATTAAATTAATTTATTTTTTTTTTATTTTTATATATTACAGGAAAAGAAATAATGAGGACATGCGATGTATTTGCAATTGATGATTGTAAAACTGCAAATGGTATCACCTACTGTTATTGTAGTAAAGATTTATGTAATACACAACATTCACAGCTACCAGAATTAATTGGACATACTGATGCTAGAAAATCATCACGTGATATAAATTATCCAAGTGATGATGAAGATTATAATGATGATGATCAAATCGATGATCTAACTCATGATGGTAGTAAACATAGTGGTGTTGGAAGTAGTGTAAGTGGTGTTAATGCTGGTGGTGTTGCTCATAATGGTGGTGTAGGTGCTGGTGGTGCTGGTGGTGGTAATAGTAATCATCGTAATCATCGTAAACATCATAAACATAGAAGTCATTTAAATAATATTGAAGATAATGATGATGATGATGATGATGATGAAGATGATGATGACGATGATGATGATGACGACGATGATGATGATATGAGAGATGATGGTTCTGGGATGAATAATTTAGGAAATCAATTTGATAAAGATAAATTAAATCGTGAAGTTGAAGTTATATTTAATAGTGGTAATAGAATTTTTAATTATAATAAAAACTATTATTATTATTCTAGTCCAATAAATACTAACATAAAATTATTAATTAATATTAGCTTAATATTTATTCTATTAAAAACAACAATAAATATATTTGGATAAAACAAAAAAAAAAAAAATTATATAATTAATTTAAAGAAAAAAAACATTAATATTACAAAAAAAAAAAAATTATTATCATTATTATTATTGTGTACATGTATAAATAAATAAATTAATATTACTTATTAAATTTAATTAGGAATGCTCAAAAAATTAAATCATTATATTTAAAAAAACAAAAAACAAAAAAAAACACAAAAATTTAAGTTTATTTTAGTTGTATAAAATGAATTTATTAAGAATTACTAATTTGAATAGGTACTGTTTTAGGTGTTCAGTTGATATTATAAAACACATAAATACATATATAAATATATATTAATATAAAAATGAAATTAAATGAACTAGAAAAAAATAATAATAATGTATATTAATGTAGTTAGTTAGTTGGAAAATTCATTAAATTCTAATTCTTTTATTATCCTGCAAATTGCATATAAATTTTTAATAACTTAAATAACATTTTTGTATACCTATAATTAGGTTATATTAGTTTAGACTATAACATTAACTAACTACAAATGATATTGTCTATATAACACCAAAAATTCGTTTTATCGGTTAATAAGTCAAACTGATAGCCTTTGTAATTGCTTTTTGTTTTGTTTTAATATACCTGTCATTCTTTGATTGCGAATAAATAGAAAACAGGCTTAAGTTAACATTGGAATATAGCTAATGAAAGGGCTTAAATTGAAACTAGAAATTACTGTACGATTTAGTATTAGATCGAACATTCATTTAATAATTATTTATTGGCCTAACAAAACCTAGAAGCCCCAATATGAAAATATATCACATCCCAAATAATTCTTTAAAACTTATCACAAAGAAAGTAATTTATTAAGCATAGTTAAAAATATTTAAATCTTATGCAGTTACCAGTAACATTATAAAAATTATTTACGCCGAACAAAAGTTTGCAGACCTTTTTAATACGAGATAATCCTATAGACTATAGAGAATACATAATATAAATTTGTTATTAAACATGAGCAGCTCGAGTTATTTATTTATTAAATAAGGATTAAGGAACAAGATTCCACATAAATGTTTTTAAAAAGGTTTCTAAATTATTTTTGTCGCTCAGAATGTAAATGTGGTTTTACTTAATTTAAAACAGCAGTTTAAATACTCTCAAAATAGCTGCAATAATAATTAACAAAATTATTTGTAAGTTTTAATTTAAATTATTGAATTCTCCTGTAAGTATGCAAATTTTTTTTTTGTAGAATAATATTTTAGTTTTGTATCAGCACTGTGGTTATTATTGATTTCATAACTATTTGCAACAATTCAAATCTTGCTCAAATCAATTTTGTAGCCTATTGTGTCCTAATAGCAGTTAAATTTTAAATTTTAGAATTAAATATCTTGTTGCTTTTTCTCTTCTAATGTGAATGTTTCTTATTCCAAAAGAAAATTTTTATAAAGATAGATGAGATGTAGGAAAACAATTTACCACACTAATACTTCTTCTATAGAATTTTGATACAGAAATCAAACCAATTATTTCTCAAATTATCATAATATACAAATACTAAATTATATTTTTTAAGGATCGGAATTGTTTTGTTGTGATGAATTTCATATTATTTTAAATTTTAGCTGAGTATGACAAGCAATAACAAAGTATTAAAACCACATCAAATTGTTATGATAATTTTATTTTTGTCAACAGAAGAATTCGGTTCAGTCACTAATATTCGGGAATCATTTAATTAAAATGTTGACTGACATATACACATGACATGGCTTAACATCAAATTGCATACATAGGGTCTGTTTTTTAGTTTAGCAAGCAGATCGTGTAAGTTTAGTTTAAACGACGATTAACACACGAATGAAAAATAAAGCCTTAAGAAAAGTACTTTTATATTTGGTCAGTGAGTTCTTCATTCCAATGTGTTACCACACCGGTTTTGAAAATTTTGGAAATATTCGAAGTAAAATATCGACCTTGGGGAGCAAATGCAATAATGAAAATCCAATTTTCTTATATTTCACATTCCAGCTTTAAATTAATATATTCAAACCAGTTAAGGTAGTCTAAAAATTAAAATGAACTCTTTATGATAGATTTAACAATAAAATTGATTTTCGAAAAGGTTCAAGAAGCATTTTATTACTTTATTATTATATGGTTTTTAAATCACAACATAAAATTTGTTACATTTTTTGTTATTGTTTTTGTTGTATTTGTATTACCAAATTCATAAGTTGATCCTTTTTTATTGTTTTGTTCCTTCTTATTTTATTGGTTAATCTTAATATTATACAAGTAATAATAATTTGTAAATAACAGTAAATACACAATTAAAGATTATTTTATTTATTGGAATTCTCTTTAATATCCTTATAAATTTATTCTTATAAGATCCTTTAAAATAGGTTTTATTTATGTATATGTACAGAAAATTGTGTAACTGATCACTATGATTTCTAGTCTTGATTTATTTGATAAGCGAACAATTTTTACTTAAACATAATTCAATGTTCATATCCTTAAAAATTTTTTTTATATATATTTTTTTGTTTATTTGGCTTAACTATTATTTTTATTTCATTGACAAAGGATAATATCCGATACTAATTCGAATTTATTGTATAAGAGAATATTTTATGACATTTATAAAATGTTCATGTGATGATGTTTCATATTATATACATATGAATAAACACACAAGAAGTCAAAAAAATAAAAGTATAAAAAAACATAAAACTATTTAAGGAATACTGATTGAAACAAAATATCTACTCAATTGTTTTAAAAAAAAAGTTATTCAGAGAAATTACTCAACCCAAGAGTGGTATAAATATAGAATACGCACGGACGTCCGTCCAATCCATATAAAAAATTTAAACTGAATATATTAGAATATATCGTTATAGATATTACGACAATCTGCAAAATTTGGAAGTATCAAAAAAAAATTTTTTTTAAGTATGTCCAAAAAAAAGATAAAATTTGTAGCCAGCAAAACAATATATAGCCAAAATGTAATGTACAGGCCAAAACGAAATGTTCTTATTACTGTATTCGAAAAAATTATCAAGTATTGTATGCTGCTTCCATTATACATATTTAAGACAATAATATTGAAAAATCATTTATTATTGGATTATTAAAAAAATAATTTTAATTGTTGTTAACCATTTTATTTGATAGAATTAGTTTAGATTAGATTAAATTTTATTCAAAGCTTTTTCACGACTTTTAGGTTTTCGTAATTATTTTTACATACTATATTTACATTACGAAAAATGAAATTTCATCTAAAGAATGACATAATGGAAAATTTTTAAAAAACTTAACGTAAATTAAAGAAAATAGTGAAACCTTTATTTTACTTAATTATAATAGATTATGTTAAACATTTTTGATTGATTTTGATAACTCACATATGTTTTTATAATATCTTGATATAAAGTGATCTTGAAGTGATCTTGATACATAATACTATTTTTGTATATTATCATTACGAAATTTAGTCGATATTTCTTATGAAATAATGTTGCACATCCTCAACATAAATTAATCTTTTACACAAATAACTAGGTACCATATTGTGTTATATACAAATAATAAGACATTCATCTTCAATTTTTGATTTATTGTAAGCCATTGAAGACAATTCAACATGAATTTTATGGATGTAAATCTATTACACTTCAGAGCTACTCACATTCCTCAGTTTTGTAGTTTTTATATTAATGATTTTCTTTGAAGAAAAAGCTATGATAGTCGAAGAATACTCAAAATAAGGTTTGGCAATTGCATTGAAAAAATTTGGTTGAGTCCCATAAAAATCTACAAGTCTTGTAGAATAATTTTTCATATAAAAATTTTACAATGGCAAACTTGAAAATTTTTCTTATAACTACCACATAAATTACAACAAAATTATCGCAACAAATTTTTTGACCGTAAGTGTATTTATTTACAATATCTATCTAATATTTTTTTCAGTAATCTATTTACTGTTTTTTCACCACAAAATTTTATTCTTAATTTTCTAAATGGACTGTTTTTGTAGTTTTTTTTTTTATTTTTCTCTGTTTTTGTTTTAATGTCCTTTTTTTATAAACTTTTCAACTGTAAATAGCATCCGTATATCATGTAATACAAAAAAATAAAAATGGATATACTTAAATGTGATTGAGGTATTAAAACTTTTTGCTTTTATTTTTTTTTTTTGGGTAAATTATATCTGAAGGTGATATAAATATATTAGTATTTCGAAATATATAAATAGAATATTTGAAATTAAAATAATTGAATCCATTATAATTTATCATTCACTATATATACGAAGAAGAGTACTAAACTGATATTAATTTATTGAATTTAATTTAATGTCATGACTTATAGTATATAATTATTTGGATTTTTCTATTAAGATTTGATGTCCTTAAATTATACAAAAAAAAAAACAGTAATTATTCATAAAAATATTTGGTTAAAACAAAAATTTGTTACTGGTAGGTAATTCGGTAATTTAAAATTTCATTACCAGTTTACCAGTAATTTACCGGTATTTTGAAAATAATATCAAATTCCAATATTTAGTAATAATTAGTTTTTAATAATACTAATATTTGTATTTACGAATTATGCTTAGATTTGATACATATTTTTTTATTTATTGAAATATTATCTTAAAAATGCATAAAGTATTTATACTTTTAACTTTTAATTGGCTTCGAATTTTTGTATACAGTATTCTAGTTGAGGAAAATGCTCTTTCTGAATCCACGCTAGTTGGACAAATAGTTATAATATAGTCATACGCCAATTATAAGTATTTCCCTCGGCGCTTTTTATCTTCAAAAGGAACAATTTATCTACGAACTACCTTAGTCAAAATTCTGTTATCTTGCAGTACACTTTTCTATTTTAATTGTCTTTAATTTCTAAAAATAATCTTTCCTTCATAGATAATTCCGCTTCTGGGTCTATTTCTGAATCTCCTTCAATTAAAGGAAGTTCATCGTTTTCACAGTCAGTTTCAATCAAGTTTAAATTGTTAGAACTATCAAGGCATTCTATTCAATTTATAATTAATTTGGTAAATGTGGCTTTATTTGTAATATTAAAAATATTATTATTATGCTACCATTATTTGAATTGGACAACATAAATTGTCTGGGTCAAACAAACATTGCAGAGATTCGGTTAAATTGATTCTTATTTGCTTTTATTAATTCATATTTAAATTTAAAATAAATTCATATTAACATAAATTTTAACATAACGTCACCACTAAATAAGATAAAGTGTGTCGGCAGCCAATTTAATAGATCGTAATGCTACGATTATATGAGATACAAAAAAAGGTCTATAAATTTTAACCCACTATTGAGATCAATGAGTCTTCTTTTTAGCTTATAATAGCGTTCGATAAATATGAATATATGGCCGGAATTACGGGTAAAACGAGTAAAATTTACCGGTAATACCGTAAGTTATTTTTGCAATGATTTATTGGTGTCCGGTTTTGCGTTATTGCACTTGCACTTGCTAGTGACAATTTTATTTTTCTGTTAAGACTTTTACATCTCACATGAATATAAACGATTGAGTTTATAACTTAAGATGACCTAATCAATAAAATTAGGATAGTTATTACCCCCCTTGAGTTATTCGGATTTATTTCGGGTCACTAATCTATTTTACTAAAAGTTAAATCAAATTAAGTACTTTGACCCGATTGAAAAAAATAAGTCTTTCAGTAAAGTTATTAAATACTAAACGTGTTATGATCATATTTGTTGACTTAAATCTTTATATAGATGCAATCTGTATTCCAAACTGATGACTAAAGTTATAAAAAATGTTTTATTTTGTATTTTTGACTGTAGCAGTTTTTCTTTAAAGCTATGTGCATTTGTATTTAAAGGAATATCTCGTCTATCAAACTCTTGATATTGATTAATGAATAGTTCCATAATCCAACTTTATGTAGTGTTGAACTACCTAAACTATTTTATTTAGCATTGTGATTTATCTTATAATTCATATAGATTGAAAATTAATCACATGTGAGTTTTAATTTCGTTATAGTTACAACTAGTTAAGTTTAATAACCACTTCAAACAGTTCCTCATATTCAATATTAGTTCTAAAATATTAATTAATAATAAATTTTGTAGTTTTTTTTTTTCTCCTATCAGGATTTAATTGAAACCTACCAATTATATATAAAATCTTTTAAAACATTTCAATTAAAAAATTTTCATTCATATTTTAAAAATGGTTAACCCTGAAAAAAAAAAATCAAAAATAAAATTTCAATTTTCCAATTAGCTAACTGCATATATGTATGTATATGCATAGATATATGTATAATTATCTAGTATACATTAAAGAATTATAAAATTTAAAAAACAAATGTACTTTTTAAGTAAATGTCGTTATAAAATGTAAAAAAAGTAAAAAAAACATGTATACCTACTTAAATATTAAAAAATATATACATATTTATATGTATATGAAATAATATATGTATGAAAATACAAGGTGATTGAGGAATTGTCAGAGCAGTACATCTAAAAACAAAAAATATAGCGCACAAATTTTAAATATTTTTAATTTTATTTTTAATTTATTTAATTTGTGTTTAGTTTTAGTTTAGTTCAATTTCAAATTGCTATCACCAATGGCCATATAATATAGTTGTTACAACACTAAATCAAATTGCGATGTCCTGCAACATAAAATCTATTCATTTGTAGAATTAAATGCTAATAGCTAGAATAATTTTTTTCATATTAATTACAATACACTGCATCTAAGATTAAAATGTTCTATATTTCAATAATTTAAGTTAAAAAAAAAATATTATAATGAAATAACAAGATCCGTTAAATTAAATAATAAAAGATTACATAATAAAAGTTAATCATAACATTCCAATATAATTTTGTATAATTAATAGATATATAGACTACTAAATAACTCTTTATTCTAGAAATCGATATACTGATATAACCAAATATTTAAAGATATTAATAATAAAAAAAATCGATTCAGGCTTGGGTATGTGCTAAAATGTACAATTATAAAAAATTAAATTGTCAGTTTTATTTTAAAATTTGGCTGGTTCCATATTCTGATTATGTTGTCATTTATTTGTATATCCCAGAATATTGAATTAACCAAATCTTAAAATATGATGTAATGAAATAATTTTTACAAGAGTTTACGATAATAAATTCGATTAAATGAAGAAAGGATTTTTTTTGTTTTTTTTTTAAATGTGTTTTATTTTTATTCATTTTCTTTTATGCTTATATAGATATTTGTACAAAAAAAAACACTTAAACCAAATTATTCTATTTCTTGTTTTCATCCTTAATGACCTACTAAGAAATATACTCTAAGATTTTAAATTTTTTAAATTTATTAATTTATTTAATCAGGTGTTAGCTGTCTATTATTATTTTATTCCTTCGTACTTTATACATTTTTTCTTTTTATTATTCAATTGGAAAAAAAAATTTTTTTGATCAAAAAACCAATTTTTATTTTGTTGAAGAAAGGATTTTCGTTAAAATTGTTTATCTGAAAAAAAATTTACTTTCAAATATGAAGCAGCAAATTGCAGAAGATAGTAGTTGCTGCAATTTTCTAGATCTTTAGAATTGATATTCCAAAAAATAATTTTATTTTGGAATGGAATAACAATAATGGTATTTACGATTAAGTGTAGAAGCGTAGTAGCATTTGTACCACGATTTCATGAACTTACCCTTGTGCTTTCGATATTGAACTCGATGTAGAATTGTGACAGCGGTTGATTTACATATGAATTTAATTTACAGTGCAGAAAATAAATGAGAAACAACTTTGTTTTTTTCACTTATAACTACATTGATGAAAAAATTCAATTAAAATTTTTTATTTAAAAAATTACCTCTGCCTTTATCTGAGCCATTTTTCAAATATATGTATATTGACTTTACAAATGTCAAATTTAAAAAGTACAATGGCAACTAAAGTACAATACTAAAAATACAATATGTTTGAGTCTTGTAAAATTCTACAAGTTTTGTAGAATATTTTTTCATATAAAAATTTTACAATAATACACTTCTGCACTTCTTCACCTAGTACAAGACTACACCTTCAATCTACAACTAATCGTGAATATCTTTAATATAGTTTTATAATTTATTTTACATCTACATTTTTTTTGTCCTCATGATATTATTTTTAACAAATTCATACATAGGGTCAAATAATGTTAATAAAATTGTTCCAGTGTTACAGAAGTGCGTTAGTTGTTCTAGAATATTTTGACCTTTGGAATTTCTTTTTTTTTAAATATCGTACTCAGTCCTTATCGAATTGCACAATTTTGATCAGTGTATTGAATTCAAATAGTTGAATAGATTGGTTAATTTTTAAAATATATTCAATTAATATCGATTTTGTATTCCTAGCTTAGGTTTTACCATTTCATTTTGGTATAAAACTATTTTAGGTTCGGGTAGAATAATCTAAAAAATTAATTAAAAAAAAAAAATATTCAAAATTCAAAAATTCCAAAAATCTACACTCGCAAAATGTAATTTTAGTTTTGGAAATTTTTTGTTTGGATATGTGTTTTTTTTTTTGGAATAACTATTTGGACACTGACCTCACTATTTTAGTATTTAATTTAAAAAAATTTACATAGATAAAAAATATACCTATTATTTGAGAGTGGAGTAGTAATATTTGAAAAAAACAATTACCAGCATTATAATTATTTATCGAATTTTCGTTTAACATTTTTAAACTGATAGAAAGATTGTTAATAAAATATATTAAAAGTAAAAACTTTTTATGATTTTTATTTTTTAACTTTAGTAGCGTTTCGTAATAGGTATTAAACCAAAAATGAATAAAAGAAAAATTAATTATTTGAAACGGAACAATTTTTTAATATTACATCGGACTTTTAAAGCTTTTTTAGAAAACTATTTTTTAATTTGCAGGATAATATTTATCAAGTGAATTCTAACTAACTCTTTATTTGTATGTAAATTTTATAATTTTCACTATATAAATATAATTAAAAATAATTATTTTTATGCATTATAATTATAGAAGAAATGAATTAATTATATCTAATTAATAATTACGAAAAATATAGAATTATAATTCAAAATTCTCATCTCTGAATCAATTTAATTAATTAGCAGTAATTACATTTGTTTTAAGATATAATTTTTAATATGATTTTAAATTTATTTCGATTTAAATCACCTTGTAGACAATTGTTATTAATATTAGAATTACATTAATATTATTATTATTATTATTTTTATTATTATTATTATTATTATTATTATTATTTTTATTATTATTATTATTATTATTATTTTTAATATTATTATTAATATTATTATTATTACTACTACTATAATTTATAATTATGCATACTATATAGAAAAATCATTATTGTATCTATTTATCTATAAATATATATATATAAAAAAAACCTATCTATAAATTACAAAACTATAAGAGAACAAAAAAAAAAAGTAAAAATGAATTATGAATGAAATGAACATATAAAATGAAATTATTCCATTTAAATGTATAACCATAAAATTATTATTTTGTCTGTGATATAATTTTTATTAAAGAAAAATTAAAAAATAACAAAAAAGAAAAAAAATTTCTATAAATAAAAATAATTTAAATTATATGTACTGTGCATGTAAAGTATGTATAATGTTTGTGGAAAAATTAACAAAATAAAAAATTATTGGCTTTTTAATTATATTTACCGCCACCACGAAAACTCTGAAAAGTGAAAATGGAAATAACTTCATCAAAAGATTCAAATGAAAAAAATGTATAATGAATTGTTATTGCAGTAAATTATGATTTTCAAATTTAGGGAAAAAATATTTTTATGTTGATGATTTACTTAAAATGTTGTAACGAACTAAAGAGTTTTTCACAAGAAAAACATTTTTTCACATCAACGATTTTGCATGAAATTTAAAAAAATTAATTTTTTCAACAAAAGGTTTAACATCTCTCGAGGACATAAGCCCACAGTTTTTATGGCTATAAATCCCCAGTCAAATAAATAAAATTATTATCAATGAATATATTTTTAAAAGTATAATTTTCAATTTTACTGATTTTTCAAATAAGTAAAAAGATATTTTGGTGAAATTCGTAATGCAAAAAAATAATTCATCCAATGAAAAGGAACAAGAAAATGTGGTATCACCACAACTATACGTTTAGGTGATTTCATTTTACAATATTTCACTCAGTACAAAATAAAAACTGGGTCTTCTGAGGGATCTGGTGTACCCGCGTAGGACCTAATGACTATATGCCAAGGATACCTGGTGTTTCAAGTATCCTTGGAGTTTCTAACAAACAACAAGGATACTTTCAAATATCCTTTTCGTCCTTAAAGAATAAGATGCGCCATTAAATATACATATTTTTGGAAAGCTATGAGCACCATGTATCTTTGGGATATAGTCATTAGGTCCTATGCTAGTACACCATCTCTTGTGAACGTTATGATGAATACTTGTAAAAATAATTCATTACACAAAACGAGTGATATCGTTCTGTAAAACTATTGTCATACATACTAAAACACTAGTAATCACTCATCATTATATATTTTTTTAGCAAGCTTCAGAACATTAAAATACATTTTTATACATTCTAAGACCCACGGAAGAAGCTAAAGTACAATGATGAATTTGGTAAAAAAAAATGTTCTGAAGCAAATAGGCTTATTTTGATTACGCGTCGTATTTAGTGTTACTAATCAGCTGATTTTATGATCACACTCAGGATATTCTTCAATAATATGCTGGATGGCTCCCATTGTTGAATTTTTATATTAGCATATTTACACATCAATGATTTCATCAATCCTTGTCAGTATATAGATGAGAATTGATTGATGGTAGTTCTATTCTCACCCAGTAGAGATATTCTCATAAATATTTTAGTGTCAAAATCAGCTGGGGTAAAAAAATGACTTTTTTGGGAATGTTCAGATAATGTGCTAATGTTAATTTATGATGTAATTCTAAAAAGAATAATTTTTATATTAATTTTAATAATTATAGCAATTATTGTAATAAAGCAATTGATATATATTATTAAAATCTGTACAAAAATAATTAGTTGTTTTTTATACACAACATTTACTTTAGAAAATTGAATTTGAATTGAATTAAAAAACATTCGTCCAGAAATTATATTTTCAATATTCAGTCAATATATTCAGAACACTTCCACAACATGTCATTGTAAAATGTGAAAATATGGATACAAAAATTGATGAGTTCAACATTGATGTTGATATAGCTCATCAATTTCTATTGCCAATATATGAACAATAAAATTGATTAGAGCATTGATGTGTAATAGACACCAATAGTGTTACTATCTTTAATAAAATAAAATTTTATTTAAAAAATTCAAAATTTGTAGCTTGACATGCTAAATACACCTTCAACTTTTTCTACCATTTCAACACCAGTTTTAACGGTATTGGATAAGATTTGAGAAAAGGAGTTATTTTCTACCACAATAACCCATAAATAAAAATCAATTCATCACCACGTCATAATAAATTTTATTATAGAACGTATGTAAAGATTATGATAATTACGTGATTTGATTTTTTTTTTTCAAATCATTTTACACATCACGAAATCGCGCTATAACATGTTTGGTCTAGCATAGTGCAAAAATATTTATTATTGTATTAACCTACACCTGATGTGTAACCTGTGTAATCATAATTTCTAAATCATCGGAATGATATAAATTTGAACTGAAAATTAGTTCTTTAAAAAATTTAACTAAATTTCCAAATCTTTTGAATCATTTAAAATTTTCACATTTTCTTTTTTAGAATTTTCCGGAAAATAAAATTCTTAAATACGACCATCATTTCATATTAAATATCTCTAGAAAATACTTTTGAAATTATTAAGCAAAAATAGAGAGAGATAGTTATATTTATTGTATTCTTAGTTTGTTTTTTTTTTTTTTAAATTTAATAACAAAAAACAAAAAATAATTTAAAAATTATTATATTTATAAAAAAATTATAAAAAAAACTAATATAATATTAAAGAAAATATGAAAATTGTATGATAAATGATTGGTGGTAGCTCATAAACGTATTTAGAGTCAATAAATTTTCCATTATTTTCCCAAAATAAAAATAAAAAAAATAAAATATTGTATTCAGTTTATCCGTGTATATTAAAAAAATAATATATATATATATGTATATGTATAGATAATAAAAATTATATTATTAATAAAAAAAAACAAACATAACAGATAATGCATTATACCTATATATAAATAAATAAATAAATAAATAAATAAAGAAATGTGTATGTATTAAAAATTTGATAAGAAAACGAAAAACAATAAAAAAAAAATACAAAAACTAAAAAAAGTAAAAAAGAAATAAAAATTATTATTATTAAAACAAAAAAAAAAGCAAAACAAAAATCGAAGCAGAAAAATAAAGAATTATGTTCCATTATATTGTGAAAAAAATATAAATTGAAATTTTATTAAAATAAAAACTCCCTGTTAAAAATATTGGTAATCGATGTACTTAAAACCTACGACTGGAAGCAAATTAATACAAAATTTACAGAGATACATTCTGTATACCAAAAACTCAAAGCTTGTCTTTAAAAAATTGCCGGTTCTTGATTTTATTTTAATTTATCATCGATTGTTTGCATCGATTGGCAAAAATTCATGTGCATGCTATGATTTAGGTTTCGTTTAGGTATTGACATCGGTTTGTGTGAATTTTAAAAATTTAATTTTTCTGTTATTTCAACGTAGAACAAGAAGGTGACATATATTCAAATTCTTAGGTAAGTGCCTCTTCTTTTTTTCATCCTTTAGCAGACATGATGTTCAGAAAGGTTAGCTGTGACATCGGAAAAAATATGGATATATTATGTTTTCTGTTAGTAACCCTTATTCTAAACTAAAGGTAAGTAACTGACAGATCTAATAATCTGATTGAAAAGCGAGTTTGGTCTATAATTTTGTACATTTTTTTTTATTATTTATTTTGTTCTTTATTTTTCTTAAGGGTACGATTTGAACATAATACAATTTGTGAATATAAATTTAACATATGTTAAAGAAAAGAAGAGATAGGATATATTAAGTAAATTAGAAAAATTATTTTGCATAAATTCAAAATATGGGGATCAACTTATTAATAATTTAATATAATATTCAAAAATTTAACAATTTAAAATCTATATGATTTTATACAAAAACAAAAAAAAAATTTTTAATAAAATTAAAAACTAAAAATTTAAATTTTTTGTTATATTAAAATATTAAAAATGCAAAATATTTATGTTTAAAAGAAAAAATGACAACAAAAATTGTAATAAATTTTAAAAAATAAGTAGAAATATAATAGTGAAAAGCAAAACTAAAAAACATAACAAAAAAGAAAAAAAAATAGTCCATAGGAAGCGCAAAACTTGGAAGCATAAGATAAAAAGATTTAAAAATAAGAATAAACTATAAGGTAGTAAAAATCCAAATATAGTAAAACTAGTGAATCCTCTGTGCAATTGCACAGACGCAGTTCTTTCAGTTACGATTTCATATAAAAAGAAATATTTGTTTTGGTATAATTGTAGCTGTTTTCTGAATCGCTTGATTACTGAATATATATACTTTACAATGAAATTAAAGTATAATACCTAATACTTTATGGCGAAATTAATACTAATTTCAATATAACTTAACACAATAAAATCCCATTACTCTCAATGTAGTAGCTCGATGCATTTTAATTCGTTTATAGTCAAAAACGTCACAATTCTGTTATAGCAATAGTCAACAATTTGTTTGAAAGAAAGTAATAAACTTCATAAGGTCATACAATCGATGTCATTTATAATGCGTAGTTCATTGATTCAGAACATTTTGTTCCGAACAATTTTGTTAAAAGAGAATTCTTATGATTGCGATTCATTGCTTCAGAACATTGTGTTCCGAACAAAAAAAAATTAAAGAGCAGGCCCCCTACCGTGTATGAAATTCGGATTCGAATGATAATTCGAATTTACGATTCGAATGTAACATTAATTGGTACCGTGTATCAAATTCGAAAGGAAATAAACGTCATTTAAGTTGGTAACGTAAGTTTCCGAATTTCTAATTGTCAGTAATATTTTAGCATACTTTATTAATTTAAATTTATTTGAAAATGTGTGTTTATTATTTTGAAAAGTATTATTTTTTATTTTTTAATTAAAATTATATCAATTTTATTGTATTTGTTTTTCGATTATAAACTCCATAATTGTTTTAAATTGAGATGGTGTTGTTTTTTGTTTAAGTCTAATCTACAAAACATACAAATATGAAATAATATAATTTTTTTTAAATACTAAATTAAATATAAGTGTATTTTTTTATATTATTAGTTATTGTAATATTGTTAATTTTGAAACACAAACAAAGTTTTACCTCTATTCGATAGCAAAAAACCATTCGAATAAAATATGTTGAAAAATATTCGAAAGTAGTATTACATGGTACGAATATTTAAATTCGGATTCGTATATGTGATTTGCGAGTTGTCAAACTTATTTTAACTTCATTATTACATAGTTGCAATCTTTCGAATACGAAATTCGTTTTACGAAAATCTGAATACGCGGAAGGGGCCCAGAAATTAACATTTGAATTTGATTTGAATTAATTTTATAATTTTTATTTTATTTCAATCTTAATATATCAAATCATTGCTATTCAAATAAATAAAATTATTAAATAATAAATAAAATAGTATTGTTAATATACAATAATATTTAATATAAAATAATTGTTAATATATAAAATAAATACATACATAAATAGTATTATAAATTTTGGTTTTTCAATATTTTTATGAATTGTTTGTTTTTTTTTTTGTTTATGCTTTGTAAATTGTAATGTGAGAAATGTCAAAAAAATTAAAAACGACAGCAAAAAAAAATTGAACACAAAGTTAAAGTTAAATCAACTTTTGTTCAGGAGAGAAAAAAATGTTCCGAACATTTTTGAAAATTGAGAGAATTAAAATTTTCATACAAAAAATATGCGCGCGCATGGGTTCGGAATATACGTTCTGAATCAGTGAATCAGGCATAAGTCACATTAATATATAACCGCAATTTTTTCAATAAAACAAAAAAAATAAGGCAAAAGTGAATTTTTTTTTTAAAAAACTGATTTATATATTGTCTTTTTCTGTTCTTTATTACAGATATTTATATTTTGTGATTACATAACAGAATAATTGTTATTTATGAATAAAATAAATTTTAAAATTTATATACGAAGGATATTTCCTTGAAATTGATTTTGTTTACAAAGATGCAATTTTTTTTAACTATGTCACACAACGGTCTTCACAAAACGGTTATAGTCAGAAATATTACTGAAAATTAACGAATGACTATAACCGTGTTTTACTGTATATATTTTTTTTAATAATAGCAGAAGCAAATGAACTAACATTTATTATATTATTTTTGAAGAGTATGATCTGATCTGATTTTTGTTTTTCTTTCAATTTTTGTCTGTGATTTTGTTTTTGTATTTTTGTCTATAAGTTTGTGTGTTTATTTAAAATAACAGAATTTTTATGAAGCCTTTTTAAAAATTGCCCGTAATTAAAATTTATTTTAGAAATAACTGTAATTTATTTGGTGTTTGTATTTGAAATGTTTTAAAGTATTCAGCATCAAGAGCTTGCTAAAATTTTAATATTTTTTTGGTGTAATTTACTATTCAATCATTCTTGCTTTTTTACTCTATACGTCGTTCATCTTGTGTAGCTATTATATATAAGATAATAATATGTTAGAAGTTTACGAGTCCATCAGAATATTTCAGAAATCTCAACGTTACGTATGTAAAATAAAGAAGTGAAATCAGAAAGAAGAACAAATGTAAATCTGTATGGATATAGTTTTTCCAGTTACAATCTCTTTTTGTTACTTAAAGAGGTATAACTTGAACAACTTACATACATATGTATTTCTAATGGGTTTTGTTCGAAATCTCGCTTTCGATTTTTCCTTATAAATTTTTGTTTGTACCAATTTTTGTTTTTTTAAAACTTAAAATGGCCATAATTCCGTTAGAAAAAAACAAATAAATTAATGGAGAAACTTCAACTCATTCATAGTGACATTTGTGACACTATCTATATTACATCATATATAGTGGGGCATTACATTCATAGATGACGCAACGTGATGAACCGAAGTTTATTTTTTGAAATATAAATCAGATGTCTTTAAATATTTTGAAGAGTACAAAAAATAAAAAGGTTTTGAACAGATAATGGTAAGGAATATATAAATTCACAATTTTTAAATTAATTGAAGGAAAATGGTATCATACATGAAACAACAAAAATGTCTCTTCGACACAACAAAAGGGCGTTATCGAGCGTAAAAATAGGACTTTTCTTGAAATGGATAGATGTCTACTACATAGTCGAATTCGCCAAAGTATTTATGGACATAAGTCATAGCTACAGCAAATCATATAAGGAATAGATGTGCTTCACAATCTTTGATCTTAATCTTTAAATGGAGAAATACCATATAAGTTGTAGATAGGAACATTGGCATACGTTTTAAACAAAGCACGCAAAGAAAATTTGACATTAAATCAACACCTAATTACATTGAGGGCTCTGACGATTCATGAAAAATTTACTGTAAAATGTACAAATATAAAATTAGAAGTAGGGAGATTGCGGTTATAAGCGAATCCGGTGTAGAAACTGAAGAGAAAAATGAAAAATGTTCAGATGATAAAAATGTTTACTTAGAAGGAGTTGAAGGTATGGAGTATAAAAATTAAAATGAAGCAAAACCGAGATTAAATTGAATGAAGACGAGAAGAGAGAGGAAGAGCAAGAACAAAATATAGAAGAAAATTAAATGAAAATTATAGAAAAAGTGGCCTAATCTACAACAACGAGAGAACATTTTAGAAAAAACTGAAAACAACAACAGAAAAGAATATAAAAATAAAGAAAATAATAGAGCAAAAGATCGCCCAAAAATCATACGAACTAGAGGGAAAGCGGAACCAAAAGAAGGGATATTACTAGAATAAATCAAATGAAGAAAAACCACCAAATGAATCATCATTTGATAACATCGATGAGTTATTGCTGCCCTTCGAAAAACTTCCCTAAAAAATTAGACATCAATGATAGTTTAGAGAAATACGAGTGAGAAATAGCAATCAAATGTGAATTAGAGTCTCACAATTGATTGATCAGAGTCTGACAACAATTGATGGACAGAAGAAAGATGGTGGATATACTTACTGGTCATAACCACATGAATAAGCACATGTGTAGACAAGCACTAAGTTACGACTCAACCTGTAGATACAGCCTGGAAGAGGAATAAATACTGTCTGGAAGCTCTTTCAAGGCTGGGACTCAGGCTATTGGAAACGCACTTCATAACCTCAGCAACCTACTGCAGGATAAAACCCTCAAACTTATTGGCCTTTATCAAAAGGGTCGACCAATTTGAGAGGTGGACGAGGGAATAGAGGGCTTAAAGCGTACATGCCTGGCCTAACATATTAGGACCACCTCGGCAAGATATATCAAAAAAAAAGATTGTCACAAAATAAATAAACTTGGTTAGTAATTGATACAGATCAAAATATGAAGCCCATCGAATATAAAACGAATGGAAATTTAATTAAGAAAAAACAAGATTGGTCACAAAATGATACTCTCAAATAGAAGGATTAATACTTCTGTTCTTGTAGCTAAAATGGAATCATTTGGAGTATTAACAGCTATGTTACACTAGTTACACCAGTTTGAAGTTGTTACAGCATATTTAAATGATCATGCAAGAACAATATAAATGGAAATATTATGAAGATATAAAAAATTTAAACTTAAATCAAAAAATCCACAAGTTGAACCGAGCATAATATGGGTTAAAGCAAAGTGGAAAAGAGTGGAATGATTAAATAAATAAACAATTAAATGTGTTTATATAAAAGAATAAATTTCGAAGGTAATATTTTCTTATTGATATACATAATATGTTTATGATTTACTTTTAGCGGCGAAAAATGAAGTACAGTCAGGATGGCTTAAACAAAGAATAAAAAACATCAAATTTGATGTAAAATATATGGGACTTTATTATATTGTTGGGGAATTGAAATTCAGTATGATGAAACTATAATATTAACCCAAAGAAAATGTAAAGACAAAATGATAAATAGATTTAACATGACGGATTGCAATTCAATTGAAACGTTTTTAGAAAAAAACTGTAAACTTTCAAGAGAAACATGCACTGACACACAAAGAGAAGGAAAATTTAAAGAATATATACCATACCAACAACACATTGGATCGTTTTTATACCTATCAGTACCTACCAGACCAGATATTGCACATGCCGTAAGTTTTCTAAGTCAATTTAATAGCAATTACAACAAACAACATTGGGCTGCTGTCAAAAAAATGTTAAGGTACCTTTAAGGAACCAATTTGTATGGTTTAAAATATTTTAAAGAATATTAAAGTTTAATGGGGCTTACGGATTCAGTTGGAAGTTATAGTTCTATGGATCGAAGATTATAAACTGGATATGGGTTTGAATTGTCAGAGGCGCAAAATTTATTGCTTTATCTAGCACTGAAGGGGAATATTTATCATTGATTTAAGCAGCAAATCAAGAGTTATACGTTAAAGCACTGTTAGCTGAACCAGAATTAAACACAGATAAGATTATTACAATATTTAACGACAACAGAAGTACTCAAATTATGTCTGTTAATAATATAATTCACAATAGAAAAAAACATATTGATATACGTCACCATTTTATCAGAAATGTCATAGCAGAGGGAGATATATAAATCAAATACATGTAAAATTCCGAAAATCCGGTTGACCTGCTTGACGAAAGGCGTGACTGCTGCAAAAAGTGCTGTGCAACGGTGGGTATATTTTTTAATTAGCCATATTACGTAATAGGTGGATGATTTTTAGGGGTTTTACGACTACAATTCAATTAATCAAACACATCATCAGGTCATATTTGGAGATGACACTTATAATTTAAGGGGATTCTGAGGGACATATTATATCGACGTAAAGCCTAATGACCATATTCCACGGATAGCTGGAACTGCTAGCTTTCCAAAAATAGATATCTTTAGTGGCGCACCTTATCCTTTAAGGACGAAAAGAACATTTGAAAGTATCCATGTTGTTTTGAAAGTATCCTTGATGTTCCACCTATCCTTGGGATATGGGCTTTAGGTAGATTTCTCGTTATATAGCCGATACAACACCTCCCTCAGAAGAGTCTAATTTAAATCATATTGAACTTAATTAATCTTTTAATTCTGATAAAAAACCACTGAAATAAACACTTAAAATGGTCAGAAGTCCGTTACTATTGATACTAGAAAAAATAAAATAAAAATCTTATTTATAATTAAAATATAAAATAATAAGAGAAATCTTGTCCATATTTTTTTTTTAAACTTAAAATTGCCATAATTCAATTATTGTTCCTAGGGCTTAAGATTTATCCATATAAATGTTTTTGTTTTTGGAACCAAATTTTTTTTTATTTTTAAATCTTCCGTTAAAATTTATCTTGCAGGTTAAATACGATTTTTTTATATAATTTTGTTTTATTGATTTTTAAAACTTTAAACGCATTAACTTGGTTTGTATTGACTTTAGGGCAAGCGATTATTTCAGATGAAGGTGTATTTTTTTTTTGCTTTCACTATTTTCAAGCCTTTATACTTTTCTGTTGTTGAACTGTAATTATACCAATTAAAATTATAAAATTAAAAATGAATAATCAGAATTGTATTTATGTGAAGATATCAAGATTGAACATAGGGTGTGCTATGGGTATTATATGGTTATACTAAAAGAGTGCTATAGAACAAACATTTTTTCACATTATTAAAAATAATATAGTAAATAGAATTTGTTATTTGTATTTAAATTCATTAGATAAACATCATTACCTAAAACTAGATAAATAGATATTCCTTTGACAGGTTTACTCAATGAGATTTTTTTTTTCAAAAGCCTTAGATAAATTAATATAAAAGAAAATAGATTAAAGCTACTAAAATTTCGATAATCCTCAAATATACTTTGAAGATAATCTTATAATTTAAATCTATAAATTTCCCATTTAAAAAAAAATTATATCTAGTTATATATACCTTATCATAGTAAATTGAAATTCAATATCTTTAATATAATCTTTAATATTTATATTAAGGTTCATTTAAAAATAACCACTTAATCCTTTTATCAGCATAGTAAAAATTGAAAAATTTATAGAAAATATAAAATTAAAAAATAAGGAAGAGAAAATATGGATGTTCGAAGAGATTTTATCTTTCCAATTCAAAAGTAAAATCATCGTGTACAGGGTTGTTTCAAAAAAACAATTTAATTTGTATATAAAAAATTGTTCAATAGAAAATCAATCAATCAAATTTAATGCAACATTTTGTCAATATTAAAATATGTCTTTAAGATCTTTAATCATTAATGCAGACTGGGCACTAAAACCTTTGTTATTTTTGATCAGAAAAGATTTAATTTGAAATTTATTAAAAGTAAACAGCTTAAACGGTCACGGTGATTTAGATAGGTTGCTCTGACGATATTCAAGTAGATTCAATGTGGTACCATGAAATCAAAAATTGTCCATGCATAAACCTAGCTGTTAAGACCAATGTTAAAAAACTATAATAACACAACACAAATTATAAATGCAATAGATTTTTCATATTTGAAAACCTAAGAGTACACTCTAAAATGAAAATCGACAATTTGTCGCGTGCAATGCTATGTCAAATGATAACAATGTTACGAGTTAGGTAGGTAGGTAGGTAGAAGTGGTAATTCCAGTTACTTCTGGAAAACCAATTAGCACTCAATTGTGCCTTTTTGATACCACGACTCGAGTGACCTATTTCTTGTTATTGGTTGTTATAAGTGGTCGTTCTGTCATCTTCACTCTCCCCAGGGACTCAGTACTAGAGCCACCCTGTGTGATTGAGAAGGTTGATCAGATCTCATATTTTGCTTTCCGCGATAAAACCTTTCTTGCTGGGGAAAGTCTCACCTAAAGTCCGGAGCCTGACTCCAGCTGAGCCTGGGCAGTTGCAAAGGAAGTGCTGAAGAGTTTGTGCTTCATTCTCATCCTTGCAACTGCGACAGCGTGGCTTTCTATTGGCTAATGAACCGTACTGATGGCTACTACTCTTGCTATATCAGTACGACCTGGACCTGGTTAAGAGTTGTTTGGTTTTGTTGATATTATACGAAGGCCATGTTTTCCTCGAGGTCGCACAGGTATTTAGTCTATGCCACCTTTCATTCGCTCTGACCAGAAAGTAAGAATGGATGCGCTCCTTGACGACTCTCATTGGAGAGTGAATATCTTTCTCAAGGGGCCTGTCGAGATTGGGAGCTTGCCCTGCCAGTTCATTGACTCTCTCATTTCCATCAATGTTACTGTCCTTACCAGGAACCCATAGTAGAAAGATCGAGAACCAGTTATCTAAGCTTCCAATTTCTTTTCGACATTGTTCGACCAGCTTAGAACAGATAGTGTTCGCCACCAAAGCTTTGATAGCGGCTTAACTATCCGTGAAGATGGTGACTTTGGCTGTGGTCGTATGAATGTGATTAAGGGTTTTGAGCGCTTCCGTAATTACAAGCAGCTTGACAGACACTAGCGTATTTAAGGAGACCATAAGACTTTGATGTTTTTAGATCTTCTGAGAAAATTCCTACTCCGTCGTTCATTTTCGAACCATCAGTGAAAAATCATTTTCCCTTTCCTTTAAACCACGCTTCCAATCGACCCTAGCAGGAAAACCTATCTCTGGCTTTTTGTTGAAGTTCTGTTTAGGAGTGATATAATCGGTTGTGTCTGGTAGCACTTCATTTGGAAATATGGACCTATGACATTACCGGGGCCATATAGTGTGGAATACCAGACGCCAGTTTCCCTTAGTCTGACTGCACTGCAGGATGCAACATGTTTTATGTACAAATCGGAAGGAAGAAGATTCAGGATCACATTTAAAGTGTCAGTAGCGCAAGCTATACTCGCTTTCTTGATTCTATTTTATATGTTTAGTTTCCAGCTAAGCTTAGCATCCAGTATAATTACTAAGTATTTGGCACTATTGGTGAGTGTGATCGTTTAACTTCAGGAGATTAAAGATTGGTATCTTAGTTTTTGTGGTAAAGACCATCATCTCCGTTTTGGCAGAATTAACACTTAGACCACAATATTACGAGTTACGTAGATGATTTTATTTGTAATTTTTTTTTGAGAGATTTATAAAACAATTTTCATTTACAAGTATATAAAGTATATGAAATACATTAATCACCCTGTATTTTAAATTAGAAAAACATTTGACTTTAAAATAGAACCCAAATTAAACAAAAAAAATATTTTTCTTAATCACTTAATACTATTATTTTTCTCTTATTCTGATCCATCCATGTGTTGTATACCTATACTATTATGTATCAATATATAACTGATGTATATATTGTGTAAAATTTTAAAAAGGAAATTGATTTTTATTGGCATATATATATATAAAATTATATATAATTATATGTATTTATGTATAGGAAAAAAGGATTATTGTTAGTTTTAAATGGAAGGTTAATTTTTAATCTAAAACAAAAATTTTTTAAATTTAGATAAAAAACTGCAAATTTTGCAAAGTTTTTTGTTTGAGAAATTCTTACCTATTAAAGGATAATTAACAGCATATCTACTGTGGAAAACAATTATTGAAAAATTTAATTCTCAACTACAAGTATACTTTGTTCTTCGACATTAACAATCGTGTTATCTTAGAGTCGATAAACAAATTCAATAATTATTAGTAAGTCAACAGTTGGCCGGAATCCACATTGCAAAAAATCACTTTGCCTAAAATCTTGTGACAAAAATTTGCTTTGTACAAAAAAGTTTTCTTAACATAAAAATTATGGTGGAAAAGTTGGAGAATTAAACTGAATTTCCAAATAAGAAATATGCAGAATATAACAACAATAACAATAAGGGGTAATAATAGTACTCAGTTCAATTACTAGAATTCCTAACATAATCCAAGCCAAAATATATTCTTATGTGTAAATAGAAAATTGCTACAATCGAAGTTAAGATCAATAGTCAAAATGCCGACATATAAAATTCCCATACTCTTTTTTCTTGAATCTGGTCAATAGTTTCCATTTAAATGTCGTATTAGGAAATCCTGATGGAAATATTGGCAGGTTGATGGCCTTTACCACTTCGCTATTATTTTCCGTGTTAAGCTTATTTATCTATTTAGCCTCGATGTTACCGGTCTCTCTATTTCTGGAGGGTTACCTTTTGGTTACACCTCGTCAGATCAATTTCGTTTTAATGAAGGTCGATCTTTTATTTTCAATCGGCATAGTTTTAGGTTTTTTCTTCTTTTGAACAACCTTGAAGAATTAATGGCCTAAATCGTTTAGTTGCAGCACTGTTTAATTTTGTATTCTACTTCACATTTAGATCTTTAATGCGATATTTTAGTTCCGTTATTGTAGATGTAGAAGTAGTCTGAAAGTCAGGCAAATCAGTACCTCCAGTGTGGACTGTTTTTAGACTGTTTCATCAGATTCCGACTCTATTAGTGACGGAGCCTCTTGGACCCCGTGGTCTGAATTTTCTGACTCGGAGAAGTTTTGATGTGTTTGAGGTATACTACCCTTGTTTATTTGATTTTCTGCATACCCATGAATAAATTTAAAGTGAGGAATAGAGGTCGGTTACCGCAGAGCCTCCTACAAAGCTTATTTAAACCGTAGCTCCGTCTTAACCAAACCAAATGTCCCTTGGGGTTAAGGTAAAGGACTGATAAAGAATTGGGGTTAACCGTTACCTTATGCCCTCTTCGCACTAATTATTTAGCTACAGTTTAGAATACATTGCCCGATTGACACCACTTGGAGGTATAACTAACACTTGAATTGATTCAGAAGAGTCTCCTTAATATTTTAACTTCTCTAAACTAACCCCTGACAATCAATAATCTTATTAATAATTAAGGCATTGTACGGTTTTCAAAGACCCAAAGACTAAGCCTAAAGCCTGACTACGTAAGTCGAATGTGTGAAAATCAAAAACAAGCAGTGGCACTAAATAGGAAACTAGATAATAATTGTGTCAGAGGAAGATCAGATCAGGAAGTAGATTGGCAGCATAAAATGTTAAAAATTATGCTCAAACCTATCAGATCCCAAGTTGAAAACAAGCCAAAGCTCACCCAAAGCTGTAGTGCTGTAATATGATTATAATGGTGATCTATATGTTATGTCCAGCTTGATTCTATTTGGCTACGATATTTTTAGAAATTTAGAAAATATATACAAAATTTTAACAAAAATCTAGATGTGGTTCTGGATATGTACTCTTTTCATATGTCGAAACTTAAAACTATTTCTAGAGTAGAGAGATTCAATAAAAATGTTTTGACAACGAAGAAGTAAGGAAATAAATTAAAATTTATAGGAACTACTTGTATATTCTACTAACTATGTTAAAAAATTTAATAAATTTAAAATATAGAATTAAACTTTCTACATAAATTTTAAAATATTTTTAAGCAATTCTAAATTTGTTGAAAAACTAAAAAAATAAAAAAAAAAATTTCTTAAATAAAATTTAATTATTTGACCTTAAATTATAAAACATCAATAAATTATATTTATTAAAATAACAAAAAAAAACAACAACATTGATATTAAAAATATTTATGTATACAATATACAAAAATTGACATTTTGACAGAAAATCTAAGCTTTATTTTAAAATGACAGACTATGATTTATCGCACTAAAAATTATTTCGAAAAAATTTTAATTTGTGAATTTAATAGCAAAAAATTGTTTTATTTTGTTTGTTTTTTGTTTTTTTTTCTTTAAATTATTTTATTAAAAAAGCATTCCACACCTTAAAAAAATTCTTTTGAAATAATTTTTACAATTATTTTTAGTAATTTTTATTAAAAATTAATGTTGACTTTAGGCCCAAATTTGACATAAAAGTAAATTTTCTATAAAAAATAAAACAACAAAAAAAAAAAACAAAATTATTGACATTTAGACACATAAAAGAGAGAATGACATCTTAAATGGGGTATGACAAAAGTCTGTATGTATATAAGTAAAGTATGTACTTAAAAACGAAAATAACACTGTAAAATTATTTCGCTCATTTATTTTTGGTAATTTTTTTTTTTTTTTTACTGTTTTTATTTTGTTGACATTTTTTTTTTTACAAATTCTTAAAATGCCAATGCTAAAAAACAAAACGACAAAAAATTAATAATAATAAAAATTATGCTATTAAATGGGATTTGATCTGTCAGTTTTAATTTGAAAAATTTATTTTAAAATTTTTAGAATTTTCTAAATTTGGTTTGGAAAATAGAATTCTAAAATAGTAATTTTTTAGGTTTATATTTTTGTACATTAGATTTCATACTGTGATGATTTCAATGAATTTTATAGAAAGATATTTATATTAGTTTGTTAATTTACTTTATTATATCTTATAAAATACATAAAGCATGTCGTCGGCTGATTTCTGAAAGGCTCCATACGCCATCAACTCGGTTCAAAGTAAACGTGATTTTAAGTTTCAACGATAACGATACGTTATAACGATACAAATTACAAAAAACTTTGCAATATCGTAGTCTGAGTATTGGTATGCTGTATAAGCCATTTTTGTACTTTCAGACTTAATGATGGATTTTTAGATTTTTAAAAGAGATCTTTTCAAATCTGTCATCAGTTTTTAATTTCCGAGGTATTGAGTATTGCCTTGCCGTATTCCTCAATTTTCGATTACTTTAGTTTTTGGTATGCTGTATATTCATTGTTCATTGGTACCTGTTCATATGGCAAAAAATTCATGTGGTTTGCATGTTTTCTTACCATTATATTGTTGTGCTTTATGAACATGTATCATTGAGTTATTGATATACGTCAACTAATATTATTTATTTTTTTTCTTTATTACCGTATATTCATTGATTTTGTTTCCTGCTTAAAGCTTTTGTCTATGAGTGTAGAACTTAAAAAAATTGTGCTTTTTTTGTTCTGCTTCACGTTCATAAATGTTTAAATATAAGTATGTACTGTACATTTTCGTATTACGAAAATTACATAACTGCCCGATATGGACTTACGGAATTCATCTGTGGGGAGTAGTCAGCAATTCTAATATTGAAATATTACAGCGATTCCAATCAAAAGTATTAAGACTGGTAGCACGTGCACCATGGTTCGTAAGTAACTAAATTTTACATCAAGACCTACAGATGAAAACCATAAACGAGGAAATCAGAAATGCAAGCTGCAAATACCAAACAAGATTAGATCCCCATCCAAATATCCTAACAAACAACTTATCTCAAATGGCACTCGTCGACTTAAGCGTCACGACATTCTGCAACTACCCAACAGATACTAGATTGATTGATATAACTAGATTTTCATGGATAACTTACCATTCGGTTTTCATCCGCAAGTCATTATACGTTGCTTACATATACGAATATCATACAAACTACTGAATATTTCCATTAGCGACATATTGTAAAGTTTATGAGGGAAAATAAAAAAAAAAAATTTACTTCTACCCTACACCTACTTCAATAAAAAAATTAATTTATTCTCTCAATTCTCATTCTTTTATTCATAATAAACTGTGTTCTCATTATTATTATTGTTGTTATAAAAGGCTTCAGACAAAAAAAAAATTATTTTATATAAGATAAAATGTACCTTAACTTGTAACTATTGAAGATGTACTACGTTTTTATTATAACCGGAATAATTATGCCTTTTTGACATCAATTGTAATTCCCTCCGCCATAATAAAAGTGTACGTTAATTAATAATAACAATTATTTGATTTTCAATAAAGCTTTCAAATATAGTTTTGATTTGATCATCCAAGTAATGTAGCACACTTTTAATGCAATTTACTTTTGCCTATTCAATGATCTTAGGTGGCAGAGTTTTAAATTTTTAATGAAAAATATTTTGTGGTGGTAAATAGTTTTTTTTTAGCTGAATTGCGAAATATAGATTTGGTGCTGTATTCAATTTTAACGAAGATGTTTTAAATTTAATAAGTAAGCTGACCTTAATTAGCATATAACATAAATTTAAATTTTAAAGGTGACACAGTATTATATTTCAGACCCTTAGTAATACTGGAGTAAACCTTAAAATCTGTTGCTAACATTTGCTAGACTTTAAGTATCACGTTTGCGTTCTTCATATTCACCTATACTATTGGATCAAAGTAAGCGGACTATTCCATATTTCCATATATTCCATATCTTTAATCTCCATATTTTTCAAATACTGGTTAATAGCTCTGTGAACAGCGCATATACCATACGTATCAGCTTTTTAAGAGGAGAAGGAGCAAATTCGGATTTTGACGTAGAATCCGAATTTGTATAAAAAAAGTACCCCTTCTCATTTGAAAATCTCGATTTCGGCCAATTTCGGCGATTTTGGTCTGAAAAAACCGGTTTTCCTTCCTTCCCGGAAGTTGAAAATATCACCAATCGATAGAGCACACTCGATTTAGTTAATAAAAAGATTTTTATTTAATTTTATAATAACGGCACCTTCTCCTCTTAAAAAGCTGATACGCATGGTCTGGAACACCCGGTATATAAGAGTGACAGGAAAGTAACGTGGTTCTGAAAATGTTTGATACATTGTGGACATATTTATGTTTCTGCATAAACATTTTAATTGCAATTGTTAATTTAGTTTTTATTTTGGGGTACACCACAGTCGCTCCATAAATTAAATTTATCTATTTAGGAATTATGAATTCGTACTTCCTCACGTATTTTAATTAATTGACTACTAATATCGTTTTCAGTTCTTCTATTATTTGCCTCCGTCCAAATTTGATAGTATGTTATTTTCTCTTTATCAACTATCGAACTAGCTATTGTACTATTGTACTTAATTGTTACTGTACTGCTGTACTATTGCACTTAATTAGCTGCTGTCATATTGAAAAGGTTCAATTTTCATTTGTGTTAATGCAATTAAAATATTATGACCCACGTGGCAGGTACATGAATATTGGGAATTTTAGAAATAAACCAAATTTTACATTAAGCTTCACACAAAAATTACTCATATCCCAAATTTTATAACTAATAAATTCTTACAAAAGTAAATTATGGATCAGCCTGGAACAGCATATCTCCGAACCGGAAAAAAGTAGCAAAAAACGGTTTGAGCCATAAGAAAGAGCTTGTCGGAAAATCTAAGAATTTGCTCCTAAATAAATAATATAAATAATCATCTCATATCCAACAATTTTTTGTTTCCTTATCAATAATTTAATTTCAAATAGGTATTGATTCTCAAAATATTTTAATTGACGTTGTAGATATGATCTGTGAGAAAATTTCTGACTTTAATATTGTTACAGGTTTATTCATCGATTTGAAAAAAGTTTTTGATACAGTTGACCATAATTTGACTCTAACAAAATTATCTTTTTTAGGCTTTAGATTTGGTTCGCTGAAATTAATGGAAAGCTATATGGCTGCAGCTTGTTCTACTCTGGAAATATTTTAGAAGCTATTAAATCTCATGTAGAGTATGATGCGATGATAATAATGGAGTATTTCAGATTAAATAAAATCGTTATGAACGCGGAAAAAACTAAAATCATCCATTTTAGACAGTTGGCATTTAAGTTCGCAGCCACATATTGATATGTTTGATAAATCCAAAATTCCTAATAGTATTAAGCTAAAAATGTATCATGCATATATAAATTCTATTCTTTCATACGGCACAGCAATCTGGGCGTCTAATAATAAAATTTCTCAAATCCAAATTTCACAAAATAAAATTTTGAAAAATATTCTAAATTTACCTTTACGCTATAATACTCATCGCTTATATTTGAACTTAAAAATAATGCCTATAAAAGGAATTTTTCAATTTCAACAAATTTTGGAGATATATAAAATACTTAATAATATCGGGCACTACAACATAAATTCCATTCAAAATTATACTCATAATTTTAATACTAGAAACCGGAATAATATTGGGATACCAAGAGTTAATAATCTGCTAGCATCTCAGTGAATTTCAAAGTCAGGATCTGGGTTATATAATCGGTTACTTAGTAATATTAAAAATATAGCATTAGTCGGTTCTTTTAAAAAACGACTAAAGGAATTTCTTTTGGGAGTCGGATCATTTGTTTAACTTAATATAATGCTTAATATAAAATTTAATAAAAATATATAATTTGTGTATCTTAATAATATATAATCTAAAATTTTAAAATTAAAAATATTATTAAAATTTATTTAAGTTTTTATAATTAATTATTCAAGATTTTTTGTATTTTATTCTTATTTTTTTATTTTGTTTTTGTTATTTTTTTTTTATATAGCTTCATTAAGACTAATGTAGTTTATTCTAAAAGCGCTTGTTGCGTTCTTTTATAGTATGTATGTTTCTACAATGCCACATTATTGTATTATAACTTTTGAAATAAAAAAATATAAATAAAAAATCGAAAAAAGTCAAAATGGTTTATGGAACATTTCATACCTCAGTATCAAAATGTTACAATTTATATCTTTTTGAAAGTTTACAGTCATCTATTTTTTACTTAAGCCAAAAATATGATTTTGTTTGGTACAATGATGAAGATATTGTAATTTAATGAAAGAAAAATTTTAAACAAAAAATAAACTAGCGTACTAATTAGCTCCAACACACAAACTATTTCACCAAGAACTTAAATCTTTAAAATAATATTATTTAGAATTTAGCTGTCGAAAAATAATACTATCGTGCTGATGGTAAACCATTAATATGTATATTCAAAATTTGTAAAAACAAAAAGAAAAACATTAAATATTTTACATCAGGTTGATTCCCATGACTTAACAAAGATTTTTTTTGATTTGTAAAAGAAAAATTTTCAGACTAAAAACTCTAAAGTTTATATTTAGAAAAAAAATATGATACAAAGTTTTTTGTTTATACTGATAACAAAGTTATTATAATAAGGATAAAATAAGGATTTTCATACAATTTTCTCATAATTATTTTCACAAACTATATTTTTAAAGTTAACTTCTAACAAACTCTGTTCATATTCAAGATGGTATCATTGTATATGCAAGAAAATATTAAAAAGTTGAATTATACAAGTATGTATAGATTCTCTGATTGTGTAAGGGATTAAGAAAATGAACTCATTAATATTAAAATAAAACATTAAGAAAAAAATTTTAATTTTAATTCTAATTAAAAACAAAAATCAGGTAACACTGAAATAATTTATGTAGTTTGGAAAATTATAAAACTGTGAAAAACTTTCAAAATTATATGAAATCTAAATAAAATAAATACCAGATGCAAAGATTAATTCATTATTGAAATTTCCAAATTTTTAACATAATATTTTTAATAGAAATTTTTTGAATTTTAAATAAGATTTTGAAGTTGTTTTATACACAATAGATGAAACAGTAAAAATAACCATCCATTTATTAAAAGACAGTAAGAAGCTCAACCAACAACGGATCAATATTATCTACTAACGAAAATACTATCCCTATAAAACTACTTCACATACAACAATGAATTCTATGCTGAAACAAATGAACTAGCAATGGGTTCACCATTGTCCGGGTTATTAGCTGTAATGTACATAAGTCACTTCGAAAACAATTATATTTAATAAAACAAAAAACCGACTGGCAGATAAAATCATGTTCTATTGTAAATATGTGGATGATACATGCATTATCCTTAACGGAACAACTAGGCAAATCAACGATCTGAATAAAAATATAAACGAACAAGTGAAGAATTTTAAATTCACTGCAAAAATCCAATGCGAGGGAACATTAAATTTCTTGGACCTAACAATAAAGCGAAACAGCTATAATTTGGAGTACAAAATCTATAGAAAGTCTACAACCAGTGACGTCACCATACATGAAAATTCACATCATCCACACCAACATAAAATGGCGGCTTACAATAGTTTTGTACATAGATTATTAAACGTCCCATTGAATAAATTAGAATATAACGAGGAGGTAGAAACACTAAAATACATAGCAGTAGCCAACGGTTACAGTAGCAACTTAATCAATAATTTAATAAGGAAACATAATAACAAATATAAGAGTAACCAAACAATCAATAAAACATTTAATGAAAAAACTAAATTCAGCTAAACTAAAAACAGCAGAATTCTCTTAATTCACCCCATATGCAATAAAAAAACACAATAAGTAAATATCAAATCGCTTATAGAACCAGTAACAATATAGGTAATAAACTCAGGGAAAAAAGCGAAATAGCAATAGAAGATTTAACAGACATCTATGAAATAAAATGCGAAACATGCGACAAATTATAAATAGGCCAAACAGGGAGACCATTTATCAAAAGACACAAGGAGCAGCTACCTGTAAAACACGTAATAAACTACAAATCAAATTACGCAGCACACATAATACAAAAATGTCACGAATCTGGTGATTTTCAAAGTAATTTCATACCGTTGCATAAATGTCAAAAAGGTAGAATAATGGACACTCTGAAGAGTATGAAATATACAGGAACAACAACACAGAAATCTTGAAAGACAAACTTACGTTCAAGAGTAAGGTATTATATGACACTGCAATAAAAGCAACAGAATAGGCGGTAAAATGACCCAAATTAGTTTAGAAATGTAATCTTAATTTTTATATAAATATAAGTAATTGTAATAACTTATTTGTTACTCATATTATTGTTTACTGAAGATGACAACTTCGACATTGTCGAAACATGTCAATTTTTAATTTTAATTTTAATTTTAATTTTTAAATTTAAAAAAGAAAAATGTCCACATAGACGGAAAATAAATAAAAAAGGAAAATTGGAGGAAAAAAGGAAAGTTTTGTTTTATTTGTGGCGTGGAAAAATAAAGTAGAAACTACTAAAATGTATTCTTATTTTATATCAAATTTTATGGTTCCATTTTTTTGTATTATTGTTATTTTGTTGCTTTTTTCCCTTTCCATAGTGAATGTTATGTTTCCATAGTGCAGTTATGTTAACTGAACGTGTAACAACCAGCGCCATTTGCTTGTATATACGCTATCTCTTTTCGATAATTCGGTAGTTAAACAATCGAGTAACACATTGAATACCTCTATCCGAAACTTATCCCCGCCATTAAGTACATCAGTACCCCTTTCACGATTCGATTTTTTCGATTTTTGTCCTTATACCCGTTTGTTTAAATCATTATAATTTTCCATAATTTCTTTACTCAAATTCTTAGCGGTTACTTCGTATTCGGCCATTTTTTGTTTTGAATTTTCCCGAAATTGTTTTACAAATAATTCTAATATAAGAACTAAGTCATTACCTTCAGAAGTATGTAGGACGGGGGCTTGAAAGTTTTTGCCAACTTTGTTAAAACGTTCAAGAACTTCCTTCCAAATTAATGTCAAAACTGCATTTCAAGTTTTATTAATTTTTTTAATAAAATAATTGCTTCTCTTTTACAATCAATTTTTTCTTCGCTTTCTTCATGAACATATTTAAGAGTTTTCAGAATATCCCTGTATCATTTTTTAAGGATTTAACTGATTCATGATGCATTAACCATCTTGTAATACTTAAACTTTTTAAAGAAAATTGTAATTTAGCTCATTTCTTCAAAAAGTCCCGATGCAGAAAAAAATACGAATAATCGTTGCAAAATCCCAACATAAGCAATAATTGGTGTAGTATTATACTAACTGTTTCTACCCCTACCAAATTTAGAGAATGTGCTACACAAGGTACAAAATCAGCATATTTCTTAATCTCCTTTAACATGCGGTATATTTTCCGCTCACATTTGCTGCGTTTGAGATTTTCGAGTCTCGAAATATATATTTTTTCGAGATTTCGAAAAGCAAAAAGTGTAACGATTTCTCGAAATTAGATATAATATTGAAAGTGGTCGGGGACTTTTTCCTGGGGCCCTGAAGCTGCAGCTTCATTAGCGTATAGGTAGATCCGCGCCTGGTAACAACAACGAATTGTATCTTAAAAAATATTGCATTTAATACCATTGATATCCCGGCACACATTTTCAACTGTAGTGTTTTGTCTGGCGTCTTCGCAGATTTATTAAAATGTGCAAATATTTTTTTCAAGTTTGGTTTCAAAAAAGTAGTATCTACAAAAAATGCCTTATTAAATTTTTGTTCAAATGTTGTTAAGGGTCAAATTTTGTAAATGTTTTTTTGGGTCTAGCTAGACAACAAAAATTCATGTGCAGGACTTTTTGTGGATATAACCAATGCATTTGATATTGTAAATCATGGTATAATTTTGAAAAAATTGGATAATGTTGGTAATATTCCAATAACACCATCATTCGAATATTACACCATGATTCAAATGTGAGATGTAGATGAATGTTAATGTCGATTTCTGAACTTCGAAGTTTTTGCATATTTATTAACTATTATGATATTATATATAACTAATAGTTAAACAATATTTTTTGAAAATTTATATGGGTACCTACTATTTTGCTGTCTACTATACACTACACATGGAAACTCTAGATAACATTAATAAAATTTTCCGATATTAAATTTTAATTTTAATTTATTCATATTTTGTTTATTAATTTTATATTATATTATATCTATTAACATAAGTCAATAAATTTAATTTATTAAATACTAAAAAAAAAAATATGAACCATACAAAAGTCTATAAAAAAATAATTTAATAAAATCACGCAAAAGATCAAAGTATTGTGCAAAAGCGAAAAAAAAGCAAGCAAAAAAAATTTCTCTTTATTAAATTTATCTCTTACTGTTATTTCTTTTAACAACATTGAGAGAAGGTGTATATACATTTTAAAACAAATAAAAACCAATTATTTTAATAAATATTTACTCTTTAACACTTCAATGTTTGTGACAAAATTTAATTAATAATAACAGGTAAAGTAAATAAAGTTAATTACAGTGGAAATTAAATATATGTTGTCTTGATATAAGCGCCGTGTTAATAATATTATATTTACTACAATTTGTTGGAATACACAATATACTTTCCTCTCAATTTACGTCAATGTACTCTTGTCCAATTCGAAAAAACGAGTATCGCATTGTATTGATTTTAATACCAGACTAGACTAATAGAAACCTAAAAATCATACTTAAATATCATACAATATGAATATTAGTTAATAATACACATATTAACTAGGTAGGTAGATAGTAGTGGTTGCTGACAGTACACCGACACACTTAGACCAGCAAGGTTCACTCTGATGTCACGGGAACTTTCCTCGCATAAAACTGTACTCGGTAAACCTTCTCGAGCTTTTTACAAAGCAGTGGAGGTCTTCGTCTTTATGTTAAAGATCAGGCAGTTACAGATTAGGTGATGGACAGATTTATTTTCTTTCTCCTCCATATACGTTCTGCAGAAGTATTTTTAGGGGAGGCCAAACCTTTTGGTATGTTTACCAATAAGATAATGAATCGTAATGACCTCTGCAATGCCTGATGTCACACCTTTTCAAAGGTAGTATGTTTAGGTTAAAATAGCGCTTCAGGTTCAGCATATGACAGATTTGCTTGGTGATGTTGCAGTCTGGTCTACTTCACCACCAGGATTGAAATCTTTAATTGCATCTTTCCGCAATAGCAATAGAATAAAGGTTGCACCCAGGTTGCTCCTTTCCGTATATAAACATATTAAGTACAAAATAATATTAATGTTTTAACCATTGAAGCAGAAAAATTTATTAATTTTGTCCCTTTCAATTACCATATTTTATATTAAGCAATGCAGGTTATAGATACCTTATGGAGGAAAATTATAAATCCAATTAACATTTCAACATTACTTATTGGCTCTAGAATCTATTTTAAATCAATGATTATCTAAGTGATTATCCACAACAACTAATGGGCCAAAAAGACACAATTTATCTTGCGTAAATTTTTTTTCAAAAGTATCTTAGAATATCCATTTCTAATCACCTACCAGATTTTTACCATTTTATTGCCTTTAATAACATCACAAATCAAACGAAGCTACTTTCATTTGAAGAAGGACTAAAATTTGGTTTGAGTTGATTTCAAGTGGCGCAATTTTTCTTTATTATGATCTAAACATTTTTATTAAATGAAAAAAGTTTTGTATCGACTCACCAAAGTGTGTCAAAATTGGAATAAGTCCCCCCTCCCCACCCTCTTCAATTTGCAGCGCAGTATTCTTGTGTGGGTAGTATTATTTAAGTAAAAGTGGAAATTTCAAAACATACATATTGAGGCAAACTTAATGTTTTGATTAGCTTATTGTATAAGTGTGTTATTTTTCCTCAAGTATAACATCTTAGTAAACACGTCTGAACAGGTACGTCACTTTGATTTTACGAAAATTATTTTTAAAAAAAATATTCGAAAAAGTATAGGTGGTGAGCCTATTTTTCTATTTTTGTCGATTTTATTCGATTGTTTCAATTTGCGATTTTTTGTTTTAATGAATTGAAGATGTCTTGTACATATTTTCTACAAAAAAATAAAACCAAAAAATAAACGCGTAATAATGAAGGTTATTATAAAAATGTTTATTTTCGTTTTTTTTTTTTTTTTAATTATAGAAACGTAAAAATTATGATAGTACAAAAAAAAATAAATATATTTTCAATTAAAAGACAAAATATATATAAATGTGTATATATATATATAAATATATCTTAAAACACGTATATATGTATATTTAAGAAAAATAAAAAATAATTATTACATAAATTTATATTATATATATATATATATAAACGTACACTTATTAAATGAAATTCGATTCTTGAATCTTAAGTACAACAATAATAAAATGTCCTCAAAACTCTCTATATAATATTATCATGTATGACATACGTACTCGTATATATTATATACTTATTACTTATTTAAGATTTTTCTAATTAACTAATTTTAAAAATTCTTCTCTGGTTTTTGAATCATCACGGAATACACCCAACATTGTTGATGTTACAGTTTTACTATTTATTTTCTGTACACCACGCATTACCATACACATATGAACACCTTCAATAACAACAGCAACACCAGCTGGTTGTACAGCTTGTGTTACAGCAACAGCAATTTGTTTTGATAAACGTTCTTGTACTTGTAAACGTCTTGAAAATATCTCAACAATACGTGCTAATTTACTTAAACCCAATATTTTATTACATGGTAAATAACCAATTGATACTTTACCATAAAATGGTACCAAATGATGTTCACACATTGAAAAAAATTCAATATCTTTAACAACAACCATTTCATCATGATCTTCATCAAATATTGCACCATTCAATACATCTTCTAATATTTGATCATAACCTTTTGTAAAGAATAACATTGCTTTGGCAGCACGTTCTGGTGTTTTTAATAAACCTTGTCGATCGGGATCTTCACCTAAACCACTTAATAATAAACGATATGAACGTGCCATATCTGGCAGTAATGCTTCACGTGTTGGTGGTCTATGATCTAATTCTAAATCATGATGAAATGTACAATTTTCATGACCAGGTGTTGTTGATGTACGACGTGATAATTGTCTTGACATCATACCCACTGAATCAACTAAAATTAAAAAAAAATTATTATTAATTTTATTTATTTATTTTATTAAATTAAAAATAAACAATAATTCAAAGAATTATTTAAAGAATTATTTTATTTATTTAATTTTTAATTTTATAGATTTTTTTTTCTTAACTTCATTAAAAAAAAAGCTTTATTTAAATTAAGTGTGAGAAGATAATTAGGTTATAAAGGCTTACATGTACATACACCCACATACATATGTATATATTATGATCCATTATAAACAATTTAAATTTTTTATTATTTATTATGATGAATTTAAATATCAAATATAAATCTACTGTTTTCCAATTTAAATACAGAATTAAATTCAAGTGATAGAGAAATAATGGAATTTATAAAAAAAAAATGTATACTTCATATTTTTAGAATTATTGTGTATTGTCCACTATACTGTGAAGTCTACTATTATCATCTTTTTTATGTAGTTTTTATGCATAAAGTGGAATGTGGAAGATATTTGAAGTAATTTACGAAAAACTACAACTAATATCAGAACCTTCTAAAAAAACATATTGGGCTTTTTAAATAGCATAACTCAAGTTTATAATTGCCAAATTATGCTCTTAATACCAGTTTTGTAAAATTTTGTTATTTTAAAAATAATGTAAGAGATAAAACAATTCAATTGAATATCGATGACAATGGACAGATTCTACATGGTTAAATTACAAGCCTGAAGACAATTGAAGAGAAAACGGAGAAGATTTGTACACTCTTTAGTCAACACTCTACAGTGATATACAGTGCCTTAGAGATAGGCAAAACACTGAAAACCTAGAATACTTTTAAAGCTAAAATGAGTTATATTGTATCTTATGGAAGTTATGGGATTAATATACTCCCATAAAATAGTAAGAAATTGCAAACCACAGACTTCACCGTATGAAGTGAACAAAGTACAAAATATAATTACTATAAATCATTGTCCCGGTAAAGATATTGGTTTTATCTCAAAATTTCATTGATCGACCACCGAACCCGAAAATTCTAATCTTAGACTTCACTAAGCTGTTAACATGAGTATAAATACTTCATATGAGTATACTTCAGTTTCAATACAAAAATATTTTCGTTATAGTTCAAAAAAGTGAAGTTTTAATTTCAATCAACCATTTTTTTACTTAGTTGACATTTGTTATTTGTTTAGTTTGACATTTGTTATTTAACCTTTGATAGTTGACATTTGAATAGTTCATTGCTGTTAATTCATGTTTTTTGATAATGATGCCATCCACCACACTAGTGTTCATGATTCACAATTCACAGCCTCACTTTCGTTCTCATTTTGATTCCTGAACTTGCAGTTAATTTTATATTTATGTGTTAATATATTTTCATTTTTAAAATGACTCGTGACCGATAAGTAGGCCATTTATAACGATTTTTAGTTTTTTCTTGAAATATTGTGTTAAAATTTGGAAGGCCAAATTTTCTGCAACAGAGTAGTATATGTCACTCATTCTCTCTCCAAAAATATTCCCATCTAAAATTTAGTTTGTATTTAAATAGGTATGAAAGGTATAATCATAATGTATTCTAGAAGTCTAGTGTAAACGGGTACAATGATAGAATATTACTTTTTTAATGATATATTTAAAAAAACAATTAATCCTTTTAGAAATAAAATTTAAAAGAATTAAATTTAAGATTAAATACAAATACTGTTCAAGAAAATAATAAAGTTTTACGTAAATATTTTAATTCTGACAATTTAACTTTGACAATACAAACCATGTAAAGAGAGCAGGGAAGGCCTTGAAATATCACTATTGTTACTTTATACCTATAAACAAAAACAAACTAATATCACAAGACCTGCTAAATAAAATTAGAAACAATAAATTTGAAAAATTGAAACTGTAAAATATTTGGTATTTGTAGGCAATTATATAACCAGACAAAGATTCATCACAGCTGTGGATCTACTAGGAGAATAGGTAAAGATCCAGTTCGTATTGTGATGTGGTGAAGGGGAATGCTATGGCTCCACACCTTGCCTGATTTCATGCCAGCGATGGATTGACAGTGTTGCCAGCCCCTTTTAAACTAAGAAATTATATGTGGACCAAAAATGGTTTATATGTATTTAGACCTATAAAAAGCAGAACAAACTAATTTCGATCCAATTTATTTCAAAACAGTTTAGAACATTTTGTTAACAATCTCACAAGTTAACTTGAAACCCATAAAATGTAGAAACGTACCCTAATTTATTCCTAGTACGAATTTGTAAATATAATTTCAAGGTTATTAGATTTATGACGCTTAGTAATTAATCAAATCTTTTTTACCTTGTTGAGATATTGAAAATAAAAAACCATCACAAGTCAATTCGAAATTTACATTTCAATTAACAATATTTTAAGTTAAACAGTTAATATTTGTTGTTCATTTAATTAGATTTATTTAATTTAGTCAAAATAATATTGAAGTTTGTTTTTTTTTTTAAATTTATTTACCCGACTAACTGGAATATCAAAATTATTAATTTAGATTAAAGTATATTGAAATAATTAAAACATGTGTCGATTTCTAAAAAAATTCAATATTAAAATTTCCAATTAAAATTATATTATAAGAGTATTTAATTAATTTTAAAATTAAATTCGTATCCAATTTTCGTTAAATAACGAAATATATATATATATATATATATATATATATATATATATATATATTTTTATTCTAAAATAAATATGTATATTTGTATGTATATGTATAATTATTCAGATTTTTGTTTTGCAAATTATTATTTTTCGTTAACTAAACTTTATATAAAAAATTTAATATTCAAAAATAAAAAACAAAAATGTTTAGAAAAAAATAATGAAGCGATAAAATTAATTTTTTAAATAATCGGTTATTATGATATTTTTTAATTTAATTTGTAAAATAAATATATATGTATGTATGTAGTTTAGTGCGTTTAAAATAAATTTGCAAACTCTAAAAATCTTCTATATTTTATAATATATGCTTTAAATAGGTTAAATGTATACTTAACTATATGTATACTTAACTATATATTTTTAATTGTTTTAAACATTTATTTTTAAATGCTTAAAATGTCAAAAATAATTTAATAAAATATTTCTTCATTGCAAAAGACCAATTCCATAAAAAAGCCATGAAATGACAAATTATTGATGACAAACAATGTACAAATTTGTATTAGTACTAATTTCTATAGTCTAATTAGTAGGATGACGAAAAAATGCAATTTAACGACTGGGATTGCCCAGGGTACAAGTGGGGTACAAATTGTTTCTCTGGGAGATCAAATTTCTCTGTTTCTCTCTAAACAATAGGTGGCATTTTGTGCAAATAATGATTTCTGAAACTACTAAAGCAAAATTAAATAACCCAGCAATATCTGAGCTATGACAAGTTCTATCCTGTCAAAGGATGATATACAAATTTGTATTATATACAAAATATGAAGCATCCATATAATACAATTTCACCTAAATATAACTTGAAAGTTTTTAGAGTTTTTATCACTTAACTAATTTACTTTGTACTATATACTCTTCTTAATCTTTAAGCTAAAATTTATTAAAAAGACTTAACCAAGAATGCTATTGAGCTTGTCATATTATTTTGACAATTTATAAAAAACCATACTGTAAGCCACATTTAAACCATATCAAATATGAGACTGTTCTTGATGTAAGACACAAAAACTAATATAATCACATCTTTTGGTAATTTTGAGGGCCAGATGTTTAGGATAAGGCAGTTAGTGTCTTGTGTGGCTGCTCGAATACGTATCATAGAAAATTATTGTGCCAAATTCTATATTTTAATTTAATAAAAAATTCTAAGAATCAAAAATTTTGATATTTCTGAGAAGACTGTTATATTTACATAGTATAACAATTTCTATTGACATGTATACATATTTCAAAATGTTTTATCCATCTCTCAATTTCATTTGCCATATTTTTATTCACTGTAAATTAATTCAAATGTACAATATTTGATTTTTTTTATATAACCTGGGCCTTAAAATTTAATAGCAATGAATTTGTCAGTCTGTAAAGTATTTAGAAATTCATATAACTCGCTTGAATATTATATAACTCACTTAAGAAATCCATATTTAAAACAAAATAAGCAGATAAAATTGAAATTTAATCAACTATACTGACTAATATGATATTTTTTCAACTTATCAATAGAATTTAAATTAACAGAATACAAGCTGCTCCTGGTTTGATAAAAAATCGTTTCAATTTCATTTTAAATTATTATTATTATTTTATTATGCGTTAATTTCATTGTACAATTTTTCTTATTTCCAATTTTAATAATTAAGAGCTTATACTAATGTATTTACACCTATGACTTTTAATTTACTTAGACTAACCTGATCTTTTCTATTAATAATATATATATTTTTTTAAGGAAAAATGGCAAGTAAAAACCTTTTTGAATTTTAAATTATTTTCTATCATTTCAATTTATTCTTGGCACTATCTATTAAATTTTTTGATTGATTTATCGTAGACAACAACCGCATATGTAATAATTTATTTAAAAAAAAAAATAAAATTTCTATTCTGGGGAGGAAAAAAACAAACTCTGTGCTTTGGTGAGTTTTTCTATGTTAAAATGTATGTGTATAATAACACATGGGGTGAAATATTGCATTGAAATTTCTAATTTATAATTAAAACTATTTAGTATCGCTACGTCTCATTTTAAATATCTATAATTTAAAAGAATAATAATGTAAATAAGTTGAGAAATGGTTCAGATAATATTGTACCGTACATTTTTCACTTTACTTAGATTAAATATAATGATACAAATATATAGCAACAATTAATTTATCAATATGGAAAATAATTTAATTATATAGGGAACGTGTAGTAATTTCAACATCAAAATTATTGAATGATTTCAATTAAAATGTGTCAATACTGAATGATTTCAAAGTTCTAAATTTGTTGTCAATACGGTTTGGTATATAATATAATATAATATCTGTAATATACGTATACAAACACACCTACAACATTTAGTCAGGTTCATTTAAAAAGTTTTACTAGTTAAGTAACGAAGAATTAAAGAAGCATAAACTAAAACATCACAGACCACTAAACTTAACAACCAGATTTATTAAAATATCTATTAATAATTTTTGATTTGCTATTTACTAATTATGTTGTTATAATCTTCTATATAAGATAGTCAAGTCTCTTTAGATATTAAATTTTGAAATAAATAAATGAATTACAATTGTATGCATATCAAAAATATTTAATTTCTCTCTCTAGGTTACGTGTCAATCGGTTTTCGTGTCTTTTTTAACAATAAATGTACTATGTAGATAGTTGTATAGAATAAAGTTGTATAGATAGTTGTATAGAATAAAGATACAAACAAAATAACGTCTCTTAGTGCAACTAATTAAGTATGAAATTAGAATTAAAGTATAAAATACCCTTCAAATTTGAAAATTAATTAAAATATTTAAATTAATAAAATTATTTAAAAATAAATATCAATTTAGTTTTGAGTCTTGTACAGAAAAAATATATTATTATTTTCTTGGCAACTAAGACTTTAATTAAATAACAATAGTTAAATTATTTCAAAACAAATATTAAAAATTCTGTTCAAATCTAGTTTCTAAGTAGTTTGGAAGTAAAATTTACAATAACGCAACCATATGACCAATGACTTAGAAACTAGCTATAATGCTTAAAACTGTAATTTTGCATCGGTCTTAATACGAATTTTAAAAATTTTAAACTATAATAGTAAATCACATTTTAAGCTAATTTTACCAGTTTCATACACTTCCAGACAGTACAATTCCAGATAGTAACGTAAAATGAAAAAACTGGGTAGTTAGAAGACAGAACAAGTTGTAAATGAATAAGTTCTTCCACCGATCAAATATGGCTTCTAAAAAATGCCAACAGAGTAAACAGAAATGGAATAAAATAGATCTCATCTATAAAAAAAAATTAAATATAAAACCATATCTAATAACACAAACTACGAATATTTGACGGACAATCAGAAGGTTAATAGAAAGAAGAAGAATGTATTATCAAATTAATTCTATTATTTATAAATAATTTTTAAAATAATTATTTATTAAATTTAATACCTGATGATTCTCTTCTAAATTTAACATGTTCACCATTTTGTTGTTGTTGTTTTTCATTAGTATCACTATTTGAATTATTTTTTAATTCATTATCAAAAAATAATTTTCTATTTGTAGCACTAGCATCAAAATTTACTGATGTTGATGAACCCGTAACACTACTAATACTATTATTACGTCCTCGTGATAACGCATGAGATTGTGGAAAATTTCTATCATCAATTGCTTCATTTAATTCACTAGCACTTAATTCCGATAATTCTGATAATTGACGATTAATTCGATTCATTTTTATTATTTGTAATTATTGTTAATTTTATTATAGTTTAAATAATAGAAAAAAAAATATTTAATTTTTTTTTTTGTTATTGTTTTTATTATTATGTTTCTTATGTTTTTCAAATAATTATTTAAATTATTTTATTATTTGTTTTTAATCAATATTTGTTTCACTTTTGTATCTTAAATAATTGTTATAAAATTTTTATTATTAAATATCCAACATTAGTTTAAAAATTTTATAAATTAAATAAAAAAAATAAAATAAAATAAAAATAAATTAAAAATAAATAATTTTATTTAAAGGCACACGCGGCTACTTGCAGTTAGTAGCAGTTCTTAACACAGTTCTTATCAATGTTAAATTGAATTAAATTCTAAATTGACTAGATGCTAAATAAGCTTTTAGGTTTATTATTTTTTATTTGGTTATTTTTCGTTTTTTGTTTTTTTTAATACAGAAATTAAATACATAAACCAGTTCGTAATTAAGGCGGAGCAACTATCACTTTTTTTTTTAAATTTTTATTTTTTCTTTTTTTTATTATCGAACAGTTTCAAATTCTCAGTTTTGAGTATTAATTTTTATTTTGTTGTTGTTGTTGTTGTTGTTAATGTTATACTGCTGATAAAATTAAATAGTAGCTGCTTTAATTCTCCTTTAAAGGAACACCAAATTTAATGAAAATACATTTTATGTCAAAAAAATAAAAAAAAAAAAAAAAATGTTATTCAATCTTAACAGTAAATAATTTTAGCTATGATGATAATATGAAAGGCTTATAATCGAATTCAATAATCGATGACAACGGCTTGAATTTAAGTTTTAAAATTCTGTCTCGATTCAAGAATATGTATTTTTATATAAATAAGTTCAGCTGTGATTTGAATATGTGGTAGCGCATATATACGGGAATAAACATTGGAATTTTAATTTTTTATTTTTTTTATTTTAAATTATCTGTAGTATCTATAGATACTATAAAATTTAAATACATAAGAAAAAAAAAACAAGATTATACATAATTTATTACTATGGAAAAAAAACTTTGAACCTTTCATGTTATGACACAGGTTTTGTTACACATACAATGAATCTATATCTATATGCAAACACATAAACAATCACATGGTGCGTTCTATATGGTATTATTTGTTGTAAGTCGGTAAGCGACATCATACTAAATAAGGTTTGTTCTAGCGATTATCTAATTTACAAGCTATTATTTGACATTTTTATTACAGCTAGTGGAATTAATTACAAAAATCAAATTACAAATAAAATATTTATTGTTACAAGTTGTAACGACCGATATGCATATGATACAGTGATTATGTCATCCGACTAATAATTAGAATGTACAGATTCGAATCCAATAAGTTTTTTCAACGTTTTTTTTTGTAATTAAAAGATTTCAGAACAAAGTCCTAAGAATGGTGGTTGATGCTCCGTGATTCGTCTCAAATAATTTAATTCGCATGAAGAATTATTAAAAGATTGTACAAAGTACAGAAGTAAACTGGAAATACATTCAAACATTCTGGAAAATAACCTAATGACAAACCCAGGTCCTAGGGAATTGAAATATGAAATTCAATGCGACTTGTAAAATTTTATAATAAGTAGGCAAGTGTAATTATATGATACTCTTGAAATTATAAATCTCTATATAGATAGTTAGAATAGTTTATCACGATTTTAGACCCGCAGGTATCTCTAGAACCAAAGTTCAATATCTATGGGCAATTTGATATTAGAAAAATATTACGTCCTTTTTCAAAAGGTATGCCAAATTTTCTGTAATTATAAATTTAAATGTGAAATGTTAAAATTTTCATGTCATTTTACTTTTAATAAAAAGAAGTTCTATTTATGAATTAATATTCAATCTTGATATATAGACATTTTTTGTCACCATTGTGTCTATAAATATTATTATTTGTGTTAACAAACAAAATTATTTTTAGGAATTAGTTGGTTCATCATAACACTACTAGAACTCATCAGTAAGTATTTATAGTGTTAGACCACCTATACAACTCCTATTTTAATTTTTATTGATTTTATAACTTATTAGAAGATTTCAATAGTGCATCTGTGTGTTATAGAAGTGGACCAAAATTTCAATGTAAAATATTATTTTTATAAAATAAATTTATGTAATTATAGGGTAATAAAATTAAGTGCACTAAAAAGTAGATAAAAAATTAGTTAAGCTTAAGCTAATGTAAAAAATTATTTGTGTAATAAAATCTGACCTCAGGCAGCAGAAAAGAATGGTAACTAAAATATGTAGTGTGCGAAATAGGAAATAAATAGCTAATATAAGTAAGGAGTCCCGATTCCGATTAGGTACTGTTTAAAATTTTTAACAAAGAGTTTTAATTTACGCTCCATGCTCTTAGTATTCAAGTACATTTATATTATTTTTTTGTGTGGATTTTTGAAAATAAAATTTTACTGCATTTATTGAACATGTAACGTATAAAACCAATACTAATTGTATCTGACGCTTCCAAGCGATTTCATAATCTAATAAACAGAAAAAAATCAACATAAATCAATAATTTTGCTACGAAACATAAATGAACCACGACTTTCCAACGACATCAGATTAGTTGTCAAACGTATTATGGGTCGATGTTATTGAAGCAACAATTACATATAAACGGCAAATGCATACCAATGATTACCACATGTGCGCCAATCAAATTCAAACGATTACAGTTTCCTATTCGTTTGGAATCCATGTTTTTCTCACGGACAATACATATTGTACTTGCCTATTTGTCAATAATGAGGTGGAAATGAGGATGGAAATGAAATTTTTTCCACTAGGGTGGAACAACGCTCGCGGGGATCCGCTGTATTTAAGTATAAAACAAGTTGACGGTAAAAATAAATTGAAACTACGTAATTTTGAAGACGCATGTTACAATTGATGTGATTGACTCCATAGTGTTGTAGTTTTCCATATTTCAATTATATTTTCTTGTTTAGATCAAACAAATTACAATTAGCTAATTCTTAATCTAAAAATAAAAGAAAATTAATTAATATTCAATAAAATTATTCTGAACTATGGTACTCTACAGCTTATAAGAAAAAATATGAAAATGAGAAAACTAGAACTACATATTAATAAAGGGTTATAAAGTATATTATGATGATGTAAAGTGTTTTTGTTTTAACCATTTATGTTTTCTATTAAAGCTCGAACTCAAATATTTAATTGCGAGGAAATTGTATAAGTACTAACGCTTTTTTAATTTGATAAAAGTAACTTATTTGTCCATACTTTTAATGTACCGTGAATAAACTTCGTCTTCCATAACCTGTAATTTGTAGAAAATATCTGAAATTTCTGCCGTAGATTTCAAAGAGATTAAGTAAAATAGCTTTAGGCGTTCTTTATATAGAGTTAGAATAAGAGAGTCAGCCTAGGGTGGATTATGTAAAGCATACCTCACAAATTTGTTCTGAATTGACTCAATGCTATCAATATGAATATATTACACTCAAGACTAGCACACTTAAGATTTGAACGAACTAGTAGCATATACAATAATCTGATAACATATGGATCATCAAATTCCTTAGCCTAACTCTTACTAAAACCAAACATAGAATTCGCATTATTAATAATTGCGTTGAGGTGCACATTGTAAGACAGTTTCTCGTCAAACATCACCTTCAGGTCCTTAAAGTGGGTTACTTTTTTATAACACTGTCGCTGAAAATATAATTAGCGGCAACTGGTGTAAAAGTGATAACATTATATTTGCCAATATTTAGAGTTGAAGTGCTAACTTTGCATCATTTTATGAAGGCATTCAAGTCATCTTGAAACTAGACTGTGTTATTTGATGTGACAAGTTCTTTAAATATTTTCATGTCATCCGCATAAACAGTAACGAAGCTACATGATTAATGGAAATTATGAAAATTAATGGATCCAGATGGCTGAACACCAGAATTAACATGGAACGTACCTGAAATTGTATGTTGAAAGAGAACATTGTAGGACCTATTCGATAGATAAGATTCTATCCATTTCGATAATTTTGGGAATCCTAATTTGGGAAGTCTTGGTCAAATGACACTTTTAGGCAAGATATCAAATGCCTTACTTAAATCAATATAAGCGACATCAGTCAATAGATACAAAAAAAACTTAAGACAATAGACGTCGATTCCATATTTCAATTAGTAGATAGTTATAGCAAAAATTTAACAGATAACTTTTGTTATATATTTATATTATATGCCAACACTTTATATAAAAATCAGTTTGCGTGTTTGTTTTTGGAATAAAAGAAGTAAGAAAAAAATCGGAGCAAAACATTTAGTATTTAAATTTGAAGTCTAGACTTGGGCTATTAAATTGAAGAAAAGAATTATTGGATGCCGAATGCATGGGTACTTGAGTTTTAAAAAAACCATCTTAATTTAGTCAACTTAAAAGCTTATATCTACATACCTTAAATAAGGAACTAAAGTTATAATATAATGTTTCTATCTTCTATTTTCTATATATTGCTCTATCTTCTTAATCTTAACTGATTAAGTTAATTGTTTAATTATTTGTAATATTTTTTTTTCAAATTTAATTATTTATGAGTGAACTAAGCTCAAGACAATATGTACAAATAATTAATACCACCATTCAAATTGTTTGGTCTAAATATAAAAAGTTTGTAGTTCACCTACCACCTACGAAAAATATTATCATTGAAACACCCTGTATATTTACGACAATTTTTTTTGTAAATTTGACTTGAAGTAGAATAAGAATAAAATTTTCATGAAAGTCCAATAATACATAAAATATTATAAATATGAAGGTAATTGGGTATATTTGTTTTTATTTTATATAGACTTACAAGTTGCGGCGCGGCATACAAATAAAACAAAACAAAAAAAAAACAGAATTATATTTAAAATCATTAAAATTATGCTAAAATAATTACTATCACAGTTACCAGATTTGTTTCAAGTTTTTTTTTTTTCTTAAATCAAAAATTCGTGACTTTAGAATGGAAATTTAAGAAAATATTAAACAAATTATATTTTAAACAGCTGCTTTGATTGTCATTAAGTTGTCTCCTTAAACTGATTACAATAAATTGAAATTGTATATGCATAAATACTTATATGTATTAACCTTGATTTCGATTCTCGTTAAAATGATCTAGAATTAAGAGTACGTTGTACTTGAACTGACAATACAAAAAGTAAAAAAAAAAACACAAAGAAAAAAATACAAATAAGCGAATTTAAATTCTCTGACATTTTTAGGTGACTGGCAATGTGTGATAAAAAAACTTTTTTTTTTAAACATAAATCATAATATTTTAGATTGAAAGTTTCTACAAGATGGTGATATACATTTAAAATTATTTGATATTTAGTTAATTGAATTAAATTTTGTATAGTAGTGGCGTGGCGCGCTCTGTATACTGTAATAAGAAATTTTTAAATGTTTTATAGTCGAACTTGCAACCGTAGTATGATTTGAAATCAATTTGAAAAAATTATGATTAGCTAAATGTAAATTACAGAGAACGAAGATTAGGCTGGGTTTATTTTGATATAAAAATGTGTATAACTCTTCTTAAATAACTAATTCGAAACATGAAAACACTACTAATGAATCGACACATCGGACCGGCCTCTTTTGCATCACTGAACTGTTCAAACTGCATATATATTTGTTTTATAAACAAAAGTCTAGCTAGACAATAAAATATTTTATAGCCCAACCTCTAACTTAAACCTTATGGTGTCGTTAATTTTTTTCTAACATTTTCCTTTACTATATTCTCTTTAAGTATAAACATTAAATTTAAGCCAAGTAGTTCTGATAAATTGTTCCAATTCATTATTCAAAAATTGAAGTAAGAGTGGAATGAAAGAGAAGGATTTATTTTCAGACATTTTAGATTTATTTGGAATTAAAAGTGTTTTATTTTAACGACTGTAGAGATCTATGCTGCCTTGCTTTCGAATTTGGGTCAATTTTAAACATGCATATCAACCTGGGTCTACGTGGGTGTTTGATTGAAATTAAATCTTATAGATGTTACATTTCCTTGAAATTAAGTTCAAATAGTCATTGTTTAATGTTACATGGGATTTGTTTTTGGTTACCTGGGATGTGTTGTTATTTACTTTTACTCATCAAATTATAATTCAGAGTTTTAAAATGCATTCAATGTTGTTTTGTCATTATAAGATCTTAGTCATATTTTTAGTCTAGATATAATTAAAATTTTGGTATAATATGTCCTATGTCCATGTTGTATAATCCCATGCTATACCGGGGTATGCCCAAGTAGTAGTGTTTGGTATACTACGGGATATGCCCCATTCATGATGGGGTTACAAGAAAACAATAATGACAATAATAACAAAAATTAATCACTATTTACCGGACGGACCGGACGGGACATTGTTATTAAATATTGGCTATTATATTAAATAAGTTTAATTAATGAAAACCGGGTATGACCAGCTTAAAACTCGACTCGAGAATCAATTAAATCTTAAAGCGCAAAACATCAAATCTAAATCAATTGGTTTTATTTAATTTTAAATTATATATTAATCAATTTAATTTTTTCAATTTAAAAATTTAAGTATTCTAAAAATCTAAATTTGTATTGAAATAAAAAAGAAAAACTCCCCAGATCGTAAAAACTCTCCAGATCGTAAATTTTAATAATTGAACTAACATGTTGGCTAATCCGGCATCTTTCAAAGTTGTTTTGAAGAATGTTTTAAAAAATGTATTTCTCATTTTTCCACCTATCCTTGTCTATTCCAGTCTAATTTCATTATATTGTATATATACCTTCTTTTCCCCTCTTTACAATTCCAATCCCAAATTCACCTTAACTCAAGTTTTGTTGCATTTCCTAGACTTACTTACTTACTTATGTAGGTGGCCAACAGACCATTATGTGTAGATTATAAGTCTGAATCATTTATGTTAAAAAATATCGTTTTGATTATTCGATTAATTTTATTTATATTGGTTATACCTTATACGGAATTGGACGAGATACGGAAGTATATATAAAGTCTTTTGTACAAAACAGCTATGCACATTTTATAGTCCAACAACGTTTTTTATTTAATTGTATTTTACCAATCAACAAAAACGTCCTCCATTTTTTACAGGCCGATTTTCTTCAGTTGAACATACGGTTATGTTTCATGTCTGTCGATATTTCATCATTCTAACAAAGGTTTGGTCTGCCCCGATGTGGCGTACCTTCAGGTCTAGATTCGAAAATTCTCTTGGATTGAGCATTTTCGTCAATCCGCTTAAGGGTTTCGAGCCACTGTAGTTTCTTGGCTTTAATTTTCATAATTATATCCACCTCATTGTAAAGCTCTTAGAGCTTGGCACTATATCTTATCCTTCAGATCTAATCGTCGTTTGCAGAACCATATATGTATTATATTTTAGACACCTATAATTGATGAATGCATGTATATTAATAATTTGTATTTATCAGCTAAATTTTACTACCGTATAGCAGATTTTTGAATTACCGCAACTATCAAAAATCTGATTTTTGCATTTTGAACCAAGAGAATTTTCAACTGTACTATAATTTTCCGAAACCTGCCCTAGTTATATACACTTTTGACATCACTGATAACTATCTGCATTTTCCAGATGTGATATTGACCATCATATGTACGTACGTATATAATAGTAAATGTAAATTTAATTATTTGCTTATGAAATAAAATCGAACGGAATTTAAGAGAATAAAATTAAGGTGAAATAAATTATATGAGACATGATTGAGTTGAAAAGGTAAAATATAATAACACTTCTTTTTTCTTCCTAATTAATATTCAACCAAGACTCATTTCTGGAAATTAATTTGCAATAAAAAAAAAATATCTGTTTTAAGGGGATTACCAAAATCACTTTATTCTGTTGAAAAAAATTAAATCAAAATGAAACTTAACGAAATTCAATGTCAAATAATGGCTGTTAATCACTTACCCTTAGTTGTGAATTTCCGATAGTATGAAAAAAAAAAATTGAAATGTTAAAAAAATTTTGAAAATTTTTTAAAGTTTAAAGAAATAAAAAAAAAATAAAATTTAATATAAAATTATTTCCTAAAATTGATAATTATGTACACTGGTTTTTACAATTTAAAAAATGGATATAAAAACTAATATCGTAGAATAATTTTAAATAAATTAAAAAAAAAATTATGGTTAATGAAATGTGAATTAAAGAGAATATTAAGCTGAAAGCTGCTGCAGCTAGTGCTTATAAAATTGGCCATATTTTAAATTGTGGTCAATTCAAAAATAATAATAAAGAAAATAAAGAATAGGCTGGATCTATTGTGATATAAAGATATTGTCTTAAATAACTAATTCGAAATTTGAAGACATTACTGCGATGAATCGTTGAATAAAGCCGACATATTTTGCATTACTGAACTGTTTCAACTGTATATATGCATTATTTTTATAAACAAGAGTTTAGAAGACACAGAATAGGCGAACTTTAGTCAAGATACCCCTGTTACTTCAAATTTTAATTATGTGTAACGGTTTTATTTAACATTGTTCTTCTGAATATCCGAATAATTTTTATTTTTATTATTTTTCATCTGACTCTGTGTTTTTATTAATTTATCAACTTTCGGAATTGTTATAGAATTGTAATATAAACAAATTAATTAACTATAGCAATTGAACCCATTTTTATCTTTAACCCTTTCACGTAAACGAATGCTATACAGCATTAAAAAATAATGGACACATCTTCAAAACTATATAGGCATAAAAATCAGCATGTAAAATTATTTTAGCTTGTAACCGTGTTGTCATTTCAAATATTTGACAGTAAATGTTAAAAGTTGTATTTAGTAGGGAATTCCCCAAAATATTAAAACTATAGTAGAATTTTTTTACTATAAATAGCCCAGCTAATGAATGTTATAACAGTCATAATTTACATTGGTTTTATATGCGAAAATAATTAATCTGTCTCTGGGTAAATTTTTTTTTTTAATTTTGTCCAATGAAATATTTTGAAATGTCGTACGAGGAAAATATCGAAAAAATTAGAAAATTGTTCGAAAAAACTTATTCTTATATAACTGAAAATGAAGACAGCTATTCGAAAGGAAACAGAGATAGTGATTTTTTGAATGATGAATTATTCAAGGGTGATCCAGACTCTATATGTGTGAGTTTTTATTTATATGATCAGTTATGGCTCTGCTATAGCATTCATTTGTGAGGAAAAATTCGTCCCAGAAAAATGAATGTTATAGCATTCAATTTTTTTTTATTTTCGGCCATTTTTGTACTTAATTTTGAATTTTGAACACATTGCTGCTTTTCAAATTAAAATATCTTTAAAACTACAAAAGTTAAAACAATATTGTGTTTCTGAATAGATCATGGTAAAAAATGGTTTCATGGTAAAAAATAGTGAACGCGCAAGCCTTAAATAGTGGAACACATTCAAAGTTGTCTTTTTTTTTTGATAAGCTGCCTAAAACTAATATATATAGTAATATATTTATTTCACCCGTTTTACTGGCCTCTTGAAATGTGATTCTGATCTGGTATGTGCAATATATTAAATCTCTTGCAAAATCCTGTCAGTAGAAAATAATTGATACGAATAAAATACTCATAATTATTTTTTTACAAATTTTCTGCTCTGAGTCTAGCAAAACTTATACACTTCAAGTTTGATCTTAATTTTGCAAAAAAACTACGCATATAAAACTAAAAATGATTACTTATGAATCTTTTCCATGGAAATCTAGCAATGTTAGATGAAAATAAAGTACACAGTAAAATGCTCAGTGTAGTGGGTTTGTACAGTAGAAGATCCAGATTACGTAAGAGGTTAAGATGGGGGGATAATGTCAAACAATGTGCCAAAGACTTGGGAGTCAAAAAACTCTAGAATATAGTGGAATATTTAAACTTGGTATTAATAAATGGCTAAGTAAAATTCAATCAAGTTATTTTAAATTATTACTTAAAAATGTTTAAGATAATATAAAATTGTTTGAAAAGCGGGCTTCCCGGGATTACCAGAGCAAAGACAAGATTTTAATAGGCAAATTTCGAAATCACTTTATTTTGATGGGTGTGCCATTTTTTGTTTGGTTTGGACACGTACGTCCCACATTTTTAAAACTTTATGGTTTTTTAAGGTTTCTATACAAATGTATTTCACAAAGAGTTTATGTTATTTAGTTTGATTAATTGTTCATTAATTTTTATTTTGCCATTATTGAAGGGTTATTGGTTGTAGACTACATGGAATGTATGTGAATGAAGTCTACAATTGTTATACTATATAACATATAGGATAATTTTGTTTATATTTAGTTTAGTTTTATTTTAGTTTTGGCAAAGCGTCTTGGTGCTGTGACATAATCATTTTCATATGACTATTAACTAGAAAATCCTTGGTTCGAATACTATTTGTGCCATGTGCTGAAAGCAAAGTTATTCTACAATAGATATAATTGATCACTTTTCACTCATACTTAATAATGAAAAAAGTAAAAAAAATTGTGATTGTCAGTATCCCAAGGGTTCTGTGAGAAAAAAGTATTCATCCCATAGTTTTTACAATAATAATAGACTAGCCATTTCCGGCGCCTCATTTGCCGGTCAAGCATTAAAAAAATATTTATTTACTCTTCGTTTGAATATTGAACTCAAAACAATGTTTTCTATTTCCGCAAAAAGAATTAATTTTTATTAACATATCGTCTAACTTAACCATAACATCTTTATTACATTTACATAGAGGTATTTTTATCTATCTCTAATCTCCTTGTTATTACCTCTGCGAAGTTACCGATGTACAACTGTCCATTATGGTTTAACGGAGTACAAATGTACAACTGTTCATTAATTTGCATACAACTGGGACACCATGTGGAGATGAAGAAGAGGATAGTTTTGTAATTTCTGCACCAATTGAAGATATGAATATTGATAGTCAATATTCCTCTCTATATGTTCTCTGTAATATCGTGCTTCTGGCGGTTTTTCTATAAGAGCGATTTTTAGGAAATCTAGTGAATCTTTAATGGTGGCAAAGATTTACGACCATGACAATAATAGGAATTATTTTTGTTATGTTTGTCAATATTTTTATTTACAAAATAAACATTCATTTGAACTTAAAAATTTGCTTGCATTTGTCAATTACATTTGTTTTGATGACTTTAAAAAATACTTCTAATTTGAAAGAGCCTCTTTATTTACTGATTAGTGATTTTATAATATTTTGCTATTTGGTTCTTGTGTTAAATATAAAGTTTTTTATATGGGTAAAGAACTTGGTTAAATAATTTATTAAAAAAATGAGCACAAAATTTAGTACTTTTTAATTTTTTATAATTCTGTTGGCATTAGTCTGATTCACTACTTCAGAAAATTTGTTCCGAACACATGCGCGCGCATATTTTTTTATATGAAAATTTGAGTTCTCTCAATTTTTAAAAATGTTCGGAACATTTTTTTCTATCCGAAACAAAAATTGATTTTAACTTTTGTGTTCGGAACAATCTTTTTTGCTGTAATATTTAATTTTTTTTGACATTTCTCACATTTAAAAAAACATTCAGGCCTAAAAATATTTTTTTTTTTTTAATTTTTAAATAATTGATTTTTGATAATATTTACATATATAGTTGAAAAAAAAAATTGAAAATTAGTTTAAATGTCAATTTCAGCTGTTTACATTTTTTTGATTCGGAACACAATGTCCCGAAGCAATGAATCACAATCAGATTCATTGCTTCGGGACATTGTGTTTAGTTCAGTTTAACAAAACTGATCGGAACAAAATGTTCTGAAGCAGAGAATTAAACGTAATCGGTAACTTTTTGTGTTAATATTTCGAAAAAAAACTTCACATTTAAATTTTTAGGTTCGTGTCACTGCTTTTAACTTTAATTCAACTAGGTGGAAATTTTTACAGACATTATTAAATAAGAATATGATATCTCAATCATATATGATATCAATATCTAAATTAAATAAGAATATGATCTATATAAGATAGAATAAAAGTAAATATTATATTTCAAATCCTCTAATCTAGATTTTAGGTGGGTAGGAGGAAGGGGCTACTCTAATTGCTTCTGGAAAATCAATAAGCATTTTGTTGTGCCTATTTTGGTGCCATTATTCGAGATTACTTTTTCAAGGTACTCAGTCACTAGTTCATCAGATCTCTAAACTTGCTTTCTTCAATGGACCCATATTTTTTAGCGAAACCATACCTAGAGTAGACTCTTTAGCTAAATGAAGACAGCTGCAAAGGAAGGGTTCATTGAATGGGAGTTGAACTGAATACCAAGAGAACAAGGCATTACTTGGTAAGATTTCGAACAGTCCGTTAACCGTACTAACCCTTACCACTTTAATACATACTAACTATTACGGGTCTCTCTGCTCGATAAAAACGTGAGCCTAGACAAAAATATCATTAACTTTTTTTAATAATATTCAATTCTTAATATAAAAATAATTTAAAATCTTTGAAATTTTACAAAAAATTAACTTACATAAAGTTACATTATCAACTTTTAGTAAACTTTTAGTTAATTCTGAAACTGAGTGCCAATTACTTTGCAAGGTTTTTAAAATATGGAATATTTTTATATTTTAAGTTCAATAACTAAATTATTTGGAAATTAAAATTATAACGAAATTATAATATTGGGAAGAAAAAACAAGTCTCGAATTATAATTTGATTTTTTATCAAATCTTTATCACTTTTTAATCTTCAATTCGTAGAATATAAAAATTAAATAAAATATTAAAAAAAGAAACACATTTACTTTTTATAAAGAAAAATCTTTCAATAAATTTACAAATAAATACCTAGAAATTTAATTTTAAAATTTTGCCAAAACGCGTTTCTGTATTATAACCATTTTTTTTTTTCAGAATTAGGCCTTTGATATTTGCACTTGTTAAATATTATCATAAGGTAATTTTTCAAAAACTGTCAATTATTATTTTTGTTTTTTTTTTTTTATTTCAAATTAAAAAAATATTTATTTAAATAGTAATTATGCAGATTCTTTCTAAGAAACGTAGTATAATATGATGACGTACACCTGAGACATGACGTATAAAATATTTACACTTCAATTTTAGATTTCAAAATTGAAAATTATAATGAATGCCTGATATCAGGTGGCTGAATATTGATGATAAATTATTATAATTGAAATAATAATAATAAACGAAAAATAAAAATAAAAATTATTTTATAAATACTCCAGACTTAATAATACAATAAAAACAATTAGTATAAATATTTAATTATTTAAATTAACGATTTATGAAATTAATTTAAATAAATATTTAAATGGCACAAACCTTAATTAAATTCATTTTTTTTTCTATATTTGTTTTTGTTTATTTTTCTGATTTTTTTTTATTTTTTTTTATTCAATATTCATACTAGATATTAATTTGAAATATAATTGCGACGCTTTTTTTTTTTTTATTTTAAAAATGGTGTAATAATTTGATAAAATGTTGTAATCTTTTTATTATAGTTTTTAACATAAGTGTTTAATTTAATTGAAATCCATTTCTAGTGGGCTTAAAGTGGTTTGATTGAGGATAAAAATAAAATATTCAATTCTGGTTCTCTTAATCCACATTCTACATATTTTTTATTATTTTTTATTACTATTTGACTTTCATAAATATTTATAAATCTGTATAGTATTAATTATTATCGTAGCAAAATTTTTATTATAATTTTTCATTTTATTTTTAATGGGTTTTGCAATATGAAAACTTCTTATACGATGTTGTTCAACTGATAAATTGATTGGCTAACATAGTACTCAGTTATGTAATAATACATAAGTATATCAGAAACAAAATCAAATATAACAAGTTAAAGGCGAAAATTATCTTATAAACAGTCTAAGCTCTATACTAAAAGTAAATAATGTGAGAATAGAAATACTATACTAATAAAAATAAAATCAATATAAAAAACAATTAAATAAAATAAACACTGTTAAATCAAAGCTGAAGAATTAAAAGAAGTATTTTTAACTCTAGAATACTGGACTAAAATTTAACGATAGTGAAACAAAATATAAAAAGTCTGAGCAAAAACGATACAAAAAGTATGCGCAAAATGGCGCGCTTAATTCATAACAGATATAATGAAAATAATAAATATTTAATCCCACGCAATAAAAGAATGGGATGTGTTCTAAACTAAATAAAATGAGAAGCTGAAGTATGTTGAAAAATTCAAATATAACCTGTAAAATTTGTTAATACTTAAAGCCTAAATTACAGGACATTTTGGCTTGAATAAACTTTCAAATGATGGCAAAAAATATATTCAACATAATATTGCCCAATACAATATCAAAATGGTGGAATGAAGTCGAGCACATCTGTCGATAAATTAGATTTACCCATTAGACTGAATGAACAGTTTTCCAAGACCAACATAAACTTGAATCAAACCTTAATGGGTTGGTGACTAAATCCACAAACTGAAATCCACAAAAAAAATCCGCAAAAAAAATATTATTTAACTAAGACAGGATTACCAAAAGTAATATGGCAAATTCTTAAAACGTTCAAACAAAAAACAGGTGCTTATATAATTCAGTTGGACATGAAGGATCAATTTTGATATTTGGGTAATAAATAATATTGTGCTATTCAAAAAGGAAAGGAAAGTGGCCGAAAATATTTCTTAAATCGTAAAATTTTTAACTATAAATTATCGAAATTTTCATGGGCTATATTTTACCGTGAAGGACTGTTTGATGGACTGTGGGACCACCAAAAATTCTTGTTATTATAGTAACATTCAAACAAGCTGTGTACAGACTATTAATTTAATTTTGACGCAAAGAAACTATAAGATATCTTTGATTTACCAAAACCTCATAATATTTTTGTACATAAAAAGCTTAATCCTAACTCAAGCGGTCTTGTTCGCTATAGTCGTTATACAAAGTTTTGATTGTCAATTAAGCTAGCAGATTTGATGTTGACATGTTGGATCAAATGAGTTTTATGGTGTACAGGGAATTCAAATATTTCGTCTCTTCTAAACGGGATCTTCATGTTTCGATGAGTGTGGGCATTGGGAGCACACCATGAAGAATTGTATGCAGTAATTAATTTTAAAATGTTTTTATATAGAACATCTACAAATTTTGAACTACTACGCCCATACTGACTTCAATATTTGATTATATACATCAAAATTTTGTTATAGATCGAGATCGCAAAAATTTCTCCCAATTAACCAATGTATAGTTCTCTATATTGTTTTTTATCTTAACGTGCTATTTTCATTTCAGCTTTTCATCCAAAATCATACCAAAATATTTGACTTTATTTTCGTATTGAATCACTACATCATGAATTTTAACAGAGAGCGGAGTATTTTTTTTATAACTGAAGTTTACATGACTGAATTTATTTTCATTTAAGTTAATTTTCTACTTTTTACACCAGTTTCAAATTTTATTCTTAGCTTTTTATAGCTTCTTCAAAATTTGAATTTAAAACAAAACTTGTTAATAATTCTAAAAACTTACTATTTAATTACCTGCATTTAAAAATTACTAATATTACGAACAACAACTTAAAAACTACATAATACTAATACTAATACTAATTACTACACACTCTGCACATTTAATGAGTTGATAAGCCAGAAATTTGATAAATGAATACTGGAAAACACATTGTACTAAAATATGAAGTAACAACTTGCAGTAACATACTTAATTAAGCACGAATAGGTAATTCTACCAAATTTACTGACAAGAACATAAACAAAACAAAATTAACCTAAATATGTTCAAAGAAGTAGGTTTAAGCTTGAATCAAATCTTACGATGTTATATAAACCCAAAATTCCGAATTTCTAAATCTCAGTGTTACAAAATCTCTATATTATAAAATCCCTATAATATTACAAAATCCCAATATTACAAAAGCCTAAGGTACAAAATAATAAGTATTATGCTTAATTGTTTTTGATAATCATATTTGTTTTTAGTGATATAAATCTAAGTATTATGCGTTTAAAAATTAACTTAAAATTTATTTTATTTTAATATAGAAAAATATTTTTGGTTTATGTCCATTAGAAAATATAAAGCAACATTAATTATTAAATGTTTGTACCCATTTTATTTTGGGTTTAAATCAAATTCATGTGATTCAGCGAGTCATTAAATGACTAAACGAATATACGATAGCCCCTAAAACCAAAAACAATTAACTTCCTCACAAAAATTCAAAAAATTTCTCGTGTTTTTAAATCTCGTGTATTACAATCTGGCGTTTTAAAATCAAATTTTTTAAAATATATAAAAATTAAATCTGATTCAGAATCTAATATACATAAATATTCTGAAAAAAGGGTGAATTCTGATTTTGAATCCAACTCTAAAATCTCTCCTAATTTGGAATCTCACCTATACTATAAATAAATATTAATAGTTCCTTGGGATTTTGTGGCACTGGGATTTTTTGTTTCGATTTTGTAACTTGGAATTCTTTTTTTTGGATTTTGTTTTATTAGGGATTTTCTATCATTGGAATTTTTTTTTCTGGGACTAAGATGCGCTCCCATATAAAATTATGAAAATTTAAATTTAAATTAATTAAATTTACATTACTACACCAAGAGATAGATTCCAATATCAAGATGGCTTGATAAAATCGAGGTAAATTGTTAAAATATTAGAGTTGACAGATAGAGGATAATTACACAAGATAGTCAGAGTGGAGGAAAGTTGATAAAAAATATAATATATTAATAAAATATTTTTGTTTTGATTCTTAATTGTTTTTATTTAAGTTAATTTTTTATTTTGGTCAAACTAACTAAGAATAGGCGAATATTTTATATAAAGAATACCATGAAGATCTAGAAGAAGGGTTAGCTGAGGAATGCATGCATTTCAAGCATATTAACTTATTATTTGATAACTTAAAGGCTTTTTCGAAAGCTCAATTGATTTTGAAAACAATAATTGAGTTGCAAATTGAATTCACTTTTCCAAATATAACAACAGCTCTACGGATATTTTTGAATATTGCATGTACAAATTGCAGTAGGGAAAGATCATTTTCGACCCTTAGAAAGATAAAAAATTATTTACGTTCATCTTTAGGACAATCTAAACTAAATAATTTAAGTGTATTATCTATTTCAATAGCTGATATATTAGAAACTACAGACTTTAATGAAATAATAAATAATTTTGCCAATAATAAATGTCGGAAAAGAAATATTTAATATTAAATTGTATCTTTTACTTTTTTAAGTAATAATTAATTATTATATTTAAGCATGCATATATATTACAGAAATAAAATTTGCCTTTTTAAAATAAAACTTATTTAAATTTCTTAGCATCTTAAAGTTTCTTTCTAAACTAACGTTATCTTACGTTATAGTAAGCCAAAGCCCAGGGCGCCCAAATTTGCAAAGACGGCCCTGGGAGTAACACTATAATTTATGCAATTATAAGACTGGTCAGCGATTAACTGAGGTCAAAATTATACTTATTTTTAAATGTTTATAATTTTGTAATTTAAATATTGAATAAATGCTAATGATGAAAAAAAAACAAAATAAAACATTAGTATCTAAATATCAACACAATTAATGTACTAAACAATAAACATTACCTTTCTATTCACATTTCCCTACCTTGTTAATTTTATTTTTATTTATTTTTAATCAAAAACAGAGTTCACTTGTTTATACTGAGTTTATTTTACAGCTATTTTTTTTTTATTTTTTAAATTTTGTGTTATCATGTACCTAAAAAACAATTATTGAAAATATCAACACCTGTAACGGCTTCTTTTAAGTCTTAATTTTGTAAAAGTGGTTTAAACAAAAAAAAAAAATTCGTTAAATACTCATTAATCTAAAAGATAAAAAAGAGTAATATCTTTTTTTTTTCATAATTAATTTTTTCAGAATTTTGAAACCTAATTTTCATAATAAAATAATAAAATTAAAAAATTGGTTCAAAATAAAAATTTCACAACAAATTCTCATTAAATTGTAATCATCATCCATATTACAAACCTTATTTTTTCTTTTTTTTACATCAATACTCACACTCTGTGTCTACGGTGTATTAAAAAATAATAATTAAAAGTTAATTATTAAAGAAAAGAAAACTTATAAATAAAAACATTGTTTTTAAAATAACTAATAATAAATTAACACTTAAATATTACTTGAGACTTACTTTTGTATTAAGTTTGTATTAATAACATGATTTAAAACTTTCACTGATTGTTATCATAAAATTTATTAAACACATTCAAATTTCCAAGCTGGAAATACAGGTACACGTCATTTTGAAATTCCATTTTATTTTTATTTAATGTATTATTTTAAGACAGTTCATTCACATTAACAGTTAAATAAAATCGTTAAATTAATAAAATTTGAATCAGTGTTAATTGTTATTATAACGATATTATTTTTAAACCTTTTTTGAAATATTTGTCCACATTTAAAAGTGGTGCCGTAAAATATGCCCGATCAAAAGAAAACCGAATCGACTTTTTTAGAAAAGAAAGAAAATAAGAAAAAAAATTTTTTGGTTATAAGAATTTTGTTATCACATTTTTTGAAATAGGATATAGGAATACTCCGATTTTGTAGGTAAATTCTGGCTACGCATGATAAAGATTGACAAAAGACATTTTTGAAAGCCTTTTTTTATTTTTTTTTTTTTTTTTACCAAATTATACCATTTTTAAAAAGTCTTTAAACTTAAAAATTCTAATTAAATAAAAAAACATTTTATTTGAAATTTATTTAGAATTTATTAAAAATTTCTTATGGGTTTTCGGTCGATTTTTATAACTCACAGATGTATGAATAACATCTTGTAATATGTTATAAAATCAAACAAAATAAAGCAAGAGTTGTATATCTAGTAAAAGGTGAAATTTAGACCGATTTAATTTTTTAAACAATGTTTTAGAGGTTCAATATGTATGACAAAAACACTAAACATTAGGAACAAACAAAAATTGGCGATATTTAAAAAAAAAATTGACGCTATTTAAACTTATCATACTTCAATGAAGTATGATTTTGAATCGGTCTTATTTCCTTCATATCCACAATACATTTTTAGGTTAAATCTATTAAAGTGTTACCATTGCACGTTTTGTTTTTCCGAATGGAAATATTCAAAACATAGATATATAAAATATAGATTGGCAGGTGTTTTCGAAAAATTTGAGTTCAAATAATTTAGTTTCTACTGCAAATAATTCCCTTCAAAATGGAAACTTCGCACCAATGTAATATGAAAAGTTTTAGAGTAAAAGAAATATAAAATTACAATAATTTTAATAATTGGATTATTTTTAACGTAAAATCTCAATTAATTTAAAATATTTTTTTAAAATTTTATTTTAAAAACATGTATATGTGTATATTCATACAAAATTCACAATAATGTATAATTAACAAATCCAAAAGTAAAGTTAAAAAAGATGTTTTGATATGTATATATTTATGTTCTTGATAAAAATTATATAAACAAAATTAATTAAATTGATACATGGGCTGATACAGTTTAATGTTAAACTAAATAAAATAACCAAGAGTGGGAAAAAATTCAATATATAATATACATTATATATTATGTTATAAAACTAAATTCACATAGATTCTATTATTTATACATTCCCGTGCATTTTTATGTCTACATACATATTGATAATATTAAAACATATTAGATGATATGTATACAAATTTATATTATTTATAAGTATTATTATTATTATTATTATTATTTAATAATCAATGTATATCTAATCACTTGTATTATATGCATATATGTATATAATATTTATCATTCCCATCAAATTTGAACTTTTCCCCTCTATTTTTCTTTGAAAACGTGTTCCAATGCTCTAAAATTGCAATTAATAAAATGAAATAAAATGATTTTTAAATTATCGTATTAGCGTAAATAATATATTTAAAAAAGAGAAAAACTATAAAAGATAAATAGTTAGTAAATATGTGTAAAAATGTTAAAAAACAAAACAAAACTCTAAAAACCTGATCAAAAACCAAATCGGTTTAGCTCAAATCCACCTTAACACTATAAATACCTACTGAAAGTATAAATACTAATAATATTTATTTCCAATGTTTTTGGTACTAAAATCGATTCGGTTTTACTTCGCTCGACTTTATTTCTAAACACCATTAAAATTGGTTTTGATTAATAGTCTATGTAGTTTAAGAATTTGCAATCGACATTATTAAGCATCATATACCATCTATTTGGAATACAGAGAAATGCCAGACTGTTGGAAGGACAGATATATAAAATCATTAACTTACGTCAAGAATCACAAACTAAGTAAAACCAAAGATTTGTTAAAGCACTTCGAAGTATGGAACAAAATATAACAAAAGAACAGATGCCAAAATATAAACAGAAAATGTACAAAACAAAAAAAAACATGATTAATTTAGTGCATATTAATAAAAATCTAAAAAATATTAATGATTGAAATAATCAGTGATTGACACTAACGAATGCAACGATTGAAATTAATGAATTTGATGAATGTTAATAAAAATATAAGAAAATAGACAAAAATATGATTGTAGTGTATAATTAAGTACAAAATGTACATAGAGTTAAGTAAAATAAATTTTTTTACACACTACCCGAACACTAAGAAAATATTATTTTATATAAAATAATTTTCTTGTAGGTTCGAGTAAGAAGGGTAAGGTTAATAGGATTAGGAGCGAAATACAATGATTGGGGTGAATTGGTAAGTATGTTGAACTGAACAGATTCTTTGAAGTTGCAAATTGTAAAATGGAGCAATTCCATTGAAGGGGCACACATAACATGGAAATATGCTCTATATTTTAGCAGTTCTTACATTAAATGAATTTACGAAACTCGTTTTGCACCACCACCTGGGTATTTCAGTGGTATATAAATGAGCACTTGCTAACCTCGCTAGTCTGGACATGAAGTAATACAAGGCAATAAAGAAGCAGAAGAAACAGGTGCGAAGAGTCAATTTGTAGTGCCAGGCTCAAATATTGCTCGTTCAAACGTCTACTTACAAAGAATTGTTTCCAAGTTGTCTTAAAAAAATTACTATTGTCGTTATGTGACGATAAATACAACATTTTTGTATCATATTAGACCTTTTTTTCGAATAATTCTGCCTAGGCAAAAATCTAATACGAAAATTTTGATATTACATGACAGAGTTATCGTATTTCAATCGTGTTCAATTATTAGGCAACAGTAAAAGCTTTTAAATAGTTTTGTGCTACTTTTAAAAAATAAAAGTATTATTAAAAGTAAATTGTTGTTAAGATTTGTAAATAAAAATTAAAATATTAAAATTGTTGTTTGTTGCTTATTGTACCTAAATACAAAAACAAAATTTTGAAAATAATAAAACTTGAACCTTTGTAAATAAATAAATATATACAATCATAGGAATTTATATTATTAAATTTTTAATCTCATGTTTTAACTTTATTAACTTGGTTTATAAAATTCAAACATTGCGATCCAGAATGTGAACAAATACCGAATAGAGAAACTGAAAATTTAAAATTTGTACTAAATAGTAATAACTAAAATGTACTGCCGGTTCATTTTGTTCATCGTATCTTAAGTCTATTATGTTACAAATTTCATACTCAAGTGACACGATTTTACTCATGTGAATCGCATCGCCTAGTTTATTATGATAGGGGTGGATGATAGTAAAATAAAATTACAGTACCATTCATAATGCCCGAAATGGTACTTATGTGTTATTTGGTCAATATTTGCTTTAAATATCAAACTGATGATCTGAAATCAAATTATTTATATCTGTTATGTTATTCGCTCTTTGGTTCGAGTCGTGAAAAAGGTTCAGACATTACCATATATTACATCCAATTAATGTATTTTTAGTGTTTGCATGACAAATCACTCAGTTTCTCCTCATTATCAATTCTTTTAAGATTTCAAAAACACTTTTTTTTTTTCAAAATTTGACTAAATTAAAATAAATTCAATTTTTATATGAAAATCATAAATCACAATGTTGCCATTATCAAATTCAGATATTATTTTCTAACAGGTTTGTAATAATTAAAATAAATTAATTAATTCTAACATAGGTATATTATGACGAATTTCTAAATACAACAAAATACTATATTCAATTACATATTGCAGTGACATATCATTTTATAAAATTATTTAAAATTCAACAGGTTGATTAACAGTTTTGTAAAAAAAAAAAAAATTCCGTCTAAAATTTGTCAATAAAAAAGAATTCCCCGTTCCATAACAAATCACAAAATATTTTAACGATTGTAATAAGATACGCATAAAGAATGAATATTGCAAAATAAAAAAATAAAATAAAAAAATTCAATTTAATTAACACTCCTATAACACTTGTAAACTGTGTTAACGATTCAAAATATCTACTAATGAAAATACTTACTGATGTACAGTACAGATGAATTAGATGAGTAACGAAATAATCAGCTTGGAAATTTCATTTACGTAAAATGAAATTTATTTTAATTTTTCAAAATTTTTATTTTTTAAAAATAATTATTTTGTTGAATTTTAAACTTGTTTTACAAAAATGTTTGTTGATTATTATTCACATGAGCGTATGGCGGCATAATGTATTAAAAAACGAAAACAAAAAATAAATAAATAAGAAACTAGAATTCAATATGTGAATTTTTTCGAATGCAAAAAAAAAAGTAAAATAAACTACCAATTAAGAAAAATGATATTAGTCATTCGTTAAATGAAAACTTCTTTCGTTAACTGGAATCTGCTTGATTCCAATAATGGTAATGATGGTAATTATTTTTCATATTAATTTGGTATTGGCTGAAATATTGGTCATTTATACAAGTATAGGTTCATAACCTATCCTAACTCAAAAAGTAATTAGTATGGAAAAAAGTTTAAACAATTGATAACGCACTAGTTAGAGCACCTGTCTTACAAATTAGAGGCCCCACGCTTGATTCGGGATGAATATACCTGCTTTTTTTACTTTTATGTTCTTGACTTAGCTAGAATTACTTTTTCGTACTTAATTAAGTAGGTACGGTACTGCAAATATTTTTCGATTGTTTTTTCGAGTATTTATTTATTAAATTACTACCATATAAACTTCATAAAATTTGGAAAACTATTACTATTGTCAAGAACTAATTCTTCTTAAATATAGCGTAGTGCAATTTGATTTTAAATAGTTACTAAATTATACTGTCAATTCGTTTTTGTCAATTATTTTATGTCAAAGGGCACTGGATCATGTCGATAAACCAATCAAATATTTTTTTTTGTATCGACGGGATTCATACCTGAGACCGTAGGCAGGCGCTCTACCTAGTGTATCATAGATTGATAAATCTAAAATAAAAATCTAAATACAAAAATTCATTGAGAATAAGTTGTTGACAGCTTAAAATAAAGTGAAACTTCACTATTTAAGAAGGCTAAGTTCCTGACAACTGTAGTAGTTTTCCAAATTTTATGAAGTTGATAAGCCACAAAATTTTATATACTCGAAGATTATAGTAACCTAAGTTACTGTCAAGAACATAAAAAGAGTAGACTGAACTATCGACACTTTTCGAGCTATGAGCCGTAAAATTTTCTTTTTTATACTGTCAGATTCATACTTAGAGCAAGCATATCAGACGTCTATTACTAGACGAAGGCTTGCTTCATTTAGTTGTGCAATAACTAATCATCCAGTAGGGTTAGTAAGTCATCGTCACCTTTGATTAAAAAATCTAAAAATAAGCTAAACCAGATACATGCTGTTAGTAGAAGGGTAAAAGTCATAAATTAATACCTATGTTAATAGCTATACATTTATTAAAAACACTTCCAAAAGTTAGGCCGAAAGTATCAAAGCTAAAAAGAACAACAGTTGTTAGTTAGTCTCAGTTGGACGTATATTAAAACGTAATCGTTTTTAATAGTTAAAACATTTAGTTGACGATCAAAAGAACTAGAGTTAGAATTTACTTCACAGAGCATTCTAGTGATTAGCTCGAATCTACCATATTCAGTAGGGTGGAAAGGAATGTGAAACAACTCGGTTAATGTCAATTCGGTTCGGTTAATGTCAGTCAAGTAATGTGGAGACCACACTTGACTGTGTGACATTCAAGTGTGACCACAAAATTTTGTTTTATGTTTCACTGATTTTTATTGACATAAAAAAAGTCTAATAAAACCAAAAACAAAAAAAATAAAATCATTTAATCAGACTATAATAGTTCTGCCGTGTTAAATCAGCTTGATGTATTCTAACACCTTTTTAATTTTAAAACACGTTAGTATATATTTATATTTTCAGGAAGAAAAGTCGTATTTCGCATTTTTCATGATAACAATCGCTTAATTAATGCTTTATTAGTTAAAATTACCTTTTTTGAACAACATTAAAGAAAAACAATATAAGTACAAAGGTCTAAAAAATATATTCTCATTAATATTAGGTAATAATTTACATTCAAGAAAATGTATGATGAATATACCTATTGCAGTGCCAAATTATATATTTGCCAAAACTGTTGTTTAAATCCACGCATTTATCTTTTAACAGTACTTTATTGTCATATACGTCAGCGTAAGTTAACATGACAGAGTTATAATTTTACAGACTAACTTTTGAAAATGAATGAATTTTTTTTTTCATTTTGTCTATTGAATCTTAAAAACTACATAGAGAAAGGTATCGTTCGTTGATTTGACACATCATTTTACTCATTTATTTTTCGTCCATTTCATTTCACTTCCTTTCCAAGTGTTCTTACTTTCAATTTTTATAAAGTTGTACTCTCAAGTATTTAATCTGCTTAGCCTGCGAATTGCGAATTGTTTACGCAATCCTCAATGAATTTTGGACAATATGCAGGTAAGGTACTAAGATATTGGATGATAATTTACAATAATTTTCCACAAATGCACGATCACAGAATAAAAAAATCTTCGTATGATTGGAACTAGCGATTATTTTATTTAAATAAAATATTTAAATAGTTCAATTATTATATTTACTAAACTCGATTTTATTTGATCACTATAGACGCCCACAGTTTTAAAGATAGAGTTCTGCAATTTTGAACAGTTATTCATGATCAAAAAAAGCAATGCTATCAAATGATAGGATTACAAAGTTATCAAATGACAGGTTTAGGTAGCTTCCATACAACTCCTACAACCTATCAGGAATGCCAAGGATTTCCAATTTTAATACAGATTTGAAAATTCACACTTAGATATTCTTTCAAAGATAAAGAAAAACGACTGTTACCGATTTCGCCAATTTGGGCTGGTTCGGGTCGGGTCGTTTCAAACAACTCATTTCAAAAATATCAGAAAAAACCCAACATATTGTTTACAAAGAAATAATTTTCATATAAGGATAGTTTGAATTGTAGTATTGTTGGTTTTGTTATCGTAGTGAAAAAATATTAGAATAATTTTCATAAACCAATTTTTTTCAATTCGATTCATAAATGAAGCTTCATTGAAGCAAATTCTATACATTTTGTATTCGACCCGGACAACGCCGGGTAATTTTGCTAGTTATAACAATAAATTAAGGGCACTATTTTCAATTAATTTTACTAGTATAAATCTATTTTTATTCATTAAAAACAATTCAACTATATTTTGAATATACAATATGGTTTGTAGCATTTTCTTTCGACCAGACCCAGTACTTTTTTCATTAGTATAAAATAAATGATAAAAATGATATATAAGCTGACATTCTGAAGGAGAAAGGTGCTATAACATACTAACATGTTAAAAATAAATAAAGTAATATTTTGATGGTTGAGAGAGAAATAATCAACAACACTCAGATCACTTAGACATTTGAGATGTGCTAACCCATTAATACTGAATTTATGATTAAATGAAAAATGAATTATTCAAAGACGTCTGAACCAAGCAGATCTAATGAATTTAAACACTAGTTTCACATAATGCTATTCGATTCTAAACTTAAAACATATGGGACAGCTGGCAAGGATTTACGCAGTCTAAATAAAGCAATATCAAACTCAATATTCGCTGATTAAATCCGTTAATCAAGATAAAATGTTAGAATTCTGACATAGCTTATCAAAGATCGTAGTCTATTTAACAAACATCGGCTTAACATTGGTAAATCGACCACCTATTTTACACGAATTTGTTTGCGAAGCCATAGCTCGAAAAATACATAAATATTTCCAGGAATACACCACTAAGTCTAATTCTGAAATTAACAATAATAATAGCCTTCATCAATAGCGTAGACATGCAATTCTAAGATAACAAACAAGGAAGTACTATAGATCTGAAGAGGTCGCGCCTACCTACATCTGAGGTCTTAATGATCATTAATAATTATCGTAGTCTGTCTTTGGCATTACTGTCGTCTAAAAAATAAAAAAAAAATAACTCCACACAAAAAAATTCTTTTTCGATTTGTTCTGGATTTTCAAACGATAGAAATAATTTCATAATAGTTATCGACACTATTACGTTAAATCGATATGCTTGAATAACAAAGATGAATTATTAACAAAAATACACATCGCATCATTAAGCACCTGAAACTACTTATGTTTTATTGTTTTTCTTTTTTACTAAGCAAAATACATTGTCATTTGTTTTTCAATTATTGTTTTTCATACAAATTATCATTTTGTTTACTGTAATATTTTTTTTTATTTTTTGTTTTTTTGGTGTTCTATACTGTTAGTTAATAATAATTTCATAGATTCGTCAGTCCTTTCTGTGATTTGTTTGAACAGTTTTTTTCAACCTACAAAATATTTTTTATCTGGCTTGTAATAAAATTTCAGTTAACATTGTGGAATAATATTTTATATTTCTTGCAGTGGAATAAGTCAATTGCCCAACATTTATTAACGAGTGCTTTTTTTAGAATGATAGAGCTTGAAATTGAAATAATATAAATTTAAATTAAGATTGAAGCAAAATTTTATAACATTTAGGTTTTATATATAATTTCCGGCGTATGTCCACCATGACTTAGCTCTGAACAAATGCATTTTGTACCATTTTCTATAAGTAATTCAGGCCTTATTTCATCATTAACACTGGCTATATTGGCTTCCAAACCGTCTATTGTTTCTGATTTATCAGCATAAGCCTATGACTTTATATAACCACAAAAAAAATAATCCAGTGGCATTATGTCGCATGATCTTGAAGGCCAATTAATTGGACCATTTCTCAAAAAATTATCATCAAATCTTTCTTTTAATAAATACCTATATCCTATCCTCTCTCTTTCTCGAACATCTTTGAAAAAGCAATAAAAAGGAGATTTTTTGCTAAGAAAACCAACTTCTTCAGTGAAAATAAATTTGGCTTCTTCAAAGGCAAGTCAGTAGAAAGTACATTACTTAAATTCTGTGGAGATATATATGGTGCATTAAATGAGGGAAAAATATCATCAGCATTATTTGTGGATATAAATAAGGCTTTTGATCTTGTGGATCATCATATTTTATTAAATAAACTATATAATGCTGGTCTTAGAGGTTTTATTTATAAATAGCATAGATCTTATTTGGCTGCTGGAAGACAGAAAGTCAGAATTGGGAATATTTATAGTGCCTTACTTAATCTATCCTGTGGTGTTTCTCAGGGTTCTGTACTTGGACCTATCTTGTTCTTAATTTTTATTACATCACTTTTTTTGCAACATTTTAGAGGAAAGGTAACCGCATTTACAGATGACACTGCGTTTACATATACTTGTAAAAACACTTTTGAGATAATTGCATGCATGAACTATGATTTGGATTTAATTAGGCACTGGTTTAATAAACATAAATTAGTAATAAGCTGCAAAACTAAGCATATGAATTTTGGTATCTATAATTCGTCTTATGATAACTTTGATATTTATTATCATGCCCCCAATTGCGCCAAGGTCCCAATAGACACTAATAACTGTTTCGGTGGTAATATGCAATCTGATAACAACTTTAGTTTTTTAGTTGAATTTGCAAAATTGTTCAAATATTTTGACTTATGGGTTGACTCCAGATTGGATTGGAATGATCACGCTTGCTATTTGAAGAATTATCCCCACAATATATTAGACAGCTTTATCATCTAAGTCTATACTGTTCGGAAAAAATTATCTGTTCAGTTTATTATGCGCTTTTTCATTCAAAAATTCAGTATGGTATTACTTGTTGGGGAGGAGCATATTTTACCAAGTTTAGTCAATTACTTGTGTCAATAAAACATGCTATTCGAATAATTTGCGGATCCGCCTTTTCCTTTATTTTTTTAATTAAAAATACTTCGCATTAGAAATTTATTTTACTATAAAACTTTAAAAATGTTTTTTATGAAGTCTGGATATTTTATATGTTAGATATACTCTAATATGTATAAATTGAGAGTTATTTACCGTAATTTGGTTCATTTTCCACGTTTGTAGGAAAAGCCAATTTTGTCGTTTCTATGATATTGTAGCACCTAGAATTTTTAATAAATTTCCTGATCACACCGGGAAATTTAGAAGTTTATCAAGTAAATTTTTAAAAATATTGAAAGCTTGGCTTTTGTAAATTAATTTTGATAGAAGTGGGGAGTTACTAAGAGCAGTTATTTAGCTGAGTAAGTTTTTTGAAGCTCATGGGATTTATATTTGGTGTCTATTTTATTTTCTCTTTGTATTTAAATTTTAATTTCTCTTTCACACTTTACCCACTATACTGTGATTTCTTGATTTTTTTTAAAAAAATAAGTATGATACGATTCTTGCTTTATGCAACAGAATGATGACTAACTATTTTTATTTTCTCTACTAATTAATACTAAATTTATTTGTATTGTACAGATATAATTTTGAATTAATATAACTTTTAGCTATAAGATTAAATTTATTATTTGTATATACCTACTTTATCAAATTATATTATACCATAGATTAAGAAAATACTGAAAACAAATTGAAAAAAAAAAATAATTGCTGCGGTAGCGCCAGTATTAAGTGTAGCACCATCATGTCGGTAAACTTCCTGGTCAATACCATTCAAATTTTAAATAAAAATTCATTAATCATTGATCTGTAATGAGCACGATTCACTGTAACATTACCTACTGCATCGTTTTTAAAAATATGAACCGATGATGCCTTCACCGTAGATAGTATAAGATTTATAGCTGGTCACACTTTGAAAGAATTAGAACTTGTACTCAATATAGCTTCTTAATCCATAATTAATTATCAGATTCAAAATTAAAAATAAGTCTGAAAATTGCGTATTTAGAATAAAATTGAGTAGGTACTTCAAATTAATTTTTTTATTTAATTATTTTAATATACACAATTGCTGTTGATTTTTATTTTACTTTGAATTTATATAAACTAAACTATGTATCTTTTGTAATTTGTTTTTTTTTTTTTAATTTCTTATATATACATTTGAATTTATTAATATATCTATAGATATTTGGATATTAGAACTGAACTTGTTAATTATTTTGTTAATTATTATGATTATATTATATAAGTTTTTAATTTATGTAAAATAAAATACTCTGTATGAACTATAATAAGATAATTTAAAATAAATAAAATAAAATAAAAGTTAATAATTCGATCGTATTTAATGTCGAAAGAGCTTTAGCAATAGTTCATATAACACGAAGAAAGATTAGTTTATGTAATTAACTTGTGTGAAATGCCAGTAATTTAGTTGTTTCATCTATAGTTTAGAAAATATTTGAACATTGTTACGCTGAAATTATAATATATTTTTTTGTTTTTTCTTACTATTTTATTTCACATATTTTTTTATAATATTTTAGTAAACATATATATGTATATTTAATTTAGCATCATAAAACGAATTGAAATTGTCGTAATATAAATATAATATAACATGATTTATTTTATTATTTCACAGCGACATTAATAAATTTTTATGTGGTTCTTTGTGGTGTTTTCCTTTAATTCTGGGTTGATATGGCTTCCTATAACCCTGATTTAAAAAGGTGGAGAACGAAACTAAATGATTCAAATTTAAGCTATATTCAAATTTTGCTAGATAAAGTGTTGTTAATGGTTCCTGGTATGTTCGCAATACTGATTTCATAGAAATATCAGAATACTTTTCATAAAAGACAAAATAAAGTAAGCTGTACAAGAAAAGCTGTACTGTACGCTGTACAAGAAAAGTCATTTTTCTTAACATTTTAATGAATACTTCACAGGTTGAATGTTGATCCAAAAAGAAAAAGTTTTTTCCACTTCTTTTTCATCTAGCTATGTGTTTTTCTTCTTTAATCAACATCGCCTTAGTTACAGTTTAGCAACATTGTTTACAGATCTTTAATTAACTGTTTACCAACATTGCTTATAAATAAATAGTGGATTCTTTGAATCGTGTTGATTCCACTACTGATCTATGGGTGGTGTTAGCTTTAAATATATTAGTTTTAGTACAGTTTGTTATATTGTATGTATTATAATATAATATATAATTCGCTTATCGCTGACAATCACAACTTTTAGACGATTGATATGATCAGAGATATCTAAAGTAATAGCCGTAAAAAGGGAAAATAAAACGACTTAACCATTGGCAACCTTTTCAACCGATGGGCCAAAATAAATTTTCTGGATAAGAGGCCAGGGGTTTAATACTTACTGTTACATTTTCAATTGTCACAAATAATTTAATTCGAAAACTCATTTTCCAAGATTTGGATATAATCGTGAAATTTGCTATTTGATAAAGAAAGATTCGATTCTTGTTCTAACATTGTTGCACAAAAAGGCAAGTTATGTGAGTCATTTTTTAAAATATTGTTTTTAAGCAGTTTTAGTTTAATCTGAAAAGCTTTTATATTTGAATGTGCTTCATTAATCAAAATTCCTTTTATTTGAAGCTTTCGGTTTAATTCGTTCATTAAAGAAGTCATGTCTATTAAGAATGCTAAATCAAATAACCATTTTGGATCCGATAATTCTAATACTTCTCTTTTGCTTTCAACCAAAAATATATGTATAGCTTCTTTCAACTAAAAAAACCCTTTAAGCGAATTTCTTGCATTAAGCCACCTCACTCCACAATACTAGATATCGGAACAGCCAATTTAATATGAGTCGAGTTCTTTAATTAAGAATTTGATTAGTGGCGAACGAATAAAACTAATAGTAAAAATTAAAATACAATGGGCCGCATTTAAAAACCAAATGGGCCGGATTTAGCCGCACGTTGCCGGTGGCTGCATTAGATGAAGGCTTTTTTGATTATTTTTTTTCTATCTTAAAAAAAAAAATTCTACAGAAGTCTCCATAAAATTTTTTAGAAGAATGAAATCCGTAAACTTTATATTTAATACTGAGTATGATCATCATCTATAGTTCACGGATTTACTCAAATTTGACTACAATGACGTCATCTGTAATGTTCTCCCAAGCTGTCTAAATTTGTTTTCTTAAAGCTTCTATTACCTCTGTATTGCTTTATCGGACTTTTTTCTTCATAATACCCAAAATATTTTCAAGAGGGTTTTAAGATATGGACTATAAGGGACCAATTTCATAGTATATATGCAGTTAACTACTTTTTCACCTACAAGTAGAAATAAAACCAGACCTAATAAAATTTTACAACAATTTTTACCTGAATTTCAGAAATTTTTAAATATAGTTGAATAAAAAATTAATAATACGTGCCGTGTGCACTGGTGCATTATCTTGTTGAAAAAAGAAACTTTCAGGTGCAACAATTATTTCCAAAACTAATGATTTCAAGTGGATCTCCATGATATCTATGTACACACCTGCACTGACTTTTCAGTTTGCAAATGCCAGCTTACCTAAACCACTTCTACTGAAGCAGCCCCAAATCATAACAACTTAGAAAATTCTAAATAGACCTAGTTCTTCAGAAAACACCAAATGATTTTACATTTTTTTAGTCCAGTTCGAGTCTCGTGCCAAATGAAGCCGAGAAAGTTTTCAGGTTGCCTTTAGAATAGGCTTTTGTAATGATCCACATGTTACAGAACATGTTTCTTGCTCTCACAATATCTGCTCGCAATTCAATGGATGTTCTAAATTAATTTCGTTTGGAACAAAGTATCACAAATTTATCCTCTACTACTGAAGTCTTTCGTGATCTACCAAATCCTTACCACCATTCTGTATTTCTAGTATTTTAAAATTTTTAAATGAGATGAGCAACAGATGATCTCTCATGCTCTATTTTCTAACCAATATCAGCGGTTACAATGATTTTTTTACCATCACTTAATTTTGAAATTATTTTACGCTTCTTGGTTTTTATCTTATGCTTGTTTAATTATTTATCCCTAATAAACACTTTTCCTTAAAAACTAAGCAATTTCATAATAACCTGAGCTGCACAAAACAACAAAAATCGGTGAGGAAGTTAAAAATACTACCTGTACCTCTAAGACAAGAATTTTCTACGAATTCAAGTTGTTCCGATTTGATTGCACACCACTGAATTCTTATAGGTTAAAGGTATGTAATTCTTAATAAATTTTAACGTTGACACATCTTTTTAAAGTTTGCTTGTGGTCATCTATATTTCAAAATTGTCAATTATAGTTGAATGATACATGGGCAACATCTCAAAAACGCATCTATAAGATTTTTAAAAGAATCCCTTTAGGCCGTTACCAATGACTACACCACCAGCTCAATTAGTTTGCACTAATTTTTATGAGTAAAATTTGGTAAAAATTTGAAAATTGGGACATTTTGAAACCATTATTGTTTACCAAGTAAATTTTTCTCTAATTAAACCTCATTGTATTTTCATAACTAAATTCATTTATGTTGAGATTACATTCGTTTTATATAATTACAAAACTCTTTATATGTATAAAATATAATAATTAATTATTTTAACATTATTTAATTTAAAACAAATTCTTCAACACAAAACTTATTCAAGTCTACAAATTATGTGATGACATAAAATTCACTAAAATTAATAAAATACATGTTCTTCTTCTGTTCTCGTACAAACACAAAAATAAAACTTAATGCCAACAAAACTGAAAAAATAAAAGCAAAAAACAAAATCAAAATAAAAGTCGTAAAATTGATAACTCAATTACTGTTGCAATTATTCATTTTCTGACTTTAAAAAAGGAAAAATAAAAAAATGAAAAATATATTGCCAAAGAAAACATTTTAAACCTCAAAGGATGATATTACAGTATTCAACTAAATGTCAGTTAAGGTATCAGAACTTGTAAAGAGCGGAGAAAATCTATTACAAAAATTTTTTGGCAAACAAAAATTCAAAAGTGATTTTCTGTTTGTTTTATTTATTATTGTTTTTATTACGCGAAAATTTTTTAATTTTGTTACTTACAAAGAATAGCTTCAAGATGTCAGTATTCCCAAAATGATATACATAAGTGAACACATCCATATATACACACACATTTATTCATACATATTTTAGATAAAAACAAAACTAGAAAAAAAAACAAAAAAAATAACAAACATAAAAGAAAAGTAAACTTTTTTAATGCAATTTCCCTAAAGTTGATCCTTGAAAATTTTTCGAATATAAAAAATTGATGTTGCTATAAGCACACAAAAAACAAAAACAAAAATGAAATTCTTTGTTTTATTATTGCTTGTGTATATAATTTCGTTGTTGTTTTTATTTTTTTTTTTATAGAAACTTGTCGTATTAATCAAAATTGTACAATTTCTTGTTCTGGTTTTGTTTTGTTCGTTATTTTCCTTTCAATTTTGAAAAGAAAAATAAAGTAGAAAAAATAAAATGAAGCTTTAAGGAAAGCAAAGCATTTATAAAAGAAGGTTTTCTTTTTTTGGAAAATTACAATTTTAAGTGAAGAGCAATTTGATTTTCGATTTAAATTATCTGCAATGGAACACTTACAAAACATAGTTATTACATTCTATATATCTTGTACATGTTGGACCTACGGTGATATTCTCTCCATTAGGAGCTATCACTTCCATTCAGTTTTATTCAAACTTCTACGCTTGAATGATTGTTCAATATAGTATGGTCTTGGTGATCATACAACGTGGAAAGCCCTATCCGTTCAAAATCAGGCAAATTATGTGTAACAGAAAAAAATCAAATAGAGTGATGGTCGCAACATTTTTCAGAGCTTCTGAATAAACCCTGTATTGCTTATCAACGATGATTCTTAAGGTGTTGATGTGATCTATCGTTGAGCGTCCTCATCGATCATCGTCAGATCATCGATGAGCACGCTGAGATCATCGTCATGACGATGACGTTGAGATCATCATCGTCATGATCTAACGATCTAACGATGATGGTCTTGATAACTGATATTATTGTGATTATGTTAGGTGGTGTTCTGAGAATCAACTCAATTTAGTTGACTTAACTTATATGTTATTTAAAATCAAATAAAAAGAGTCGGGGTGTGTTATGAGAGTTAAATTAAATTAGTGTTGAATTTGTTTGAATTTTGAATTTGTGACATATCAAATTGAATATTAAAAGGTACCTAAAATTTATGTTCCTAGTCCTAATTTTCTTTTTTTATTTTTGGTGTAAATTTTTCGTGTTAATTTTTCTTCATATATACTGTAAATATTTTTCGTAATTCTGTGAGGAATGTTTTATTGTATAATGAGTTCTTTGTGGTTAGATGAGTATGAAGAAGTTTCATATTAATTTGAATATAAAAAAATTAGATACTCACTATACAAAAGAAGACGAATTTCTTTCTTTTTTGTCATTATTTTTTTTTTTCCTTTGATAAACTTTTATATCTGCAATTTTTTTTTTTACTTTGATTACTACATTACTAGAAATTAATGTAAAAAATGTATTTTTTTTTTCAGTTTTTATCTCACACACTCAACTCAACTGCTCGCTATATAGTTAGATAGATTGTGGACTACGAAAGGGAATCTGTCCCCTATATCACCTATAAGCCGCAAATGGAGTTATTGTGATACCCCGTGTTTGTTAGTTAGCCTCTGAGTCCTTAAGGATACCTGATTTTGTGATCACACTCAAGATATTGTTCAATGCCATGCTGGATAGCTCCCATTTTGCGGAGAACGTTGTTCCCAAGTAGCGAAGTTTGCTAAGAGTGAACCATTTGCATTCACATAGCAGATGTTCAATAGTCTTCCTCTATTTCGCATATTCTGCATAAGTTTTTTTTCGGTTAAACCCATTTTATAAAGGTGTTTCTTTATTATTGGTGACCTAGAAGAGTTTTGGTTTGCTTGAGCCAGTGTTTAGGCATGAGCATTTTTGGTTGACGATTTCTAGGAACGTTGGTCTCATCCCATTCTCAGCCTTTTACTCTACCCAAGCTTTTAATTGCATCTTAGCTGTGTTCAGGAGCGGCCCACAGAACAGACTTGGCTCTATAAAAGGCGTAGCCGATACGATGCACGGTACACGAATTATTTCTGGGTGCACCACTTTTTTAATTTGCGGATTATCACCAGGAGTAAATTTGTAAGTGTGAACAATTGCTTCTTTTTGTATAAAGAGATGAAGGGGTTCTAGGTGAAGCAGAGTGTCTTTATTTAGAGTAAAGGTGACATAACCACTTTCATTTTCACTACAATTTAATTATGAATTTTAACCCTACAATTTGCAATAAGTTAAATATGGTCCTGAATATTTTTGGAAGTAACATGAGCGTTTATGTGTGAGCTCAATATAGCCATATCATCTGCAAATATTGATGTTAGAATTTGCATACTATTAGGTAGATCGGAATCGAGGGAATTGTATGTATATTTTACCCCTTTGTGTATCGTCCCACTATATAAGCTGGGTCGCAGTCTGCTTTTCAACCTAAAGTTTTGATTTCCGACAAAGGAAAAAGATGCTTTCTGGATTTTTCGACCAGGTTAAGTTACCTTTATCATTGGGATAAAATAAATGATAAATAGTTGGGAGTTTTAGTTATAACTAAAAAAATTTGATTTACTCTTCCTGAGTACTTAATTTAACTGACTTATATTTAATTTGAAAAAAAAAATTTAAAATGCAATAATCTTGGGCAGCTACGCAATCTGTTTATACTTGCTTTAGTTTTGCAATTGAACCCAATTTTTTGTACGTAGTTGCTCGACACATATATGTCGAGTTTGTCAACACTGAGAAACTAGAAATTTATTCAATTTTTTCTTATTTATTTCACCATTGATTTGGCTTAGCCATTAGGTATAGGATAGATTAGGAAAAATTAAGAAGAAAAAAATAGTAGATAGATTAGAGATAGATTAGTATTAAGAAGTTGAAGAATAAATTAAAAAAATATTTCCACATTCTCATTTATTCCATATGATTCCACAACCATGAACGAATTACCATAACCAGTTTTATACCATCTTAGAATTTCCATATTGTAGGGGTAAGCATTTACAGCTCTTCTTGTTTCGCATTGGAATTAGATTCAAGAGTAGGAAGCAGTGCTTAGGTTTCTGTTGGGCATGTGTTCACACCTGCGACGTATCTATAAGACAGGGAAACTCCTCTGACTATACATCGATGTCCAGGAGAAGTAAGGGATGCAGTTACATTTGGATCACTAATTAGAGGAGTAGCGCAATTTTAAACGCGGCTAAGAAAGCCTAAGGCTGTAAAAGATGCGCCAGTCCAAATGTGTGAATCATATTCTATCTTGGGACGTATCAATGATTTATAGATATTAAAGAGTTCTAAATGACAGCTTTACATCGACTTAGATAGCCTAAACACTTGTCAGGTTCTTCCGCGATATCAAAAATATGGTCGTTCCAAATAATTTTTTGATTCACGCGCATGCTTAAACTATTTACACTATCTGTGCTTTGTAAAGTAACATCTTGTAAGGAGAGGTTCTGTAAGGTGATGTAAAGCTTTTCGTAAAGGCGATTCGTTATATCACCGGTAGACCGGTGCGGCCTCAAACCATTTTGTTTATCTGAGATTATTGCAGAGATTAATTATAATTTCCACAACTTTGGAGAGAATCGAAACAATAGCTACATAGTTTGTGGGATTGCTTTTCTTTCCTTTTTCTCGAATTTGATGAACGTACGAAACTCTTCAGTGACTCCATTGGTATATTGATCAGTCGAAAAGGACAAATGGAACAAGTTCCGCAGTTCTTTCGAATTGGGGAAGGCAGTTTTTTTAAGAACCATTGCAGGAATTCCATCAGGTCCAGTAGATTTATATTTACATCAAGATGAATAATACTGAACAGATTTCTGTGAACGTTATTAGAATTCAATAAAGCTTTCAACTCAATAAAAAATTAATTTTATCTGAATTGAAAACATCGAAAATTTTGGTAAGATTTAAGTAATTAGAATCTTGCTTCAGAATGCAAAACGTAATATTTTAAAAATTTGAATTTAAATCCGAAAAATAAAATTTTCAAAATAAAATTTTCTATAAAATGATTTTCTGCTGCAAAATTAAATGTACGAGCTTAAATTTTTAATACCTTTTATAAGATTTGAATGTTAGACTTCAAACGGTGGTACCAGTGTACATTTTTGTTTTACCCAAGTGAATACATTTTTCTAACAAAATTTCCCAGACACTAAATTTTGACAAAACGAAATTTAAAGAAACAAAATATTTACAACATGCATACTTATGTAGAATGATTAGTGCAAAAGGATATTGTAGATCCTTTTTCTTTTATTGATATTACAATTTGTAGTTGGGTTGTGCGATGACTTTGGTTTCACTCCACGTTATTCAAACATTGGCAGCCTTTAAATTCACCATTTTTCTTCAAAAGTGTTTTGTGCCCTCTTGGATTTCAATCAAATTTTTTTTTTCTTACTAAAACAACAACGCTAATTTTCCCAGAATCCATTTATTTTTCAATATTCAGTTCAAAATATTTTTCCTAAAAGAAATGCAATCAAATATATGAAAAAAATAAAAAATATGGAAGAATAGAGTTGAAAAATAAGTAATATAAAAATATTTTTGATAAGGGATGCACTTAAAATCAGTATTTTCAATTTTCATCTATTCAAATACTTTTTTTTTGTTTTTATTTTTTTTTTTCTTATTTAATGGAATAGAAAACCAATCTTTCAAATTTTAATTAATCTCATATTTAATTAAATTTTAAATATTGAACTTTTATTTCAAATGAAAAAAGAAAGAAAGCAAACAATTTTTGTCATTCTGATATATTTGCAAAAAAAAAAAACAAGAAAAAAAAAAGTGAAATTATTTAAAGAAAACTCAATTTTCGCAAAATAAATTTTTAATGTACTCTTTTTATTCGCTGAAAGAAATATTTTAGTAATTTCAAGTTTTTAAGAAGTTTTTTTTTATATACCTACTTACATAAGAAAATATTCTTAATGTTTTTTTGAAGTATTGACTACTAAAACTGCAAAAGTTATTCAATTAATAAAATAGTGAGGACTTCTAATGAAGTACTTACGATTAGAAACAATAGTCCGTTGGGGCATAACTTAATGTTAATATTATTTTGTGTTATAAGTTTCCTGGTATATAAACAACATCTTCGTATGTTCAAAAAAGGACACTGTGAATTTTGAGAATAGTTTTGAAATCAAACAAAAAATGGGAATGGAACACTAAGCAATAATTATTTGTGGGATATGGTCGTGATGACAAACAACTTTTCCATTTATACAAAATAACACCAAATTATAAATCTTGAACCAAATTTGTATAAGACATATCTTATATATAATAAAAGAAAGCTGTATGTTTGTAACCATTTTCCGGAAGAACTACTGCACCAATTACGCCAAAAATTTATATATAACCTTTTAGGCTTACAAGAATGGTTTATGTCGAGTTGGACCCGTTTTTTTTCTGTCTTTATATTTTTGTTTAAATTTTTGATTTGATAATAAACGCTCAATCAAATATATTTTCAAATGATGCCTTAGGTCGCTATATAAAAGGCATCTAAATAATAGTGAATGCTATTATCTGCGTTTGTTACTGATTAATATATGTACGTGGCCTTGACATCATTTTAAAACTTAAAAACAGTTAACTTAAAAACCGTTGTGTGAAACATATCATGACGCCTGCCAATATTTAAATATACTTGAAAACATTGAACATTACGATAACTCACTTGCCGATCCATCACTCGCTGCTTCTGCGTATCGAATTCGTACATGATTTGCAATATAATATCAACATGTTTTCTGTCACATTCACCAAAGTTATGGGAAAAATATAAAGATGCTATGACAGATTTACAATATACTCCGATATACAATCAAGTATTGAGTTACATTGAAGATATTTATTTAATGATTGTAAATAAGGTATTGAATTAAATTGATTGGAGATGCTATCACCTAATCAAACCATTGTAGCCGCATGAAATCGTGAAATACAACAAAAAAAAATTACGATATTGATGTGTTGAATACATTTGTTCAACTAAATATTCCAAATATGAGTGATCAGCAAAAACAAGTGTACGACACTATTATTCAAGTTATAATTCTAAAACTGGTGAAATCTATTTCTTTTATGTACCTGGATATACTGAAAAAAAATACTTGATTTCCTTAATTTTAGCAACAATATAGTTACACAACAATAAAACATTGGCAATAGCCTCCTCTGGAATTGCAGCTGCATTAGATGGTGGAAGAACGACATATCCGCTAGCAACATTACTTTTGAATATTTATGCAAATAACAGAAACTCTAGCAAAAAATAAAGATGTCAATGAAGTAAATATTTTTAAAACAAAATAAGTGGGCAAACAATTACATATAAGTCAACCGATTATGGATAATGATGAATTGGATTTTTAAATACACTAGATTTACCAGAAACTCCAACACATACTATGCAATGAAAAAACTTAATGTAGCAAAGCGCACCGGGTCTACTAGTTTTAAATAAGTCTAAGTCTCAAAACTTTAAATATATCATCAACATTTTTTGATATAACTTGCATCAAAACATATATCAGTTCATTTGACTGTGCAAAATCAAAATTTCGGGTGGTTAAACAATTCAATTTAACTGAATGTAATTAGTTCACCTGATAACTGTATAATACCTGTTAAAGACAACGATTGTTTCGAGCTGCATCTGTTAAAGTGAAATGACCGACCCAACTAAAAAAAACTATAACATCTACAACGATTAGAATACGAGAACATCCGTTTATTTATTATACCGTAAAGTTCTGAATATAATACCCCTCCAGTACAGTAATTAGATTTTATATTTTTCGAAAATTAATTTCGAATTATTTCGGTATTAGATGCATCTAAACCAATTGTGTTAATTGGTTTTATTTTAATATTACCACATGTGCAGACTTTATCGGATTCTTAAATATCGACTAAATTACAAGGTTTCAGTAAGTCGAAAAGATGTTTTTGAATTGTCATATATATTTGCCGTGAGTTGCGGGCAAGACAGCTTTGACAAAACAAATGGTATTATATAAATTGGTTTTTATCATGCCGCCAGAAAAATTAGGGTTTCAATGACATAGAGTGGAGGTTTGACCGGTGGATTATCAAAATAAAATTTGGTTTTTTTTTTATATATTTTTTACAAAAACTTTACCCTCTACTTTTACCTACCGTCGGAAATAACAGGGAATGGAAATGAGTAGCGGGTGTTTGTGAGTGGCAGCAGAGCGGCTGATTTTAAAAATAACGCCTTTTCGTTTTTATATATTTTTTACTGAAACCTTGTCGTTTGCTTTTACATATAAAAAGGGTTTAAATACTTGTGTAACACCAAGAGCAGCCCCTGACCTTAAAAATAAACTTAGAATTGATGCAATAAAATTAGAATTTGGGGATCTTAGTTTGGGTATTTCTTTTTTTTTCTTTTTTTGTACGAGTTTGTGTTTGAGGATTTCTTTTAGGGATTTTGTGTCTGGTGATTTAAGCCCCAACCCAAATATGTATTTTGAAAAATATTATTTTGTAATCATTAAAATTAATACTATATACTAAAGAAGTTCAACTCAAGCTACTGTTGATTGCTTTCTACATCTAAAGATTAATTTTTTTACTCTAATTTAATAAATTTAAGTCAATTTGGTTTTCTTTGGTTTACCAAAGAACTACTTTCAGCCCATACAATTTTGGTTACTAGTTAATCGAATACATCGGGGATTCTGAGGGAGATGTTGTATTGGCGTAGGAGCTAATGACCATTTCCGAAGGATAACTGGAATTGCTAGCTTTCCAAAAATATATCTTTAGTGGCGCATCTTATCCTTTAAGGACGAAAAGGACATTTGAAAGTATCCTTGTTGTTTTGATGATTTTGTATAAAAACTGTTATATCTGTTGATTCATTAGATATATATATATTCAGTTATATATTCTAGAAAGAAAACGGCCTGGAGCATATTTTAACATTTTAAAATATTTGATAATGATTGGTGCTGCTGTTATGGAGATATTGTAGTTTAAAGTAGAAACTTTTGGAAAAAAAAAACAATTTTTATTTTCTTTCTCGAAGAAGAGCCAATATATCTAAGACAAATCATACATAGAAGTTACTGATTTTGAAATCAAGTGGAAGTAGTTACTAAAAATAATTGATTTAAAAATTATTAATATTAAAATTGAAAAAAAAATTATCCAGGAAATACTATTCAATTTTTCAAAATACACTGTAAGTTATTGTATCTTTCTTGATTACGTTTACATAAAATTATAAAAAAAACTGTATTAATTTAGAATATTATAGAAATTCAAAAATTTCTAAATAAATATAGCTTCTGTTATGATTCTAGTCAAATTTAGTTTTTATCAAGTCAGAATTTTGTTTTGTTTTTATAACTCACATATTGGTTTCTTTGAAATCTATATACATAATATTAGTTTTAAAATTATATAAATTTAAACTAGGAACTGTTTAGGTAGTTTCAACGGGCCGGTTGCAAAATATCATTTGATTCAATTATATAAAAATCCTGGAAAAAGCAGATCTTCCTTTATCTATCTAACAACGGCTACGTATAAAAAATCTAAGGTGAATATTCTGGAATTAAAACGATATTTTGACAAACCGAGATTTTCTAAAGCTAGATTTAAATAGACGAGATTTCATCTCCCAGTTTCAGCATGGGATTCACCTCTCGGTTACTCTGTGTGACTGAGTAATGTCGAAAGAACGAAATATTTTATTAAACATTATGTTTTCAGCCCTATTTTTTTTCTTTTTTGAAAAATGTACAGCCCTGACAACGATATTTTTATTTGAGTTAAATATTAGTATTATTGCTCTGGTCCATATTTATTTTTTGTAAACCGTAAATTTTTATAACCATGAAATATTTACCTTTTATAATATTTTATTTATTTTATCTGAAATTAAATTCAATATTGTTTTTTTTTAATTTTTTTTTATTTACATTAATTGGAAAATCAAATAAAATAATTTTTTTAATTATTCCCAAAACTATTCGCCATATTTTGTTTTTTTTTTTTGTAAACAATGAGTAAAAGATATTAATTGAAATTAGAAAAGGTGCTATGTGAATAATTTTTTTGAATGTAATTTTGAAATTTATTTCGAAGCTAATTTCGTAGTAAAATTATACACATTGTTACTTATTGTTGACGAACTCAAAAAAGGTGTGAAATTTCAACACGTATATACTGTGGAAATATTGGGATGGATCTAAATTGTTCTATTTTATCTATAATCAAAATATCTAGACTGTTCAATCGTATTTCATTGTAAACGTTTTCAAAAATTATCAATATTAACAATATGTTATACAATGTTGTACAATATGTTATTTTCATATATTTTAATTCTACATTTCACAAGAGCTTATATTACATGAATATTTACACCTTTGATTTGTAATTATTTAGACTAACCTGACTTACATATTTAGAATAAATTTAATTTGCAAGGGACAAAATGGCAAGTAAAAATATCTTAACAACATTATTCGTAAGTTGTCGATGAACATATCTTGTTTATTATTTTTCCTTTAATTACTACTTTTTTACTCTTTTTAAATCATTTTCGGTTACTAAAGATTCCTTAAACCCACATTTTTTGGATTTTTTTTTAAATTAGAAACAAAAAATGTTTATACATCAAAAATATTTAAGGTTTTATTTTTATTTTTGTAAATTGTTTTATTTTTTTTAACCGTTAGGCTTATACTCGTATACATCCAATGTTACAGGACTACTTAAGTTGTTTTATTTTTTTTACTAACAAATTTTTTTGTTGATACTTTAATTACCCGTACCTTGACATATCAAGTATATGAAATGAAATTATAAATACCTATACAGTATCACAAACTTAAAACAAAATTACTAAATACTGTACAGAAAAAAAAAATCTGTTGAGCTTAAATAAGACTTATGAGAATTAAAATATTTTTCATTCCTTCAGCTGTACTTAACCTAAAAATCTTGTAATTTTCAAAAATAAATTTATAAAGTGGCCTATATTTTTATAATTCATTTATAATTAATGATCTTATACAAAAAAAAAAAAAAAACAACAAAAAAACACAAAATTAACTTCTCTATACATAATTAAATAACTTAAATTTAATTCAAGATATTCAAATAAGAATAATAAAAAGAAAAAGAAAATGACAAAAAATAAAATAAGGAAAATTTAGTTTCCGCAAAACTTTTAAAACGATAATACCCGTATATTTCGTTTATATTCCTTTCTTATGTACATAATGTATACTACAGTTAAATTTTATGGAAATTAAAAGTGTCTACAAAGTTTAGTAAATATCATTTTTGTTTTTCTAGAATATAGAATCCACATAAAATTTAATAATAATATTTTTTGTATTATATATATATATATATGTAAATAAATATGTATGAATATTTATTTTTGATATAATGTATTCGGATATATGTAAAGTATATATAAAAATATTTACAGTCAATATCAAAAGTTTTTGTACCCCATTTTTTGAATGAAAATTTCAAAGCTTGTGTTAATGACAGTTTCAAAAATAAAAAATAATTTCGCTTATATTTTCATAATAATAATTTCGCTATTATCATACTAAGATTGGCAAAATCGAATTTGATGAAATTAGAGTTTGCCAGCAGTACGGTATAAAAATTAAATTGATTTTGAGTTTTAAATTATTGAATGGTCATACTTACTTTAATAATTTAAATTTTTAAATTCTTTTGAATTCGTTATTATTACTATTATTATTTTATTATGCTTTCATTGTACAACTTTCCTTATTTCTAATCTCAATAATAATTAAGAGCTTATACTAATGTATTTACACCTATGACTTAATTTACTTAGACTAACCTGAACTAATTTTCTATTAATAATATATTTATTTTTTAATGAAAAATGGCAAGTAAAAACCTTTTTGATCAATTTATTTGTATCCTAAAACTTAAAATCTCACTTAATTATAAAGAGAACAAAGAAAAAGAATGAAAAAAATACATAATTTGTAAAAGGTTAATCTAAAATTAGCGCTCTTATTAGCGGATTTACTGAATTTAGGCAGCTCTCTAGACAGGCAGGCGATAACTTTGCTATTTCTTCGGAAACAGTATTAATGTTTGCTATGCTATGCAATCTCTTGGACAAATAAAAAGGTTTAGCCAAGATTAATTTTAGGATTTCGTTTTGTTTTCTTTGTCGCTCTTCCATATGGGGAAACCGTATACAAAATAATACTGCGAAAAATAAATTTAAATATTATTAGTTTGTTTTCTACGGTTAGCCTGGATTTTTTATTTATACATTTGAATTCAATGAGATTGCAAACAACTTTTTTTTTATTTATTTATTTATTAGCTTTTTATAAAACTTTATATAATTTACGTTATCAATAATCCACTACTAATTTAACTTAATTCAATTAATTCAATTCTAAATAATTAAAAAAAAAAACAAATAATTCAAAACAATTAACGAAAACTCAACAAAAGAAAAAAAAATATTTTTTTCAAAATTAAAATCATTAAAATAAAAGCAAAATATTCAAGGATCATCAAATAGAAATAAAGAACTTTGAAACTAATTTTCACACTTCATAAATCCATTGATATCCCTTATACATTTCATCTCATTCCGCAGCGAATGAAACAACTGCAATCCTTTGTACATTAATTGGTTTTGCCCTGCTGTTTTGTTGAGCAACTCTAAACCTTTCCCCTCCTTTCGGATTATCAGGCTAACATTCACTAACTAGCAGTAGGTTTGGTAACAACAGTAATTCGACTCCTAAAAAACACTAGGTCACGTGTAGATCCACACAGCGCAATTACTTTGTCAGTTAGTTAGTCTAAAATAGGAGGACAACCACAAAAATGCGACTCCGCAACAAAACTAGGCCACGTGTAATTTTATAGCAGTTTCCTACAATATGCAGTTAACCTTTACCTATTCGCTGAGCATATCTTTCCAACGCGATTGACCCGGACAGTCGCAAGGAATATGCATTATGCCCTCTTTAGTGCCAAAACATCTCGGCTTCAACATTTATCAGTAGTTGTCACATACTAGATATGACACTTCACAAAAAACTGAATTGGAAAACCATTTTTTTTTTATTTCAGATAGAAGAAAATCATCAAAATAGTCTTCATCTATGTTCTTATTTTCTGGATTAGAACAAAGTGAAGGACTGTGCCAATTTTAACGAACTAGAAACCACTATCTTTTGCCAAAATTAAAACTAGTATTTTAAACTAACCATTATTATAATTTTAGCCAAACAGGAATTATTGAAATATAAAAGATTTTTAGTCTAATACAGCAGCTTTTAATTGGTATTTTTAGGAATGCGACTCCATACGTTGCGGATGAAATATTAAATTTATCACGCGTTTTCAATGATATGACGCACAGTTTAAACGATTTTATTCGATTCAGTCGTCTAATAAAAAAAAATCTAATTTAAAAATGTAAAAACCGGAAAGAAATATAAAATATAAATAGCAATAAATCCAGGTGCTATGATCGTTTTAAGTATATGGTATTCAAATATTGGGAAGCGCAGCTTAAACTCATATTGAATTTATTTAAATATTCCAAAAGAAAGTGCTAAGGAACATGCTTCAATATATATCGATCTAAATATCAATCAGTTGTCTGTAGTAACAATACGATTTACAAACATAAATGAAACAAGTTTCATGCAACATGTTAACATCGAAGCGCTACAGCTTTCGGAGATCATCAACTTGACTCGAAGCATGAAGAAATTTAAATCCTTCGAATTAGTGCTGTAATAAAAAATTAATAATGAAATTATATGAAATAAATAGAAACATGCATATTATTAATATTTAATTAAAATAATAAAAAAAATTAATAAAACAAATTCAAAAAATCATATCAATTTTAATTTTTCTCAAAATATTAGAATATTTTAAATTTTAACGATATGCATTTTATATTTTATTACTATAAATTTTAATTTTTATTTTTTGAATTAATTTTGAATTTTAAATTCACTTTAATGTTTACCATGAATAATTATTAAATTGAATATACACATATATAATATTATAATTATACTACACATTAACATAAATATAATTTTGTAAAACTATACTTTCTAAGATAATCTCGTAAATACTTGAATAAGTACTTATATAGTCTGTAGTCTGTACAAACTCCATAACTTTTTTGACAAATAAAATTTTTTTTTAAATTGTTACCATGTAAAACTATTTTAATGTTTATTTGTAAATACGATATTTATAGTTATAAAGTAATACTGGTAAATATCCGAATTAAACTTTAGCGTTTTCGATAATTAATTTCAATAAAAAATTATACACAATTTGGTAAATTAAGACTGGTATTTGTAACCTAAAATTAATCTACATGTAGAGACATTTAAATAAAATTATGTATAGTTAAAGTATTTACTTAAATAGAAAAGGGTCAATAATTCAAAAAATCGAAAACAACACCTCCGAATAATTTACATTTGACGCGGAGGAAATAAATAAATAAATAAATTAGAAACAAACCTTCAAAAGATGAGTTTGTTTTACACATTGACTGATTTTTGAACATGCTAAACACTATTAAATGTATATTGTTATTCAAAATATATTTCTATGTATCCATTCACAATTTTTACTGACTTGTACATGCATTACGTTAAAATACGTTTTAGCATAAGTGTTATAAAAGCTGTATCATTTAATTAAATACTTTTCCTACTGGAAGTGATTGGAAATTGAATTGGACACTTAGACGAATAAAATTAAAATATTCAGTTTAAGTCTGCATTTTCTTCGAATAAAACACATATAACTATATAGTTAATATTTCTTCTTCGAAATATTTTTTCTTAACTTGCATAGTTGTTATTATAGTGATTAAAACTCTTGTTAATTCATTTTATTTATTAATTAATTTTAAAATGTTTTATTTATTTATTTTACACAGATTTTATTATTAAATTTATTGTTCTTTTTATTTTATAACTATTTTTAAGAATTTACATATACAACTACAGATTTTAAGAATTTAATCTATTTTCTTCAATGGTCCATTTGAGACTGAGTTTTAAACTAACAACGGTGTCTTTCATTTCCGTGTGTGCACAGTAACCGGAAATATTAACCGGCTGAAATATATCTTTGAAAGACACCATCTATTAGATCTGTTACATAACTATATGGAGACGAATTTATAATAATCGAATAGAATAATAATCTTTGACTATAATTTGGTCAACTCGACTAACTTTTGTACATCTCTGACGTAAATAACAATTTTGTGTTACGTAAAATTTTTCGATTTGTTCATAACAATAATTGAAGATCTTAAATGGTGCTTAGACTGGACTTGAAACGTGTTTTCATAATTTTTCTGAATACATATTGCTTTAATATAGTTAACATGATGTTAAGAACACTACGAATTCTTGATTCAAATTTGATTAGTATTTTTACGAAAATGTAACAATTTAGTTTTTTTCAGTAAAATAAAATTTTTCTTCATATCCTCTTAACATGGTTTCGTTCACATACTAATTTGTAAAAGGGAAGCATGACAATTACGAACGAAGGTGTTAATGTTCGTCTTGAATTTATTTAGGTCATAAATATAAAATTTATCAAGTTTTGGGAATACATAAGATGGATGGTGGCTCGACATTCGGGATGTTGAGGTTATAAACGAATTTCCATAATTTGTCTTTTGCCATCTAGGGATTTCTATGGTGTAGGGATGAGCACATGTATAGATAGATTTAATTTCCAGTGAGCATGTCCCGATGCCTACAAGATATCTATAAAAAGTGAGAGTGCTCCGACTATACGACGATATCCAAGAGGAGCAAGATGAACTGTGACATGTGCTTAATATGTGAGTGTGTGCTTAATGAAATAATTACTTCTAATTGTGACAGATATTAATATATAAATTAGAATTTTAATTATAATTGACCAATTTGAAATTTCGCTGGTTTGCGTGTAATTAACCAACTCGAAATATTTCTAATTGAAAAACATATATAAATCAAAGACAAAAGTTGTCAATTTAAATTGTAAAAAAAATGTCAATTTGGGCTCCAGGAAATTTGAGTTAGAATTAGTCTTTAATTAAGCGCACATACTTACTACCCAGAATAGGCTATACTCTATCGAGGAATTGTATCATTTAGTTTTTGATTTTTTGATTAATTTATCAATTGTATTAAAATGGCTTAATGTATTTTTTAATATAACAATGGCCAAATTTTATATAACGACTTGGCAGAATCGTTTTTTATGACTCGTCAAATACATCTACCTCTCTCGTTCGTTTCTTACTGAACGTGGTTTTGGTTTTAGCAATTATAATTTGTTGAATTTTCTGTTAATAATAAATAAATTTTTATTTTGCAAATATCGATATTTAGGAAGCACCTTACTTCCTTCATCAGTGCGATTTGTTGCACCTATTAGTGAAAGGAAATTAGTCTTTTAATTGCTAAATTTAATATTTCATTGAAAACAGTTACCTAATTGTTCAGACATTTTGGAAATAGGGCAATATTTGATTATTTGAATAACAGCGATTGCTACTTTGTATTTTAATATTTTTAAATTCAAATAAATCTCAATTAACACAAGGTGATTTCCATCACACTCTTTCATATCTTAGTACCGTACTCAAAACTTTTTACAAAACATAATTGAAATAACTGTAAACAAGATCAAAACACTTACTAGGAACAGTATGAATATAAACATTTTTATTTGCTTTACTACAATATATAGATAGATTGTAGATCTCGGGAGGGAATCTGTCCCCTATATTACAGCAGCGGCAAATGAGCTTATTGTAATAGATGATTTAATAGAATGTTACTATACCGTTTATAAAGCGGTATATGTAATAATAATAAATAGAAATAATACAGAATCGATAATGTATGCGGATACCATTAATTGATACAGATTGTATAAATTTATTTATATGTATCAGATACAATAAAATACATCGATATCGGTATTAATCACTAAAACCACTTACTTTCTAAAAATCATTATACAAAATGGAAATGATTTAAATCAATATAATTGCAATTTTTTCCCCGGTATTTAAAAAATCAAAAGTAACATTCGCAGGTAATATTTTTTGCTAGAAAACCACTCGTTTTTCACCTCTAATTGTGAATCGGATTACTATCCCATGCCTGTATTTCATTTGCCGGTATGTCATTTATCTATATTTATATGAAAAATTTATGCATTGGCCACGAATCCCAAATACCAAATACAAAGCCTAAAAAAACAAAAATTCATAATCCCCAAATCCGGCTTGAATTTATTTAGTGTTTTGATATCAATCATTTTGTTTGTACCCCAACAGTAGCTACGCATAAAAATAATTTATATAGATATTCTGTAAAAAGCATAGAACTCTGATTTTGAATCCAACTCTAATTCTATCCTAATTCGCATATATATTCATTATATTTATCATATTCAGTACCCAGCATATCCAGTAAAATAAAATACAGGCAAATGACATTCAGGCGAATAAAAATACAGGTAAGTGATACTACAGGAAAATTAAATATATAGGCATATGACATGCTCCCTTGTGAATCACATGAGAACACAAATATTTTGACAAAATCATTATGACTTTTCACTCTGATTTGAAAGGAGCGATCACAGTCAGTAGCTAGTGATTGTAAAATCACTTTTTTGCTCATTTCAATAATCAGACATGTAATCATGGTTAACAGGAACCATATTCCATTGATTGAATATATTATAAAAAAGTTTGATTTTAATCTGTGGCACAACAGGAGCTAAACAACTAGTTCAAAAAGTAAAGTAAGGGAGTATTTCTAAAATATCGGAAATCCTTTATTAATATTAACCATCGAAACAATAAAATCGTTTCATTTTGGTGCTCAAAAGTTTTTTTTTTTGCATATAATTTTTTTGGAAATATTTTACAGCACGAACACTTTTGAATTCTAATGTAAATAAATGTACTTAGGTATAAGTTAGACAGGATAATAAAAGCTTTTTTAAGATTTTGATAAGAAGAAAATTTTGTTAAAATTAAAAGCCTTAAAAATTTTTAACTTAAAAATAAAAAAATTCTTAAAACAAATTATAGGAAAAAAAAAACAGAAATAAAAAACAAAAAACAAAAATTGTAGCCAAAGTTTATTTGAATAATAAGAAAAATATTTAAAAAAAAAATCCTTTTTAAACAGAAAACTTTTCAATTTTTTTTTTTTTTGTTTTTCTCATTTAGAAACTTTTTCTTACATGTAATATAAAATAATTCTTTCTTAGTTCTTGTTGTTGTTGTTTTTTTAAGAAAATCCTCAATTGGAAAAGTTGTGTTTTTGGTTTTTTCGGGTTTATTTTTTTGTTTTTTTTTTCTTATTTTTTGAAAAATTTATAATATACTTTACGACTCATTGAGGTTTTAATAGTTTATCAGAAAATTCGATTTAATTTCAGGATTTTATATGGTATATTTAGAAAAATTTATTTTAATCTCGAAAATGATTGTTTTCTATTTAAAATTTATTTTTAAATTTTTTTCTTACATTTTTTGGTTTATTGTTGTTGTTTTTTTTTTTGTTATTTTGTTATTATAGTAGTTTGATTATCAGAGCGAATAAAATAAAAAACAAAAATAAAAAAAAAAATTCTAATCTTAAAAATGTTTATTCAGTATCTTTTAGATAGGATCAATTGAAATAATTTTGTGGTAGATAATATTTGTAATTGTTATATAGGTCAATATTTCAAGAGGTTGAAAAAGTTAAAAAAATAAAATAAATTAAAAATTGAAATGCAATTGAGGGTTTATTCACTACATTCGTCTGTATAGAGAGGGTTAGATCACATTCTTATAAGATGTAAGAGAAAATTTTGAACAAAATTTAATATTTTTGTTTATTTTCTATATATTATTTAAGATTGGAATTATGGTTGGTTTTCTTGTTTATTTAATTTAAAAAAAAACATGTTTTTAGTTTCATAAAATCACAAGTATCACAATCGATGTAATTTTCGAAAATAGTTTTTCTTGTTATAGTGCTTGATGCCAAGTTAATAAATTGAGTCTACTTACTTTTTAAAAAAATATTTTTTATGAATTTAATATTAAAAAATAATATAAAAATTAAGAGAGGTTAATGAGAAAGTTGATGAATTGATCAATCAACATTAAAGGGCTTGAAAAGAGTATTATTCAACAATGGCAATAGTCAGGGAACGTATTCATACGTGTTATCTGATCAGATTAAATGCATACAATATGTCCTTCGTAAAACATCAACAACACAGTAGATATAAATTTATATCTACTAATCAATGTTCAAATATTAAATATTAATAAATTGAACTTGTTCTTTTTATTAACCTTCACTTGGGCAGGATTAACGTATGTTAAAATTTTTTAGTTTTTTACTTTTGCATAAAAACTTCATTATTTGGCCGATCTTAATGAAATCAAAGATCAGTGCCTAATTTTTTTTAGTAGATATTGAATATATAAAGAAAAGTTCCGAAAAACGTGTCTATGCCTAATTTTTCGCCAATTTAATTTTTTTTCTTCATTGTTGGGCAAGATTAACATATGTTAATATTTTTTTTATTCATACAAAATGTATGGTACTCTATAAAACTTTTGTAATTATTTCGGTAAAAGTTGAAAAATAAGATAAAAGGTTCTGAAATATTTTGAATTGAAATAAAAATATACTAAATTTAATATATTTTAGGACATAAAGTAAATAAAGCAACAAAGGTTTTTTGAAAAAACAAATTTTGTTTTGAATTTTAATTTTGGTATGTTATAAAAAAGAAAAATTATATTACGAAGTTAAATTAAAAATTTATGTCAACAATTGATGTTTTGAAAATTGTGGCGAATTTTTCACAATCAGTTAAACTTTTTGTTAATAAATAGCGGACCTATCAATTTTTGTCGGAAAATATTTTGTTGTTGTCCAGTCCTTTGGTATGTTGATAGAATTTTATTCCGCTTGTGCTATCCTTTCCAATAAAATATTGATTTGAATCAACAATGTGATTATTTTCTTTTTGTACTTTTGATTCATCATCTAGTGACTCATTCTCAGAATCATGATCATCACTTACGTCTAAGATTCATTTTTCAAGCATCTGATTCTTCATTTTCATTTTGCAAAATCTTCGTTTTCATCATTGTCATCATTAACATCACTTTTGACTCTCGAGGGACCAGCTGGTTCAAATACTATTTCTTCCGGTGGTCCTAAATCAGCATGTTCATCATCTAGCACATGTTCCACCAATCTAGAGAAATATCCTTGTTCTTCCTCAAACGATAACCTGTAAAAATAGGTTTCTTGTATCTTTTGTGTGCATTTTTTTTTTAATTTTTTTTTTGTTTTTTTTTTATAACATAGTAAAACTCAATAAAAAAAAAGTGTCATATAATTGAAGCGGCATTTTTATTTAAACTTCATATATTTTGAATAGTTTTGCTTGATTTCGAAGAGATTTAATAAAATTTACATCAAAATATAGGAAATTTAAAAAATGGGTTTTTTGAAGAAAAATTTACTTACCTGACTACCTGAACGGCACATAAAATTTTAAACTCCTCCATATTATTGCAAATATTGAAAATTCAGTAAATAATCTTTCCAAAAAATATATATTTTATTTAATTTTTTTTTTATTTCACTGAAATAGACACACTGTTATTGTTGAAACTACGAACTCTGTTATAAGTACCTTGTAACAAACGGAAGTCCCCAGTAGCACTTCCTTTTTCTAAAATACTGGTATTTCCAAAAAAATATCTTAGAAGATAGATATTCGGAGGTAATAAAAGCAAACATAAAAGTAACAGTAATGTACATATAAAAATAATCATAAAAACATAAAAATCACTTATTTTTGTCAAAAAATTTTCCATACAAAATATATGGAAAAACCAAAAATATTAACATATGTTAATCTTGCCCAACTTACGTATATTTCATTTGTCGACCAAGCGAAGGTTAAAAGTAAAATGATATGGAAATTTTAATAATTTTTAATTAAATTTATAATTACTTACATTTATTTTATAGTTATAATACATTTTACGGTGAAATTTTGGTCGATTTTTATACCTCACAGATGTACTAATGCCATCTTATAATAAGTTATACTTTTTAGCTTTCAAAGTCATATACAATAATATTAAACACAAAGAAAATTTTGGGATTTATATTGTCGCAATAAGAGTGTTAATATAAAAGTAACATTAAACATTAAAGTACTTTAACTTGTAAGTCAAAAAAAAAAAGCTAAAATAAAGGTAGCTATGCCTATAATGTGTATATACATGGTATATCCATAGTCATAAGACCATGTAATTTTATACAAATCTATTCGACCAGACAGCATTTCAGCTAGGTCTTAAAATTAATCTATTCATTATTACATATTTTATAATTTTAATTTTTTTTATTATAATCTTAGTTTTAAGTAATTATTCAATAAACACAACAAAGAAAAAAAAAATATAAAATATATATATTTTACATGTGTATAAAAAAGTTGCATAACATTAAACGTCATTAAGTCATGACCAACATAAAATACGTACAATTTAGTTCAATAACGTTTTATTTATGAAGTGAATTTAAAATATCTTTATACTATTTTATTTAATATTTGGATCTGTTTGATGTTTAACTGTATTTTACATTTTATTTTTTTACGTTAATTTATTAGAATAAGAAATTAATTATTATATACACTCTACACGAGCTACTGTAGCATCAAGAAGAAGTTTTTATGTATTTAACAAAAATTATCATTGTGATAACTACTTTTCAAAGATTTATGCTATTAAACTTTAAATTCTATTAAACTTTGAAATTCTTCATATTATATATTAAATTCGGACCAGTTATTATTTAGAAACCTTGGCAATACATAAATTTATATTCTCAACTATTTTGGAATCATACTGAACCTGTAAAACAACAGAAAATCTAAAAACAACAACAATTTCCTTATCAGACTAAGATTCTTGATTGCCCAACCCATCAACTCTTTTGTTTCTCTCTATATATTATTTTCATTAGTAGACAGATTGAAAATAGCTACATCTTCAAATTTGTTTCAACATTATTCTAAAAGCATAGAACAGATATAACTAAATTTAAATTTTTGACGCCGGCCTGAATATCCACTAAGATAATGTAATTGTATATCTAAATATGATAAGGCGTCTTTGACAGGTTACTTAATTGCGAGTAAGACTTTTTTAAAAACAGAGACACATCTAGGAAGTCAGTATAACATCGATATTTTTAGATTCTCATAGAGAATCCTTCGTAGTAGAAGGTAATGTAGCAGAACAGTATTTTTTTTAATTCATCATAATTCAGTATAAAAAGAGGTTAAGCTATGTATTTATAATACAAAGTGGGAAGTAGAAGAACATCTATTCTATGAATTCAAAAGATCTCACTAATAGTAGACCTGGGTATTTGAGAATATAGTATTCCCTGAAAAATGGCGGTTACCAAAAATAACACTAAAGAAAAAATTCCTGAGTGTAATCATTAAATCAGAAATCCTGAAGGATTTAAGTGCATAATAGAATTTATACGGACAGTCACAATAAGTCCATTTTCGACTGTGGTAACAGTGGGGCATACTATACTCGTTACAAATATATCTATTTACCTCACTATACAGAAAAACATAAGACCCATTAAACCAGAAAATTGATTATTTGTTTGATTAATATCCAAATATTTGAGCAAAGAGATTTTATATAAATTTTAATTAACGACAATATATTGATACTAGGGGCCCCTGTTAAGTAATTATAATTACAGTTCAAGCCAAATTTAAAGTTTAAAAAAAAACAGTAATTTACGTACTGACATAGACTTCTCACGTTAAACCACAAACCACTCATGTTTCATAAAAAACTTTGAGCTTAGTAAGTTTTATTTTGTACACATAAATACACCTCCCTCATATACTGATTCATTTTCGATATATTCCCTATAGTCAGTGGCATTTAATGGATAAAATTACTAAAAACAAAATATTTTTGTAATTAAAGAGGTATTTTTAATCATAACCATATGATTACTACAAATGACCAAAATTTATAAAACAATAATTCGAAACAGTTACTCAAAAAAATTAATAGAATAAATTTCCTTTAACTATGTATAAAAATTATAAGTTGTTGAATGACACAAAATAGCTATATTTTATTTAAAAATTTGAATATTATAAAACCAAATAGAATTTTTTTTATCCCATATGCGCATTTCGGTCGTATATACAACTTCTTTACATATTAAGAGTTCATTAAGAAGAAGCGAGATAAAATGAGAAGGTGGTTACTGCGCATGTCCTTAAATGCTTGGCTATAATAATTATTGATTTGTGTAGTATACCTACTCCTGAATCTAATTACTCTTTAAATATCGATCATATTTTCTTCTTCTTCTTGTTATATTGCTAAGATTCTTTGCTTTTTACTAGTTTTTGTAGGACAAGGGTTAGATACTATGACATTTTGGCCTTTGATGTGTATTATAAAAAATCAAAAAATTGTATTTAAAGTTATTTAAAATGAAAACAGATAATAATAAAATAAATTGCAATATAAATTAGAAAAATTTTATTTTTCAAATTTAATTGTTATCAATTAGGTACTTCAGTTTTTTCATTCAAAATATCTTTTCTCATTTTTATTATTTCAAATTGATTCATAATTCATAAAAAAAAAAAAACACCAAAAAACAAAAACGCCTTCAAAATTGTAATCAGCAAAATAATCAAATAAATGAGTAGTAATATAAGTTACACTCATAATTAAATATCATAAATTCAAAAGAAAAAAAGGGTTTCCTATATACGAACAATAATTTACAATCGACACCTCACTTCTATGGGAGAAAAATTTTAATCAAAATAAAAATGATTTTAAATTCGTTAAAAACTCTTGAAATCTTCAAATCACGAAAATAGTAAATTTCAATTTGATTCAAAATAAATTAATTTAATTTCTTTAAGATTAAAAGAAGAAAAAATGAAGTTTAAGCACGCATAAACTTTAAAAATACATTGTCATTTTTTTTTTATACTCAATTTTACCATCAACACAGAAACAAAAAACAACAAAAAAAAAAAAAAAAAATTCAAAACCTGAAAAACGAACTAAAATGATTTAAGATTAAGAGGGATACACAATGGTAATTGAGATGTTATATAGGTACCTTAATTTAAGAAGATTTTGAAAAGAAAAACGCCAATATATACGATAATATAAAAATATATTACGACTACAAGTATAATATATATAGGAGGAGATGTTATTTATGTTTTATGAGAATTGGATAAATAATGGACGTTAACGAGTTTTTAAATTAACTTCTTATGATTATGTATATTGGTTGGTAGGTGCGTTTTTAGAAACTGGTATATATGCGTTTTTAATTAAGATTTCATATTTTCTTGACAAATGTCTTTAGATTATTTGTTGAAGTTAATTTAAGTGAAATAAATTATTTATAGAGATAACAGTATAGAACAGATGTTTTATTTTTATTTCAATTCGTTAATCGTATCTTAAATAAAATTATATTTCCATTTATTCCTTGGAAATGATATACTAACAGGGTAGGCACTGAATAAATTAAATACAGTTGGTCTCAGTGATAAAAATATTTATAGCCTGTTAAGTGATTTATTTAACATCTCTTGGTGACCGTTTGGTAACTACACTAACATCAGTTTGTTGGTAATTTAAATAAATTTAATGAATTTTAAATTGTTATTTTCATACCCTATCTACAGGACCGGACGGCTAAAAGCCAAGTCCCATAAATTCAACTACATACTAATAATTTGTAATTATAAATATTATATTACTTAATGTAAATATTTTACATATATGTAAGTAAGTTAAGATATAAGTACGAAATTAAATAAAGAAAAAAATAACCAAACTAACATCAGTTAGTCACAAATACAAATGTTTAATTAAAAAAATTTAAGGTGAACTCAGAAACAATTATTTTAAATTCGCACGCATCCAGGGAATTTATCATAACATATTATGATAATTTCGTTCATTCTAGGTTATAGCGATATAGCTGTTACCATTATAACAGTTTGAAATTAATTATGATCACAGATAAAGTTGATCAATATCAAATTGTAAATAGTGTTCGAACATTCAAAATTAGTTGTACTTTTATGATATACATAATATGGGTATGCACAAATAGATAGAGATTGAAGGTGTAGTCTTGTACTAGGTGTAGAAGTGTATTGCACCATTATACAATTTTTATACAATAACTACTCTACAACACTTGTAGATTTTTAAAAGACTCAACCCCTATTGTACTTTTAGTACAATTACTTTAATTGCCATTGTACTGTTTAAGTTTGACATTTTTAAAATCAATTCATATATTTGGAAAATGGCTGAGATGAGGACATGCAGGTATTTTTTTAAAACAAAAATTTAAATTGAAACAAAATTTTAATTGAATTATTTTACAAGTGAAAAAATGAATTTGTTTTTTACTTATTGTCATAATTATAAATTAAATTCATATGTAAAAAAAACCGCTGTCAAAACTCTACATCGAGTACAACATCAAAAGTACAAGGGTGCGTTCACGAAATCGTTTTACAAATCATTATAGATCTGCACCTAAAAAATATAATCTTATATCTCAAAAATATAACAAAATAAAAGCTAATTTAGATACAACAAATTTGAACTGCAACGGTTATTTTATAAACAGATTGACTTTACAGCTTAAGAGAAAAAATTAACATTTTATGATAGAAATTAAAAATAACATAAGTTAAGATACATTTTTAATTTAAATAATTTTCTAATAACAATTCTTGCACTTTATATTGATAAGTACTTTCATATTGATTTTTAAGTTCTAAAGGCGCCCATTTTTGTCCTTACTCCTATTGGGAGCATAGGGCTTCCACTTGACATTTCTATCGTACTCGATTTCTGCTGCTGATTTTACTTGTTCACACATTTTTGTTAGTTCGTGTGCCGAAACATATATATGTCCTATATATGTGGGCTATAAGGGTGACAACGATTATTACAATATTTTTGTGAATCTTCGTAGACATACATAACAAACTCGCTGTCCATATTACACAGACAGTCATACATCTTCAGTGTTGCTTCAACATTAGCTCATACATCTTCACTGTTGTTTCTTAAGTTAGGCGTTTGTGCATTGTTTGTGCATACTCGATTATTCATTTTTTTTACAGTAATGTTATCATTTTATATTAACAAGCATTTTATTGGTTTCTGAGAGACAATGAGTACCTTTTATTTTGTAATTTTTAAATAACTAAAAATTATTTTCATTTTCGGAGCCAATAATATAGCGTGAGCATAAAATATATTATGATTATTTCCTCAGCCATACATTTTTACGTTTTTTATTACTAGATCCATGTTCAAACAAAACAGAAAAGAATTTAGCTTCCTGTCTTATTCTAAAGAAAGTTTTAGCTTCATCAGATAATTTGTTATTTTATCTGATTTTTATTTTGTGTTTGATTTTTTTCAAATTGTGAACTTTTTGCTCATACATTTTTGTAGATTTGATTTTCTTGAAGAATCTGATACCAAATGCTTGCGTAAGACCAGCCGAACATTAATGAATATAGACTTTAAGTTGATGTAATTAATTGAATATTTTTCAGCCAAAATTTCTTAAATTTCAGATATTTACATTACATGAAAGAAATAATTTATAAAACCACCTTTTCATACTTACTCAATTAGTTGATATTTGGTAAATTACATAGGGGTGTAAAATTAATTGGTCCAGTTTACAATGGCAGACTTAAGGGCTTGTAGTTATTTGTCAGACTTACAATATTCATGGTTTCATATTTCTTGACAAATACCATTAGAAGTGAACTACCACTCAGTAGGTTTAAAGGGCTATCTTGGGAAATACTTAGATAGATAATATGGATGAAATAGTAACAATTTATTATTTAAACAAGTTGAGGTATAGGTAAGAATGTAAGAGAAAATTCACATTTTCTAAAAAAAATTCCTTTAAACGAATTTTTATATAGACACTATTTCAACTGTGTTGGACACTTAATATTGTTCTTAATATTTGAGAGGTGACTTTAAGATGTTTATTTCATCTGACCAAGTGTCTAAAGCAACGAGATATCTATAAAGAATAGGTAAAAGAGAGGACGTCACATTAGCCTTGTCGATAAGACGAATGGGCACACTTTTAAACTTTGTCAATAAAAATTAACGTTGTTTGATAACAAAACCAGTACCGTACTTAATTAAGCACAAAAAGGTAATTGATTCTACATAAGCTACTGTCAAGAGTGCTAAAAACAAAAAAAACTTATGATATTCGAGTTTTTGAGTTATATATCATTAGTGCCAAAACACTTGAATATCTATAATTATAATTGACAATCATTTAAGGTCCTGCGCAGTAGACACCTTTTCATTTTATTTCGATTCTCCTACTCCTTAATGAACTTTTAATATACATAATATATAAGATTATATATAAAACGAAAATGCGCACACAGTTGAAAATTTTGTACTCATATGATTTTATTATTCAGCAAATACATTATGCACATCTGAGAACTTATTAAAATAATAAACAAAAGCAAACAATTCAGTTTTTATAATTTACATTATATACTTGCAAATGAATCTATGTACATATGCAAAAAAAAAAACAAAAAAACAAATTCATCTAAAATAAAAAATATAAAAACAACAAAAAAACAAATCACTTGAATTCTTCATTTTTATCTTTTTAAGTAACTGTTTCTAAATTTTGGTTATTTGTAGTAATAATATACTTTTATTAAACACGAGTGGTTTCTGCTATATCGTGCGAAGTCTATGTCAGTACGTAAATTACTGTTTTTTTAAAAACTTTAAATTTGACTTCAACTTGAAATATAATTACTCAACAGGGGCCCCTAGTAATAAATATAAAATAAAAATGGAAAATGTGGGCCGAACGAAAGATCCTAAAACAAATTTATCTGCACAAGGCTAGTCATCTACACGTTAAATAAGATGGTATTAAAGTATTATTCAAACTTCTAACTACAAACTATTCTCATTACCGTTTTAATATAATTTTTTCGACTCAAGTCGCCACACATTATACTATTCGTATATTATAATATAATATGTACATGTAATATTTTCATATATGTGAATTGAACCTCCTAATGAATTTTAATAATCAAAAAATAGGTAGGTTTTCAAATTGAATACAAATTGAGAAGTAGAAAGTGATACAAAAAAAAAACAGAAACAAAATCAAATTAACTTAAATACCAAGTAAATCCTTTATTATACATTTATCCAATTTTATCCTTTTTTTGTTGTTTTTCTCTGATTTTGTTTTTTGATTAAATTATTTTAATATTAATATTATTAAGATAGTCATGATGAACCACTAAACTTATCCAATATAATGTACTTATATATTTCCAGACATATATGAATACGTACATTTCTGTAGGTAGCCATTATGTTATTTTATTTGCTTATTATTTTTTTTTTATATTCATACATTTATCTCTTTCGTTCATTATAATATGATTATTTATGAATAAGTTAATATGTATATTTTATCTTATATAAAGTAAGTCAAAATTTATTAACATATATACTGGATACATCCATATCATACATATATATACATAAATACTCTTGCATATGAAATGATTAATTACTTATGTGGCCATAAAAAGTTAAAGTTTATCCAAAGAAAATGATTGCCATTTTCTTCTTAGTTATTATTTATACATAAATATTTTTACATTGTGTATGTTTGTATATAATATAAAATAAATGAATATACCGTTATTTGAAGTTCATTTATTTGAAAATCATTTGTTTTTTTTTTTTTTTGGTTTTATGATTCTTGTTAACTTTTTATTTTCTATATCTATCTCTTTCTAATTCATTGTTTTAACAATATTATATGTATATATATATGTATATTATCTGGTTGGGTGGAATATTTTCTCAGATAAATTAAATCAAGCGTTCAGAAAAGGCAAATATCATAAGTCAGGGTATATTTATTTTATTTTGTATTTTTTATTGTTGTTACATTTGTTTTTATTTTTATTTTTATGCTCAAAATAACTTTGATCAAATTTTATGGAATTTATATTTATTATGGGTATTGTTAGTTTGAAATTTATTTGTATAATGCCAAGTTGTTGTAAATATGTATATAATTAAGGATATAAATAAAGTAATTATTTTGTTTTATTTTATTTTCAGCATTGTTTAAAAAGTGAGTTGACACACAGTACCTTTCACTTTATGTCTTTGCAAATTTTTAGTTTTTATATACTTAATTTTCACCAAAACTTAGAAAAAGCAGATAGTCATTTCAGAACAGAATTCAATTACATTAACTTTTCCTTTACAAGTAGTCTTAATCTCAATGCGTGCAAGAATATGTTTAACAGTAAGTTTTGTTGGCCCCCATGATGTATATTTAAAAAACAAAAACTTTGACTGAACAATAGGTTAAATATTAATAAAAAAAATATGAAATTAAAATAATGGGATGAGGTCCCTAACTGCCTTCGCAAAAATTAAGATTAAAATTATAGAAAAAGAAGGGTATTAAAGAAATAATAAACAAAATTATAAAATAATATAAAAGAAATAGAATAGAACGGAATTGAAACGGCGGGTACTATATTTTTGAGGTCTGTTCAACTACAAGGGTATTCCGACGACATTGACATCATCGCCAGATTACAACGGGTGCACGTTGACGCCTTTATCCGGATTGATGAAAAAACCGAACGAATGGGTCTGAAGCTAAATGAGGAGAAGACAAAATATATGAATGTCGACAAATAGAAAGGCGGCCTCCTAACATCATATTAGTTAAAACATCACTGTCGGCACATTGCATTTCGAGGTAATGTTTTGGATCAAAGCTGCTTTCCCGAAGCACCAAAGTACAAATCTACAAAACGCTTATATTCCCGGTTTTGCTCTACAGATCAGAACCATGGACACTGCCGAAGGCAAGTGAGCATGCAGTTGGTGTCTTCGAAAAAAAATTCTTCACCTAATATATGGTCCTGAAAACAACGATGGGGTCTGGAGGAGAAGATATAATGCCGAATAACTCTATGACCTGTATAATGAGGTGGACGTAGTCACGAAAATTAAACCCAATAGACTACAGTGGCTTGAAAATACTCCATGTCAAGAGAATCTTCGAATCCAGACTGGAAAGTACAAGACATCGAGACAGGCGAAACTTTCGTTGAAGAGACGAAGTATCAGTAGATTTAAAACCATTTCGCATCTCCAACTGCAGAGAACCAGCTCGTGACCCAGGACCTACATGGTCTGTTGTTCACCAAAGTAAGTACGTAAGAAGAAAAAACATGTTAGCATATGTATATAAAATTTACAGACAGTTTAAAAGACAATTAATTAACCGTTCCTTAAAAACTTCTAAGTTATCTTTGTCAAATATTGAAATATTACAGCGATTCCAATCAAAACTACTATATGATTAATAATTGGCGCACCGTGGTTCGTTAATAATGTTATTATACATTGTGAGCTATAAGTAAAAACCATCAAAGAGGAAATTAGTAGCTGCAGCACTAAATAAGACTAGCTACACATCCAAACAGACACATCTTAACTTACACATCTTTAAACGCCACATCATTCTAAAGCTATCCAAAAAAGACAGTAGGAGCAACGAGGTAAGGGTCCAGCAATACAATGAAGTATAATATGAACATCATATAATTAACCATTGGGTTCTCTCATCTGCTAGCCATTATATGTTAGTTATATATATAAAAAAAAATACATACAACTACTGAATGTTCAGGACAGATTGTATTGTTTCGTAGTAAAAATAAAAAAAATATCTATTTGTATGGATACATTAGATGTTAGAGTGCTCAATAGTTTAGAGGTTCGATTCATGGAGGAATTTCTATTTTTCACAGTTCTGGTTCAAAGTGGGTCTACTAGAAATTTGTGAGAAGAGATTTGAGAAGAAGTTGGTATTTTGATCATAGTTTTATTCCGTCCGAGCAATTACTCAACAGATATGTATAAAACGGAGTGGCTGCTTCTACATTACTTAATGGTGTTAGATGTTGCTTAAAATCTCCATCATTAATAGTTTTGATGGCTCGTTTTTGCACCTAATCTAAGTGCTTTAGGCTGGTACCGTATCACTTCAGGTGTATCACTTCATATATACGAGTTATATGACATGCTTAGTTAATTTAGTTCCATTTCTAAGCTTACAACGTTGATTGTTTCAGACAGGGTGTGAAGATTTGATTTTTCAAAAAAATATGTATTTAACCTATAGACGAATATACACAGTGACAGAATAATTATAATTGTTTTTTTTGTTTTATTAATGCGGGGCTCTATGTAACCACGACCTTTTATGATTTATTGTACTCGTGTTTATTATTGGGATCTATAATTCAGAATTGCATGTCCTTGATGAATGTTATTATTGCTTTGACGTTAATTTCAGAATCAGACGATGTGTATAGCGATGCGAGCTATGGCGCCGCAAACAAATAGAATATGAAAGGAAGTCTGTGTTAGATCAACTAATCTTGAACAGATGCTTGTTAATTGGGCTATGACCTGTGATACACGATGTCAGCATTCTGACATTGTATATAGTTTCCTGATTTTTTGTTTCAGCCGTTGGATACTTACTTTGGAAATGGCTGTAGAGTGCCTTTGTAAGCCCTACTATTATAATTGTTTATTCCTTTAGACCCAACCTGAATTCTTTCTAAAAATATTACATGTACTATCAAGTAACAACCTACAATAGGCATCAGTATATTATATATTGCTAATAACTTTAATTTAATAGCTCTTGACAGTAAAAATTTATTTAATTTAGTACACTTGTTCATATTAGTAATGGGTGTGATCAGATAAAAGTGTCCAGATTCATGTAATTTTAAAACTAAAAATTTTCAATTTAAAATCTATAATTTAATTTTATATATGGGTTTAATATGCCCGTTTTAAAATCAAAAGCAGTCTGCATATTGTTTTTTTATCAGTTGTAAAAATGTTAAATAGTAAGTACTCAATTTATGTAAAGTAAATATCCTATAAAAAGCCTTTAACAATTACGAAATATCCTTAATATTCTTAAATTCCTTTTCTTATTATTGTGTACACAGTAGTTGTTGTTGTTGTTATTTGATAAAAAAAAAAATTTTTTTTTTTTTTGTTTTTTAGTTATTCAGCATATGTCTTGTAACGGATATTTCAGATTAAGGATGAAGTAAAGTTAAAGGAAAACGGAAAAAGGAAAAATGTTACATAAAAATTTTAACAATGAAGAGTTAAGACTTTATATAATCATTTATTTTACTGTTATTTCTTTTGTTTTTATTTTTATTATTTTATTATTTGGATCCTTTTGTTTCAATTTCAAATTCTCATCGGTTTCGGTTATATTCAATGTCAGTTTCAATTTAGTATGATAGAAAGATCTTTTATTATATTTGGGTGAATTCATAAGATTCATGGAATTTTTTCACTTTTTTTTTCAAAAAAAAAAAAACAAAAACAAAAATATTTTCTTTAAATTTATTTCAACGTGTATAGAGTATTTTTTTGTTTTATAGGTAGGTATAGGTAATAGAGGCAACAGAGAGAAGGTTAACAAAAATTATTTATACCATTATTGAACACTGTTTATGTTTACGTTACTTCTATATATACCCTAAAAACAAGTTGAATATAGTGGTAGGCAATATTGCTTTCGTTATTGTTATTATATTGATTTTCAATTGAATGAATAATGAAAATATTTTAAATTTACTTTTTATATTCAAATATTTAAGAAAATGTTTATTTTTTTTTTACTAAGTTTACGAAAACAAAAAAAAAATACAATTAAATGAATTACTGAAAATAACAATTATTTAAAAGTTACGTACTACATAAGATATTAGAGTGTTTAGGTCAGTTTTATTGAGTCATTTCATTTGAATTTTGTTATTAAATTTTTATTTTTATTATGTGTGTTAAAGTTAAATGTTAATTTACAAACCTTTTATATCATGTTAATATTTATACCACGAATAACCTGACCGTATACACTTCCGAAATCCTAAAATTAATAGAAAGTGAATATCAAATAGATGCCATATTCACTGACTTCAGTAAAGCTTTCGATCGTATAGATAACGGGATCTTAGGTGCCTATTATGTATTTCGATCGATTTTAATCGAATCGTTCATCGCTATCGTTAGAGTTATTCGATTGTAATCGTTAGTGCCATTATGCATTTCGATGAAAATTTGATCGAAAGTGTTTAAAAATGCTGCCATAGTAAATTCAAATCTACGATGAAAATGATATATGTTTGATTCTTTAACTGTCAAACTCAAATTATTATACGAAAAAAAACCAAACAATAGTGTTATATTTGAAGGTTAGAACGGTGATTGTTTCAGAGTGGGTGCGAAGATTTAATTTTTCAAAAAAATATGTTAGAAATGTTTAAATAATTTTTAATTTTTATAAATAAAATCATTTCAACAGAGTTAAGTTTTCTATTTCTGATAATGCTGAAAACTGCGTTTAAATTGCGTTAAAAAACAAGCGAACATATACGGAATTATTCTAATCCACTGGATTTGGAAGGTTATACGTATGTTATTTAAATATGAATTTGATGAGTTATTATCTAAATTATTGAAACTTTATTTTATTAACAGTTTTGATCAAAATTTCATATTAAACAGCATTACTTTTATGAATTTATTAGAAAAATTAGGCCAAAAATTTAAATAGTCGATAAGTAACACTTCGATCTCAAGTATAATTAAATTGGTCGGTGTATTAAGATTCTTGCGGTTTCTACCAAGGAAATGATTTTCAGCGTAGAAAATGATTTTCATGTTGGACTAGGACACCTAATTTTTTCTGTTGTGCTTAAGGAAGTTTGATATGCATTTGCAGTTTATACTTATGTCTAAAATGGATCAAATTCCATTACGCACTAGAAGAAGTCAGACAAACATTATTTTTATGATTAAGGTAGAATTATTGAAATAATTTATTTATACTAACTTTTAATAGTGCAAATCCACTGTTTAGTAAATAAATAAATAAATTTTAATAGGAATGAACCGCCAAATAAACTGCAATATGAAAAGTTAGTGTAAATAAATTATTTCAATAATTCTACCTTAATCACAAAAATAATGTTTACAGACCCTTTTCCCCTACGGGATGTGGGTCTTTAAAATATAAAAGTAAAATTACAAAATAAAATATATAATATCTAAGAAATACAATAAATGGTATAAAAGAGAAAATTCACAAACCAACAAATTAACAAAATAGAAATTAAAATTTAAAACAAAAAAAATTTTTAGTAAATTAAGAATTCAGAAATTAAAATTTAAAATTCAAAATTTTAGCAAATTAACAAATTGTCAATTTAGCAAAATACAAACAAAGATAATTGTAAACTTATAAAAAATAAAGTATAGGTATTTAAGTGTAGAGTCTTAAATATTGGAAAATGTAAGGTAATGTAAAAAGGAGGTGTGTATACAGGTGTAAATAGTAGGTAACCAATGTATAAATTTATACAAAATAAAGTATATTTAAGTGTATTATCTTAAATAAAAAAAAGTGTAAATATACTTACTATTCGCTAGAATAAAAATTGATTTTAGCAAATAGTAGATATACAAAATTATAAGAAAAGGTAAAAAGGTTGATAGGACTTATTCCTACCAAGTAACATTAGTAATATTGTTATGATAGTAGTATAACAATGAAAATGGTATTGATAAATTATATCTCATCCCAGATGTTGTGATGTAGCAGAAGGTTTTTTATAAGTGTTAAGTGTGTATTGGTATGGAATCGCAGAGCTTAATAAAAAAATAAAGTAAAATACCTACTGCCATTTCAACTTTTAAATTTATTTTTATTCCAAAAAATATTATAAATATAAAACAAAACACCAAGTGTCCAAGCGTCACTCTTTTATTTTATCCGTTCAATTCAAAATTAAAATAATTTGTACAAAATCTCTCTTTCGATGTTTGTTTCGTGTTAAAATTTTACATCGATAAACTTTCGACAATCTCTGAACGATATCGAAATACATAATGGCAATTTTGCATTTTGACATTTCGTTCGATCAAATCGTAATCGTTATCGAAATACATAATAACCTTAATCAAGAAACTTACTGCTTTCGGTATATCAGGTTCTTTCTTAGCATGGATTTCCTCTTACTTTACAGAAAAAACTCAAAATGTAAGATTTCAAGACTTATTCTCTACAACTATATATGTTACCTCGGGAGTACCTCAAAGTAGCCATTTAGGCCCACTCCTTTTCAATATATTTATTGCAGATTTCTCCAGAAATTTAGATAGTGTTAAATATATTGCTTTCGTCGAATCTATCATCTACACGCTGGGTGGCGCAGTAGGTTGATTCCCGATGAAGCAAAAAAAAAATGCAAAACAAAAGTAATTGAGAGTATAACCTAGTAACAAATTAAACAAAATGGAGCTATTCTATTTAAGAAGACTTAGTTCCTGACAATAGCAGTAGTTTTCCACATTTAATGAGCAAGCCAGTAATTTGTTATATATATACTCGAAATATTGTAGATATTACTTAATTAAGCACGAAAAGGTTGATTCTATCTTGATAAGTTACTGCCAAGAGTGTGAAAAAACAAAAAAGCTATTAAGAATAACTCTGATGTTTTGTTACTGCAGGCTACATTGTGTTCACTACAAGAATGGTGGAACTCAAATAAATTAGAACTCAATATTTAGAAATGCAAGTTCATAAAGTTTTCCAGGAAATGCTATACTCTTCTCAACGATTACACATAATTGATAAATATATCCACTGAGAGGATGCACAGTATAACGGATCTCAGTATACTCTTAGTTAGATGAAAAACTTAACTTTCATCTACATTATGAACATTATAATGATATCCAAGTTCTAGTAAAATTTTAGGATTAATTAAAAGAGTATCAAAAGAGTTCAAAAACTTAGCAGTGACAAGAGTACTTTCTTGTTCAATAATTCTATCTATTCTAGATTTTGACTTCATTGTCCAAGGGATCCAGCTTTACAAATACAGCTTTGGAAATACACTTCTGTAGAATAGAATCCATCCAAAAGCAAATTATTTTATTCATCATAAGATATCAATTTCTTCCCTCAGATTTTTCTAATCTGCTGAGTAGGTTGCCTTGACACTAGACTAATTTTCCTAGATATGCACACTTTACCAGCGCATAGGAAAATAATCTCTTCTTGATTCATCTTTGGGGTGCTAAGTAATCAGTCTGATGTACCAGTATCTAAGTATAATAATTTTAAAATTAACACGCATACACGAAACAATAAATATTTAGAAGAAAACACACGTAGAACAGTTAACGGAAAAAACGAACCTATAAACAGATGTTGGATTTCTTTCAACAATATCTTTCATCTTTTTGATCCACCAGCCCAAACATAAACTTCAAAAATACTTTTTAAATAAGCGTGGCCATTAAATATTCCTTATATTGCGTATGAATTTTACTAACTCATATAGAAATTTGTTATTTAAATATTGTATATTTTTTTCTTTTTTTTTAATTAATATACTAAAAATATTTTAAATATTTCTAAATTTAATTTTTAATTATTTTTAAAATCAAAATCAAATTTTTGTAAAAACACTTTTAAATAAACAAATAAAATTTGCTTTGAGCAATTTTAAAATATGATTACAATACTAGCTTTGTAACCCGCCATAAATGACGGAAGCAAAAAAAATTCTAGCTTTTCTTTCCTTCATTACAGTTTTAATTTCAAATTTAAGAAAAATACGTATTTGCTTAGTAATTTATAATACCTTTATTTTTTTTATTAGAACGCTTTTAATTACCATATAAACAGAATATTTATAGTAAGGTGCAAAATTTTCTATTCCCTGAGGGTCATTTAGTCGATCATTTAAACGATATCTTATTATCTTAAATTTATCGTATAGTTAAGAATCCAGTTAATCGTGTTAAAATTCAATAGATGCATACGTTTAGCGTCATAGTTTGAAAAAAAACTACCGAGATCTTATTAATATCGTTCATTTAGTTTTTGTCATGTGTTTTAAGACATTACCAGAATCTAACTGTCGTTAGTATCATATTAAATTTTCTTTTATCAATTTATTTCTTTTTTGTCTTATTAAATATAAATTTTGAAATCTTAGCTTAGAATATTTATTAACTAATACCAAAAACAACATATAGTATATAATATTATAATTTTGTATATATGTTCTTTACCTAATACGCATAAATAGAATATTGAACAATATATTAAATGGCATATATTTGATAATGAGCCAAAATTTTAGTAATTAAGTTTCGATTTTCCACGTGCAACTTGCAATAGAAAAAAACAAAAAATAAAACAAATTGTTGTAAAAACACATAATATTTCTTTTGATGAATAAAATAAAAAATCGTGTTGGAAAAAAAATTGAAATAAAAACATTTACTGCAAATAAATGAGAAGTGTATTTACAAAACTGTTCATAACTTTTGAACCATTGATCGGCGTATAGTCTTTTGGGATAGGAAATTAAATTTTATTTGGTTATACGAAAAAAAAATTATTTTAAGACTTTCGCTATTAAGCTATAAGTTAAGAAAGAAATAAAAAATAGTTATTTAAAATTTAATTTAATTTAAAAACAATTCATTACCATGTTAAAATATATTCTATACGTATTATTGATTTGAACATACATTAAAAAGAAGAACAACAATCAATTTAACCTATATATGCCTATATTAAAAAAAATAATAATAAAAATGACAAAATAACAAAAATGTTAACTTATCGATGCACCACTCTTCTACAATATACATTTCTACATACTTGAAGAAAACAAATATATATAAATTCGTACATATACATTATTTTGCTAAAATCTTAATTTGAAAAAAAAATGTTTGTTGTTTTTTTTTTTTTTTTGCAAAACAAAAATAATTTGCCGATGAAACAAAAATTAAAAATAAAACAAATTAAAGCAAATTGATAGGAGGTGTATTGGCAAAATCGTTCATAACTTCTGAAGTATTGTTCGGCGTATAGCCTTTCGAAGCTTTTTGAATAGTAAATTATAAATTATCTTTAATTATGTGAAAATAAAAGTTATTTTAAGACTTTCGTTATTAAGTTATAAATTAAGAAAGAAATAAGAAATAGTTATTTAAAACTCCATTATTAATTTCAAAAACTTCCTTTTGGTTGTTAATGTTGAAATATATACATATCTATATAATGTACATATTATATATATATTATTCTGCATTTATCTGGATGTTTGTAAGTTCGACGGAACGCTCCAACACATATACAAATTGCATATGTATACAAATGCATATATATACAAATTGCTTTGGTGCTTTTTTTTAACCACTGTCTACCATGCTGAAAGGTTCAGGAAAAATTGATTGCATGAACTATATTTTTTTAATTTAATGTTAGTCTTCTTCGCAAATAATAAGGAAAAATAATAAATAATAATAATAATATAAATAAAACAAACAATTTTTTTGATTTATAATAATAAGGACTAATAGAAATTTAATCAATAGTTTAATATGGTATAATAACCAAAAGGCAAACAGCATTTAACACAAAAAAAAACATAATTCACTCAAAGGTTATTCTTATTACTTAAAATTATACATAATAATACACATGTGTATCAGCATATTTGTATTGTATAATATTATACATTGTACTACTTTATTGCTTCTACCTTTTATTTTTGTCATTATTGTGTGCGTAACTCACTTCACTCAATATACATGTGTATACAAAAATTATTTTTGTTTTTTTTTTGTTTGTTTTTGTTTTTTTTTTTATTATTTGCTGTATCTGTATTCTGTATGTTCTGTATGCTCCATTCCAAAAATATTATTTTATTTTCAGTGTTAAGTGTTCACTTTTCACTTCACTGTTCAGGTTGACTGTTCAATCAATAGAACTTAATAGAAGTAGAGTAGGATAATTAACTCTACTTCTACGCCGGATAATAAAACATTGTTTTTTTTTAAATTGAAAATTATTGATGAAAATGTTTTTGTATTTTTTGTAAATTTTACCAATTTAGATACAAAATTTTGAATATTTTTTTAAAAATAACACAATACCATAATAACAGTTTATTCTTATAGCAAAATAAGATCCCTATACATTATACAAAAGACAAAATTTATATGAAAATAAGATCCCATTTTTAAATTTGCTCTCCCAGAGGCCACAATAACGCTAATACGGTATAATTTATACTAAATGGAACCCAACTAACGAATTATAACTAAATGGAAGTGAGTACGAGTATACCATACAAAAATACAAACATTTTATACAAATTTGTTGGTATGGTACTTCTTTTTCTGTTATATAAAAAAAAAAAAGATTAGTGTTAGGCCAATATAAACATAAATAAAAATAAATAAAAAGTGATATAAACATAAGTACTGTAATTTCGGAATAAAGAATCTAATGAAAGAAAAAAAGAAACTAGGATTTATTTTGCTACCGTCATTTATGACGGGTTACAAAGCTAGTAAAGTATATATATAGAAAAAATAATGTTGTGTGGAATATTTTTTCTGAGTTTTTTGTTTTCTTGAAATATTTCTACGGGTATCATGAAATTTTTTAAGAAAGGAATGCATAGTTCATACATATAATACATATAACACGTGAGAGCTTCAAAATTCAAAACTATAACGCCTATAAGCATTACAGGAGGATGTAGGAAAATGTAGGAAATTATATTAATAATAATTTATTATTTATTCATCTTAAAATTTATGTTCAAATTATCATGAATCATTTAAAATTCAATTCGCTATTCAAAGAACCGTTTCTTCAAAGAAGAAGAATAAGAAAAATGTGTATATTGAAATTAAAAGACAAATACAAATGGAAGAAAATGAGACAAAAATATCTAAAAACTAGAGTTATACAAATGTGACGAGAAAGGAATCCAACTGTCGAAAATTTATATTTTAATTTTGGAAAATTATTCAAGAAATAGAAATCAAATTTTAGATTAAAACTATTTATTAAAATTATTTCTTAAAAGCCATCATGTCTTCAAATATAAAGGCTGGGACAAATGAAAACTAAAATAATTGGAACAAAAAAAAATAAAAACAGGGAGAAAATATTATGAGAGGAAAATGGGTTTTTTTTCTCAAATTCAATGCAATACATTGTCGCACAATACAAAAAATTTTATTATTTTTTTTCCACAAAATGACGTCTAAAAGTCTAGACAATTTTTGCTGATTTTCAAATCATATAAAATCAAAAAAAAAAAACCATTTTAGCGTAAAAATTCATATCTGTATATAATTTCCATCTTTGTGTCTGTAAGTTTATATAATTTTTCTATTTTTTATTTTGAAAAAAATATATATATATATTATATAACTATTTATACTTATAATATGTAGCTGTTTTTTTTTTGTCAATTGTACTTCTATGTTGTACTATTTGTAAGCAAAATCCAGTTCTCAAGAAATTGATTTTCATTCAACTCAGCATCAACTTACACATACAGGAACAGTTTTTTTTGTTATTTTTTGTTTTTGGTTATATTCAGTGTAGAATAAAGGAACCGGAAAGTAGTTCAATGTTAGATCCTTGGAAATTAAATGCCAAAAAGAATGTTTTTTTTCATAAACATTTTATTTTTAATTTCTTTTAAATTACTGTTATGGAAGTTTTTATTTTTTTTTTATTTTCATTTCTGTTTTGAAGAAAATCCTGTCAAAAAAATTTAATCAAAACAAAAAGGAAATAAAACAACAAAAAAAAAATATTTCTTTTTATAAATTAAGTTACAAAGTTAAGAAGATAAGATTTTACGCAGATTTTATGTTCTAATTCGATCTAGATAGAAAGTAATTGTGAAAATAAGTTTGTTTGTTAACAAATTTTGATTACATAATAAGGATATAAAAATACCGTAGCTACCAGGAAGATATTAATAATTTTATTTTTAGTTTTAATTTTTAACAACTAATTTAGTGTAGGTATTTGAGTAAAGGAGTTAACCAAAAAAAAAATATATATATATTATCCAACTCGTATCCTATCTAATGAAATCATTTTTACTTGCAGTCATTTAAAGAAATACTAGTATTCGCTCGCTTTTCGGAATTCGAAGATTTTTGATAAAAATCGTATTCAATTTCATTATCAATTGTTTTCAATCTATTCTTGTCACCATACTTTTGTTTATTGATTTATCTTAGACAACAACCGCATTCGTAGAATAATTTATTTACAAAGAAAAAAAAAATTCCGAGAAACTCTGTACTTCGGTGAGTTGCAGCAATATAATACTTTAAAATTTTTCTATATTAAAATATATAGTTTTTTACATTTAAATTAGTAGACAGCTACATCATAAAAATATTAAAGAAAAACAAAACTATTGTATGTAATTGTCTATACCAAATCTGTGTAATAGTAATGTATTCAGTTTCAAGCCTCATAGACTTGGAATTAGATATTATGAAGAAAAAAAATACAAGAGGTAAAATTTTGAACTAAAATATTTCTAACTTAAAATGACAAAATTTCAAAAAAAATATATGATTTCACCACATACCTTTTTAAATAACTATCATTTAAGAAAATATTAATGGAAATCGGGTATGAAATTTCAAATATTTGTACCAAAACTTGTTTCAATTTACATTTTTTTAATGTGCTTGACAGTAACTTAGGTATAGAATTACCTTTTCGTTAAAGGTACTGATGTGGTAAGTACAGTACTGCAAGTTTTTACTACATATTTTGCTACAATTGCATAGAGAAGGGGTCAGTAATCGCAGACTATTCGATACTGAAGTGTATTTTTTTTTTTTATTTTATTATTTAATTTTACAATCTATCTTCAAATTAAACTAGTTTTAAGGTTAGGTATTGTTTTTATAACCCAATTACTTAATAAACACATTGATTCATATTATATTGATAACAATTTAAGAAATACAATTAACACAAGAGTACGATTTAGGCATGAAAAAATATTTTCTATTACATTTCACAGGACTAACTACGGGGAATATGAGCCTATTAACAGAATGCGGATAAGCACAAGCCAATACAACACAACAATAAATATTGAAATGAGTAAAGATGTTGTAAAGAAATCCTTATTCAAAGTGATTTCCTTTTTTATTAGGAATTTTGTGTAAACTGATTGTATAATTTTTATAATCTACATTTTAAATTACTAATTGTATTTGTTTTATATTTTATTGTTGTAAAATGGTTTTATTGTGAATTTTAATATTGTAATTTGTAAAAACTTGAACTAAGTAAAAATAAATAAATGTCATTATTAGATGATATTAAGTAATTTGCTTTGACTTTTTATGTTTTTTTTTTTTTTAATACCAGCTATGTTCAACCTTGTATTATTCCTATTGTTTTTCCTACGTTGATTAGCCCTCTTAGAAACATACCACTTTCACCGAAACTTTATATGTCTTATTCTGTTTCAACAAAATCCTTTCGTTTTGTTTCATATATTTTTTTTCATATAAATTCTTCAGGATTGAAAATAGACTTGTTCGTCATGTATTACAGTGTCTTCTCTCTTCTCCCCCCCCCCCTCCCAATTTTTTTATCTATGACATAACTTCTAAAAAATTGTTAAAATTGACTTACGCCATTTTTATTATAGAAATTATTATAATTCATTCTTAATTTTTAAATTTAAAATGAAACTATACATACTTGGTTGTATTTTTAACTTTGTTTTCAAAAATCATAAAAGCAATGTTAAACTGAAAATTACACTGTCCTTTTCCCAATTATTATCGTCCTTTTTAAGAAGTCATAATTTTTTCCAATAAAAAAAGTTTCCATTACTTTTCTTCAAAAAAAAAAAAAAATTTTTTTGCGTTTCATTAATTTCTTCTATACTGAAATTCCAAGCCAATAAAATAGAAATAAAATTTTAAAAATAGCAAGCATACCATGATGTACCTAGATACATTTTTCATCTCTAGAGTTCTGCGTAGGATGAACTTTTAAATATTTAAACTAAAAAGGATGTAAATATCTGTTTTTTTCTTATCAGAATTATTTGATTGATTTCTTAATCGAAAATCTTAAGCTTTGCCTTTTTGATGGTGTATGAAAAATCTTTTTGGAAATATTTTAAAAAGTGAACATTAAAAATTTACTGCATATACAATTTCATTATCATTCGGAAATGGTAAGAAAAGTCGGATTTAAAATTCATCCCTTATCATCAGTGAACATTTTTGAATTGTGAATTTTGTTACAACTTTATAAATGTTCATTTAAGTCTTCTTCTTCTCTTTTTTTTTTGCTTTTGAATACTATTAAAGTATTTTTTTAAAGTATTAAAAATATTTTATAACGGGTTGAAAACGATTTAAAATATAATGTGGGAAGTGTGGAAATTTTGGGCAAGACAGAATACATGCGATTGTGATTTCAAGAATGTTTATAATTTTTACATAGATTTTTGGAATTCTTTATAAAGGATATTAAAGGTAATTTTTTGATTAATGCGACGGAATGAATTACTTTTTGAAAATTCAGATTAATTTTTTAGATGAATCGTTCAGATTTTTAGGGTAAATGGTATAAAATAGTACAACATTGAAGACTAGATGAAATCAGATCGATGTACTGATATTAGTCTCTTGCCCGTGGGGAGGTTAAAGTTTGCTGGGTCAGTTAATTCGATTGTTCAATTTCTTCTGTGTTGTAATGAGAACGAGAATACAGAGAAAAAACTACAACGAATGAAATAGACCAGCCAGTATAAATAAGTTGACTAGTTGTAGTTTCAAATTTGATGTTGGGGTACTTTTCCTACAATAATTTTTTTTAATTTCATTAATTTACCAACTTCAAAACAGGCTCGTGTCACAATCACAAAAGTAAATAAAAAAATACAACAATAAAATTTTCCAAAAAGCTTATTCGAGAGAATGCTGCAGACGCCGCATATTTCTCCTTATTTTCAGAAAAAAGCACAATACTCAAACGGTTTACTTGTAAAAGCTTGCAAAAGTTTTCGCAAGTTTGTATCGTAAAAAGTCATAATAGCTGTAAGTCTTTGATACCTGTATCGATATCTCTAAATCTATTAACTTATCCTTTTCGTTGTCTGAATACCATTATATGTCCTGAAGGATTATCATTTTTATGCGGTCCTTACCCGAAATACTTTTATATAATAAAACAAAAAACGCTTAGTCTCTATCGATTTCGGTTATTACACCTTTATCAGATGAATTAATTATGAAGAAAAGTTAAATATGAATGCCAGCGATGCAGAAACTACAAAAATTATCAAATCTTAGAAATAGCACGTAAAAAAAACAAAGGCAACTGTTGTAAGAGAGTATTCAACAGTTTTTTTTTATAAACAGCCGAACATTATAACCTTTAGTACTTATGTGCCGTTTGGTTGGGATAGGATAGGACAGGATAGAAAAGTTTGGTAAACGTTAAGGGAAAAATCAATGAACTTTTGGTATTTGATAATGGTAATGAATATTCTAATTGATGGTTCTGATTTACCGTAATTGCTTTTAATTGAAAGATAGGCTTAAAAATATTATTTGAACGGAAACGGGTAGTGAAATTAAAGTGAAAGTTGATCTATTTTCTACAAAACCATATTAGCTTAGAGCAAGTAAAGCAGCCCAATCATATTATATCGTATAGTATACCATAAATTCAAATACTTTTGAGACACTCGACAAATTTTCAATCGGACCATAATATACAATCTCATTTTTTGACTCGATTCTTATGAACCGGTTTAATATATTATACCATTTTTCAAATTTGAAGGAATAATCCAACTTTAAGAAACATATCAAATAAAATTGACAAAGAGAAGTGACATTTGAAAAAAAAAAAACAATAACATAATGAAAATATTTATCAAAATTTATTTTTACAATCAGAGAAACAATTAATTTCCAAATATTATTTAATATCGTAAATTAAATTATAAAATTAATATTACAATATAAGTTTATGATTTAAATTCGATTCAAATAATAATTTGTTATTCGATTTTTTTGATTTTATAATTTTGTTATCAAAACTTTGCAATGTCATCATAAATTTACATTTTAATTTAATAAAAAAAATAATTTCTTAACAAAGTTTCTGTTAACTTTTTTAATTTACTGTTTATCTTTATTTTAAATTGTCACTACGCCCTGAATAGAATAAATTGAAGAAAAAAGTTATATTAAATTTTCGACAGTATAGATTGTAGTGTAGTAGGCGGCATGCAATTTTTAAATATTGTATCTGCACTGAATTTTGTTATTTAAATTAAAATTTAAAATATTTTAATCACTGATATTTACATAATATGTAATACATGTACATATATTTGTGTCAAAATTTAAACAACATATTTACCAGATCGTTCACTTTAATAAACACAATTTTTTGTATCCCCATCTCCATACCCAATGGTATTTATTTACATGAATTCTTGTACTTTTCATATTATCTGGTTTTGTAATTCAAACTCGTGCATGCATTCATTATATTTGTATTTACAAAAATATACATAGATGCACATGTATATATATATGTATTTTCTATTTATTTGAATATACATTATATATAAAAATGGAAGTCATAAATTCAATTTTATGACATTTATGAGAGGGAAATAATACATATGTAAATTCATGCCAAAGAATATAAATTATTTGTTTTTGTTGTTATTTTTGTTTTTGTTATTTCTGTTATTATTGTTTTTCTGATTGTTATAAGTAAATATGAATTTTCTTTTCCACCTTTTATGATTTTTATGATTATTGTTTCCTTCGAGTACTACTACTTGTTATATATATATATATATATACCTTTATACATTCATTCTATCTTATTGTTATTTTTACATTAATTTTGGTTTTTTTTTATAGAAAAATATTCCGCCACCAACAAAATATAATCAGAATATATAATAAGAAGAAAATAAAAATAAAATTCACCGCAGGTTTAACACAAATAAAAAAGAATTTTAGTAAAAAATAAAAAAATAAATGTAATTTTTGCCAGCGATATCACTCCTTTCGCATTAATCCCCTTGATAATTTTACTCTGAAAATGTGTCAGAAAAGGAGTAGGTACTGTTTTTTTTTATATCTTTTCCTGGTTTTATATTGATTTAAAAGTTCATGGGAAAAGATAATACTGTAGAATTGAAATAAAAATGGAAATTCTTAAGAATTTAATATTACTTAAGTACCTGAACTTATTTCCAGAATAATAAAATTTTTTACGAAATAGGAACTTAATTATATGAATTCTATGTAAATTCATTGATGTTCAAATTGATTACTGATGATACAAAATAACCTTTATTAAGATTGACTAGGTCTAATTATATATAATGTGACATGTTGTTGAGAAACCATCATTAAATTTAAATGGAATAAATTTATAAATAAAAAAATATTTTCGGATTATGATAATTATGTTCGAAAAATTTTGCTGTCTCGTCTTAATTAAAAAAATGCTGAAAAATGTTAATATTTATAATGCGTAGTGAATAAGACAAATGAGAGATCATTGTGATAGGTTAGGATGACCGAACTATTAGAATTATTATATATGAAAACAATGTTTCTGTCAAATAATATTGGGATTGCAAAGAACACATTACAATAAGTTATTATTCTAAAATTTAAATTTGATTTTAGGCTTGATTTGATTTATAATTTTAAATTAAATCAACAAAAAAAAAAAAGTTAACAGAGAAAGAAAATATTATGATCAACTAAAACTAAAACTACAGCTATCAAAACTACTAAATCAGAAGTACATTTTAATTATAGCAGGCAAAAGGAAAATCACCATATTTTTCTCATCATAAAATGTAACAATTTGAATTCAATTTTGTTATTTATTAATAATAATTATTTTTTAACAGTAATTTGCAAGCCAATTCTGTAATGTTATTTCTGCATATTGAAATGAAATAAATATAAATAAAATACTAGATATCTGTTTTTATACAAGACTATATATTAGTTTTCATGTCTCCACTACATTAAACAGAAGCTAGACGATTCTCCTGATTTCGTTGATTTCAGAGAGACATCTACCCCTTGTTTGGTGGAATGGACACCAGACTTATTTTGTATAAAAATGTATGCAAAAATATATGGCCAAAACTATTTTTTCGCGAACATGACCTCTCATTTGCCTAATTCACTATACATTATAAATATTTAGATTTTACAGCATTTTTTTAATTAAGACGAGACAGCAAAATTCTTCGAACATAATTATTCTAATCCGAAAATATTTTTTTATTTATAAATTTATTCCATTTAAATTTAATGATGGTTTCTCAACAACATGTCACATTATATATAATTAGACCTAGTCAATCTTAATAAAGGTAATCAAGTAGTATTTTTAAAATAACTTCACCATCTGAAAATGATTTATATATATTAATGAAAATAAAGATTGCTAATAACTGTTATCAAATGATTGAAAAAAAAAAATAACTATTCGGTACTAATTTTTGAAATATTAATTTTTTTTACTCTTGTTGATTAAATTTAAATTTTCAAATAATATGTATATTATATAATAAAATGATATGAAAGGTCGATAAGGCTAAAATTTAGCAGATAATTCAATACATCGAAACGATTAATAAAAAAGATATATGCGATCCCTCATATAAGTTAAGATTTTTAAAACTCAAATTATAAAATAAGTTGTAACAGTTTTTCCGGTCCTTGTTTAAAAATCAATTTTTAATTACTCAACACAACATAATTAAATTAACATTTCTAACAATATTTAAAATAATTAAATCACATTATAATTTTAAAATTGAATTATAAAAAATATATACCTATATATTATATGTATAATAATACTATTATTTCCTAATATATTAATTTACAAATTAAATAGTTATCCTTTTAATAATCCTTAATAATAATATTATAATCAAAAATTTAATTATGTGTATTTACAATAAATTACATAACATATTTGGCATTAAATTAAACTACTATATAAAAAAAATTAAATAAATAAATAAATATTAATAATTGTATGTAAATAAACATAATATTATAATAGATAATATGTACTAAATTTATTATTTACAAAATTTCACACACAAACCGTTGATTTAAATCCTTGAAGTAAATACCTTAAAAAAAGACAACAAATAAACCAAAAATGAACAAATTCAATTCAAATTCGAATATCGATTTAATAACAGAATTATATTATTTTATATTAAATTCCTTTAGTTTCAGATTTAAGACAATAAAAAGAAAATATAAGTACAATACTGTAATACGAGTATGCCTTGTATAACTCAATTATTTATAAACGTTTATGTATATGTGTTTGTATTCAATCGATTTTAGAGAATTTTGTAAGGACTGTTTATTTTTTACCTAATTTATGTAGGTAAGGTATACAAACCATTTATGTGAAATTTTCAAAGATTATATATTATGGTAATGAATTAACTCTTTCATGTCCAAAGGTACGAAATTGAAATAACTTTTTATTTATTTGTTTAGTCAGGAAAAATAATTTACAAAATTTTAGCATTTTCAGTCTGTATTAAATTAAAAAAAAAAAGATAAAGTAATTTCAAAGTATAAAGCCTATCAAAAATCTCATCTATTTTGTCAAAAATAATTTTATTTACAACCATGATTATGTCTGTCTCTAATATATGTACCATTATATTTGAATTGTCACATGTAAAACTATAGATTATAAACCAGGATATTTGAATTAAAAATATGATATGTTTATGGAAGACAGATATATAAATATTATAACAGAGATTTGTGGTGGTTAGAAAAGCAATATCAGGTTCATTCGTCATTTATCGATTTGGGCAACATATTCAACCTAAGTATTTCATTTGAAACAACTAGCCTAAGTAATATTTGTTTGAATTTAAATATAAATTAGTATATAATATTATTATTACATATTAAATTGTTTATATAATTTGCAAATAATTTGTACTTTATGTTTATGTAAGTTAGCTTTAGGTATTAGTGAAATAAATACTTTTATAATTATTATTATTGTTATTTGTATTGTTATTGTTATTATTATTATTTTTATTATTATAAAATAATAATTAAATATCTTCTGTTCCGTTTCTGTCCTAAAAAGAAGTTAGAAAAGCAAACAAATTTTGTCCTAACCTAAGAAACGGAAAGTGAGATATAAAAGTTCGGTAAATTTAAATTTAGCAGATAATTCAGTATGTCAAAACGATTAATAAAAAAAATATATGCGAACCTTTTCGAGATAAATAAGGCCGGGACAACAACAGAAAAATTCCGTCAGCTTTACAAGAAACTAAAACAGAAAAAAATAAGAACAAATCTATTTATACAAACACTTCCAAAAGTAAACAAGGCATGGGAATAGCAATTACCACCCAGGAAAACCCAATACAAATCGCTACGTTACCCTCAATATGCCCAGTTTACGCAGCGTAAAAAAGAGCTGTATGGGAAGTAATCAAAATAGCTAAAGTGAAACAAATCCCATATAAATCCCATCAAATCCCATACAAATCCCGATAGTCTAAATGAATAGCGAGCTACCCAAGACATACGGAAAAAGTTAATAACCAATCAAGAAAAAAATCAGTTAGCAAGGATACCAGGGCACCTCGGAATAGCTGCACGTAGTCCACTCAGAACTATCATCCCTAATGCTTATTTCAGTGGCAAAAATAATAATAGCAAAGTTGATATCCAAAAAGAAACAGACATCACTTTATAGCCAAACAAACGTCTTTAGGAGATCACATTGCTCGAATGCCACAACTACCATTTTATACAAATGTAACACAAAGCTAGGGGTCAAATTGATTAGAGACAGCGTGGGATGCTCTTTAGCTACACACAAATATCTGGAGGTAGCGACCAACCTAATTATAACCACTGCGATCAGCCACTGAGTATGAAGCACATTTATCTGGAATGTCCGGAAGCCAGGAACTGGTGGCAGGACAACAACATCAATCCATTAACAGCACAAAAAAAAAAACATAAGAAAAACTAAAAATCTACTAGAATAGTTTGGAATATGGAGAAATATGTAGTCTAACAACACTAACCCTAGAACTAAAAATAAAAAAAAATTAAAGTAAACAATAACAGAAGAAATAGAAATGTAATGATGACCCACATACTTTAACGTGAAGGCCCCAAAAATTAGTTATATATATTCATACTAATAAATAAATACATAAATAAATAAATTTTCGATATAATCAACTTTTTTATACCAAAATTTTAAGTTTGGAGAACTATAACTCGAAAACGGTAAGTCCCGCTATCAATAAGTACCGTTAGTTAGGTATATTAATTAAAAAAAAAAGTTTTGAAGGACCGATTGATTTAGATTGAATATTTTCGAAGATGTGTCTTTGTTAGACATTAATGTTCTAATCCAATTTTCTGTAACCTCCTGTTGTAAATCGAGATAAATTTAAAAAAAACATTGGTTTAGACCCTCTCCAGTCGAAATCAATGTTTTTTCAAAAAAAAAACAAGCAATCACCAATAAAGGGTTTTTAAAATTGGAATTGGACACCCTGTATATATATTTTGAATAACAAACACCAGGCTTATTCTGTTATTACGTACATACCATAAAGCGTTGGCGATATCTAAGTACCTTGAACTGAAAAACTTAATTATTTCAACTATAGAGGTTCGCTACAGAAAATTTTTAATTTTTTTATATACCAAACTTTATTACTCTTTCATTAACAGTTAATAAAGTTCATGGACTTTAATTTCTAAAAATTTTCGATTTTAAAGTACATGGACTTTACCTCATTTGATTTTAATTCATATAACTTAAAAAAAGTTCTACAAAAAAATAACACTGTTAATCTCTTAAAGTTGTTCTATAAATTTGGTTGGCTCATTTTCCTTTTAAATAAAAAAGTTTTTCATTAATTTTGTTTAAATTTCCACATGGTGTTTTTAAAGATAAACATTGGATGTGTTCAAATCCATAGTAAAAATAACTGTTATTCAACATTATGCAAATTATATCGAATTATAACTTTAATAGAATAATAAAAACAGACGTTTATTAAAATATCAATGCATCAAGTGTTGAATAACGACCTAATTGTTTTAATAATTAGATCTCATAGTTTATTCTCGCACTTCTAAAATTCAAAATTATTTATACACCTTATCCTGATTGAACTGTGTTAATTATGAAATTGAATATTATAAAAGAATTATTAGGTTTATAATACACTTATACAAATTCATTAATAATTAATATCACTGTTTTGCAGAAATATGAGAAAACTAGAGTAAATAATCATAGTCAAAAGCTATGTATGTAACATATTAAATATAATGTGTTGTATAATAATATTTACATTTCAATCTGAAATTTATAAGCAAATAATTTTCCAAAGGATCTATGGATTTATTTGAATCGTTTATTCAATTTACGCAAAACTATATTTTTTAAATATTAAAATAATATTAACATTAAAGTGTTTATGAACAAATTATAGTCCGATGATCTTATCATACATTTTTTAATATTATTAATATCCTGTTATATCATCATTGCCTATAGTCTGGGTATTGTAATCAATGTCCCAAGACATTATAACCATTACGAAATCCTCTCAGCGTCTGGTAGCGTCATCAACGTTCGTGCCATCATCATATACCACGATCTTATCAATATCATTCCGACAAAAGAAAATTTTTTGTCTAAACCTTAAACGCTCCTGCAAAACAGAAGAATATAATTTGTTTTGCATTTATAATCGTCCTATATGTAATAAGAATTATGTAACAAAATTGGTGATCTGATCGGCTTTCTCAGTCGTAGAGAGTTACTCTACTACTGCTAACAACTAATGGGACACTCGTATTGTAACATTAAACAGGCACAATTATTAAATGCTAATTGATTATCCAGAAGCAACTGGATATCTACCAACGAACAACACCATGAATCTACCACCACACGAATCTACCAACGAACAGTAAATGAACAACAAATATCTACCAACGTACATAGTAATGTTGTTTTACTTTAGAAGTATCACATCTAATATTAATGTCTTTACTCAATTTCACTGTTTTTGTAAAATACAGAATCATTGCTATGACGATAGAAATGAAATATATTATTTCAGAGTTGATTGTTTTAATTATTACACACAAAAATTATAGAAGCAATTTATTTCCAAACTCAGTACCTACTCACGACCTTTTAAATATTTACAATATTTTTCTGTTACTTCATATAAATACACACTAAACCTAACAGACTGACCCTAAATATGTACAAGCGTAGTAGTATTGAAAATGCCAATAAAGATATTTTCATAATTTGCAGGAAAAACAAGCAGTTTAAAATAAAGTACAATCAGTTTTACAATTCAAATCGTCTGTAAAATGTAATCAAACTAGCAATGTATAAATTAGTAAAATTTGAAGTTGTGGCATGAAGCTATGGGAACCTCTAGCTTAAATATTTGAACTTTTCCAGTCCAATGTACTAAAAAATGTTGCCAATGCTCTGTGACACGAACGCAAAGACAAAATAAGGATTGATTCAAACATTTCATTTGGCACATTACAAAAAATAAAGCAAACAAATATTCACATCGTCTAGAGATTAATTCAAATTCATTTGTGCATCAACAAATCACTAACGAAGCATTTGGCAAGTGTAGACTGAAACTTTTAAGATACTGGATTTCTACAAATATCCAAATAAATTAAGCCCAAAGGTCTTTGGATTGCGCTCTAATATTGTATTCAATGTCTTTGTTACTACCGAAGATAGATGGGTCGAGCCGAGTTTGAAATTGCGTTTTTCAAAATGTCGCTTTTTTTCAATTCGGCTAATCATTAAAATAATTAAGGTAAATGTTATATGTTATATGTTATATGTTAATGTATTATGTTACTATATAAAGTATTGAATTTGTGTAATAATTTACCAAATGAATTAAAATTTGAAAACAATTTGAATATCTTTAAAAAAAATGTTATTAATTATGTTAGAAAAATTTTTTTAAAAAACAATATAAAATTTTATAAATTAGTTGTTAATTATACTAAATAAAAAATCAATAATAATAATAAGTACATATTCTGGAATTAAAACGATATTTCGTCGGCTGAGTTCTATCTTCCTCCATACGCCAAAAACCTAAAGTTGAGAAAAACGAAAAACAAAATTAAAACGTAAATAAAACAAAATCTGGCAAAGCGATTTTTATTAAATTTTACCGAGAAGTTTAAAATTTCATGTGCTGTACGCTTAAACTTCATGAGATATCTGATCTTCTATGAAGTAGGTCAAATTTAATTTTTGCTCCATATCCATTGCATCTTTGACCATCTTTGAAAATTTTGTTGCACATGGAGCAAAATTTGTTCTACATGGAGCAAATAAGAAATCATTAATATCAATGAAATATGGGATAATGCCGTGTCAATAGAGCAAATTAGTAATTTTCTTTCATGTTAATTTTTTTAATTCGTAAGATATTTCAAAAAAATTTAGTTTCCTATGCTGAAAATTTAAGAATTATTTTAAAACTTAACAAGAAACAAATTAAATTAACAAAATAAAACTTAAAATCTTTATTCACAATCATTTGCATAACAAAAAATGTCAAAATAATAGGTAGGTACTTACAAGAAAAATGAATTTTTTTGAAGCTTCCACAATTTGAAAAAAATTCTTCTTCCATTCTAAATAATTAAATTTATTTAAAAACTTAAACTATTTAATAACAACTCAAATATGACTTTCTTACTCTAAAATATTTTCTGGAACAAAGGAATTGGTGGTGACATTTTATTTTATTAAATTATCCGCGAAGCATTTTACACTTACAAAATCAAAACACAAACTGATCAATTTTAAGGCCCAACCATAATGAACTTTAGCTGGCTTAAGCCAACTTAAGGAAATGTACGATTACATGTAAATTGTATTGCGCAACAAGAATTTCGTCAAGTTTTCGTTAACTTTAGCTGGCTTAAGGAAAGTGCGATTTCATTCGCAGATTCTGTACGGAAATTTGACGTTTGATGTAGGAGCTGTTATTACTTATTGAAACTTGTGATAATATATAATAAAATGATTTAATTTTTTAATAAATTACATACTTCATAACAAATTAATTATACATAATAATAATAAAAGGAAAAAAAAATAAAAAACATTAATTAAAATTATATTTAAAATAACACTGAAAGCAAAATTCAATTAATAATAAAATTTAAAATATACAAAATGAAAAACAAAATTAAAATAACAAAGAAAATATAATTTATATTTAACAAAACTTCTGTTTATCTACGCATTTTTATTTACATTTATAATTTAACAATTATAGTCAAAATTACTTAAGTTAGCTTAAGTCTATTATGGGTTAGGTATACTTAAACAAATTACAAAACTTTAGCTGTCTTTTCGTTTAGTTTTGACATTAGCTTAAGCCAACTTAAGTTCATTATGGTTGGGTCTTTACTATAATCACTTTGACACTTAATTCTTTTTTTAATGTATATAGAGCAAAAGAGAGTAAAAAAAATTCTCAATAGTGCTCTATGGGCATAGAAAACTACAATGTAAAAATTAGCAAGTAGCATAATATGTGTTCATGAGGCAACAAGAATTCTTTTATTTTGTAGGTATATTTGCCTCACTACCATTACTATTATACACAGTAAATCCAATTAGTTAATATACATGGAGCAAAAAAATTTTTTTAAAGGTAAGTTCTATTTTGCTCTATGTCGTAAGGCAATTCACATGGAGCATTGTAAAATTAAAAAAAAAAAGCAACAATATTTTCATACAAAATTTGCTCCATACGCCAAAAAATTGCAAAAAATTGGCGTATGGAGCAAGGATGAACGAACAAACTTGAAAAATGAGGATTATGGAGCAAAAGCTACACTGATACAGTAATACACAGATACTGAAAACAGATACGATATTGTAACTTGCTTGAATTAAGCTCGAAATAAATAAATAAATAAATAAAACGGATAAGCACATTGAAAAGAGCGCTATTTAAAGCCCATAAATCAACTTTTAGGTTAAAAAATCCAAAAATGGCGTATGGAGCAAGGTAGACTCAGCCGACAATTTTAAAAAAGGTATATTTTAAGAGACGAGATTTCATTGCCCTCCCAAGATAGATATATAGAATAAAGATACAAAAAAAAAAAATTAAATTAGGCATTAGAGAAGCAAGCCTAACTTTTATTTAATTAAAATATGAATACGTTTTTGTAAAAATAAATTAAATTATAACAATAAAAAACACTTGAATTTTTCAACTTAAAATAAATTCGAAACTTACAATTCGTAAATTCTAATAATATCAGTTAATTTTTCGTAATTAATTGTTTTCTAAGTAAACATTATTTTCCACTAATGAGTAATGACATTTTCAATTACATTAACATATCCATACACACATTCTGTGATCTGTTTTATTTGTACATTAAAATTCAACTTACATAATTTGATATAATATGTTGTGCATTATTTTATATTTGTCAACAGTCAACACAAATGCATAAATTATTGTACTTTTTTTTTTGTTACATTATTGTAACCACTCAAAAAATAAAAAATTAATAAAAAAACACAAAAACAAAACCGAAAATAATTCCACCCCTACCTGTCATAATTTGACATGTGATATGACACAATAAATTAAATTAAAACGTTCATCAAGAGAGAACAATACACAATACGAATATGTATAAGAAAAAATCAAAATGCAGTCAGTCAGAATTATTAAAAACAAAAATTATATAAAAAAATATATGCCCTGCATTATTTTAACATTAAAGTAGAACACCACTACAAAAACAATAAGAACAACACACAATAACAAAAACAACAGCAATAATAAGAAATATCAAATACCCTAAGGCTCAGATTAAGTTGATCAATTTTGCATTCAGACTCAATTCATAATAAGAACAGCAAAAACAAAAAAAAAAAACAGAAACAAAAACAAAAACAAAAACTGAATTGAAATCTCAAAAGTGAAACACAAAGAACAATGAGGAAAATGAAAAATAGGAAAAAAATTGAAATTTCATAATAATGTCTGCTGAAAAATAAAAACAAAAACAGCAAAAAGAAAAAAAAAAAGAATAAAATTCAGTCTTTAGCTTGTTGTTGACTACATGTATTTAAATATGGAAATTTAAAAAATAAAAATAACAACAAAAAAATAATAATGCTGTAGAAAAAAGGAAATTTAAAAGTAGAAAATGACTTTTAATGGATTTTTTGTCCGAATTTTTTTTAATTTTTGTTTTTTTTTTTTTTATATTTAGATATTCTTTTTGCAGTTCATTTTACTGCGGTATTCAATTTATGGCAGTTAAGTGTTTTATATTAAAAACGAAAAAAAAAGTTATATAAAGTTAGTTCAGTGTATGCAGTTGTAGTTATAATGAAGAATCTGAAATGAATTTATAATATTTAAATTACAACATCAGTTGGAAAAAATTAAGAGTTGGTTCTTTAAATAATTTATGTAAGTAAGGCAGTAGGTATTATACTTCTTCTTTCTATGCCTGTCCTCTAATGTTCAATGGATAATCGAATGTAAGTTCATTCAGTTTTTTAATAGTCTAAATGAGTATTTCAGTAAAATTATCAAATGTTGATAAATTTTTACCTTAATAAATAAATAAATAATTAAAAAATAATTAATAAAGTTACAAAAATCTATATTAAAGTCGAATAATTTACTTTCACCAATAACTTTATTTACTTACAAAATTTGATATACAGCAACCTACATTTATCATCATTGCTTGCTTCAGCAGAAAGAAAATCCAACTTTAATTTGATGAAATATCAAAATACGGCTCAAAATATAAAAGTAAATTTGAAAAACATCCAAACATCCTGGTCAAACAATCTTATGAGGGACGATTAAAACATAAAATCCAATGCAACCTTTAAAATAATATAATATATAATAATAAAAATGAAATTTTTTTACTTTCTGTTGTTGTTTTGGGTAATTTTTTTTTAATCGTCTGGATTTTTAATATTTTTTTAAAAAAATATTATTTAAAAATACCGGTAATTTATTGCATATTTTCAGGAATGAATTAAGCGTTAGCGTAAGAGAGATATATTACTGAAACTGAATATTAATAATCTCCCAAGTTTCTACTCTATTGCTTCACGAACAATATCTCGGACATCACCGATAAAAAATAATTTCTGATACGATATGCACATCTGACACAATCGCTAATGGGTTTTTTTTCCGGAATTCGTGTCAGAAATCTCATTTAAATTGTTTTTAACACCCATTTATTTGTTGCATTCTTATTTTTACACTCTATGGCATATAAACAGTAAGCCTAAAATGCATATCCTATGTATAAATCAGTCTCGAATGCGTGTTATGATCGCTTACTTATAGAAATGTGATTTGAAATCATATCCTAATCCGAACGAGAAAATCATTTATTATAACTAAAAAGAATAGATAGATAGAATAGATTTCTTTGTCACAATTTATAAATAGGATTCACGAGTTATGCACATATGAAAAAAATGTGTTTTATTCATATTTTGTGATTTATTACCATTGTCTATGACTATAATGTATAACCTTAAAATGTAAAGCTAAATCATATCTTGTAACTAATAAACATAATTTAATCCTGACAAAGTCAATTATTATCATTTTAAACCATAAAATGTTATGATTACTTTTTCTAAATAATGATTAACGAATATGACTAAATCCAGATAAAAGCCAGTTCTTATGAGTCTTTTGTATAGAGTATAAATTATTTTCATAGATTATTATCTCATCGATATTTACGCATAAGCATTATCTTGTAGTAAGTATTTCTACAACCCATATTTTTTCAAATAAAAAAAATATATAATTTTTTTTAAATTTTTATTTTATAATTAACATAATTTTATCAGTTGTTATAAATTATAATGTATTATATGTATATTAAAAATTATGTATTACAATGATTTTTCTTTATACTAAAATATCTTAGCTATAAAACAACTTTTGCCATTAAATAATAAATTAGTTTGAAATGATTTCTTAAATTCTAAAGTCTCGATATTTATATATTGTTACATTATACAGTTGCTTTGTACTCGCTCTCTAGAATTATAATTATAAGTGTATTGATTTCATTATATCATTACATAATAGTGTAAATTTTAATAAGATCTAAGTTTTAGTTTTTTAAGAAGAACTCAATAAATAAAGTCATAATAAAGCAAGGGCCTTTTATTATATTATTATATGCAATTATATTTTGCAGCTACAGCTTGATATTTATTATTAAGCTTTTCCTTCGGCAATGGTTCTCTTCAGAAATAGTACTCCTTAAAAAGTAATATTTAAATGTAGAATATGTAAGATAAATTTTGAAAAATTACCTTTGATTCTTCAGGAAAGTATGAACATATATCTTCAGCAGTTTTATCAAAATTCTCACAACACATTATACAATTTGTTTCTACAAATTCTTTTACAATCGCTCCTGGAAGCAATTCCCTTTCTTCAACAACCAATTTCTGATTCCGTGTATATGAATCCTCCTGCCAACTGTGGTAGAGCAGAATGACTTGATTCTTAAATTTTGGTAGCTCACTTTGCAGCACTTTTCACCTTCTTAAGATCTTAATATTTTGTTATGAAGTTTATCAGCACTTTATCACTAAACAATTTAAAATTTGATACATAACTATTATTATTTTTTCTGTTTTATTTAAAATATTGTTTTTCTTTTAAAATATAAAAACTAATCATATTCTGTTCACAATACTTTTATGAAATGAATTTGGTTCATTTGATTTTAACGTTGACCAAAATTTTATAAAATTATAGAGTATAAAATCATAATCATATACTATGATTATGTTGGTATAAGTTATGTTACTTACTGAAATTATAATCATACACTGTGATTATAATGGTATAAGCACGTATAAGTTTAATGCTTTATGCGGGTCCATACTAAAGTTGTTGTTGTTTCTTTTAATTGTTATTTTTTATAAGCCTATGACTTAGATTCATACCCACTTATTTTGGAAAATGTTTCAATTAATAATAATCTATTCCAAATTTTTGAATGCATTAATCACAAATTGCTTCGAGGTGTGTCAGGGAGTAAGGCAGGGCTGTATTTTATCACCCATATTGTTTTTAGTAGTAATGGATGACATAATGACTACTACTGTGGGTGTAAACGAGAGCAACGGTATCCAGTGGCGTCCTTTCGAACGTATCAGCCACTTAGATTACGCCGACGATGTGTGTTTATTGTCACATACGAATGGAGGTTTGAACGATATGTGCCAAAAGCTGTATGACATTGGAAAAAGTGCGAGCCTAAAAGTCAATTCAACTAAAACTAAAATTATGCGCACAACTCACACATCACAACATCCGATCCTCCATGAAGAAATGCGAATCGAAGAGGTGACTACGTTTAATCACTTGGGCAGCATCGTGTCATCAGATGGAGGCGCCGATTTGGATATTGAAGCCCGCATCAGTAAAGCCCGTACTGCTTTCGGGATGCTTTCAAAAATATGGCAGGCAAGCAACCTATCTTCTGCGCACAAAAATAAGAATATTCAACGCAAGTGTAAAATCTGTTCTCCTGTACGCTTGCGAAACATGGAAAGTTTCAGTAAACATCACCAGGACACTCCAAACGTACATCAATAGATGTCTCCGGCGCATCCTAAACATTCGTTGGCCACAAACCATTTCCAACAGAACGCTGTGGCAAAAAACGAAACAAACACAAATAGACGTGGAAATCCGACAGAGGAAATGGCGTTGGATCGGGCATACTTTGAGGAAACCTGACAACAACATCGCGAAACAATGTTTTGAATGGAATCCTCAGGGTACACGTCGCGTCGGAAGGCCGAGAAAAACGTGGAGAACAACTGTCTTAGCAGAAGCAAGTACCCAGCAAAGAACGTGGCCGCAATGGAAGAGGTTAGCCGCAGATAGGAAGAATTTACTTCCGCCCTATGCCCCACGCATGGGGTTGCAGGACAATGATGATTAATCACAAAAGGAATATCGAATGAGTTCGAGGAATATCTCTGTAAAATTTAAAAAAAATTATAATTATGCCTTTAATAATCATGAATTATGATTTTTCATTTCTCTGGGTGAACTGGCCTAGTAAATGCTTTACAAATTTTGAACTTGCTTATTGCTGAGTATGTATTTGTGCCTTAATATCGTATTACGTCGCATAAGTAAACCCGATCGGATAGAATAATTTTAATTGTTCTTTAGTTATAATTTCATTGAGAGCATCTTGCATTTTAAAGATGTTTTAAATATAAAATGTAAATCCATCTTGCATTTTAAAGATGTTTTAAATATAAAATGTAAATCCATCTTGCATTTTAAAGATGTTTATTGATAATGATGAAAAATGCGAAAATATCTTTAAATATGTTTGAAAATTGGTATTTAAAAAAAAATCTTTCAAATTTCTGATAAAACTGATGAACATTTCATATTTTAAACGAAATCGGTCAAAGCAAATGAAAAAAAAATGCTTCAACATTTAAAACTGAGTAAATTATTATATGTAAAATCGCAAAATCAGACATTTATATTGAGATAATCAATTTGATTGCATCAGAAACTGTATGACCGGTAACATTCGAAATTTTACATGTTTATGTGATAAAAGCTAAGTAATTAATATATATAACTCAACTTTTCTACTAACAATTTTTAATATTTTCATAATATTCTTTACAACCATCTACGATGTCTATTCCATTCTGTGTATTGTTGTGGCCAAGGAATTAATTAGATTCAAAACAAGCTGTCAATGAAAAGATAGTAGAACAAAAAAAACCTGGGAGTAAAAATGTCTGCAAAATAGAACCGCATATTCAAAATACAAAGTCAGGTAAACAAGGTATAGAGATAAAAGTTGGAGTTTTGTTAAAATATAAGCTTAATAATAAACCAGGAGTCTAAGGAATAATTATAACATGGATTTCTATAATATACGTAGCTGAAAGCAGAGCTGATAACAGTAAAAAAAAAAACCATTCTTCTACGTTAAGGAATATTGCACGATACATCGTTACAGATTTCCAAAAAAAAAGCGAAATTCGAAATGTGTTGCGTGTGTTTGAAATCGTTAGGTGGATTAGAAATAGAATAGGCTAGCCTGGAATGATAGAATATTCCGGATAGAGGAACAAAAGCCACACTAAGAGAAATAAAATGTTTATCCAATGGTTGCGATAAACATATTATGGTTACTTTAAACTTATTATGTTAAGATATAGTTGAAACAAACATTTGATATGTTAATGATGATTATAACTATGGTTGATAGAAACATATCATATTTGTCTTAAAAATATTATAGCTAATCGAATTATATACCTACGTTGTAATAAATTATGGTTGCTACAACTATATTTAAAAAAAAATATAAACCAATTATAAATTATATTGCTTACAAAAATATTATGGTTGTGGATATCATAATATGGTTAAGAAGCTTATAATCTAGTATTTGTAACAAACATATGTTGATTAAATAAATCATATTATAGTTGTTTTACAAATATTTGTAATAATACTAATCATATTATGATTGAAGCAATCATATTATAGTTTCCTTATGATTAAAGTAATCATAATAATGGTTGACGCAATCATGTCATATAGTTGAAGTAATCATATTATAATTATATTGAAGCAAACATATTATTGTTGCAGTAATCATGTTATGGTTAAAGTAACTATAATATTCAGGTTGAAGTAATCATATTATGTTTGGCGTTAAAATAAAATCCTTCAAAAATATAAATTCACTGTAATTTTTAGTCTACTGTTGCTCTTTACGAAGTCAAAACGTGTTTATAAACGTAAGCGTAATATAAAAATTCTCTGTTAATGGATATAACTATCTAGATTGCTAATTGTTTGCATATATTTTGGCATAACATTTTATAAACTAACCGTTAATTTTTCTCTTGATTTTGATAGACAATTAATGAAGTACCTTATGATGAGAAACTGGATAAAATCTTTCCAGTGGAAATATTTCAACAAAAGTTGAAATAATGTTTTTAAGAAATATCAAAAAATAAGTAATAACCAAAAGTTAGACGAAGTAAAGGAAACTATACAGGTTGGTTAAATAATGATTATTTAATAATTTGTTTAAATCAAAAAGTTACTTATTTTTATGACAAATTATTACGAAAGTTGAGGCTTTCCTTAGAGTCTCTTATACTATAATAAGAGTACTTTTTAATTTTGAGGATAATCTTAACTATTAAATATGTTTTTTTTTTATTTCTTACAGTTAAAAATAAAAATTATCAATTCTGGTTTAAAGAAAAAAGCAACAATTTAACCAAATATTTATTGAATTTCACTGAAATTTTTTCGTTGCAAATATATATTTTAAACCACCATTTTATAATTGACAGAAAAATATAATCCTATAGAAATTAAATAAATATTGTGTTGTTATTATTTTAATTATAATATGTTTACTTACCTTAATTATATTTATTTTTGATTTAATTAAAAATAATGTTGCTGCAACCGTAATTCAAGTTTGTAAGAATAATATTATTATTGAACCTACTATAATAATTATGTTTGGTGTAAACATAAATATTTTTCATTCAACCATATTATATTTATTTTTAATATAATATATTAGTGAATCATATTTAAAACAACAATATTATAGTTGAGAACATAATATCGTGTTGTAGAAAGTAACTATAATATGTTTACTAAATTATTTTTGTTTCAATCATAAATAACATTGTTGAAAACATAATTATGTTTGTGAATATAATAATATTGTTATGAGGACTATAAATTATTTTTGTTGCAACCATATTATATTTCATTCAACCACATGTAACCACGAAACTTTTTAGCTTTGTATAAAACCCATAGTTACATGATGTAATATGTTAATGTAAGTATATGTTCCAACCATATTATTGTTCTTTAATTTTATAGTTGAGCCAAACATATTTTTTTGCTCAGTGCAGGAAAGATAGCATTCGACCACAAAATAACACACCACAGACACACAACAATAAACCACAAAATAACCACAATAGACCACCAAATGAAAATCAGGCTAACAACCAAACCGTTTGATGAACAATTGGTCTTCTGCATCTTAGGACACATAATATGACCACATAATAATTACAAGCTGGCTTAGGTCTAATGTAAGAAGTAAAAGGAGAAAAAATAGAAGATATGTTTTGCGAAAGATAGTCTTCAAACTTAGATAGTCTTGATTTAATTTACATATATAGTAACAAAACATTTTTCACTGGTATACAACTGCAAAAAAAAAAGTTTTATCACCTGTGGAGATAATTGTTTCTTAGAAATCCAGAATTTTATAAGTTGATTTTTCAAGTATCCATAAAAATATTATCCAACTCGCATGGCACCGAAAAGAAAAAAATGTTTGGTATCAAGCTTGAAATTCAAAAGAACTAAGCAATAATATCTCTTAGCTTTTTGTAATTTGTAAAACTTAATGAATTTAAAGTGTAACAGAAACAAAATATATTTCTGAACTGCAATTTAGTACTATAAATGAACTTCAAATGCAATACATACGATGAAAATACATTTTGTATCTTCAATTTAATACTCAGAATATTTGGCTAATCAAAAAAATAATTCTAATTTTCTAGGTACTAAATGAACAATTCTTTGGCATCATTGCATCCGAAAGTACCCTTTTCAATTTAAAAATTTCGATTTCGGCGATTTTCGGCTCTAAAAACTCTATTTGCGGTTCTTCCAGGAAGTTCAAAATCACTAATCGACAGAGCACCCTCGACTTAAATAATAAATTTTTAAATCATAAAATAACGACTTCTTTTCCTTTTAAAAAGCTGGTACGCATGCTCTGAAACACCCGGTATATAAACATTAATTTAAAAACAATATATATAAATTAATTTGATCTTTAATTTGTATGTTTTCATTTAGAATTGAGCTGTCATCAACTATAGAAACATTTCGCGTTGACCAATTCAAAGACACAAACCATGGAAATTTCAAATTAGTCAATCATTGCCCAATTAGAATTGATTGAAGTTGATTACTCATTCGACACCCAACCTCAGATCTTAAAATACTTTTCCGGAATTTTTTCATCAAATTAGCAAAACTTCAACAAAAAGTTTAAGAACAAATTTTGAAAATTTCAAAATTTTTTGGTTAAATTTACACACACGTTCCAAGAATAAAAGTGTAAAAAGTTTTGCTTCGATTTTAGTTTAAAGAGAATTTAAAATTAAATTAAATTTTAATATGTTTAATAAAATTTACCAAAAATAATTTTACTTTACAAAGTTATTAAAATAAATTAAAACATTTAAAATAATATCACTCATAAATAATTGTAAAGTGATTATAACAATAGCCTCACCAAAATATTTTACACAAGAACAAAAGTTAAAAAAAAAAATCAATTTTAATAATAATTTACAAAAATGTAAAATATTTCAATTAAAAAATAAAAAAAAAGTAAAAATACAAAATTTTTGTAATTATTTATTTTAAAAACCGCAATAAATCATTTTTTGGTTTTTTTTAATTTTTTACTTTTTTACCATTTTACGTCTGACTTTTATGTACAATTGTACTTCATTTAATTAATTTAAAATCGGTGAAAAAATAATTAAGCACACAAAATATATTCAAACGTAAATGAAAATACAAAATGGTTAAAAAATGGTAAAATTTTAAAATTTATAATGACATTTTTAATGCATAAATAATTTGGTATATTTATATTTTTTATTTAAGAGGATTTAATTATTAAAAGAATCACTTTATAAATATAAACTCATGTCAAATAAATGTCAAAATATTTGACAGATTAATTTAAATTATGATTAAGTAGTATGTATATCAAAAAAATATGAATGGTTGTTTTATATAAGTTTAAAAAAAATTATTTATAAAAAAAATTAAATGTTTTCATTGAAAATTGTAAACTGAAAACAAAAGTAAATTCAAAATATAAAAATTTAATTTTTTCTATATAGAAATAATTATTTAGAGCGGAATAAATATTAAAATAATTCAGAACTGATATGCATCAATGCAAAAATGTTCTTAACATTTCATCAGATAAGTTTTACAATGTTAAATACGTTTGATAAGTGTTGCCTCAACCTTATTCTAAAGCACCCCAATCAAATTTTAGATATATTTTTTTTATATATTCACAAACACAACAACCCCAGTCAATTTGAAATTGATAGGTATAAGATAATCTATTATTATGCATCCGAATTATAAATTTTGATATCCGTTTTCCGACAAATATCAACTTTGTATTAGTAGTATGTTATGACAGAAATCTCTTAAATGACATTTATACTGTCACTTGACAGTACATATTTATATATATTTATGACTCTTAATTAAAACAATTTTTAAAGTACTTCAAAATTTATTTTGGAATGGGATTACTTCCATCTCAAAAATTAAAAACTAGAAATTGTAATTTACTTAAAATTAAATCTTGCCTATCAGCAATATTGAAGTAAAACTGTAGCGATTTTGTTTTGCATTAGTTGTTTTATAGTGGATTCTGAAGGAGAGTGTATACTAGCTCTTGTAAGACCTAATGACTATATCACAAGGATACGATACGATATATAAATCTAATAGATCAACATATATAACGGTTTATATACTAAAATATCGAAACAACAAGAATGCTTTGAAATGTCCTTTTCGTCCTTAAAGGATAAAATAGCTGTTCAAGTTACATATTTTTGAAAAGCTAGGAACCACCAGGTATCCTTGGAAGATAATTATTAGGACAGACACGGGTCTACTAATAATCTACTTCAGAAGAGCTGATTATTCAAATAAATAATCTATTTTTACTAAAGAGTGTTACCAAAATTAGTGAATTATTTGTGAATAGATTTAAAATAATTTTAATTAGGTATTGCATAACGCATTGCGTCAGAATAATATTGTATGTATTATAACTCATTTTTTCCTTATTTTTTCGAAAATAGTTTTGGATAGTAGGACGAAAACATTAATATCGGTATTTCGGTAATTTGCTTTATGACCGGTATGAAGAAAATTATATAAGACGTTAGAAAATTAATTTTTTTAATTCATTTACATTAAAAAAAACTATAAGACGATATTGTCGAAAAATAGTTGAATATTTTCCTTTTAATTTTACTGACTAGTTAAGTCCAAGACACTGAAGAAGTCTGCAAAGAGTAGACGAATACGTGTATCTGTATGGTAGGCATATCAGTAAAATTATAAGGAAAATATTCCATTATTTTTTGACAATTATACAAACATTTTACTCTAACGCTAGAAAACAAGTTTTTATAAAAACTATAAGAACAAAATTGTAAAGTTCATATTAAAAAAACACATGTACTTATAACTATTTAAAATCACCAGACTATCACTATATTTCATCAATCTCAAGTATACATATTATATTATGTAATACATATTTTGTAAAGATTGCAAAACTTTTCAATTGCCACATTGGAACAATAATATTTATTTACAAAATGAGCTAGCTCGGTTTATCTAAAGTTTTATCAGTCATTCTGCATCTAATTTTAATACAAAGTGAATTTGCCGTTGGAAAACCTGTCTCCACTTCTACACAAGTTGGTGGGTACTTAATAAATAATCATGTACCCTATGTAGATTCAGTCCTAATATTCTTTCCACTTCAAAAAAAGCTATTTATTTTTTAATTGTTTTTTAGCATCCTAAAGAACTTTTGTTTACTGATGAAACTGGTTTTTTAAATTTTTATCGATCGCTATCTGCAATTTTTCCTTTATATCGTTGACATTTTTCCTTTATATCGTTCGACATATCGTTGACGATAAAATTCTCATTCTTTTTATTTGCATCTACGTCGTTGGAATTTTCTACAATTGTTTCTGAGTTTATAAAGTACAGTTTAACACATTTTTCAAAATATTTATATGTACATTTTGAAATTGATTTGACATGTATCATATTATGTAAGTTCGATAAATAGTAATGGCAATTATAGTGACGGGATGATAGAAAAGCAAAATCGAATTTTAAAAAACCGATCAAAAGTTTATAAAATCAATATTGATATGTTAAAATTGATTTAATATAAAGAATAATTAATATTTTATAAAATACCGAAATACCGGTATTTTTTCATAAATCCAATACCGCAGAAAAATGTCTGGAATACCGATTTTTCGGTATTCGGGATCCCGGTATTGCAATCCCTACTTCAAATTAACATACATTTTGACTAAAAGCATTATTTATGACTTGGTGTGGTGAGGAATACATCATCAGGACATAACTTATCAGATAATTCAAAGATCTAATTCACCTTAAAATACAATATATTTGAAGTTGACAACCTTTAATAAATAAGCAATTAATAAATAAATAAATTAAGATATTGTCATCCATTTCATGTAATTTTCAATTTTCAACTGCCTCATAATTGTAAAAATGTTGCCCTTTCATATCTTTTGAACTAAAACAAAAATTTCGTAAACATGGTATTTTGACCACCAGAAGTAAATATTAGGAAAATGTTCATGTAATATAAAAAACTAGTAGAAGTGATCAATCAAGTTGCTTCTGGAAAATCAATTAGCATTAAATTTTTGCTTTTTTGGTTGTTTTAAGGGATCACTCTCCCATTATCACTCTTCCAAGAAACTCATTACTAGAGTCCCTCTGTGTGATTGAGAAGGTTGATCAGATCACCAATTCTGCTTTCCGTAATAATACCTATTTGCTTAGATAGGTCTTCTACTGGTCAGTTCCATGCATAGATCTAACCTTTGTTATCCCTGATTTGATGAGTCGTGGAAGTATTTTTTAGTGAACTTGGATAGGAGTTCCCTGATAAAGTATTTACATTTTTGAAATGTTTTCTTAGACTTATATTCTAATGATTATATTTCAATGTCACACATTTGCCCATGTATTCACACATAATTGTTGTGATTTCATTTAGTTGTCAGTTTGTTCTATTTGGTAGCTTATATTTTTTGAAAATATTATATTACAGAATTACTTACAATTAATTAATCTTTTCGAAATATGTATTACTCAATAATATGCACATGTTCCTTGAATTTGCAGAAACAGATCGATATAAGCTTAGTCTAAGGACCTACCATATCCAAGCATTATCAAACAACAATCGATATGGTGGAAAACTTGCTTAACCATTTCCAAATAATGGCAAAGGAAATGAAAGTCAGTATAAATTATTTGTCTAAAATACCTTCAATCAGTAATCAATCTCCGAACAAACAAATCGAGTATATTCATGCTAACTAAATTAAAAATACAAAAAAATAAACCAAAAATAAAATTGCAAAAAAATAAAAACAACAAAAAACACTGAAGAAGTCTGCAAGTAGTAGACGAAGTACGCGTATCTGTATGATAAGCATATCAGTAAAATTAAAAGGAAAATATTCGACTATTTTCGACAATTAAACAAAATATAATTAAAAAGTCATCAACTAAATTAAGATAATAAATATAAATGATAAAACAAAAACAAAATGTAAATATCTTATATAGACTAAATTAAAACTGAAATTAAATTAAATCAAAAAAAATAACATATAGTACCAGAAACAACACTTAATAACCGAGCTGGCACACATGCCAAATAGCACAGACAGTTCTTGGTACATATTCAGTTTTTTTTTCAATTTTATGTAATAATTTAACAAATACATCAAATCAAATCATATACCAATTCCATATTTTTGACAGCTCTCTTTAACTTTGAACATACAACTAATTTTTCATCTTGTAAATACGTGATCTAGATAAGCTGATCAACAAGTAACCCGATACTCCATAGCCAAAACAAATATTAAAGCTTTTGGCCTTGACCATGAATTGAAATTGTACTTGCATTTACTATAAACTTGTGTTTGGACGTTCATTTATTTATTTGAAACAGTTTATCATAGACATAAATTTCATACTTTCACTGGACTTCAAGTAATTTATTCTCTATAAACTATATTTTATTCGCATACATAAACAAATTGAAATATAAAGTTACTAAAACTCTTTTTATAAAACTCAACTATACTTACAAAAGGGAAAGTAATAATTTTAATATAAGTATAGTTTAAGTTTTAGTATTGTTGATTTTGTTATCATAGTGAAAAAAAATATTAGAATATTTTTGATAAACTAATTTTTTTTAATTCGATTCATAAATCAAACTTCATTGAAAGTAAATTTTGTGTTCGGCCCAGACAATGTCGGGTATCTTTGCTAGTATTTTATAAAAAATAAAAATAAAATAAAAAATGATTTACCGTGCAATTAACTGTAAACAAGAAAAACTACTATCATTATGATGGCAACACTATTGTTAGTTTGAAAGTAAAACTGAATTTACGATTTACAAACTTTAAATTTCAATATATTATTATATGTAACTATACATAAAAAAAACTAACTTGTCTCCATATTGATTTTTTTTCTACGTAGACCACCTAATAATAATTTAAGCAGAATAAATAATGAAATGAATCAATAATGAAAAGGTACAAATCTATATGTACGAGTACCTCATATTTAGTATTATTCAAAAGTTTAATTATTAAATTTTTCATGAATTAGAATATAATATAATTTATTTTTTGCAAGTATAAGTCATCTAATTTATTTCCTTCAACATATATTCATCAATATCTACAATTACTTCAAATTATATCTACAATATATCTACATTTATCAACATATATCTACAATTACTTTAAATTTCGGTGTAGGACTACTCATAACTTTGAACTCATTTTTGCACCTTATTACTTATACATACTCAAGTACTTCCTATTTTCCATCTCACAATATTTTAACACCATTTTTCATTCATCATTCCTATGATTATTTATTAATGAGCAAACTTTACTTTTTATACATGATTTTATACATTTTATATAAAAACACAAAAACCTACCAACAATATGTGATATACTATTAATTATTGGTTTTTCAATTCTGTAGTAAATTAAAAAAAAAAATATTTTTAATTTAAATATTTTATTCATTTATTTATTTCAATTTAACGAGTTTATTCATTTTGAATTATATAGACAGAATTGAAATCAATATTCAATAACAGTTCAATAAACCTCTACTATGTGTACTTCGTCTATCAGCAAATAATTATTAATTCTTGGTATGAGTAATTATTAATGATGTTTGTTCTATTCATATTCTCTATATCGTATTCATTTATTGTATATATGTATGTATGTATGTAAATGAAAATTCTCATAAATATACGTTCTCAAATACTATACTCCTCGGATATTAATTACTATATCCTGTGATTATGATTCTATGAATCCTTTTTAAATACAAGAATTTTTGCTTTAGTATCATTTTTTTTGTTTGTTTTAATTTTGTTTTTTTTCCCTTTTCTATTGTCATTTATTTTTAATGATTGATTTTTCTCTTAATAATAATTAGGTGGATCCTGATTTTTTGTTGCAAGTTTTTATTATTATTGTTTTACTGTTTTGTTTTTTTTTTTGTAATTCATGCATTTTTAAAAAAATTTCCATTCAAATTTAGATCCGTTATTATTAATATTTCATATTCATTAAAATAACAGAATATGTATATGTATATATGTATATATTTTTTAATTTAAAAGTCATTTGGCAACATTTATTTTCAAGGCCTAATAGTTTTTCATTCCAAGATGATTTCATTCTAATTTCCGTATTTGCACTTTTTGAATACTTTCTGTAAAAAATTTTAATTTGATATCCCCGTTATCGAAATCGTTTAACCAACGCTTTATTTTGACCGCAAAATGAAGTTAGTCTCAAAGCAAATAATGAATATTAAAAGTTAATCTTATTGACAACATACAGTACACGAACATGTTCAACTCCCGAATAATTAAATAATCAAGTTTGTTGACAGTTGAAATTTACTGTAACTGAGACTTCAAATCAAATTGATCAATGCGATTTCGTGTTTTTATACGCGAATATTTCAAGAAAAAAAGCATCGAAATTTTTACAGGATTACAAGAATTTCTTTGCAATATGAAACCAAAGTTTCAATCAAAATGTTTTCATACCATAATAATTTTGTTGTGCTGTTGGCAATTGATAAATTGTAATTGCTCAACATTGCTCAAAATGCTTAAAAATACTTGAATGAATTGTGAAAACATTGACTTATTTTTTTTATTTATTGCTGTAGCATAAATGTATGTGTCTACGTGCAAAAATCAATCTTGCACAGAAATCCCGAGGTGTTAATGAATTTTCAAAGTTTAGAAAATGGCACTAATTTATTCGCCTAAATCAGCTAGAGTATTTTTGCTCATGATATAATAACGTACACTAACTTAAGTCGTTATAATACAATTTAATAATTGTCTACATTCCAATTATTCTATAGGAAAATAGCTAATATTGAGCTTAACGGTTAGCTAAGATTGACTTAATCGATTGTATCCAAATTTATTTTGTAATTTTATTTTACCTCGAAAATGAATTAGCGCTTATAAGTTTCATTTTGTTTTTTATATTAAAGTACCTTATATTTGTTTTTTGTTAATTTTTAATTACATAATTTATAAATATTATTTTCAACCAAATAATATATTTAAAACTTTTGGTTCAATAAAAATTAATATTACGAACAAACACTGGGCTGGACTGAACTTTATGTTTTCCCAATTTTTTCACAATTTCAAAATGATCATAGTTAAATTTCCTCAGATTTATATTTTCTTTAAGTTCAAACAGTTTACAAAATTTTACAATTACACAATACAATTACCAAATTGCAATACAATACAATCAATAACATTTGGCAATATATTATTATAATTCTACTAGTTTTGTAAGACGCCATAAATGACGGAAGCAAAATAAATTCTAGCATTTCTTCCTTCATTAGATTTTTCATTTCAAGTTTAAGAAAAAAATGTATTTGCTTACTAATTTATCAATATCATACCTTTATTAGAATTATTATAATACTTTTAATTACCATATAAACAGAAAATTTGTAGTAAGGTGCAAAATTTTCAATTCCCTAAGGATTATTTACTCGATCATTTTAACGAAATCTTATTTGCCATCATTGGAAATTTAAACATATATTATCCTAAGACCTCAATAATTCTAAATAATCAATATTCTTAGACATTCTATTGTATTCAATTAATTATAATATAAGTTAGTCAAAATGATAATTTCAATTTAAATTAATATAGAAATACTAAATTCAAATAATATTTTTAATGAAAAGCAAATCTAACTATAAACTTACAGTCATTTTATATTTTTACAATCATACGTTCTACTGTAAAATTCAAATTGTAAAATGAAATTAATTAAGACAATAAAAGTAAAAGTAAAGTTCTAGGGCGCCATCTAAATTTAACACTTGAATGTCATGACGATCATTATGAAATGATGGGCAAATGACACAGATAACAGATCACAGATGACAAATGACAAATGACAAATGACAAATGACAAATGACAAATGACAAATGACAAATGACAAATGACAAATGACAAATGACAAATGACAAATGACAAAAGACAAATGACAAATGACAAATGACAAATGACAAATTACAAATGACAAATGACAGATGACAAATAACAAATGAAAAATGACAGATGACAGATGACAGATGACATTTATAAGCAATAAAAACAGATACTATGTTTATGACAATTACATGATGTTACAATTTGTATATATATTTCAATTTGTATATGTGTTGGACTATTTCGGCGAACTTACAAACATCCAGATAAATGCAAAAAATTATATATAATAATTCAGGACAAACTAATGTTGCTAAATAAAGTGGATAATTCTAACCTTCGCAGTAATTTACGAAAAGTTAAATCTAAATAAATTAATGTCGTTTTTTCAATGTGAATCAATACACATCTACAACAGTTTAATAGAACCCAGAGTTACTTATTAAAGAATTTTATAAGGCACATGAAGCTTCTGAACTCCTATTTTTCGTTTAAAATATTAAAAAAGAACATTAGCCAATATTTTGTCTTATCAGTTTATAAAAGTACTAAGTATGACCAGCAAAATAATATCATTTTTAGCAATAATCGAACCTAACTCTAATCAAAGTTATTTCGTTTAAATTAAATGTGGACAAGCATGGCTACGGAACTTTTATTGTTCCCAGAATAAATAACTTGCAAAAATAAACCTACAGCCATGTCTTTTCTAAAAAATTAATAAATAACCGCTAAGTATGACGTTTTTCAATATTAATATTATATGATAATTTCAATGTAATTCATAGCTATATTACGTTTTGTGTAAAGTTAGCCGACTAATTGTCATTTCAACTAACATTTATTGTTGTACAACATCGGAAATACATCGATAATGTCGCCAAGATCTGAAATGTAAAAAAAAAAGTTTCGAAATTGTCTCATGATCCAAAATTCATTTAACAATGTATTTTTACAACGTTAACAACACATAAAAATTCCAAAAAATTCTCGATACACAATGCACATATGAAAGAATAATAGAATGCACGCATAGAAATGCCATTTAAAAAATTTAGTTTTGAAGTTTGTTCTTCAGTACGTGTTGTTGTTTTATAAACGAAAAATGCAATTTAAGTAAGTCTTAAAGATAAATTAAATTATATTAAATTTTAAAGTTCTTTTTTAATATAATTTTAATTTCAAATTTAAAGTGATAAGAAATGGACACATAACTTATATATTTTTATTTAAAGATATGTTTTGTATTATTAAATATATATTTTATCATTACTTGAATTAAATAAGAAAAAAAAAAAATATTAATTAGTTTTAAATATTATATTTATATATTAAAAGTCACGATCTTAACTGCTGGCCTTATGAATTACACACACTACTCTATTTTACATATAAAAATCAATACCACAAATTATAAATCTTAATTAACGAATTGCTCTGTGATACATATATACATTTATATTATATATAACTGATACGAGAAAAATACTGCTCCTCACGGTGATAGCTTCTCACAAGCTTCAATAATTAAAGAAAAATGCTTGCGAAAATATTTGTCCATATTTATTTCGCATTAATTAGAAAGGAAAAAAAAATTTATTATATTTCAAATGTCAAAAACACTTTGGTTCTATTTCAAATACATATGTAAGTATGTGTTGAAAGTGATTAGAATTGTAAACAAAACACTTTGTGTTTTCGATACAATGGGGTTTGCATTATTGTGTTATTTTTATATTGTATAGGGTTGCAATATTTTTTACGACATTTCAGATGTCACGATGTTTGTCATAATTGGAACAATTACAGTTTTGCTTTTAGTAAATACAGTCTTTAACAAATGTAGATATATTTTGGGATTTCCATTGGCAAAAAGAGAGTACATACTTAAAAAAATTATTCAAAATTAATTTCATATATAAAGTTTGATAATATGTATACATATATGATTAAGTAATCCTAATAAACCAATTAGTTGTAAAAATGTTGTGAAACGTATCAGTTATGAATTATCCCATTTTTTTGCAGATTTACTTGCAAGTCCGCTGATATAAATAAATAAATAAATAAAAAGATACAATTTGTAAAAGGGCCATTTTCCTAAATTAAAATTTATGAAATAAGAAATTTTTTAGTTTAGTTTTAGTTTTAAAATTTTTAGTTTTAAAATTCTTTATTCTCAAATTTACCTAAATAAAATAAGCCAAATAGCATTTACGAATTGGGTCACTCCCGATATAATTATCCAAACTCTATACATATGTGTGAAGAGTTTTGACCTACGTATAGACAGAAAAATATATAGAAATAAAAATACAACCCGTTCTTTTTATGGCAAACAGTTTAGAAATTTTTGTTTATATAAAAGTTGAATTAGATTAAACTGGAACACACAGAGAGGAATACAAACAGCTGTACACTTGGATTTAGGTATATAATTTAGATTAGATTAGCAATTTATACAACAAGTATTATAGCACTACCATAGTACTACATTAATTTCACTTTATCGTAAATAGATCTAGAACTTTTATCACGTTCTTAAAAGAAATTCTCATGTGGCACACGTACCAATTATTTTCTATCGCTGTTGAACCACTTAGTTCAATGGAATATATTTCCCTTATTAAAGTATTTTAACAAAAATAAAAAACAACAAAAAAACAGAAATAAAAAAAAATTCTCAAGTCTTTAGTAACTCACTCTTAAATAAAGCATCTATGGCAAGAGAAGAAAATAAACTACATTCTACAACTTAAAACGGTTATTGTGTATTTTCTTTAGTTTTTTATTACAATGAAAAAAAAACTGAAATTATTAAAAAAAAAAAAGAAAAAACGAAAAAATAATAAAATAAAAATAAAGTAAATCTTTTGAGGATTTGTATTTCTCATAATTTCCCATATTCATAAAAACTGAAAAAAAAGGAAACTCGACTTCAATACTTTTTATATTTTAACTATTTTTATAACTCCTATGAAATTTTATAAGATCTCATCCTGAAATCTTTGAATTTTATTTTTCGCTACAAAAGATTTTGATTTTTTTTTTTTAAATTTTAGCAGGTCTCTTAAAAATTATTTTTTCGTTTTTTAATGATTGATGGGAAAAGTTTTTTTTTTTTTTTAATTTTTTTTAGCAGACTTTATTTTTTTTTTTTTTTAATTTTTATCAGTTCTGATAATTTTGGTAATAATTTTATGACGTTGATTATGATAGGAATTATAATGATGATGATGATGAAGGATAATTTTAATAGTTGTATAAAATATTGAAAGTTTTATGAATAGTGGAAGATAAAAGATGTTAGTTATGTAGTGGTACGTAGTTAAATTTTTTATTTTACAATCTTAGAGAAAATTATGGATTTTATTAGCAAGATTTATGAAATAAATTTTTTTTTAAAGTTTTTTTTTCCACAAGGAGGAAAACTTAGATGCCAGCAATTGAGCTTTCTATTTTCACTTTTTGGTTATTATTATTAGGGTTAGAGTGAGTAAGTTGCAAAATATTTTGAATTTTTAATTAAATAATGAAATTTACATCAAAGTTTGCATATATTTATATATATATATAAATATATATTAATTATTAATATTATGTTAATTAATGAAAAATCGTTCAGTTATAATGTTAACATTGAACTCAAGATGTTAATATTGAATGTAGAAAAGTGCTTTAAATAACTATACATGAATAAAATATCATGTTGTATTAAACAGTACATCTCTACATTAAATATCCCAAAACAAACTATTAATAGTTGTTTTGTACTTGCAATTGCTATACGACATAATATAGTACATATAGATTATATACGAAAAATAATATTCTATACCAATAAAGGATTCATTTATATCAGTTTTCACAACTATTAAAATGCTATAAATCTTAAAATTGAAAATATAGACTATGTACACATCATACACATAATATAAAGATTTTATAATGAATTTGCAAAGCATTACATCACTATAAAGAATTTTCTTTATGAAACTAAATACATACTGATTCTTTCTAAAAAATAAAATTAATGTGATTTAGTGCTCATTACTTATGTAACATTCACAATTACCTAATTTTAAAGGTTAATTTAGATTCTACAAACTATGTACTTATTAGGATCAATGTCTTATGCCACCTGCTTTTCGTACGTTATGCTATTTACTTGTGTGACTACAAGCCCTGAAATTGTTCTTTTAATTTATTATTTGCAGCTATAAATGGTAATGTTCTCGCGATAAAGTTGGACTATTTAGATAGATTGAGATATATGTACAAAAACATTTTGTATTTCAAGTCAAGTTAGGAACATCCATTTCAAAAAACACCAATAAATATTATTATAAAAGACTGCTGTTTATCCTTAAACTTACTTTATACTTTTTTCATAGGGTGCTCAATTTACTCATTTTCATTTTTTTTTTTTTATTTCATATATATTTAAAATATTCTATGCAACATCTAAATTAGAAATCAAATTTATGATAATTGGTGCGAAAGTATGGATTTTGGGGGTATAAAGAAAAGAAGATTATGCTACTAAGTAAATAAGTTTTAATAATTTTAGTTCTTATTCAAAAGTATTTAAATGTTTGTTTGTTTTGAATGGTTATAAATCACAAACTAATAATTTTTCATGTTTTGACTAATTCATTTTATTGGCTGGCGTTAAAATGCTTTTCCTTTTAAAATGCACTTTAATTCAAATATAAAGTCTAACAGAATAAAGCCTGTATAATTTACTAGCTTTGCTTAGCTAAAATCGATTATATGAATCCTCAAGTACTCTTGTGTTCTTGTATTTAACAAGAGATTAACAGTCTAATTACTTTAAATTCAACAATTTTTTATAAATTTTATTTAAGTCAGGTCCCTCTTTCCAGCTTGTTTTTAAATATCAATAAAGAAATACATTTGACATGACGAAAATTCTTCAATTAGATTGGTTTTCTTATTCAGATCTTATATAATATTTTTGGGGATTCTGAGGGAGATGTTGTATCGGCGTAGGATTTAATGACTATATCCCAATGATATCTGACTAGAATTGCTAGAGTTTGTAGCTTTCCAAAAATATCTTTAGTGGCGCATTTTGTCCTTAAAGGACGAAAAGGACATTTGAAAGTATTCTTGTTGTTTTGATGTTTTTATATAAAAACCGTTATATCTGTTATAGGTCCTACGCCGATACAACATCTGTCTCAGAAGAGTCATATTCTTCTCCTTCCATTTACCCAATGTATTTTTATTCACAAGGTGTAGTGAAAACTTATGTAATGGTAAATTTTGACAATTTTCACTGTTGATATTCACTTAAGCTTTTCTGAGGTTTTTTTTTTAGTTTAGTGTAAACTTTTATCATTTGCCTTTAAAATGCAAACTCATAACTATTTTAGCTCAGAAAAAATTTAAGGAGTAAAACGGCTTTAATGTAACTAATTACTATTAACATTTAAACTAATTTTAGTTTTTATGTTAATTTTATTTACTTACTATTTATTCTGGTTCACCCGTAATCATTAATGTATGTTACATATAATGTTTATTCTTAAATGTAGTGTAAATAATAGGCTTCAAAAATCAATATTAGCTGTGTTCTTTTCATCTGGTTCAAGGTCTAGGTTTTATCAAATTGAAAAGAACGATGTAGGTTAATGATCTGAATAATTTTTTTAAGTTGGCAAACTTGTTAATATAATTCTAAAAAATTTCTATTACAAAACGATAGCAGCGTCACTCGTGACAAGTAGCATTACTAAATATTTGAGACCTGTATAAGAACCAGATAAATATGTGGGTTTTGAGTTGTTATTGTAATTTCATATTAAACGATTGACCTGGACCTTTAACCGGATTAAAAGAACATAGCTGTTATGCCTCTTTTGTTAAATAAAAACTTAGACCTAGCTAACCTAACTTATTCTAATTATTGAACTTACTTAATCTAACTTAACCTATTTGTTAAACTTTATATGTGTATGATACCTGATTCTGGTTGAATGTATTTTCTAACCACCATTATTCTCTTTTAATTATTTGTCTCTAATATCTGGTATATAGATAAACTGATCAGAAGTCATACAGAAAATCGTACATTTTATGTCAGATAGCAGGATTTTCACATAAAACTTCACGATGTTCAATCTAACGTGCCTCAAGGAAGCGGTCTTGGATTCACAATCTACCTCATCTATACGTCAGCGACACCAAATGTGAAAGTAGCAACCTTTGCTGATGATAAAGCAGTTATGGCTTCAGTACTTCAATTAAAACAAATCAACCCATGTGACATTTACACTGAGGAAAGGTAAATGTGAACAGTGATGAAAAGTAATTGTGAACAGTGTACAGTCACATACCATAGGAGTATTTTTTCAGATATCTGAGGATTCAATTTGATAGAAGTTTAACATAGAATAAGTACATAATTTGTAAGCTCACTCAATATTGGGACAAATCTAAAAAGCCTATGTTGGTTTATAGTAAAAAATCTAAATTGCCTTTGGAAACAAAGTGTCGGTGTACAAAGCTATACCGAATCCAATTCTGGGGCACTGCAGCTAAACCAAATATAGATGTAATTCAAAAATTTCAGAACAAACACCTAAGAAAGGTGGTCGATGCTTCGTGGTTCGTGCCAAATACTTTAATCCACTACCATTTTACAGGTCCCTTCAGTACAAGATGAAATAACAAAATATTGCACAAAGTACAAAAGTAAATTATAAATACATTCAAACAATTGGCAAATAATCTTTTGAGTGATCCAAGCCCTAGGAGATTGAAACGTAAAATTCAATGCAACCTGTAAAATTATATAATAGGTAGTGAAGATTTCAAATCAGTATAATATAAAAAATTATTTAACTTATTGAATTGTAAATCATTCAGATTGTAAATATTAAGCGGGAAGAAAAAAAGTCTGGTATCGACATGTTGTATATTATGGCCGGATTCTAATCCATGATTTTACATGTGGTCCGTTCACTATATGGTATAGGAATATAACAATTTTGATCAAGCAAAATAAAATTATCTGGTGTGTATAAAGTCCCGTGAGTATTGTTTTTTTTAATGTACTCTTCATTGTGGTAAATATAATATGTGATATTAAACCATTTTCTGGAGTTTTTAGAGCTTTATCATAATGTTTCCGAAATAATGAAGAAATTCAACTTTTCTGAAGTTGTACCAATTTAAAGAGGTACCTTGAATTAAAAAATATTAACTACATTCTATTTATTTACAATATTGATAATAATAGTATGCACAATAATGGAAAATAAAATGTAAATTCCGCTTATAAGAGCGATAGTGGATTAAGATTTAGTATTAAGATCATTTTAGTTAATAGACGTTAGCTAAGATTTAGGTTAGGTTTATATTAGGTTTTATATTTGCATAAAATAATTAATTAAAGGTTTTTACTTGTCATTTTGTCGTTTGCAAATTAAATTTATCCTCAATATTTAAGTCAGGTCAGTCTAAATAATTACAAAATAAAGGTGTAAATATTCTAGTAGTATATAAGCTCTTGAAATATAGAATTAAAATATTTGAAAATAACATATTGTAGAAATACATTAAGACAATAAATAAAATAATAATAATATAAAGAATAAAATGTAAATTACATTATTTTTTTGCAAATAGCCAAATATTTTCCTTTTAATTTTAGTATATGACCCAGATACGCGTATATATTTTTTACTACTTGCACTTCTGTGGTTTTTAAATATTCAACTTTACTCTAAATTATCTATTATATTAAAAAAATTTATTTTATTATAATTTAGGCTTAAAATGTAGCTCCAAAATTTCATCAGATCGATATTTAAATCCTGTATGCCAAACCATATCACTTAACACTGAAATACCTGCAATATTTATCATCATATAATGCTGTTAATCCTCTATAATATTAACTATCAATAAAAGTTTAAATTCAGACTATATATTTCGTTTATTCAAACGCAGCAGTTTAAAATTAGTTCACTTCTAATAGAAATTATCCTCATAATTCACCATCATTTGAATAAATAAATAATAAACCAAAATAATTTAGTTTTTTTATATATCGTACTATTATAAACATAATTTTTGCGAACTCAGATTTTACAATATTACATTGTTCCACATCTGTAAAGGAAATCTACAACAACAACAAAATATCGTTTTTCCACTTATGATTTTTTTTTTTTAATATTACCTCTAGATTCTTATTTTTTTTTTTTTATATAAATTAAGAACAACGAACCTATATTATTTTCTAAGTTTTTCCATTAAGTTTCTTTTGTTCGTTATTTTGATTTCCTTTTATTTGAAATCCAATATTAAAAAAAAAACAAAAATAAAATATAAAATGAAAAAATAAAAACAAACAAAAAAAATAGGTACTCTTGTTATTTTTAATAATTATTCGCCTTTGCCTTTACCTTCTCCTTTACATCCTTAAATACATTTTCTTATATTATTTTTTTTTTGTTTTTTTTTTTACCCGTCCCAAGTAAATTTGAATTTCTATTGAAAGCTCCAAAAGAGTACCAAAGAAAATTATTGCATTATCATTATATGTATATATATATATATCGATATATATATAGACACACAGTCACATTCATACATAACTGCCAGAATAGTATATTATACACAGTATCCGTCAGTAAAACATCTCAAAAAGAAAAAAAAAACATTTTATTTTATCTATAAAGAATGATTCTTAATTGCTTGAATCGTTTCCAAGATTCAAGTGACTTATGAAGTGGATGCAGTGCATATGGAATATAAAATATGGATGAATGTGAATTTTCTATATAATAAAAAAAAAAAATAACAACAATAACAACAAAAAATTCCAATTTAAATATTGTTTGCTCTTGCATATATAACTCTCTATAATATTCTTCTCTATTCCCTGCCATTCTATATGCAGACTGACTGTTTACAAGGTATGAATATACCTTTACTGTATATTAGTTTAACATTGTTTCAATATCCAAGGAGGAAAGGAAATAAAAATATTTATTTATAGCAAAATGAACTTTGAGAGTAACTAGACCCTAGTTCCCATATGGCTTTTGTTAACTTTTTAGAAAAAAAATAAAAAAAAAAAAATAACAAAAATAAAAAATAATATTACATATGCAATATAAATTTAATTGCATGGAACCCCAATGAGGAAAGAGGATGTTAAAATACGTTTTTTTTACTCGTAGTCCTTTATTATTTATGGAATTAAAATAAAATTTATTTGTAAATTAGAATGACAAAAAATAAAATTTTATTTAAGTAAATTTTTTAAAATTTTTAACTAACTTTTAAATTTGATCAACGATCAAATAACATTTTTTTAATGACATTTAATATAAATATTCAGATCCTATTCGTGCCCTGAGTGGGATTTAAGCCCATTACCCCACTACACCATACAAGTCCAGAGATATAGAACTCCAACTCTTGAGATCATATTCGTGTCCTGAGTGGGATTTGAAGCCATTACCCCACTGAACCATACAAATCCAGAGATAGAGAACTCCAATTCTAGATATCTTTCTAGGGATCACACTAATTTTTTTAAATATTTTATTGAATCCATTTAAAATATTATATACCGGAAAAGTTATTAAAAAAAATAATTAATATATTGGACTTAGACCTAATAAAATAGAGAAATTTCTTATCTACACTTTAACTGTACAACATTTATTAATAGAATTTTGACATCTCGCGTCGGTCCAAGGATTTACATATACTTTTGAATTTAACAAACCAAAAACAATTTAATTTTAAAAATAGATAATAGAAAATATTAAAACTATTACCTTGGAAGGAGTCCATAAGATGGCAAATAGCTGTCAGTAACAAAATAATAAGCAAATATACTTAAAATGCAGAGTGAAAATATTTGTAAAACGGTAAATACGGAAACTAACGAATCAAATTAACAAACAACGTGTTATTGTCTAATTTGGAAGTCTAATTTGGAATATAAAAATTCGTGAGCTGTGGGAGTCCAGCTTCAAAATACATAAAACATACATTTAGGCTAGTTGTGATATATGTAGCAGAATGACAGGAGGACAACAGTAAAACAAAAAAGATTATTAATTTTGCGGAAAAAAAATATTATAGAATACAACAATTAAACATTTAACATGCGAACAATACTTATATAAATATTTAAACATGCGAACAATACTTTTTTTCTAGTCAGATAGGTTAAAAATAGAATAAACGCCTATTACGATCATATGTTTTTTTTGTATATAACCAAAACACTAGGGGAAATATTTTATAACAATTGGTACGTTTGGCTAGGGAGGAACAGGAAAGTTAGCAAAAGAGAAGAGTAAGATAGAAGGAGAGCAATTACGAAGGGGTTAATGTTCGTCTTGAACTTAAGTCATAAATAAGAATTTAAGTCTAAGAAAGTAAGAAAGTAAATATATAGAAATGCTAATTTATGAAATTTAAAAACACCTGCCTCATGAAAACCACAAATTACTAAATTCTTACCTCTCCAATAGACGATTCAAAGTAAAATTCAAAGAGCACTTAACTAAAGAATTAAAAATAAATGCCGAAGTGCCACAAGGTCCTCTATTCACTCGGTCCTCGGTCCACTATTGTACTTGATTTATACATCTGACCGACCGGAAAATGATCAACTTATAACATCCACATTTGCAGATGATACCGCAATATTAAACTTCCACTCGTATCCTCAGCTTGCTTCCAGCGATCTACAACACCATATTCAGAAAATTTAAAACTGGTTAAACAAGTGGAAAATCAAAATCAACAAAAGTAAATGTGTTCATGTAACTTTTACGCTAAGTAAAAGGCCTAGCCCTCAGATTATAACATAAATGGAATTTCTGTACCGCAGGCAAATGACGTTAACTATCTCGGAGTTCACCTTGGTTGACTTGGAAAAAATACATGCTCAGTAAAGGAAATCAACTTAAACTAAAATCGAAAACTTTATATTGGCTTATCGGAAATTATCCAAAGTTAAAATACAATGTTCTAATATATAATACAATACTTATGTATATGTATTTTGGCCAACTGTGGAGGAGTACTTCAAACTTTAATATGGAAACATTAAACAATACAAAGAGCACAATCAAAGATACTAAGAATCATAACAAATGTCCCTTGATATGTTAAAAATAATAACATTCATAAAAACTTAAATATAGCAGCAGTTCACGAAGAGCTCAACAAAATCACAACTAACTACGCCATCAGATTGTCGCATTATCCAAATTTGTTGGCAAGGAACTTTCTAAATATACCAAACAATGCGTAACTAACTAAAAACTAAATTATCTCATCATTAGAATAAGACAATGCGTACCCACCCCGTATCAGTACTCACTTTATGAAGGACTCAATTATATTTGTTAAACATTATTGTAAAATTTCAACTAGAATGACAGATTCACTAAATTCTAAGCTTTTTAAAAAAAATACATATATATGTATATGTACATTTGATCATGTTTGGAAAACACATAAGATGAAATTTGGTTCCACATTCGGAATCTTGAGGTTATAAACGAATTTTCATAACTTGTCTTCTGTCATTTAAGACATTTCTGCGGTTTAAGTATTAGCGCCACGCTACCCTTCGTGTTTTACAAGGGAAGCGATCAAGTAGTGAAATATATCTCGGATGGATGTACAAAACAACCGACATCCAGATGAACCACCGAAACGGTAGACAAGATTATTGGGGTTCTCTATCTGAAGAAGTGTAATATGATTGCAAACAAACTAAAGCGCACCATGGTGTTGTAATTATTTCATCTAACTTTATCAAATTGATTTAAATACCACTCAAGGCCCGAATGTTTAATTGTTTTTTAATTTTTCATAAATATTGAAGTTTTGTAACATTTGTTAGGAGTGTAATTTGGTAATCAAAAATTATTGTTTAATAAATTAATAAAATGTAAAAAAAATTAAGTTTAATTTTTTTTTCTCTTTTTATTTTTAAAATTATAAATATTTTATTATGAATGCCATGAAACGTTATTGATTCGAAGGTACTACAATGGACCTCTTTGATCTTACCATGCAGATTTTCACAAGATATTTGTGTTCCATACCATCAACATACATTTTATTATAATATTTTACATACACCCATATTCTGTTAGACCCATCTCGCGAGATCGCGTCAGAATATCTCTGACGAGATAGTTTTGTATTCTGTTTGACACCACAGACGTGATAGCAAATTGCCGCGACGGCAAATGCCTAAACAGTCTCGTGAGTAATTTCTGTTAGACCTTTTACGAGACGAGATAGCCATTTTTTATCTCGTCAAAAATTGTAAGCGATAGAGTATCTCGTCAAAGTATTTTGTGTTCTTTTTATCAAAAAATTTAATTAAATAAATAAATTGAATAGTAAAATAGTTAAGTAAAGATTAATAAACAGTTTTTCATTATTGTTTTTGCATTATTAATAAAATTGTTATATAAAATTATTATAAATTTGAAAAAAAAAAACCATCTTTACTATTACTGCTTTACTACGTTTATGTACTAAACTAAAAAATATATTTAAAACATAAATATATTTATATTTATTTTTCATTTAAAAAATATTTTAAAACTAATACTAAGTTAGTGGGGTTAACACTTTCCAAAAATTTTATAAATCATATTTCGTTTATATACCAATAATTATTTTTGATAGTAAAAAATTATCAGTACTACCAACAAATAAAATGTTCTATCGCGCCGCTTACAGTGTCTAACAGAAAGGCATATTCAGCGAGACGAGACGAGATGAATTTTTTCTTCTCGTCAACGATGGGTCTAACATAATATTATTTAGAAATTTTTTTATTCTATTAAATTTCTAGTAAATAAGATTTATTTTCAATTTCATAATAATTAATGATGATTAGTTATTTATTATAAAATTAAATATCAATGTAAAAATTTGTTAAGAATTTTTAATAAATTTTTAAAAGTCAAAACCAATGTAATTTAACATTAATCAAAATTTATTGATAAATCAAATAATTTTTAAACCTTACGAAATGTATAAAATTTCTTCATAATGAAGTTGGCTACACAACACAGCCACACTAATTAAAATATAAAACTCAATTGATTGTTATAGTGTGAATTATTTATATGTAGTTTGTCATAACTGTATTTACAGTAGTTAGTCAGTTTAGTTGCCTCTTACTTTTGTTAAGTGATTAAAGTTTTTAAAGGTTTTATTTTTTAAATATTAAAATAATAATAAATTCTAATTAAATTCTAATTTAAAGTTTATTAAAATTTGAAATTTGTATGTTTTTGTATAATGTATTTGTTTTTAATGATATAAAAAGTTATATTATAACAATTAATTACTTAAAGTGAAATTAATCAAATGAATATCATGTTGTTTTACATTTTGTGATTTTTATTTTTATTTTTCTCGTTATTATTTTTGTTGTTGACATTTCTAAAATAAGTGTAAAACATTTTAATATTAATACATACATAAATTGTGTTATTAAATAGGTGCAAAATTAAATTGAAAAAAAAAAACAATATTCAAACAATTTTAATAATTGATAAGGTGTGTGTATTGTAAAAAACACTAATTTTTGAAACTATACTTAACTAAGGAGTATATATACATATTTGCATATGGATATGTAGTTATAATTCTTGATTTGAAGAAAGTTAAAAAGTAAGTAAAATTAAATGTAAATTATTTCATTCAGTGATTATTTTGTTTATTGATATTAAATAATTTGTAACTATCTAGGTACTTTGATTAAATTTGTATTGTATTTTTATTAATGTAAATTATGAACAAATTTGTAGGTTAAGTTTTCATATTATTTCTTTGGTCGCAACAAATAGAAAACTTATAATGTATATCAAATTACTATGATATTATGTTCCCTACTATTTTGTTTCAGTATCTTGCAGCATGTTCGCATTGTGTTTAAATTACGTTTGTTAACTAACCATGGTTGAAAAAAAGTGTTCGCATTATAGGTACAAACTATATAGTTATAAAAATACTGGAGCAAGCAATACTTTTAAAAAAAAATTTTTAGTTGATTAATAATTAATAGTTGATTTTGTAAGTATTGCAAAAGGACAAAATGCTATTAAAAATAAAAAATGATATATTAAAAATTAAAATTTTTAAAAATAAATTAAATCATCATTATATTCATTTGTACAATTTACAAGAAATATCTGGGAAAAAGTTTTTTGCTTCATAATTTTTGGTTTATTCCTTGTTTTTAGTTAGGCAAATATAGGTATATATATTTCTGTCGTATATTTTAGTTTTTGGTGATTTTTATTTTTTTTTTTAATATTAATTTATTTTCTTTTATTATTTTTACAATTAATTATTTATACTATTAATTGTCTGAAATATATCTTGTTGAATATGTGGGTCTAGGTCATAGATATATTATAAAATATAGATTGGCATCTTGGTATTGCTTTCTCTTTCTCTCTAATACATTATCACATTAATTATTAAATGTCAGATTTAACCAAAAATGAGCGTATGTTTTTCAATATTTCAAATCAGCTAATTTGATTTTATAAATTTGACAACCATTTCTTAATATTTTGATGGTTTTGTAGAATAGATTCTTTTCAATTTTTTCTTATTGAATTTAAAATTAGTTTTGTTTTTTAACATTTTTATCTACACATTTACTAACTATCTATTTTTTATAGTTTTTCTGTTTTAAATATATTATTTACGCTAATACGATAATTTGAAAATCATTTTATTTCATTTTATTAATTGCAATTTTAGAGCATTGGAAAACGTTTTCAAAGAAAAATAGAGGGGAAAACTTTAAATTTGATGGGAATGATAAATGTTATATACATGCATATAATACAAGTGATTAGATAATAATAATAATACTTATAAATAATATAAATTTGTATACATATCATCTAATATTTTTTAATATTATCAATATATATGTAGATATAACTAAAATTTCACGGGAATATATAAATAATAGAATCTATGTGAATTTAGTTTTATAAAATAATATATAATGTATACGATAAAGTAAAAGAATTTTTTCAAACTTTTGTTCATTTTATTTAGTTTAACATCAAATTGTATCAGCCCATGTATCAAATTTTGTTTATATAATTCTTATCAAGAACATAAATATATACAAGAATTATCTTAAATTAATTGAGATTTTACGTTAAAAATAATCCAATTATTAAAATTATTGTAATTTTATATTTCTTTTACTCTAAAACTTTTCATATTACATTGGTGCGAAGTTTCCATTTTGAAGGGAATTATTTGCAGTAGAAACTAAATTATCTGAACTCAAATTTTTCAAAAATAGCTGACCAAAAGTGGCTGAAAATTTTTATTCTAATTGCCAATCTATATTTTATATATCTATGGTCTAGGTACATATATTTTAGATTTGTTTACATTTTGACTTGTTTGAAACTTCAAAAATATCATTGTCAGGTTACACAAAAATAAAAAATACGATAAAAACTACGATATAACATAAAAGCAGGGTTGTGAACGTGAATTTAACATAATTTAAGTGTGATTTATTTTGAGCTATAGTCACAAGTTACAAGTATGATTAGTTTTATATGAAAAAAAACCAAATCGCACTTAAATTATGCTTATACTTTAGTTAGGGACTCAACCATAGCTAACTCGTTAAATGCGCATATAGTATTACACTAGTTATTTTTATTATTGTAATAATCATGCATATAATAATAAATTATGTATTCCTATTATAAATAGTGTCATTTTTCGATGTACATTTTTTGTAAGCATTCCAAGCTGAGCACGAGGTTGCCTTTCGTTATATAAGGTCGTGTACCCCATCCGTGTGGCATTGAAATACTTTCACAATAATTGTATGTAGTTTCAAAATAAAATTTTTTCGTCTTAGAAATTTATTGTTCTTTTCTAACAATCTCAAGCAAAATGTTTCAATTTATTTTTGTATATAGTAATTATACAGTGAAATGGTGAAGTTATCGGCTAAGTCCTTTTTTTTATTATTATTTCACCATGAAATAATTAGATTAAAAAGTTCAATCATATTCTAGAAGTTGACTATCCTTACGACAAATTGAATTAATCTGCAAATATTTGAAAAAAGTGAAATAGACAGAGCTTCAGCAGAATATATTATTTTTGAAAAATGAAATTAGGATTTAACTACGTAACTTACAACTTATACAAAATCTTTCAAAAATAAATTTAATTTTTTATTTTTTAAATCCAAAAAAGATTGACAGTGCGACCAATATGTATATACAATAAATAAGAAAACGCGAAAGTAAAGTAAGAAATATGGGTTTGCTATGGTGTGCAACATAAAATTAAAATCCAATTTTGCTACAAATTTTTCGTAAAAACCTTAGAGTCGATTTTTTAAAATCAAATTTTTTGGATGAACGACAATATGATTCTGGGATGCCAATATAAATGAATATCAGGAATAAAATTGGAAAAAAGTTATTTAAATTATTAAATATTATACAAAATGTACTAAATGTACAGCTTTTCAAGATTAATTTTAAACATTCCGTGGAAAAAAATTTATTTTCAGATTTCACTATCTGAGCAACATTAAAAACATAAATTAAAACATAAATAATTTAATTTTTGAAAACTTGAAGAAATTTTAAAATTTCTAATAATGTTTTTTTTTTTTTTATATTTATAATCACACTTCTTCAATTTAAATTCCTTTTGTTATTTCAGTTTAATTTGACAAAAATTGATGTCGAACATAGTTTTTAAGAATAAGTAAGAGTTAGTATGAAGATGTTTCCACATTTAATTAGGAAATTAATTTTGGAAAATTCATTACACATTTCAATTTATGTAATAAAATTTTCAGTGCCGTACCTCAAGAACGAAAACATAATTTTACCTGACTTACTGACAAAAACATAGAAGCCTAACAAAAGAAGAAAATGAGAAAGATAATAGAATTTCTTAAATCACTTCAAGTTTTGTTGTTACATGACAGTTTGTGGTGTAATTTCAATAGTATTTCATTTGCGAAACGTCAATTGCAGAAAGTCCACAGTAGTGCATTGTCTATACACAACTTGATATAAAACAATTATAGTTTTTGTGTGCCATACTCACTTCTGCATTTTAAAATTGATTCTTATGCATTTACAATTTGACAATATAAACACACACATAGATAGATACACACATAGATATATTTGTATAACTCCATTGTAATAATATACTGATTTATTTCTTCAGTATTGTTGTTTTTTTTATTTTAAATAAATTTTCTGAAATCTAAAATTTTTCTAATTCAATTAAATCTATTTCATACAAATAAACAACTCTACAACTTTAAACTAAAATTAATTTTTTTTTTAATAATAAAATTCTTTCTATTATTATTATTTAATAGGATTAAATAGGATTAAATAAAAAACAGTAGACATTATGCATATTGTATTCAAATTAATTAAAATTTAATTCAATATTATTAGAAAATTGTAAAAAATTTTTTATACAAAATATAAATTTGATACACATACATACACAATACTTTGCATAATTATAATGAAGTTATATGAATCTAAGATCCAGTTGGAAATATTATTTTATAGACATTAACAATTCCTTTTAACTTATTTATGTGGACATAGGATTGAAAAATATGTCTTATAGTAATATGGATTCATTTATGCCGAAAGTGTTGAAAATATGATATAGATCGAAAGAGTTGAATATTTTAGTTCCCATTTTTATTTATTTTATACTTATTGCTCTATGAATACAATCTTAGAAATATTATCAAAGTGAATATTTAAGATACTTAATCCAGTTTTATCAAATAATGAAAAAATAGTTTGTGATGGGAGAGTTCCATTGAATTGATTCTTTCTAATAAAAATTAATACTACTTTTTATTAAAAAATATTGATGGTCATAAATAAGTTTTTATGATAATAAATAAATCAGTTGTAAATCAATTTTTTAATAAGTTCAACATAAACGAATGATAAGCCGATTCGAAGTAGAAAGAAATGAACGTCAGTTCTCCACAGTCTTTTTCTTGACTGGTACAGATTTTAATGTTTTATTAGTTGTCTATTTTAAACGATTTATGGGGACACAAATATATCTGACAAACGTCAGACTAAATTTAAGCTAGTTTGAGCTTTCAGTTCTAAGTACAGTTACAATGAAAGAAATTGTTATGTTCACATAATTGTATTGTACATATATATACCTAGTCCCTTTTTATCGGAAATAAAAAAAATTCTGGGAAAAAGTTATATACAAAACAAAGGTATATGTATCTCATTGAGTTACACGTGCCTTTCAGAATATTCCAATACAAAATATTTTTTAGGGAAGAAGTACCATAATATTTTTCTATATTTTTTCTACATATGTTTTCTATAAATTTTACAGACTCGAACATTTGGATAAGGTTTTTACTATTATAGTGTCCCTTAAAAATTTAATATCAATATCAATGCAGTCCCATTTATTTAAAATTTAAAATGTTTCAGCTGTATTTAAAACAAAATAAATATATCCAAGCAAATAAATGAATTGAATGGACTAGAACATGTTCAGTTCTTCTCCTTCTCTTCTACTTTAAATAGGCATTTAGTGCCTGTTTTTTTCAATATAAATATTTTTCTCTTCAATTTTGTATTGAAGACGTCCAGCATGCATACCATCTTTTTGGAGATCTTCCTGGTACACGTTTTACATTGATTTGGCCATGCATTACTACCTTTGCCAGCCGACCTTCTGCCATTCTATTTACATGATCTCCGCAGTTTCTTGGTCTATTTCGACTTAAACGGACAATATCTTGTATGTCGCATACGTTCCTGATGTCGTTTCTACATTTTTTATCTTTTAATGTGTATCCACATATTTGCCTCAGAGTTCGCATTTTCTATTTTGATTTAGATGTGCCAGCGGTTGTTTCAATAGAATATGTTTGTGTGGGCCGAACACAGCTTTTGTATATTCGTGTTTTGTTTTCTATTAGCATGTATTTGTTTCTCCATAATATAACATCTTGGAGATAACCTGAAATGGGTGCGGGTTTTCCTGCTTGAGTTCTTCTTTCTGTTTCTGTGTTGCGAGAACTGGTGATATTTACGCCCAGATATTTAAAATTGAGTATTTGTTCAATTATTTTTGATTGTTAATGGATAATTTACATCTGATGAGATCCTTCGAAATAATCATGGATTTGTTTTTTGTTGGAGATACCTTCATGTTGTACAATTTGGCAGTTTCGTTATATCTGAATAATAATCCTTGGTACTTCATTCTCTGCGAGTAGTAAAGTGTCATTTGCGTAACATATGATATTAATGTTTTTATGGCCAATTCGATATCTTCAAGAGGTGTTAACTATGTTTTTGATTATTTTATCAATTATTAAGTTAAACAGAGTTGGACTGAGGCTATCACCTTGTCTAATACCTTTTGATGGAGCGATATCTTCGGTGTGCATGTTATTCGATTTAATTTTTGTTTTGTTATTTACTTACAGATCTTGTATCAGTCCTATTAAACTGTCATTAATTTCTTTTTTTTCTAATATTTGAATCACATCATTCAATTGTACTATGTTAAAAGCTTGACTCAAATCTACGAAGAACATATTTATTTAATATTTATTTATTTATTTATTTCTTGTTTAGATCAAACAGATTACAACTAAGTCTTAAACTAAACATACCCATAAAGATAGGTTTATTGAATTCAATTGATTTTTCCTGAGTATAAATACGGCATCGGTTCAATTAGTTCAAAAATTTGTTAACTTACAATTAAATATGTTTTCAAAAACTACAAATGGTTCAAAGTAATTTATTTATTTATCAAGTGTCATCGACTTATTTTCAAAATATTTTATCTTTTCTACTCAGTCTTACTAATTCACCTAATAAAATAGTTTTAAATATTTTTTTTATTTTGAATCATTTTTATCATTATTTTACGACTATTTTACTCTCCAAAATATTAGTCATTAACCAGTTAATAAAAATGATTAACTCTAAAAATAAACTATTTTTTTTCTTTTTTCACTTGTTATAAATCCTTTAAAATTTATTTAATTCTTCAAATATTCCTAAATTTTAACCAGTGTTTTAATTCTTTAAATATTTTGATGCCATTATTATATTTTGTTGGATACTCCTTGAAAACGTTATTAATACTTAAAAATATTTAATTCTTATAACTGGTTTTTTTTTTGTGCTAACTAAATACTTAACAAATTCTCAACATACCCTAAAGGCTTAAAATATTTTATATTTATTTAGTCCGGACAGTAAATAAAAATAAAATATGCACACCCCAAAACAATTTTGCTAATAATAATAATAATACAACAATAACAATAATAATAATAATAATAAAAAAAATTATAATAAAGAAAAGGACAACAAAATCTGGTTCGTGTCATTATAAGCAAATAACTTTCATTTTTTACTTTTATTGCTTTTCTACGTGATATCAACAAAAATTTTAAGATCTTCAATTAATATTTTTATCTACATAAAAAACAAAATTTTTAGATAAACTCGAAATTAATTTTTGGTACTTGTTCTTGTTCACTTCTCAAATTTAGTATGTATATAATTATTAGAGTAAAATTTCGAATACAGTTCAAACAACCTAATTATTTATTAAAAAAAAAAAGATAATAATAATTAAATTCCCTAACAGTCCTAACACTATATTAACCCACTTTAGTAATTAAATTGTTGTTATAAAAACTTGTAATTAAACATTGTTACGTTGCCAATAAAATTGTAATATTTAAGATTAAAGAAGATCTAGTATCGGCAAGCTCTCGTATTTCTTTAATCTGGTGTTGGAGCATATAGTGAATACACAGTGCACTATATTTTACAACTCGGTGCAGTTCCTGAGTTATGCTGATATTATCGGAACGAGCAGTCATCGAAGCCTTTACACAGATTGAAGAGGAAGCAGGTAAAGCGGGTCTTCTCATAAATGGGAATAATATATATGCTGCTACCAAATAAATAAAATGTCTTCACAACATAATATAGGAGGCAACATCACCATCGGCTCATATAATTTTGAGGTAGTTCAGGAGTTTATTTACCTTAGAACCAACATTAACTTCACCAATAACGTCAATGTTGAAGTAAGGCCTTCGCCTTACCCTTGAAAACCGTTACTATTTCGGTTTGTCCAAACAAATGGTTCAAAGCTCCTGTCCCAAGGCACAATTATACAAAGCGATCATCCTTCCCGTGCTGTTATATGCTTCTCGTTGACATTACCAAAAGCAACTAGGAATCTCTTCGAATCCAAGCCTGCAGAGATTCCGCAAGTGACCGAAGTCAGTGGAGGATAATTTAGTGTGGGGCCATCTTCAATGTCTGTAGTGCCCAACAAGTAGGTAGTAAACTATAGTGATAATATTATGGGTTGTATGCCTAATGGGATAAGTAATTCTAGTTGTGACAGATATTAATTTATAAATTTGAATTACAATAGACTAATTTGACATTTCCATGGTTTGTGTCTTGGAGTTAATCTCAACTTTAACTGTTCCAAATTGATGCCAATTCTAAATCATGTAAATAAAAAATAAAAATTGTCAATTTAAATCGTCAATAACTGTCAATTTGGTATCTAAAGAATTAATGAGTCTTTTATTAGGCACACCACTCTAAACAACTCAATTGCCCACCTATCTCCACCCATGCATCTATGCTGGACAACCACACGTATAAAAGTAAAAAGAACATCCTGGAAAACTGCACATTTTTTTACACATTTTTCTGTCAAACTTGGGCATCTTCTCTAACCAAACTAGATATCAAATCTGAATAAATAAAAACTGTAAAGAACCAATCTTAATAAATAAAAGTTGAAACTTTTAGGTAAATAATCAAGATTTTGATATTCGTAGTATTTCTTTTTTTGCTATTGTTTAATTTCAATATGAAATAAAGAACAATTATTTGATGTTATTATCTGGTTGAGTGTAAAAATACCGTTATGACATTGTCACTATTATCTAACGGTATTACAAACATGGGAGAACCTCATTCAGTATTTGCTTCATTATTGTCGTTGGTGCTTCCAATTACTAAATCTATTTTTTTTAAAAATATTTTTGCATTTAGCTTTGCTTTGCTTAACTCTCAAAGATTGATTTCTATATCTCTTTTATTCTAATAACGTGTGCGGCTTTAACTACTTTACTATACTTATATTTGTTTTTAATTTGTTCATAACTTACATTTTCCACCTTCTAGAGATTTTGAAACATAGAGTTAAATAATAATTATATAGTAATTGCAATGGATGGTGCCTGCAATCAATTATAGGAACCATGTGAACACAAAATCAATGTGAAAGTGCTCGTAGCTCTGTAAATGTTTAACATATGCTACATACGTTTCCATTTCCGCTTAATGGGTACCATTCTAAGAAAGAGATCTTTATACTCTCAAGCCTTTAAGGAACCATATTTAAATGTAGGTAATCAGTAAATACATAACTTTATTCTCAAAAATTTTCTTTTAAAGATTGTTTTCTTTTCAAGGTTGACAAGAACTGCCTTATACCGATGTTGTGGTTTATTTTCATGTTTTGGATTGAATACGACAACCGAATATAGCTATTAAAGATTTCTAAATTTTCATCTCTAACACCCTTTATTACCTAATTTTTAGGTAACCATAATGGCCTCTATTCCTGTAATGTATTCGGCTTTGTATTCAGTTGTTCATAATTGAATGTATATTCATTTATGTTGCTTGCATATTTTTCAACTGGCTATTAAAGTATAAATAAAACAATTGAAATAAATGAAACACTCTTCGCTAACAATCTAAATGAATTGCAACACCTGGTTCAAGAAATTAACCAGAGAAACAAACTTCATGGTCTCTAAATATTAAAATTAAAAAAAGAAAAAAATGTTATAGTGAGCAAAAGAACAACAAGTTTACTAACAATGACACCGTTAAATATTTGGGTTGTTAGCTCGAATAGGATGGAAATCCGGATAAACAAATCAGGTGAAGAAAAAATGACAATATCCTAGTTTTGAAAAGATAAAAAAGTACTCTTCAATTGAAATTGTTATGTTTGGTCAGTACTTTTATATTGAAGTCTAAAGTTGCCCAAAGACGATCCAACTTGGTCATACAATTAGTCGTGCGTACAACTTGTCGTCAGACTACCCTACACACGTTACAACTTTTTCTACATCCAGTTGTACAACCACCAAATCTGATTTAGGTTCATTCAGTCAATTGCAATCTATACAATTATATTTTTTTAGTTACTGAACAAAAATTTAGGATTTTAATTTTATATTACTTAAACGCAACTTAATTATTGTTAAGTGGATTTTATAAAAAAAAACAATATGAGCGGCAATAGTCTGGAATCACATATAGTTTAGCAATTTTAATATATTTTATTTTTTTTAAAATTATGTGCGGATAGTGTCCAATATTTTATCAAAATAAAAAACTGAAATATCATACCTATTTATGTTTTTCAATAAAATGTTGTACAACTGCCTATACACAGTAAAACTACCAGCAGACAACCAAAGATTCCGCCAACAAAAATCAATTTTTTGGATTTCCTTTAAACTTATTATCCAGCCATCAAAATAATTGTACAACTGCCCACACACGATGCAATTTGAAAAGTTGTACAAGAAGTTATACGACCAAATTAGATCATCTATGAGCAGCTTAAGCTTTAAAAATGAAAATACTGAATAAATAAGAAGCCAAATTATCAAACGAAGAAAGATAAGCTATTTTGGCCATATAATGAAGTATAGCAAATACGAACGGATTCACAACCACATTTTGTAAATAATTTTCCAGAATAAACCCAAATTTATATATAAAAAAAAATTAAATAATTTTTATGTGAATTAAAGTAGCAAAAAAATGTCAGAATTTAACTACCTTTGTTCTTTTATCAAATTTAATAAAATTAATCAATTTAATATCTACTAAGTTTTTACAATATCAAATCACCGAAGAAAGTCAATAATAGAGAACATAATGGACGGAAACGTTCAAAATTATTTTACTGCGAATTAATGCGATCAGTTCATTTTTCAGATTTTTTAAATTATCCCTCAGTCCAAACTGGTTTTTAACAATGTAATCTCTTATTTTTTAGATAATTTCTTATTAATAATCTAAAATTTCTTACTTATATCAGGTAGCAGCTAAAATACTGAAATCAATATTTATTGATTCTAACCTATTGATCCGATACGTCTAGATCTAAGTTATACAGTTTTCATCTAAAATATTTTAAGTAATTTATTTATGCTATCCATAATTTAGTCGATAAATTTCTTACAAATACTTTATAATAAATTATATCATAACATTTTTAATTTACATAAAATTGTTAAATTTATAAAAAAAAAACAATTAAATTTCTAACTTTTTAAGCATATAAAAAGTTTAAAACACATAATTTTATTAATAGAAAATTTCAAAACTTTAACGGCCAATATTTAAGTGCAATATAAAATGTAAAAAAAAAACAACAAAGTTTAAAACAAAATGTTTTTTTTTAGTTTAATTTTAAATAAAATACACTATCATTAAATTTCACATTTGAATTATTTTTTTTATTTGTTTATTTATTTTTTTCATTTAATTTTACGCATTAAAAATTTCATTATAAAATTAAATTTATTATTACTTTTTTTTTTCTTGTATTTAATTTTATAATTTTTTAAATGAAATGAAAAATTAAATAAAATAGAGAGAAAAATTTTTTCATTTAATTTTGAAATTAAAACAAATAAAATTAAATTAAAACCCATAGACAATTAATATACCAATACATATTATATTGTATGTATACAATACAATAATGACCGGTAGGTGAATTAAAATTGAAAATTATTATGATACATAATAATGTATATATATATATGTGTGTGTATATGGGAAAATTATTTTCACAGTAAAAATTGTTTAAACATTGATTTGAGTAAAACTGAAATTTTGTAATTGATTTATTTTGCAAAAATTTGGAGCCACTTTCACTATCTTATAATTTAAAGTGACTTCGACATTAGTTTGAAATCCTCTCGCTTCTGATTTTCACATACCGTAGAATAACACTATTAGTGGTGTTATGAACAACACGGGGCTCCCTTTAAGCGCATTTGGCATTCAAGAGTTATAATACCCCTTTAAACATCTTTTTGACATATCTTATGCAGTTTATCTTTTTTTTGTTTTTAAGTTAAGCTAAAGATTAAGTTTCGAGCAATACGAGTGAACAGTTTGGACTATTGGACATTTTGAATAAATGTGTTAATATTACTCTTGAACTTTTGTAGATTGTATGAAGGTATATTTTTACATTGTGGAAACAAGTTTCTTATAGTTCCACATTTGGGAAAATTTGACTAAAAACGAATTCCAATAGCCAGTTTTGAGCCACCTTGAAATTTGCACTGAGTAGGGATGTGCACTTGATGCCTCTCTTGTTACTCGGCGAAAATATTTCAGAGGTGGCATTAAGATTTTGATTCATCTGAATAAGTGCCTAAACCTACGAGATATCTATAAAATAGGGAAAGTGCTCTAATAACAGGACGATTTGCAAGCTTTTGAACTTTGTTTTGAAAATTTAGTGCGGTTCGTGATGCACTGGCCCATACATGTGAATTGTATTCCAACTTAGGTCGTATCTATGATTTATAGATATTTAGTATGTCCTGTAGAGAAAAATACGTTTTGAAGCGGACTAAAATAGCCTAAACATCTTATGATATTTTCAGCAATGTTGTTGATCTTCATTCCCAGTATGTACACCTCCGAATAATAGGGTGGGATAGTTTTGCACGAGACTACACAGCTTTGAGTATCTTAAATATTTTTTGACATATCTTCAGCAATTCAAAGAGCAGAAAATTGCATTTCAGAAAATAATCTATGTATATCGAAAAATATACCGTTATAATTCATATTTACAATAAATTTGAAGATTCCGCAGATCTTAAGATGGACAAAATCTGGCTTTGGAAATTTGCTTATTATCTAAGCCTTGAATATCTAAAATCAAACAACATTTCCACACTCAAACAGTAATATTACAAGTTATAATTTGCACAAATTCAAAACAACTTTTTGCACGTCAATTTCCTTTAATTTGCATCATAATTTCCTTATCCCTTACCTTCCCTATCACAACCAATTGATACTTAAATATTAAATGTTAACGGTTAAACATCTAGGATAGAATTTAAAATAAATAAAAAAAACGAAAAAATATTATTTCTCTTGTTGGTTCTCTTGTTGATCGGTACAAAAATGCAACATTCTCACCCTACTTGAAAATTTGGTTTTACAGTTTTGAAAAGAATTAAAGGAATTTAATCTATGTCGTTTTTTGCAGTTCCTAGTCTTGACCGTGTAATACAAATACAAAATTATTTAAACAGTAATAATTTTCATTGACAACATCGTAACAACATTTTTAATATTTTAAATTATTATTTTCGTATTCTTTTTTATAGCCGACGGAGTTTCCTGTATAAGCCTAGTGAAATAATTCTAACTGTATAATTTTTACATATTTGATTCTGATTTCAATGTGTTAATTGTTTCACCTTACATTTCAAAAGTCAAAATTTATTAAGTCTGTATTAATTCCAAACTTGTATGGCAACTCCTTTAAAATAATATTTCTTCTTTTAACAAAAAAATCAGTGTTTGTAATGATTTCATACTGTTGTATACAAGTTGTATACCCCTGCCATCTATATACTGTCAAATAATGCACATTAAATATGATGTACTTACATTTTGTACACCGTATTATACCTGTAGATGTACATTATGTTTGTACTATACTTGTTTTGTACTTATCTTATATTCTTATATTCTGCATACTGTACAGTTATAGATTGATTTAAGTTTTTACTTTTGAATATGGAGTAGAAGGCATACCATTGTTCGCTAAACTATACAATTGCTTTATTTCTAATCTAACGCTCTACTGTAGTCCATTTGTACTCTAATTACGAATTATCCTACTATAGCTAACTTATACTCATTATTATATAAGTTAACAACCAATAATTTAAATAATTTATTAACTTACCTACCACAACCAATTTACTAACTTAAATTTTAATATTTTCATTAACAAAAATACAAATAAAATTTTCAAGAACAAACATTGTAAATTCTTAAGTTCTTGAATTTCAAAATAATAAACTTAAATCACACGTTGATACTTAAATTTCAAAACAATGTATTTATTTTTATTAATAGAACAAAGTTCAACATTCTGATTGTTTTGATATTTAACTCTGGTTAAAATAAACAATAACAATTTATAAAAAAACTTAAATTTTTAATTAATAAGCATTTTTTAAAATATAAAAATTACTACTTTGTAATCAATTTTCTTTGTTAAAAGACAAATTTGCATTATCAAAAATTCTTTAATATTGTAAACTAAATTTTAAAGAAAATAATAATTATTTTTTTTTTTGTTATTATAAGAAATAATGTATTGCAATTTTTGAAAAATATCGATTAATCAAATTTTTATTGATTTTGTAATCTTGCTCTAAATTCCAATTTATGTTCTTTGTTTTAAAATAGTATAAAAAGCAAGAAAATTCTTATTAGAATTTAAGTCTTCATTTGATTGTAATAAACGAAGGTTCACCTTCCTAAAAAAAAAAAAAATGTGTTTAAATTAACTTATATATATTATTCTGCATTTATCTGGATGTTTGTAAGTTCGACGGAACGCTCCAACACATATACAAATTGCATATGTATACAAATTGGTTTGGTGCTTTTTTTTAACCCCTGTCTACCATGCTGAACCTTTGCAGGAAAAATTGATTGCATGAACTATATTTTTTTAATTTAATGTTAGTCTTCTTCGCAAATAATAAGGAAAAATAATAAATAATAATAATAATATAAATAAAACAAACAATTTTTTTGATTTATAATAATAAGGACTTATAGAAATTTAATCAATAGTTTAATATGGTATAATAACCAAAAGGCAAACAGCATTTAACACAAAAAAAAAACATAATTCACTCAAAGGTTATTCTTATTACTTAAAATTATACATAATAATACACATGTGTATCAGCATATTTGTATTGTATAATATTATACATTATACTACTTTATTGCTTCTACCTTTTATTTTTCTCATTATTGTGTGCGTAATTCACTTCACTCAAAAAAAATTATTTTTGTTTTTTTTTGTTTTTTTTTTATTATTTGCTGTATCTGTATTCTGTATGTTCTATATGCTCCATTCCAAAAATATTATTTTATTTTCAGTGTTAAGTGTTCACATTTCACTTCACTGTTCAGGTTAACTGTTCAATCAATAGAACTTGATAGAAGTAGAGTAAGATAATTAACTCTACTTCTACGCCGGATAATAAAACATTGTTTTTTTTAAATTGAAAATTATTGATGAAAATGTTTTTGTATTTTTCGTAAATTTTACCAATTTAGATACAAAATTTTGAATATATAAATTATGAATATTTTTTAAAAATAACACAATACCATAATAACAGTTTATTCATATAGCAAAATAAGATCCTTATACATTATACAAAAGACAAAATTTATATGAAAATAAGATCCCATTTTTAAATTTGCTCTCCCGGAGGAGACTACGGTATAATTTACTCAATAACGCTAATACGGTATAATTTATACTAAATGGAACCCAACTAACGAATTATAACTAAATGGAAGTGAGTACGAGTATACCATACAAAAATACAAACATTTTATACAAATTTGTTGGTATGGTACTTCTTTTTCTGTTATATAAAAAAGATTAGTGTTAGGCCAATATAAACATAAATAAAAATAAATAAAAAGTGATATAAACATAAGTACTGTAATTTCGGAACAAAGAAAATAATGAAAGAAAAAAAGAAACTAGGATTTATTTTGCTTCCGTCATTTATGACGTGTTACAAAGCTAGTTTTTAAATAAAGACTTACATTTTAAATGCAATTAATTCAAATTCGATTTAATATAACTTACTATGTATTAGATATTCAGGGCTGATTGTAAGGTTCTAAAATAATTGTCCAATTTGTTATAAATAATAAAATACGATTGGTTCTACCAATTTTAAAGTGCTATAAAAACTGCATTTATTGTAAATTCGCCTTCATAATAGCATAGCATTTCATTTTATTTTTATCGATAACCAAATTATATTCTCAATTAATTCCAAAGAATAATTAACAACTTTTTTTTATATGTAGATGCCTTGAGCGGGTTTCGAACCCGTTACCTTTTGTTAAGTAGTCATATGACATAACCATTACTCCATATCGGTTAGCGGTTTTTTTATATGTGTTTTTGTATTTTGTTGATTAGTATTATCGGAACTTCAACATGGCTAGGATTCATTGAGCTGTTGAAAATTTTTAGAGATGAATGAAAAATAAAACTAAATAACACTGTAATTTTGAATAAATAGATAAATTTCAGTTTTACTGCGCATTATAAAATTGCATAAAAGATGTCGACCTCAATATGCACAGTGTTACACATCTTTTTATTTCTATCTAATAATCACCAAGACAAAAGGGTATATAGCTAGCTGGTAGTGCAAAAATTTTATTACATTATTTATTATTTCTTTTTATTTTACTTTTTGAACAAATTTATACGATAACTAAAATCTTAATAATATTATGTTCACACACTTTTAGCAATGACTGTATGTATATTATTTAATTTTTAAATAACAAATGAACTGGTACTTAAAATGTTATTATACATTTCGAATTCTAATTATGTAATGGAATTATTATTGATTTGTTCAATTCAAATTTAATATTAATTTAATTGGTTTTTTAATTTGTTACTTGCACTCGTAATAATAAAACTGTACATAGCTGTGAGGGGTTTTTGTTTTACAAATAAATTTAATTTTTGTTGTCAATGAAAAAATCGGGTGATGAACTATTTTGCATCAAAGTGCAACATTTGTTTTATGTATAGTTTTAGTATATGATAGTATATGAACTAACTAGCGAGTTGATAAATAACCGATAAAAAACCGATGAAATATTAATCAAGAAAATGATTTAAAGCTGGTTTGACGAACGATATTTCATGATAGTTATATAATCTGACAACTAATTAGACCATATCCGCTCACAGCATGCATGTGGTAAACAATATTTTCTTTGATAGCTCCGAAGTTGTATTAAATTTTGATGAATTCATTATTTCCTGACAAAACTTCTTCAAATTCGTTTCCTGGTTTCCTTCTTAGTAAAACTAAAAAAACTAAATAAAACAAATTTGAAAATGTGAAATATCGACGAATTGCACATCCCCATCTATCTCAATATCTTGACAAAGAGTTTTTTAAGATTTTTCGCAACTTTCCATTTGGAATAGTTGGTCATTTTACAAACGAACGTTTGGTATAATGAGACATTTCTCAAAACAAAAATATTTGGCCAGTATATATTTCCAAAAAAAGGAAATTATAATTGATTATTTACACTAATTTTGTTTTTGTCTGAAGCCTTTCATCACAACAACAATAAAAATGAAAAAAGCAGTATATTATGAATGAGTATGACAATTTTGAAAATAAATATATATTTTTTTTAATGTGTTATGGAACCAGGTGTAGATAGAAGGAAGATGTAGTGAAAAAATAATATTCATGCATTATAATGAGAGATAAATACATATTTAATAATAATAATAATGTCCCAACGACCAATTACCCTCTCCGCGGCACGGGATACCAATTATAACTACGCGGGGAGTAACCATTCTCATTATTATTATTTTATTATTATTTAGCATTTGACTAGGAGTGTCGTATAAAAGGTCATCACAGTGCTTCTCTTCTTATTAAAAGTATAAAAAGATTTTAATAAATTAAAGTATTCAGTATGTAATACTGTGACGAGCATACACTCAATGAACTTTCATTAATTAAACTTTAATATTTATTATTATATTTTAATTTTATTCAAAAAAGAATACAAGCACGTGATAACCCTTAATGAAAAATGTGTTAGTAATAGAATTGAGTCAGCAAATGCTTAAAACAAGTATGTAAAACAAAACAAAAAAACGGGGGAATTAGTAAAAACGATTGAGGAAGTTAGTAATTAGTAATAAATTGATAGAATACTAAAAAAAAACAAAAATAAAATCTATGAACGGAAAAAACGGTTAAAAATTTAGTAACTTTGATTTGCCTTGCAACATGTCAAGGAAAATCAAAGAACAAAAGTCAATAAACAATATGTTCACAAGTCAAAAGTTGAAGCAATTTAAAATCTTCAATCAATTAAAAAATTATATCATAGATTTAGACTATCTTCCAGCATGTCAAGATAGGCTAAATCAAAATTTTGCAATTTTAAATTATGCCGAAGAAGCATTTAATTTACATTGTGCATGCTTTTTTAAACTTCACACAAACTTTACTAGATTTCTCGGGTTAACACTTGACCTTAAACTGAACTTTAAGCTACATTATAATAAAATAGTGAGCAAAACAAATTTTTCTTTAGGTTTCACTAAACGAAGTCTAAGCTAACTAAAGATTTTTCTGATCCCTACCTCACAATTATATATGAAAGACCTACCTTTGAATATGCCGTCAAGTGTGGTCTCCACATTACTTGACTGATATTAATCGAGTTGAAACGGTTCAACGAAAGTTTTTACGTTTCACTTTGATTAAATTTTCGTGGACTGATCCATTGCGACACCTTATTCCCACCGTCTTAAGCTCACTGACTTACAGTCGTTTTCTGATCGTCGGGTTATTACAGATATCTTTTTTATTCACCAGATCTTTGCGGGTAAGACGCTAGCCCCTGAAATTTCAAATTATTTTGTTGAAAGATCCAATCGGAATAATCTCAGAACCGTTGAGTTGTTCCACATTTCGTTCCACACTACTGAATGTGGTAGATTCGAGCCAACCACTAGAATTCTCCGTAAAATAAATTCTAACTCTAGTTCTTTTGATCGACAACTAAGTGTTTTAACTGTTGAAAAACGATTAAGTTTTAATGTACGTACAACTGAGACTAACTAACAACTGATGTTCTTTTTAGCTTTGATACTTACTAGTTCAGCCTAACTTTTGGAAGTATTTTTAACAAATGTATAGCTATTAACATAGGTTAAGTCATATTAACTTATGACTTTTACCCTTCTACGAATAGCATGTATCTGGTTCAGTTTATTTTTAGATTTTTCTAATCAAAGGTGGATGTGACTTACTAACCCTACTTGATGATGAGTTATTCCACAATTAAATGAATCAAGCCTTTGTCTAGTAATAGACGGCTGATGTGCTCGCTCTAAGCATAAATCTGACAGTATTAAAAAATTGCATTATACTAGTATACATATATATGAAGTAAATTAGTTGCAAAGATGTTGCGAAAAGTATCAGTTGCCAGATAAACATACTATTTGTGAAATGGTAATTTTGTTAAATTGGAATTCATAACCTATAAAATTAATACAAATGTTGAGTGCGGTGCTTTGGTCAAGTGTAATTTTTTGCTAAAATACATATCTGTCGTGACGATATACATATTATAGCTTAAAATTTTACACTTGAAAACTAAATGTGTATCGAGATTATCTAAATAAATTTTTGGAATAATTAAAAAAAAAAACTTGTTAATTACTAAATATAATATTTATTTTCCAATAGATTTATTTTGCCACTCTAATTATTTTTCATTTTGTTAATGAAAATGCAATTTAATCTATCAATGAAAATAACCAAAATTAAACAAAACTGAAAATTTATTGTAAATTTACAAATTCATTTGAATTTACCAAATTGCATTGGAAATTTAAAATTTCATTATATATTATTTGTTGTTGATAGTGTATTATTGATAATGAAGTATTCAAAAGGTTAAGGATGTTAGTTAGTTTGTTTATTTTTTAAATTTATTTATTTTTGTTAATCGAATTCATTTCACGTGCCAATTAAAATATAATCAAAATATCGAAATTATCCTACTCGACAGGAACTACAAACGAAAGTGAGTTGTATGTCAGCTACCCACACCCAATCAGAAAAAAAAGGTATTTAAAGTATGGAAATAAACCAAAAAGTTATTTAACCTAATGAACCTCTGTTGGTCTAAATTTGGCATAGTGTTGCATAACGGATAACCATGAATATCCCATTACTTTAAGCTAAACTAACTTAAATACATATTTCAAATTTTATTTTCAAATTTTTTTTGTCTTATTCAAAAGAATTCGTCTTCCAATAACACCTTTAATCTGAAAAAAGATCTCATTCTTTTTTATTACAATATTTCCCCTAAAATATAATGTCTTAAATTGAAAATATTTATTGACATTTATCCAATTTTCATTATTTACTATACTTATTTTTTGTTTTCCTTCTTCCTAAAATTACACGCTTTTGGACTGCGAAAGCTGACATATTTTGAATTTGTATATACATAAACAATGTAAATAATGTACATATATTTAAACTCAAATCAATCAAAAATTGAAACGCTCTAAAAGAAACATCGAACATCTCTGACACAGTCAACTCCTACACATATTTTAATGGACAATACTAATTTTCTGTCTGGCACAAATACTGACAATGACAAATTTAATTGAATTAAAATAATTTTCGTAAATTAAAAAAAGAAAAAAATTAAATCACAATATTTATAAGAGGGCACACTGTTCTATCTTAAAATGTCAATTACTAAAAATAAAAATTTGTCAAAAAAAAAAAATCTAATGTGAAACATTATCCAATAAGAATGTGTACAGTAAAGATGTATCTACAGGTAAATGGATGTGTCAACATCCTCATCAAAATCTATTAACTTATTTTTTGTTTTGTTTTTTTTTTTTTTTTTGCAATTTTGTAATTTTTATTAGTTTTTATTGTATTTAGACCAAAAAAGAAAAACAAAAAAAAAATTAATGGATCTGTAAAAATGCAGTGATTTTATTTATTACAATAGATTTTCCCCTTATCCATTTTTATTATTTTTTCACTGTGTTCACAGCATTGTTTGATATACACATGGTCATTTATAATGATTACCAAAATTGTCATACAAATTACTTAAAGACTTACAATTTTAACAGAAAATCAATCAACTGTATAGTAATTAAATTGATTTTGTGTTTTAAACTGATAAATGGTCATACGTAATTTAATAAAATCATAGAATATTAAAGTTTTTTGAATTCTATGAAACTGCAAACAACAATTTTATTATTTCTATTAAAAAGAAAAAAAAATGTCATTCTAATATTGAAAATTACACTAGGCAAGTGATGTAGTGTATACCGAATAATTAAAATTAACAAAGAAAAATATAATATCGGGGAAGATGAAAGGGAGTATTTTAGATGTTTAATTAGTTAGTTAGTTAGTTGAGCCACAGTAATCCGCCGTCGTCATAAAACTAAGCAACGTTTCGGTCAACAACGATCCCCTACACTACGAACTGGATCATTATCTATTCTTGAAAAAAGTCGTAGCTGTAAAAAATCTATGGATATCCTGAAAGGATTCTTTGAGATGTACCTATATGGTTACAACAACCGATGCCTAATTTGCCAACATAACCATCGTTAGATAGATTGATAGTTTATTTTCAAAATATATTTTTAATATAACAGAGTCCTTTTACACTAAAGCTAGAGTGTACATTTTACTATATGTTAATAACTGGAATTGCCTTTTTGTTTCAATTTTACCAGAAAGAATTATTGTTTTCATTTAGTAAACGTGAACTTTTCAGATCTATTGCACGTCCTCGTTTGATTATTTAAAATGAACCTATATTTTTGATACTACTTAACATTTTTGGGTAGTAGCTTTTGGTATTAAAAAAAACCGAATTTTTTCTGAAAAACGTTGATATAATGTTTGAACAGAAACAAGTCAAAAACTTAAAGTTTGAAGCCCACCCAACATATCTGGTTAGTTAGGTACATTAATTTTAAAAGAGAGTTCTAAAGATCATATTGTTTTAGCTTGCATATGTTCGAAGGTGTAGTGAATATCAGTTGGATCTCAAATTAAATTTAAAAATTAAACCTCTTCTAAAACAATTTTTTGGCGAAATTACTCCTAGGAATCAGTTCTTACGGGATTTCAGTTCATCCAAAATGTATAGTTAAAAAAATTATTAAAAAACTACTGAAATAATAATAATAATTTGTGAGTTAATTATTTTTATTATATTTAAAATAAAAAGTCGTAAAAAATTATTTGTATTCAAACTATTGAAAAATGTAGATATATTTAATGCCACATATGTTTGTGAACATCATTTTCTACATAAGCAGTACCACTAGTTTGGGCATTCGTTGATTTATAGCGTATATAGGATTCTTACACAATGTAAAAATACGTATGAATAGCCTAAATTCACACCGTGTAGCCTTACACCTAGTGACTTTTTTTTGATTTGAAAGTACTACGTCTATATTTATGTTATTTACACAAATTGTATTCTCATAAATTAGCACTAAAATTAGATCACCACAGATTTTTGTTTTCAACAGTTTAAATATCTTTCCATTAGAAATTGACAATAATTAAATATTGTGACGTGTTCAAAAGGAACAAGTTTATTCAAATACAACATACTAAAGACTTGAAGACGTATAATGCCAGTGATTAGACATCAATTCAGTTTAATTACACCTGAAGGTATGCATACAAGATTTCGCGTTAGATAGTTTGAATGATTTGGCAATCTACCAGCATAGTTCCTTGTCAGTCTTTGAATTTCAACCCGGACCGTAGGTATGTTCAAATCAATTGTATATGTTGAAATTTTTTACGTACCAAGGAGCTTTAGTAATTTTTCTTAATATTGTCTTTGTATAATTCCCATAAATTCCTATAACCAGATTGGTTTTAAGACTGAATTGTATAAAAGTACTTTATAGTATTTGATAGTGAGCTTTTTATCGAGATGGACTCCGAGATACTTCTTTTGCCTGTGTAATGTTGATTCCATTTATTTTTACTGGAGCATTTGTCTTTATTTTGAGTGAAGGTGACATGAACACTTTTATTTTTATTTTCCATTTTTATTAAGCGAATTTTCAATAATTTGATTATGGACCTGAAAATTCTTGTATTTTTGAATTTTTGACAACATGAGCATTTATGTGTGAGCCTGTGATATATAACCGTAATCATCTGCAAATGTGGATGTTAGTATTTGTTCAGATAGTTCTATGAAAATGTAGTTCTAAATGTTTTAATATTGAAGAAGTCTGTAATTATAAATACTTAGGGGTTAACCTCAACCAGGGTTAACCTAGACTCCCACCTCAACTGGAGTGATCACTGTGTAAATGTAGGAAACTATTGTAGGTCTACTCTGAGAGTAATTTATGAATTGAAAAAACTATGTTCTGTACAAACTATTAAAACAATATACTATGGCCTATTTCAATCCAAAATTCAATAGGGTTGTTGGGGTAGTAGTACATATAATAAATTACACCCTATACTTACTGTTCAGAAACACATACTTCGTATTTTATGTAACAAAAATAGATTTGAAAGAACTGTTCCACTATTGTTACAAAGTTCTCAAAACTTTTTTATTAGATCCGGCTATTTAAATTTTAGAAACCTAGACCAATACAATATACGCAATAACAACAATTCAATGTACATTGTACCACAGTTTAGAACTACTACTTTGCGTAATTTTTATTTTATATTTTCATGTTGTTTGTTTGGTAAATTGCCGCTTGACATAACTCAGATTAGTAAATATTTTTTGTACAAAAGTAAAATCATGGTTATTATGCTTAGAATATTCTAGCGTTGAATTCCTTTTTGATGTACTTAGTTAAAGTTCTCAATTCCTATTATAATACTTTATTTATTTATATATACTTTGTTCCTATCTTCTCAATTTTCTTTGCCCTCATTATTTACCAAGCTCTGATCAAGGAGTTTTTTTCTCTCAAAAATATGAATTTGTTAAATTTTTAAATTTTTTGCCTAATTTTAACCTAGTTTTGGCATTGCTAAAATTGTTTATTATTAAAAAAAATCACTTTATTTTTGTAATATAAATTTAAATTATTTTTTTTTAATGTAGTATATTGAGATTACCTGCATAATAGAAAATAGTATTTTATTTGTAAGCAAAATTAACTTTTAAAAAAATAACTCGGTGACTCGATTCTATTCTTTAAATTAAATAAAGAGTCTTCCTATATTTTTCTCTTAAGTATGTAATTTTTAAATTTCATGTAATTTATTTTTATTGTAAAGCAAAAAATATGAAATGAATTAAAAAAAAAAAAAATTTCGGCGGTATAGATTAAATATAAAAGTGGCCGGAGCACAGCTGCTGTACGCCAGCTCCGATACCATGTTCTTCAGTTATGTAATCATTATATTTTACTTTAAATCGCCTATCCGTTAGGTATGATTTAATGATATTCAAAAGCCAGCTTAGTTTGAATTTTAAAGTTTAGACCAGCTGGCGACTTTATCAAAAACCTGTATGACATCGGGAATAACACCACAGATAATAGGAACTGTATATAGGACTTTTGTCTCTCAATTATCATTTAACATTCATTGAATTTGGCAAGTTCTTTTTTTGACAGCAGGGTCTCAGAAATGATCTTTATAATATTTTTTATGTGGAGAAAAGTATTAAACGAAGTAAATTTACGAATGTAAATACCTACGAATTTACCCAAAATTTTACCTATAGTATTTTTCTACGAATGTTAGACTAGAAAAGCATAACAAACGATTACAACACCACATATTTTAAAATACCTGAAGACTATATAGAGAATAATATATTTCATTGCAATCATGTACTACACTACACACCATAACGAAAACCGGAGAAGGTAAATAATATATTATACAATTACGGTTCTATTTTTATATACATATACATAATAATTTTCAAAATAATTTTCTTTCTTTATCATCCGTTTTTATCACAAATTTCTCTTCCTGTATAGAAATAAAAATTAATAAATCAAAATTTTTAAAAATTCATTTAATCTTGATTATTGATAGTGACTTTTATAAAAAATGTTAACATTATATTTGCAAAATACAAGTCATTAGCCTTTATAATCTTTAATATAATATTATTGTCTATCTTCTCTAGACTGTAGCTATAATTTGTCCACTGTTTAAAAAATTAGTTTTGATCCTATCTCTTTTATGTATTTATAATCCAATGGTGATTTTATGAATCCATGATGTTATTATATTATTCTTTTATTAAATTCTCTTATTATTTAAAATATTTTAACTACATTCTTTTATTTCCGACTACAATAGATTTCAGATAACACTGATGTGTTATTGTAGAAGGTGTTAGGGTGAAAAATTTTTTTATAATTCATGTTTTAGTCAGGAAATTCAATTTCCTAAACGACTATTATAATAAAATATAAAATTGAATAATTGTTTTATACAATTACCTTTGTTTAATTTTAGTTTTGTTTTCATCCAGGGTTGATTATAGGGAAAAAATTCATTTTATGGTCATCATATGTTATGAAATAATTGTGAAATTTTGAAAATAATGAAAAATTCAACCCCAAAATTGCATAAAAGAATTTTAATTTTTACAATGTTGGTAATAGAAAATTGTAATTAACACCTAACAAATATTTTTGGATAATAAATTGAATGGAGTTATAAAAATGAATTGCAATCCTAAATGTCATGTGTTAATTGGTTTATTTTAAAAATATTTAATTGGTTTATTTGAAATTTAATTTGAAAAATTCATCCATTTTTCATTGTTAAACTCTAGAATTTTTGTTTTTGTTATTTTTTGGTTTTGTCTATGAAAGCAATTAAATAATATTTATAAATTTTACTACAGGATTGATTTAAAAAGAATAAAAATAAAATATACAATAAAAAACCATTAAAAATTCTGAAATTTCTGTATTACTAAAATGCTGAATGTTAGATAAATGAAAATGAAATATTTTCGAATAAAACAGTTCTATTCAATGCCATGAAATTTGAATACACTTATTCATACTTAATAAACTCAAACACACAAAATTTAACAACAACAAGATTTAAGTTAAATTTTTACTCTTCTGTAATAAGAAGATAATAAATAAAAATGTTTAGACATTTATTTTATTTTTTTTTTTTCACTTTGATCCACAAAAAAATTATTTATTTACAATTCTATTTGACGTTTTACCTTGATATTTGTAACATATGTAATCATTGTGTTATGCTAAACACACAATTACTTAGTAAACGATCTGTAAATTTACATTGTAGGTATAGAGTTACAAAACGTAAATATTCTGTGTCTGTAAACACAACAAATTAGTAAGTAAACGATCAGTAAATTTACATTGTAGCTATAGGCCATAGGGTTACAAAACGTAAACATTTTAAGTCTGTTAAAACACATTTACTTAGTAAACGATCTGTAAATTTACATTGTACCTATAGGGTTACAAAGCGTAAATATTTTGTGTCTGTAAATACAAAACTACTAAGTAATCGATCTGTAAATTTACATTGCAGCTATAGGGTTACAAACCGTAATTATTTTATGTCTGTAAGCATACATTTTATTAGTAAACGATATGTAAATTTACATTGTAGCTATAGGGTTACAAAACGTAAACATTTTATGTCTGTTAAAACATATTTACTTAGTAAACGATCTGTAAATTTTCATTGTACCTATAGGGTTACAAAGCGTAAATATTTTGTGTTTATAAACACAAAACTACTAAGTAAACGAACTGTAAATTTACATTGCAGCCATAGGGTTACAAAACGTAAACATTTTATGTCTGTTAAAACACCTATAGGGTTACAAAGCGTAAATATATGTAAGTGTATGTAAACACAAAACTACTAAGTAAACGATGAGTAAATTTACATTGCAGCTGTAAGTTTACAAAACGTAAACATTTTATGTCTGTAAACATACATTTACTTTGCAAACGATTAGTAAAAGTGCATTTTTGCCATAAGTTTACAAAATCGTAAATATTTTGTATCTGTAAGTATATAGTCATAACATATACATCCAGTAAAATTGCAACCGTAATCATGAGTTTACGTTTATCTTTACTGCATGTATTCTGTAACATCATTTTGCTTAAGTATATATATATATATATATTTGCAGTTTTTGCTTCCAGTAAACGATTTTTAAATGTACAACTTTTTAAAAATACAAAATGTTCCTTGGGCTTATTCAATAATCCCAAAAAGTCCTCCAATTTGATTTTATAAAATGAATATTTATGTCTTATATGTATAGTTCTTTTCTTAATGTAAATGTTACTTGAACTTGAACTTTAATCTTCCAGTAATCTACCCGATTTTTATCTTGTTTTAGGTGGTCCTGTAGATATTTAGTAGCTGTTTTAGGGTTAGAACGGTTATTTACTATTCCTGTGCCATCAGCGAATGTAGATTTTAAGGTTTGACTGCTGATTGGCATGTCAGATGTATACAGCAAATATAAAATTGAGCCCAAAACACTTCCTTGGGGAACACCAGCTTGGATATTTTGTGTACGTGATGTAAAACTTTTATACTTGATTTCAAATTTCTTGTTAGATAAGTAGTTTTTTAGAAGTTGAAAGAAATGATTTTATCTTGAAGATTAAGCCATGTCATATACCTCTTGTGGGATATGTTTATGGAAACGCCTGTTTTTTTCAAAAGCTTTCCTTATGAAAGTTCTATTAGGTGAGCTTCTTCCGTGGTACTATTTTTCTCTCTGAAGCCGAATTGATGTCGTGTTATCGGTTGTTTTCCAGAAATGTGGGCATTAGTTTTAATAGTTCCAAGAACAGCTTAGAGATAATTGGTAATGAGCTTATTGGCCTGTACAATGTCACTTTGGTGATGTCTTGTTTTTTTCTATCTGTCATTATTTGTTGTAATAATAACTTTTTGAGAGTTTGATTTTGTTGGTAGGCAGGTGCAAATGACTATTTCCGTTGTTTTTGCACTTAATTGAATCTTTTTTTTTTAACATAACCTGGCTTGAGTGACTTATTTGTTGTTATTGGTAGTCTTAGGTGATCCTAGGTCCAAGGAACTCAATACTAGAGCTCCATGCAATTGTGAAGGTGATCAGACCATTTTATACTCTTTAGTATTTTCCATATTTCTATATTGAAGGCGTCATCTTAAAGTCTGGAATCTGTCACAGGCTACACGCAAAGAAGTATTCAAGAGACAATGGGGGTTGAATAGATTGTCCAACATGGAAGCGTGGCTTCCTATAAACTATTGAACCGTAAGTGATCCATTAACACTCTTGATATATCAGTACGGGACCTGGCTAGAAGTTTTTTGGCTTTGTTTATGTTATAAAATGTCTATGTATTACTAGAGGTTGAACAGGTAGTTAATCTACTCCACCTTTTGTTTGTTCTAGTCAGTTAATATGAAAGAATTTATTCATTGACAGTCCGAATTGGAAAGTGAACTTTTTTTATTATTAACAAATTTTCGAACATTTATTGACAAGTTCATCATTCTTTGTAACCACTATAAACAACAAGTGGTCAGGCTTTTCAAGATAAAATTAGTTGAGATTGAATCTTATTAATTTTTTTATTGACTTTTTCTGTATAGGATCAATCTTTCTCTTTGATTTACGCGTTGGGTGTCGCAGTAGGTAGAGTATTAGAGCGTAAGTTACTGTCAAGAACATAGAAAAAAAAATCCATCTTAATGTAAGATTATCATTACAATCAAAAAGCCATTAATCCGAAATCTATCATGCACAGATATTTCTTTAAATCTTATTGTTAATTTAACCAACTTTTCATAAGCATAATGTACAGAATCTTCATAAACTCTTTATCATTATCTGATGTTACTATAATTCTACAATTCGCATTTCTAATTTTATTTACCTTCTGATTACCAATTATATTAAAATATAATAATTATCCGCAGTTAATCTTTGTCTGTTAACTTTCCAAGTTTACAGATTTAATGAATCGCATAATTTAAAGCTATACATATATAAAATAATTCTTTTCACTTTCAGTTTCATAACAAAGCAATTTTAAAGTCTAACTATTAAACTGATCTCTCATATTATTTTTAAATCTATATACTCTTTACTTTTTCTATATCTCTTTTTTAGTTCTAAAAATATCCTAGACAAATAAATTGATTTAATCGTTTTCGTCTCATCATAATTCATAATAAAAAATGATAATAAAAAACAAACCTGCAGTAAAAAGACTAATGGATTCGTTTTAATCAAAAGTATTTTAAATTTAATGACAATTATATAACCAGCAATAACAACAATAATAATCAAAACAATAGAAAAAAAACATTACAATATATTTGTACCAGCTAACTCTAAGGTACAATTAGATTCAAATTAAATTGATATTTTGTTTAATACTCAGAACCTGCTCAGAGCAATATATGTATTAGTATTACCGTCACAAAAATAACCGACTCGAAGGACCATTTGTCACACTGGATGTAATGGTGTGACTCTCTCTTAAAAGTCAGTTGAAGAAGAATGTCCATTTTATTTTCCAAAAGTAAATAAAACCTTATATAGGAACATGTAACAACTAAAATAACTGGTATAAGTAGAAAAAAAGAGGAAAAGCAGAAACTTCTGGGCTCGTCAACTTTTGAAACATGAACAAAATATGTAGAGATCGTGACTGATTATTCTAATCCCTTGTATCGTTTTTTCTTCTTTCATTTATTCCATTCTGGTCGTAATCGTTATAAAAATTTTCAGCGATTACCTGCTGTACAGTAAAACTATAGAGAGAGTGAAATGAGCAGATGGTTATAGTAAAAATATGTTAACTCTTATAATGGAACTTTATAAATACCTATTCTATAAAAGATTCGGTTTCCAATACAATTTTAGCGAAACTATTGGTTTTTTAATTGCCATGGATTCTAATACGTCTGTTATATGCACCAAATGGTTACTTTATTACTTACTGGTAGATTTTGAAGATTGCGTTGTAATATTTCCACACAAACTTAAAATACAAAAAAATCCAACTCAGGGTTGAAAGAGAAGATTATTTGTTCGAATTGGTGTTTTCCACGAAATTATTTCCAATTTCATTTTTGAATCATCAGTGTACCATACAGTATCATTCTTAAGCTTCTAAAAAATTCTCCAATGTTCTTTCATTTGTATATTTGGGTGAAGGGTGTTCATTAGTCGCTTTGATATTTAAGTAACACACTGATTATCTTAAGTAACACAATTTACAATTGGGTTTACGAGGGATTTAAAAAAAATTATTTCCCTCATGTTTATTAGAATATTAATGGCTTGTATTAAGATTTATTATTGTAAAAATGCGATCAGTAACCGGACCTATTATTTTACATTCTTGTATATCTGAATGTTTTATCACTTTCACTGTTCTATCAATTTCACTGTTTAAGCTTCTCTAATTAATTTGGTTGTTCCTAATTCTAATAATCGGTTTATTTATAATGAATTTATCTAATCACGATGTAATTATTCATGATGTATAGTAATTGTAATCGATAAAGATAATAGCATTATCGATTATTACAAAAACCTAGTTTTATTTTACGAAGAGAAATCGTGTGATAATTAAATTATCTTTTATTAATACATTATAATTGTTATATTGTTTGTGTAAATCATAATAGGATTAAAAATGCTCATGCAGACGTCAAAAAACTGATAAAACCAATATTTTATTACTCCAAAGCAACGTCATTGACTTCTAAAAAACTCTTTTTTTTGTTTGTTTTTCTTCTTTATTATTTTTTTGTTTCAATATCGATTATTTATTTTTATTCAAATTTTTCTTATATGTATGTATTTCCACTTAAATATTTATTTTCATATCATCTGTCTAGCATTTCATTATTATTCTATTGTTTAGAGTATTAGAATGATAAAGACAGAGATACAGAAAGAGAAAGATGAAGAATAAAAAACGGGGTAAATAAAAAAAAATATGGTAAAATAATGAAATGAATCATTATAGCTAGAGCTGTATTGCAATGGCATGCTTATTATTTGCCTGCCGTTCTTAAAATGCAATTTTACTGTTATAATAATAAAACCATACCGTACAAGACAGCTAGCAATTTATGTTTTATATGATGATGTTATATGAATTGCAGTGTCAATTGTGGTAATGAAAAGTAAATTTTCACGTTATATCCGAACGCTATTGTTTATCTATATATACGATATATGTATATTATTATATTCACATCGAAACTGAATAGATTTATAATAGCGAGATGATTTTAAATTAAATTATTATCTTGTATACACATATATTTTCAAATTCAATACCAGCTGTAGAGATTTACAAGAATTTTTTATATTCAGTAGCTAAGTATAATATGTATTGACTAAATACTGGTGTATATCAGTTTCTGGAAAAATGATTTCTCAAAATTTAATTTTAAAAATGGGGAGACAACATAAATTTTTTTATTTTTGTTTTTGATTTTTTTTTTGTTCATGAAAATTTTTAGAATATCAATGTGAAGAATAGTAAAAATTTAATTTACATTTGTTTTTTCTTTACTGTTTTTTAAATAATTCAAAAAGAACAAAAATACATTCAAATATAGTTTTATTTGCAACAGCACAACATTGCAGGAGGGTATGTTACTTGAAATTTATTAATAATAATTTATATTTATATTAATTAACTATAGAAAAAAATTTTAATTCAATTTTCGTATTTATTTATAATCATTATTTAAAGCTCTACAGCCCTGGCGGCTGGCCATTAGATTTAACTTAGTTGATTGTTTGTCTCTATTTCTGTCTACTTGCTACCGTTACTGTTATATATATACGAAAACTTGCATCATGTTACTAAGCAATAAAATCATCATCGAGTGGGTTAGTATCCGTCACCGTTAGTAACGGATAATTTTAGTAAGAGATAAAAATAAATAGCTAGCATGCTACAGTTAGTAGAATGTTAAAAATATAAATTCAAGTAGGTACAAAACGAAAGTAGAAAAAGACGAAATATCAAATCCAATGTAACTATTTATTAATTATAAAGCTTTAATTTTTAGCTTGTTTTACTAAAGTTACTTATTAAATTCCTATTTTTAGGTACCACGATATCCCAAGCATTAATTTGGTAGATAAACGTAATAACGACGTTGTTGGGTAGACTTCAGATCTATCAAAAGCAACCTATCTTCGTAAGAAGGAAATTGAAAAGGGTTAGACCATGAAAAAGCACGTAGTGAAATATCAACATTACGGTATGGAGACCAAACTTGCAAAGTATATTCAAGTGTTGATATGTGAATGTGATATATAAATGATTTGTTATGTGGGAACCTGTAAATTCTTGGGCCCAGTGCATTACAAGTCCTAGTATAGAATTAGCTTTATTAATAATTGAATTGAAATGTGCTTCAAAATTGAGGCTGTGATCCAAAATAATACCTAGATTACGAGTCAACTCGGAACGGTTTAAAGTTTGATTGCCAAAATGGTAATCAAATTCAATAATAGAGCTGTGAAGCTTCCTACTGAAGGTGGGAACATGATATTTAGAGGGACTTAGCTCGAGGTTGTTGGTGGAGCAGCATTCGGGAAAATTGTTGATAATTTTAAAGTAGGGTTCAATCATCAACAGAAATAATGGTTTTTCTAATTTTGGCGTCATTAGCTAAGCAACTTAACTTAGCTGATACCATAATTTCTGAGGCATCATTAGTTGCAATAATAAAGAAAAGTTGGCTCAAATGGCTCCCCTGGAGCACCTCAGAAAGTGAAGAACAGGAGCAGACCTGATATTCTCTATTAGATAAATATGACCCCATCCATTTAAGACTGTGATCAGAAAAACCTATTACTTTATGTTTGATTTAATAATAATCATGAGAAATTTTGTCAAATGTCTTCCTAATATCTGTAAATAAGACGTCAACTTGTTGCCCAGATTCAATAGCATTAAGGGTTTCTGAAACGAATTCTATTAAATTGGTAACCCTTGACCTTCCTTTCTGAAAACCATGTTGGTCTATAGAAATAAATGATTTTGAATAAGAATAAAAATAAATATTGATATATCCATAGGATTCGTGTATCATTTTTTACATCGTGTTTTACATCTTAACATGGGCCTTATTCTATGTCTTGAATTTGGAGGCTTTTTATCAGGTTGCTTCTGTCTTTTACAAACTACTCAAATGCTAGGAAAGAATTATATACAATTGTTGTAGGTTCAGATATCGGGATTAGGAGGGAAACAGGATGATAGAGAATTGGAAATAGAGCAGTTTTATCGGAAGGGCATACATGATATGGAAGCATGCCACATTTTAGCAGCTCTTACAATAAATGAATTTTCGAAATCAGTTTTTAACCACCTAGAAATTTTAGTTGTGAAGAAATGAGCACCTAAAGCTTTCCTATTGTTACGCTGGATTTATTTAAAGCGATATCGAGTCATTATTGATTTTATTTCAATAGATGTCATTTTCAGCAAGCCCTTAATGGAGTTCAACCACATTAAAATTAAATTACTTATTCATCATAACCTTTGCTCTTTATGTTTGGGACCATGTTATTTATTAGTGTGCCATTCATTTTTAATTTGATTTTATTTCGCATTAATTAAAGTTATTTATTTTGGGACCATAATATTACTCCTTTCAAAGATTTTCAAATTACTCATTTAACTCCGTAATATTTAATTTATTATAGTCCTTAAATAAATTTAATAAGTAAATTTTATTTAGATACACCTTGTTTTCATGCTGTCAATCTGCATATTCTGAATTTATGAAAACACTTGTCAGATTTTTTAAACGCTGTTTATAAATGCAAATTCAAAACCTACTGCGCATCAACTTGACAGAATAAATTTTTAGTATGTATGCATAAATTAAGAATATCGGTAATTACTGTAAATATAGGTAAAATATAGATAAAGTTTCTTTTCATTATTGCAAAGTATGCCAATTACAAACAACCTTGTTGTCAATGTGCAGCATTTATGAAAACACCCATGTCCATGGCTTTGGGTTATAAATAACTTAATATTCTTGTCTGAGTATCGAATTTATATATTTCTATTTTGCAGGATCCTAATAATATCTTCTTTTAACCTGAATAAGTCTCCTTATATGTATATATATTATAAATAATATGTTCTGCCAATGGTAAGTTTATTTTGCTTATATAAATCGTTATTTGAATATAATTATTTATTGTAAAAATTTTGGGGACTCGTATATCTGTTGGCGATATTGCCATTTGGTTTTATTTTCATTTATTCTTAGCCTGATTGTACTGATGGTAATGTCGTATTGACTGACTGATTAGGCTGGTAATGTTGTCTAGTTTTACAAATGCCTCCACCAATCTTTCTTTTACTGAATACTAGTTTGATATCATTTCATATTCAAATATTTGATAGGACTTTGTATTTCATTCATTGTATAAATGTTTTGATTAACGTTAAATTATTGATGATATTTCATCTTCGAGCTTCATTTCAGAATTTACATATTATTATTATATATTAAAGGCATCTGTTGTAGTTTTTTTTAACCAAAAATTTTACTTTTGACTTTTTCAATGTCATTTTGGTTGAATATTTCATCAGTTCAATTTTTAAATCAACTATACTCCTTCAATTCAATATCACTAGACGAATGAGAGAAACTTCTATAAAATTTACTTGAAATTATTTTTCAATTATCACGTGGTCCTCCATTTTATGTCGTCACATCCAAACCATTTTCGGTACTGTTCTTTTTTCTTTATTCAATTTTTATTTTATTTGTTGGATTTAGAATACAAATTGCAGTGATTATTTATTACAGTATTTTATTTCTATGTTCTTTCAGCTTCCTATCCTCCTGTCAGCATCTTTTCAAAATATATATACCGGGAAAAAAAAAAGTTTTAATTTTTCTTTTAGATTTCAAAAAATGAATTAAATTCTATTTTTGTTCTTATTTTGTTTTTCTAGGTTTTCTATTCGGTAAAAATTTATGAAATACTGTAATTACGTTTTGCATTCATTAAAATAATACAAAAATTAAAAATAAAATAGAAAAAACTACATTATAATTTTTTAACTAATGATACGTCTGGAAAATAAATTATTTTTCAGTCGTGAAAAACTATATTAAAAAGGAAAAGTCATTGTTCTGAAATGGAATTAAACGTTTTGAAGCGTTATTTTGGAAAATTATCATTGCAATTTTAACATTTCCATTAACAAAAAAAAAAAGAATTTAGCAGTTTATTTTTGTTTTGTTTTTCTTTTTTTCTTTTTAGATTTTATTATTATATAAAAGATATTTTGAATTTGTTGTATCCTAATTAAAATTTCAATTGTTTTTATAATTCAAAACTGAAATTATTTAGAATTATATACCTATTTTCATTATCCTTTATTCATTTTAATCTATATACCGTTAGGTAGAACAGACAACTTTTCTCCATTAACAGTGGTTTTAATCATAATGTTTCAATTTATCGTGAAATAAGCTTCAAAATAGAAAATTTTCTCTTAATAGTGAAATTGTGGTAACACAAATTTATTACTACAAGTATAAAATTTGATTTATGAAATTTATATATGCAGCTAATAGGTATAGAAATTCTTCAATAAAATTTATCTATCAAAAGTATTTAATTTCCATCTAATCTGTTTAAAATTTTATTTTCAAATTGACCGTATTGAATTTAGATTAATGACAATATCAGTTCTAAGAGGTAATTTGTACACTTCAGTTCTTTAACACTATGTTGAGCGTAGTAGACAAATTTCGAGTAGCACTTGGCAACCCTGGTTTTTGTTGTTGGTTTTTGTTGGAATTCAATAATAGAAAAAGTAAAAAACTCTGAAAAAAAGAAACTTAGTACAGATGAAGCAAAAAAAATGCTCTATCGGGTTTTCGACCTGGTCCAGTATCCTTTGTCATTGGGATAAAATGAATGAAAAATAATTGAGAGTATAATTTGGTAACAAATTAAATAAAACGGAGCTATTCTATTTAAAAAGGCTTAGTTCCTGACAATAGCAGTAGTTTTCCACATTTAATGAGTTAATAAGCTAGTAATTTGATAAATAAATACTCGAAATATTGAAGATTGTAGTATAACCTTGCAGTACCGTACTTAATTAAGCACGAAAAGATGGTTCTAACTAAGTTACTGTCAAAATATGTATTCTGAATGTAGACTTCAAAAGTTCGTTAGATTTGCTAAAAATCCTTTTTATATAGGAAAACTATCAGAAGCAAGATATTACAGAGAGAATATCAATGGCAATATTAACTATTTCTTCAGTTTGTACTGAAATTACTACATTACCATTTTCTTCATCTCCTCATGATGTCTCCGTTGTATGTAGAGGAAAATAAGCCAGAATATACAGGTTTACGTCAGTGACTCCACGAAGGTAACAACAAGAGAAAGAAAAAAAAAATACCCTATGTAACAAAAATATTATGCTTAAATTGGACAATATATAATCTTTAATGGCTTGCTCAGCGGATGTTACGCCGGGACTATCTTATGGTATATTAAACATTTAGGTTTTCCAGAACTTTTTTTTTTTAAGGAAATTGAACAAAATGTGTTGTGCAAAACCAGAAAAAAAAACTTCTTTATTCGATCTTATAATTTTTGTCATCATCAAAATAAACTTAAACCTGAAAAAAATTACAAGCCTACCTTACCTTTGTCATATTAAAGTTCAAATAAAAACAAATTGTTAAAACTAATTTACGAGTATAACTCTAATTATTTAACTGTACCTAACCTTATTGAATATTTAAATATTAATTTGGCCCATTTATTTTATAAAAAATTACAGTTTAAATACACATCGTACACATATACATAATATATAGTTTTTCCTAAAGGAATTAATAATACCCATACATATTAATTTCCCTATGTGTATTATATTACATCTAGATTCGGACATAAAAACTAAAATAAAAATAACAATAAAAAAAAAGAGGAAAATAAATCCCATAAGAAAATATTTTTACACTACTCTATTGAACTATAAACATAAATAAACAAAACAAAAAAAAAATAATAACAACAAATAAAAACAAAATAACAACAATAAAAAATCTAGCAATATTATCATTTACAATATTATTTTACATCCTATCTATTTACTACGTCATGTTCTGTTTTTGTTATTCTTTTATATACATTGAACCAATTTTGACCTTCAGTATATTATGTGTATATTATGTTATGTACATATATACAAAAAAATTTACTAAATTTAATTTTTACAACCTGATTATTTCAGTTTCCAATATTACCGTTCGATTTTACAGCATTGACTACATCCATAGGCGGCTACCATACCCCCATTAATTTTAACCTTAAATGTATTTGAAAGTAATTTTTATTCGAATCAATCTGCCCACCTCCCTCTATCCATTTGTTTGTGTTTATAGTTTCCGAAAATTGAATTGAATAATATCTGAAAAATGTACATGTTTTTTCAGATATATCTGAATATGTTACCGGAAGATGCCGTTACTGGCTTACCCAATTCAGATTAAGCTAATATCATTGAGAAATATTATAAAAAAAACACGTGAGTTAGGAAATGCTTGTGACATTATTATTAAAAACATCTCAGGCAGAAGTATCATATTTTATGTACGACTTCTACCGGTAACATTTGTATATATACAATTTGTTCTAATATCTTTGCAATAACCTTGTTTTATTTATTTGTTTTTTTTTTTACTTTTTTTGCTATTCTTGTTTTTATTTTATTTTGTATTGGTTACCTTGCAATTTTCGCAATATCCTTTTTTTCTCACTTATGTGACTAGATAAACAAAAAATAAAAAAAAATAAAAAAATAATCCAGTAAGTAAGAGGAAATTTTTTTGTGTATTATGAGTTATTTTAATATAAAATATACATATATACATATCTATCTACAACAAATGTACACATTATAATATATACAAACATGTTGTTCCCATTTTGTACTCTCAATATAAAATTTATTAATCTAAATATTTTGTGTATCACATGCTTGCATGAAATATTAAATGCCAGCATATAATTGGAGCTGAAAAAGTAGTAGGAAAAAAAAATATTTTATCGTAATTTGAATTGCCTGAAACATTTTGATAATGTATAAGAAAATGAAAATTTTAAATTAAAAAATACAGAATGGACTAGGAATAATGAATTGTTGGTTATTGGTGAAATCGAATTAAATAAAAATGTCATTTCATAAAAATGTTTAATAGCTTCAATATAGGATCAGCTACAGATTCAAATTGCAAGTTCAAATCCAAATAATTTAGCCCGCAACCTGATGACAACTGGAGGTCGGAGGAGAAGACTAAAACTAAGAACTTCCGTGATTTATAAGAGACAAAAAATGATTGTTAATTAATCCAAAGGCAGGTCTTAGATGGAAAACCCTGCTAGAAGTCAATAAATAAAAAAATTAAATCTTAAATATTTGCTTATTATATTTATACTTAATATAAATATGTTGAAATATCTTGGTTTGATTTATTTTCTCTCTCACATCTTATATGCATGTATTGAAATCATTAAATGTAAATAGATTGAGAATTGCCCCCAAGTATCAAGGTTTAATTATCTCCATTAATGTTTTCAAAAAATCCCAAGAAAGAAAATTTTAATGAAGTAATGCAAAATTGGCCTTAGCTATTCAACATATCTAACTGATTGAGATTATTTACGATATTAAAGAAATAACTAACTAAAATTAGATTTCTACAGTGTATACAACAATAATTTTTGTAATAATATCACAAATAACATCTATGTAAAATTTAATATTTATCTAATGTTGCCATAGTCATAAATTTATAAAAATTGCTAAATAATGCTAGAAAAAAAAAACACTTTTCTGCCGCTTTTGAAATAAATTGCATTAAGATAATATTGTTTCTACTCCTAAAAAATTTAGTACTGTCTTAAAATTTTAAATTCGGATAAAAATTTAGTGCGATAAATCAGTATTTTCGGAAAGCGCAAGTTAGAAGTTTAAGTATCAAGTGCAAGTGCTAGAGGTCCGCAAACGCCCTAAATCAATTTAATTTAAGATTTTATTGATTTTTACAGTAACGTTACAAAATAAGTTTCTCTAAAAACTAATCTGAGATTTTATCTGTCATAAGGTAACTATTACTGATCTATAGACTTATAATTTCAGCAATTAGAATATATCTATATTCAGTAGAAATAAATATAAATAGTTAAATAAAATTTGAAGACTGAATTGATATAATTTTATTGTTATGTTATGATGAATGACAAAATATTTTTAGATTTAAGTCTTTTGTTATTCTATTCAGACTCTATACGCAAATAACAAATAAATGAATAATTTAATTGAATTGAATTTTATGCTATATCAAATTTACTTGATTCAAATTGTCAAACATTAAAAACTAAACTTATAATTGTCAACTTTAATATCAGCTTTAATTTATCTCATTTAAAGCTCGATTAAAAGGAAATGAGGCAACAGTTCTGTTCAATTCCCGCGTCTGATTTACTTAAAATGTTTCAAAAATAACCAGTTGGTTGTACAACTAACTCATGTAGCGGTCCGATAAGTACATTTGCCCATATTATTGGCTTAAAAATGTAATTTTGAAATAATAAAGAAAACTTATTACCAAATATAAAAATGACTTCTACTATTTGATAAATATGTTTACATCTTGGCAGGCGTAAATAAATAAATTAAATCAGTATCAATTTTGGTAATAATCAATATTAAATAAGAAGTTAGTTAGTTTAAGAGGAGATGACAGTTACAGAAATTCGTTACCACTACGTCCCTGAATCACATGTGTCCTCTTCATCACAACACGAACTGAACCATTATCTATTCTGCAAGCAGTCCCATAGCTGTGGCAAATCTGTGGAAATCCTGAAAAAAAATGTTGAGGTATCTGTTAGGTTGTCAAACATATACCATTACAAACTAAACTGCGTACTTTTCAACAGGCCTGTCATAGTCACAGAGAATATGTTTTATAACATACAAAGTGTCCAGTTCTACGAAGTATTGATCGTTATCATTATTGATAAGTTCTTGTCACTTTGAGTGCATGTTCTTCAAATAGTGATCTGTTAATATATCCAAAGTACTGGATCTGTCCTCATTTTCTTAAACTAAAGCAATTTTCTAGTTTTTTCTTTGTCAATTCCAAGTCCTCGAATTTTTTTGAGACTTAAATTTTATACCAGTCAGAAGAAATATTTTGTTTCAAATTCAAAGTAATTTGATAGAAAAATAACATTAAGCTAAATTTTTAGATTGTGATACATTTTGGTCAATGACAGTTTACTAAATCTCGAAAAAAAGACCCGAATATGCTAAAACTTCGAATAGAATCCGAATAAAATCACAAAATCCTGACTTATTCTAAAAGGCAAGCACTGATGAAGGAAGTAAGTTGCTTCTGAAATGTCGATATTTGTAAAAAAAATATAAATGATTAGTGAAAGGAAACTCGACTTTTCTTCCATAAACTAAAGCTCTAAAAACATTTTGTTAAACATTTCATTAAACAAAAAAAATTGATGTATTCGGTTTTTCCGGAAATTCTACATAAATTAGTTTTTAAAATAATCCCGAAAGTTTTAATATTTTTTCTTTTTTGGTATAATTTCTTTTCACAATTTTGTACTATTAATTCGTGATTTTTTAAAAAAAACTCAAATTCGGGATTTTTGATTTTCGATCGTTGTTTTTAGTAAAGTGTCATAGACTCGATACATTTTGCAATTTTTCAATCCGTAAAAAGTTTCATAATTTAGAAACTAGATCAGCTATAGTAACCACTAATTGTCATCTTAAAAGGCGTTAGATTTTACAGAAATTGATCTACTTCGAAAAGAGAATCGTTATAGTCCAAATTTTTTATAAATTCGAAAACATGACAATAAAATTATATTATTTCGTTTTGATCACTCTTTTTAACATACAAAGGTATACACTATAGTATTTATAATCACAAATGTATTTATTTAGACCTTAGGCGAAGCTGAATATTCGTATTGCTAAAAATTTTATAGTTCAATTTAGCAGGATTGTATTTTATTTGTTTTTTATTCCATATTTAATTAAAATTAAACTATTAAATCTTCTTAATAATCGACGATCACAATTTTTGGTGTTTTTGGACCATTAGTTTGGTGCCAAATTCAAAGTCTTTCTTTTAAGCTTATTTTCAAAACACTATACAAAATTATTCCATTACATTACTGATATTTTTTTAATACCAAAAGGAAATCTGATATAAACACCCTAAGCGCTATTAACAACTCTCATAACGACACGACAGATGTTCATTACAGTACCAACAAGTTCATTGTCCAAAATTTACAGAAAATCGGATGCAAGAGTTATTTCTACATTGCTATTAACTATAGTTGCTACAACGAAACTATTACACAAAATAATACTAATAACTTTGATTTAAAAAGACTAACATTTTTGAAAATAAATGGCATACATTTTTTGATTCTATTTAAAATTTTCCATTTCAAAAGTAACTTTTTAATATCTTTCCAAATACAAATTCATTATAAGCTCTAGTAAACTTTTTGATCTTTAATAAAACCATCATTATCATCAGCAAAAAGATAAAATGTTAATATTTAAAATGAGGTGAGAAAGTAATTTTGACTGAGAAAATATTTCGTATTTTCTATTGAAAGTGTTTAAAAACAAAAACAAAAAAAAATATATAAAGTAGTATTTATGTGACTTGTATTGAAAATGGATCTCATAAATATGTTCTAGATATCATTTTCATTGTGTCATTATTGTCACATTATAAATATAACAACAACAACAACACAAAAAAAACACATAAGATGATTAGAAAAAAGTGGTGATAGAAGGGTATGATATATGAGGTAATGATATGAGGTCTACTTAAATTTTATGAAAATTACTTCAAAAAGTATCGATTTAAGAACATGATAATATCTAATTAAGGTCATCAATTGTACATAAAAAATTTAATGCATGTGAGTTGTACACATTGTATTCTGATGTTCTGATAAAAATACTTAAGAATTGTTAATACATTCATTCAAATTGGGAGCATTGTTTCTAAAGGGTGTTAATTGTTTTTTTCTTGCTGTTGTTGTTGTTGTTGTTGTTGTTGTTGTTGTTGTTTTTAATTAATGTACATTTAATATTTTATATGTAGTATAGGTATTATTGATTTTTATTAGAGAAGATGACTTAGAAAGATTTCATTTTTTTTTTTAGAACAATAATTTCTCCAGAAGATATTTTAATGAAAAAGACAAAAAGATCTGAAGTATCAACAAATAGATGAAAAATACCATTTTATGACCTTAATTATACAATTCAACTGATATAAATGAAACATAAATAGAAAAGATGCTTTAGTTTTTAGTTTCATAAATACATGTAATTTGTAAGTGCTTGAAGAAATGGTAGAGCTAAAAACTAATATATATGACTCGTACGACGACATATTAATTTTTATTTAAATTGTATTAATTCCTTTACATTTAAAATAATACTATTGTATAAGTTAAATAGAAGATATGCAGAGAATGATACAAAGATTAGATATACACAATGATAGCTGACATTATGTAGGTAAACACTGATTTTAATCTTTTGAAAAGAATTGGAGTACTTATACCTATTTTTTAATTTTTTTCTAATATATTTGGTGCCATCCGAAATGCAGTATTTAAGTTTTAGCTACAATCTAGTATGTTCCATAACGAATTATATACAATGTAAATAAATTCAGAATGTTTGCATACTGCTAACTACGCCGAAAGAACCATAATATAAACATCTCATAAGCAGTTTTAAGAGAAAAATAGAATAAAAGTATTAGTGAAATTTTTTCTTAAATTTATTTTTATCATATAATTATACTTCAGTTATGTAGACCTGACCTCAAAGAGTATAAAGAAAGCTACAACAGCGCTGTACTCTTGCAAATGCGCTATTGAAAAAGAGGGGAATGAGCCCACATTGTCAAGCCCGTACTAATTTATGGTGTTGTAGCGTTGTGGGCCGCACTCAACATTGCTACAAACCTCAAATTTCTAGAAAAAGTTCAAAGATCAGTCTCCATCTGCATAAGTGTAGCACTTAGAACAAATCATTCCGCGGTACTGGATACACTTTTTCATCTCTTACCAATAGATACCTACGGCAAAGAGATGACATACTGAACTGCAATCAGACTTAAAGCCAATTCACAGCGGAAACCACAATTAAATCACCACTCTTCTATTATGGATTATGACCACTCTTCTATTTATTCCAGAAAACCTAGATTTGACTATTACAGGATACTTCTTCGAGATATCATATCAGACTGATATTCCGTCCAGGAAAAACTTTAAGATTATCACGGTTCTGACCAAAGAGAACGTACACCTTTACACTGATGGTTCAAAACTGAATAACAGACTGAGGGTGGAGTCCACTCGTAAAACCTAAATATAAGTCTGGCCTTCAGACTACCGAAACATTGCAATGTGTTTCAGGCGAAGGTGATGGCAATAAAAGAAGCCTCAGACTGCCCGAGATCCAGCGTGTTATTTGTCAGAAATATCTATATACGGACAATCAGGCCGCAATTATAGCACTGGAGTTTGTAACCAACAACTCAAAAACCATGTTAGCTTATCGCAGTTCAACATATTGGTTCAACACATCGATACGATGGGTGCCATGACACAGTGATATTCCGGGTAACTGCAATGCAGAATAAGTTGCTAGCAGGGTACTATCTTAAAATCACTTCCGGAAAGGAGCAATCTGGGTGCAATTGCAATCTATTGCTTCGCAGTAGTCTTATACGGGGAAAGTTTGCATGGTATCACATTGGAGCTTACTGGTCTAAGTGTGTCAGCGTACTGTCGGCAGCTACTACTACCTACCTACCTAAAACACCTGCATACAAATGTGAATATTTGGTTAAATAAATTAATTAAATTGAAAATTGAATTCTGTTTGGAAAAAACTTTATAGAAATAAAGATAATCAAAGCATTCAACATGACAAGGCAATGCACATATGTACTTATCAATTTTTGCCAAATAAATTTTTTAAAAGTTGATTAGAATTTTAGCTCATATTATAAACTCCAAGATATAGACATAAAGTATATGAGTTATAGCATTAAACGAGATCTTTCTAATAACGTATAAATACTGGGCCGTTTTTTTTTTTGGTAAAATTTGAATAATTTGATTTTCACAATATACCCACAACAAAAAAATTTATCATCATCAAATGAATGTTAAAATATATCTTACTAGATAAAATATGTATGTATCTTATAGACCTATGGCTATAATAGCTTATACACAAAAACATTAAAAAAAACCAGAATTCTTTCAAATGTTCTTTTCGTGCTTAAAGGATAAGATGCACTATTAAAGATATATATTTTAGGAAAGCTGGAAACACCAAGTATATCTTTGAAGTATAGTCATTTGGTCTTATGTATCCAAGTACTGTTGACCGAAAACTGAATACAGTTCAGATCGAGACTTAGACTCTTCTATGTGTCTTCTTCATGATTGATTCTCTTAAACTGAAAACTACTCTACAATTCGTATTTGTTTTAGTTTAGAACATTGAAGATGATTCAGATGTGACCGCATCAAAACATCTCAATCTGTCTTCCATCCAAAATATTTCCATGAAATAAAAAACTTTTTGGGATATTCTGTTCTCTGACATGTATTTCAGATGCCCTGCATATAGTAATTTATTGAATCTTTTATGTTTCGATAGTTGTGGCTCCTCGTATATTTCGTATAACTCATGATTGTGTCAATCAATAGGAACTAAGTATTTTCTATGCACTCTCTATACCAACTAATAAACTCTTTTGGAGATATATGAACTAAAATAAATTCAAAATAAATTATGCTGACAATTATTTAATTAAACAATTATTATTATAAATATTTTTATAGCAGTATTTGATCAATATTAATTTTTTTGATTAATTTGTAGGATTTGTGTATACTCAATGCCTTATGAACAAATCGAAATGATCAATAATTTTAGTCAGTTTCACGACAGGAAAATTTAACAGGAAATGTTATTGACATGATATTTAAAACAAAAATTCTGTATAATTTTCAGGATTAATAAATAATTAAATTAAGTTTTTTTTCTCTTGTATCCTCTTGTATGGCAATGGATTTGGAAAAACTTTCACGATATAATGCAAAAATATTATCCATTTCCTAGAAATAATATATTGAATACAAAAAATGGAATATATGTCTTATTTTATGAATTCATCTCATTTCGTATTAATTTAATTAAATAATAAATATAATTTTTTTTTTTTAAAGAATTTAAATAAATTTTCAAATGAAGTGTTTATATAATCTACAAATTATTTAAACAATTCTTTGAATCATTGCTAGAATTTAGAGCAAAACTGATTTAAATCTGATAAAAATTTAATATCATATACATTTGATCTGATAACACAATAAATTTATTTAATATTCATAAACATACACACACGCATGTACATACACATATAATATTAAGAATATTTTATAAAAGTGTCATTTATGTCACATACAATCCATTATTAATTATTCATATTACTTTGCTGACTGTTTGTTATTGAAAGACTTTAATTATGTGCACATAAATTGTTAAAATTCATTGAGTATTCAGCTGGCATCTAAAATTAAAAACCACTTCTTTTTATTTTCCTTATTTTTTGTTTTATATCCTTTTTCGTATCTTGTTTTGTTTTTTTTTTTATTATTATTATTTTTATTATTTTATATGTCCTGTATCATATCCTTATAGATTAAAAATAAAAAAACCAAATACCCAAAAGCAAAACCACAAAATTTACCATTAATTTCATTTTGAAAATTTCAACCTTTTCAACTGATAAAAACAAAAAGAAAAAAGAAAAATTAAATAATTTTGTTTTTTTTTGTTTTTGTTATTCAGGACCTTTTCATAGAACCCCAAAAATAAAAATAAAAACTTTAAAATATTATTTTATGATGACTTTTAGAAATATCCTTTCTGTACAAAATCAAAATTATATATATATATACATAATACATATAAAATTCTAAAGTCATTTTAGAATTTTATACTAATAATCATATTTTTAAGTACAATATATATACTGTGGTAAATAAAGAATATTAAATTTTAATAAAACAATTATTATATAACTTTCTCATTATAGATTGTAAGTTGTAAGGATATTTGAAAAAGAAAAATTTCAAGAATTATTTAATAATTCGAAAAGCTTAAATTTTAATATTTAATAATGAAATTATAAATAATACATTTATTCAAGTATTTTGAATCCTATTAGTTAAAAAGAATCAATCTTAAAAAGTAGGTTACTTACATTCTGTACTTAAACTTAATTAGTAAGTAGTAAATCTATTACACACAAATCAAATAAAAATTTTATTTTAAATACAGATAAAATTATTACCAAATTGTATTTTGAATTTGGAATAATCTGATTTAATTTCTTTAACCCCTGTTGGAATAAAAGGGCTGAAATAAACCTTTTCCAATGATGCATAAAAGCACAACCTTTTAAAAGATGCATAAAAGCACGTTTTAATTGTATAGTCATGCTTTTCTCTGTACCCCAAATATTATATACGTTTTACAGATACATTAGAACAAAATAAAAATGTAAAGTTTAAGGCAAATATGTGGGTACATTTTAAGAGATAAGAAATATAGCAACGAAATTTGGGCGAATATATCAGCTGATTCAATATTTGTCGTATGTCAAATTTTTCGGTTTTCTGATATAGGGGTGTTTTAGGGTGCTCTTTCGAATGCGCTAATCCATTTTCAAAATTTTATTTAGTTTTAGAGATATCGAATGTTTACTTTGTCGTATTTCCACAGTGTTTAATCATTATTTTATTGTATGTTCCGAAAAGAGCTAAATACGACATATTTCAATTAATTTTCGTGAAAATTTGTATTTTGTTGTATATTTATTACAAATAGTTACTTCCAAATTTCTGTACATTTTGGTCGTATTTCAAAAATTTACGGTAACATACGATAAAGTGTTATCATAAATAATAAAATAATAATGTAAAAATAAAAATTTAAAAAATATACTTTTATTGAAACCAAACTAGCCCCCTAAAAAATAGAAAATAAAACTAGTGGTGGATGTTGAGCATCTAGGTCATCTAGCGGGAGCATCTCTATCTTTAAATTTTTTAAACAAAATTTTTATTTTTTTTTTGCGTTTGATATTAACAAAAAAAAAATCCAACCCACCTACCACACATATAAACATATAAATATATAAAGATATAAACATATAAACATATAAACAGACACTGGCAAGTTAATATAAAAATATATAAAAAAAATATATTGTTTTATCGTACATTATTATATTTTTAGTTGAAGAAAGACCTTAAATAACAAAATCGTATTCCCATTCAACAAAAATTTGCTCAACTCACAAATAACTCTTTGTTGTATGCATTCTTATTTTGTCATATGTCCAAGAAGTTCTAAAAGATTTGTTATAAAACTTGACATACGACAATATTTTTTACTATTATAATCTTAAAATATTTTAAAATACATTGATTTTAAAAAAAACTTTCTAGGTACGGTGTGAAAGGCTCGTAAAATTATTTTTCATTTTGTACAAGTTTGAAAAAAATCTTATGTAAGAAAAAAGAAGTTATTGATGTTTGGATTTTCAAATTCATATTGCCACGAATATCGTTTTTGAACATACGACCAATATTGAATTAGCTGACGATTTTCTTGTAGACACTCATGGCCCACAATATATTGTCCATTGGAGTCGAAATAGAGACGAAAACACTGGAGAGATCAAAATTTGAAAGAATGGCAGAAAATCGAAGTAACAATTAATGGCTAAATCAATATCAAGAACCTTCCACAAAGACCTTCCGAAAGATGGTATAACTGAATCGTCATCACAAACTTGGTGTAAAGGATAAGATAAATTGAAAAAACATGCACTTAATATCTATTTAAAAAAAAAAATAACAACAAATGGTATAGAAAGTGTAACTTACATTGATTATCAAAAATTTAACTTGTTTTGATGACATTTGTCAAAACTTTCCCAATGATATTATATTTGATACCCGACGGTTTATCAAAAGCAGCATTTTTCAACATTAAGCTCAGTTTGTCCCTTTTCAATAAATATAACAAAAAAAATAAACTATTCTATATTTTTGATCGATCTTTCTTGCAGAATCATAGATTGATTTACTAATAAAGTAATGATATAAATCTTCTAGATATTATTTCCCCTTATTAAGTTACATATCTATTATGCATTTTTTAGTATCTTTGTGTTGACACTGTTTCCTTCATTAAATCCTTTCTTTTGAATGTCTTTTTATTCAATTAAGAATTAATTCAAGTACAACTTACATCCAGTCCCAGTTTACTAATACAATGTAATGATAATTATACTATACCACGTCTCACCATCAACAAACGTAAACAAAATATTGTACACAAATGTAATGATAAACTTATTTCAACACTTTTACATACAACAGAGCATTAACAACTTTTTCGTAATGCTTTTAATTGGAATCGTTTAACAATCTCGTAGTTTGGCATACTTGTTGATTCCACTACTCAATGCCATTATGTTCAGCTAATTTTGTATTGACAGTTGTGACGAGTTTCTCCCATCTCCTATACCAGTATATTTTACTGAATCAAATTCGTGGGTATTAATCTTTAGTACCTATAGTATTATAATTTTTCGATATAATTTCAATTTAGATACAAAAGCATGTCATAAGCCGTTCTTGTAACTCTATAGTAGTTAATTTAAGATATATAATATACCAACTGAGTGTTACATTAAAAATTTTTTAAAGGATCATACAATTGGGTTCAATAGCTTCATTTATTTAAAATTAATTAATTTGAGATTTAACATCGAGTACTTTAAAATGTGTACTACATCGAGTACTACAAATTTCGAGTACGAATTCGGTTAATCAAAAATCAATAAACTGAAATAGCAATATTCTTATGATTTATTAACAAAGTTCAAGCTCGAGTTCAAATAAGAAATTCAAAAAAATGTAACGAATTAAGGAGTAAATGAAATTGCACGAATTGAAAATACACAATCTAAAAAATATAACTCCTAGTAGAGAAATTGTAGGTACAATAATTGTTGATAAAATATTCCAAGCTTTTTCAAGTTGCTATATTTTAAAATTTTGAGATTTTGTATTCAAAATTAAATATAAATTTCGCTTTGCAATCAATTTTTGTCCATATCCAAATAATCATTATAATATGTAAATTGAAAAAAGTACGGTACAAATATCTGAACCATTTGACAATCGATTTTCATGATCATGCTTTTAAATTATAGATATATAAAAAGAGACGTAGGGTAATTAAATATTTTTAAAAAAACTTAATTTTTAACTAGAAATTTCAATTTCAAATTTCACCCCATGTATAAGTAATTTTTACATAAAAAATAATAGTTTATCAAATTGCCACCAGAATTTAATTTAAATTTTTTTTTTTTTTAAATAAACGATTACGGTTGTTGTCTAAAATAAATCAATAAAAAAAATAAAATATATAGTATTAAGTATATAAATTAAAATGATGGAAAACAATAAATTGATTATTTTTTTTGTTTACACTCTACAGTAACTTAGGTAGAATCACCTTTTCGTGCTTAATTAAGTACGGTACTGCAATTTTACACTACAATATCTACAATATTTCGAGTATTTATTTTAACAAATTACTGGCTTATCAACTCATTAAATGTGGAAAACTACTGCTATTGTCAAGAACTAAGCTTTCTTAAATAGAATAGTTTCATTTTTATTTAATTTGTTACCAGATTATACTATCAATTGTCTTTTGCCATTTATTATATCCCAATGACAAAGGGTACTGGACCATGTCGAAAAACCCATAAAGCATTTTTTTTTTTGCTTCATCGGGAATCGAACCTGGGACCTTTCGGCTAAAAGGCAAGCGCTCTACCTACTGCACCACCTAGCGTTAAATTGAATATGATTGTTAAACTTCCTCGAATCTCGAAGTGCCGCCCAATACTAGTTTATTTTAATTTAAAAATCATTAAACACAAATTTTTTTTAATAACCCTGATTAATTCAATTCAATTATTTTTCTTCCACCCACCAACATTTTACTATAATTTAAAATTGCCATATATACTAATCAATCTCTAATACAAATAAAAATTCGAAAATCATATAAATTCAATAAATTGGGATAAAAATAAATAAAAAATAAACTCATCACAAAAGAAAATGAACTATTTATTCATTTTAAATTTATCACAATTTCAATTTAAATAAACAACAAACAAACCTTTTAGATAATGTGCTTTTTTCGAATATCCTTGCAAGTATATTAAATTTCAATTTTGAAATTTTTATTGGTATCATAAGTGTTAGAGTGGATAAAATGAGATATATTCTTTTCTCTTTTTAAATTTTCCTTATTATAATTTTCATACATATATATATACATAAATATACATACAATAAAAACATAGAATACAAAATGTATGTTCGGTGGTTGGTTTAGTCTGTGCGCTCCATTACGAATACAAAATTTGTCTGGAAAGTTTGTCCTGATTTTAAATGATCCTTCTTTAAAAGTTGACCAAAAATTTATTATTTGTTTGTTTGTTTTGTTATATTTTTTTTTTGTTTTTTTTTTTTTTTGGGTACAAATAAAAAGAAAATATTATTTATATGTTGTGGTCCTTGAAACCTTGAATCCCAAATAACAAAAAAAAAATACACATATAAAAAATATTACAACCCATTGATTGCTTTCAAGTATTTTCGGATTTTTTTTTTTTTATTTTCTTTATTATTGAAGTTAAAAGAATTTCCCAAACTAAACAAAAAAAGAGAAAACAAGCAACTAAAATTCCTGTTATTATTTGTATTAGGATATTCTCAAGGACATTTTTATTCAAATTTGATTTATGTATATGGGTAGCAGTAACTTAAACAATCCTACTAATCGATGTCTCTCTTTACAACTTGGAATATTTCTCGAATATTTCTCGAAAACCTTTGCTAGTTCGATAGATAAAAAATGTGTCCCTTTTTTTCTTGTAAGTTCAGTTAAATAAAAAGTAATAAAAAAACAACAAAACTTTTTTATAATTTCTTTAGTCCACCTTCTTTCTATATTGGAAACTGATGTATAAAAGAAAAGTAGAAAATCAATTTTGTCCATTTCAGATTACGTTGTCATTGTCAATATTGAATTTTGTTTTCTTGCAGATTCTTTTCTTTTAGATCTTTACAACAGAAAGTCGATAACACTTAAAAGCCGTAAATTCTTAGAATAAAGTTTTTTTTTTAAATATTGAAAAGGAAAAACGAACAGAGGCCAAAAAAAAAAAAAAAAAATAAGAAATTTTTTTTTAATGACCGTTCATCAAAAAAAAAAATTCCTTTTTCTGAGTCTCGTCCTATGTAAAAAAAAAAAGAATAAGATTAAGAATGAAAATGAGGTATTCTAGAATATTTAGAATAAAATTAAATATTAAAGAAATAATAAAAAATTAGCAGAATTGAATTGACTTATTTGTTTGTTGTTTTCATTGTTTTTTTTTTTTGTTTTTTGCTCTCAAAGCAATTTTTCAGAAATATTTAAAAAATTCCTTTTTCTGAATTCAGTCAATAAATACAAATTGAATTGATAGCATTTTTTATATTAAGAATAATTTTCAGCAAAACTAATTCCAAATGTTAATTCCAAAAGTCTAAGATCTTCTGGCCATAATATCAAATCAAGGTGTATTTACATTTCATTTGCTTTCAAAATAAGTAAACATCACTTCATATTAATTCTAGCTTTAGGGTCCAAAACATGCATTACAAAACCTTTTATGAAAATTAAACAAAATATTGCATACAAAATTTTGAATAAAACTTTTTCTGTAGATGGCAGCAAATTGTAGGTAATGTTAAAAATTTTAAAGTCGGAAGAACCCATCTTAAGACTCAAAATTTTATTTAATTCAAGGTTTTTCAAATACTAAAAATAAGAGTATTTACAAAAACAAAATTTTTAAGATCGATTATTAATGCATTTTCAGATCTGGTTAAAAACTTTATTCAGAAATCTGATCAAAACTCTTTAAAAACTAAAGCTGACATATCAGAAAAAAAACAAAGGTAGCACACCACTGATATTGAAAGGAAATTCTGTGGTTAGACGTTGAAAAGTTAAAAAAATGTCGCATTGATAATTATATATTATAAATTGTGTGGCATATTGTTCGTTGAAGTACACGGAGAAACGGGACGGACAACGTGCACGGAATAGATGAAAATGATTCAGTGAAAATATTAACAACTGGACAACAATTTTAAAACCGTCAACATCAAACCGACTGATTTGATGGTATGAATGTTGAACGGTATAGCATTAGAAGATTAAAATAAAACGTATAGTTTGGAACACACTGATACTATTTCCGAATACAAGAAGATCCAATTTTGAAATTATTTTGAAATTAAAGGATTCTATGATGTGATGTAGATTTTGACGTTGTAAAATTTTAAATTCGTTGGTAGATCAAACACAGGCAAAGGCTGATTCTGCTTATAAGAATCGGAATCGTTCTTTCATATTATATTTGTTTGTGATGCCATAGATCTTAAAAGACATAAATATTTCCAGGAATACACATCGCCTAATTCTAAAATTTACATGAAAACAGTAATAGCATAGACCTGCGATTCTAAGATTAATAAACGGAGAAGTACAATAGATCTGAAATTTAATTTGAACTTGTTTTTTAATTTCGCTCCAGGTTTTGCTAAGCAGTAGCCTTGGTTTATTGTCAGTCTTTCTATGCCATATTAAGATTATAAACAAAGTGAATTAAATTTTTTATTTATGCTAACATCAATTTAATTTTTTTTTAAATATTTAAATTTTGTACTCGTAATTTTACAAAAATCTGATCTTATATTAATTAGTCTACCCAACCGATACATAATTTATTTGTTTTTTTTTTAGAAAAATTCAAGGAAAATGGAAAATGCCTAATCAAAATTAAAGGTTTCAATAGAAGTTAAATCTCATTGTCTCACACTACTTACAGCTCTTACCACTATATTAATAAACTAATATCCACCTTCATTTACCCACACTTACCACCATCATTTACCCACACCTACAGTAATTTTGTACAAAAGAATCCTTTCCTAGTGTTTAGGTAGCATGTAAAAAAAAAAAAAATAAGTATTGTTTAAATTAGGTTTTGCAATATATATTAATTTAAGTTTTCAATTAAGTTATTTTCAGTCACTAGTCCACTTGTCCATAAGCTTTCTACCATCTGATCAGAAATATAATCGATTTTGATGATGAAGTTTCTTAGTGGACTATTACAAAAGAATTAATTTCATATCAATAATTTTAAAATTTTATGTTGTGTATCAATAATTTTTATATGTAGGTTGTCTGCAGTGTTTTGAAACCAAGGACACACATAGAGCAATATTAGTTGGCAAATTATTGTCTTAAGTTAGATTAATTTTGATACTGATTATACTGAAATTTAATTGTTTTATTGATATTGTTCACGGTTTTATTAATATGTTCTTTAAATGTCAATCTTTTATCAGATAAACTCACAGATATTTTATTGAATCAACCAATGATATTCAGTATTATACAGTTTGATGTTGATTGACCTTTATTGAAATCTTTTCATTAATAGAAGCACATATGCCGATAAAATTTATCAACTTAATTAAATATGACAAAAATTCAACTATTACATACAAGGATTTCCTTAATACCATAGTGAATACTTTATTGCATATATTACCAAATTATACTCTTAACAAGTTTAATAATTATAATAACAAAATAAAAAACTTGAATTAACCGAAATTCGAATGAAACGTTGTTCAGATTTGTAGTCAGATAAATTACCAATTATGTTATATTTGTATGCACGTATTAATTTACTTGGTGGTGTTACACCAAAAGATAAAAATTCTTTAAGGAGTGATTACTTGCAGGATTAAAATAAAAAAAAGTTGTTCTAGACAGAAGGGTCTATTTTGAAATTTAACCTGCGGACATTGAATTGCAAATGCTCGTAATGCTATACCGCCCTGCTATAGTACAGGTTAAATTTCAAATTAAATATCAACTATTAAATAACAATATTTTTCCTAAAATACTCCAAGGAATTATCCATTAAAATTTTTTAGCTAGGAATGTATGACCCTTTATAATATCGGTATATCGTATCGATCAAATTATGTCAAATATTACTCTATTTCGAACTAATGTCTTGATTTCAATTAAAATATTTTAATCAAAATTTTTCAGTTTATTATTTTATTAGGGAGCGGTACTTTATCATGTTTTTTTAATCTTTTTTTTTTAAATATTGTTTTTAAAAATCTTGTTTTTCCTAAAAATCTTAATTTTTCAAAAAATCTTGTTTTTTCTTAACTTCTTTTGCAAAAATTTTAAGAAGTGATAAAATGTTGCTTTTTGATTTAGTGATAAAATTTTGTCACCGTCCCTAATAACAGGGTTCGAATAATATAGGGCAAAGGTTTGGCGCGGCAACCCCGACTTTAAAAATAAAATAGTTTTTTTTTCAGTTTTTTACTAAACTCATCCCTGCCGTCGGTAAGGAAAGCGTTTCAAGAAATGAGTAGCGGGAGTTTGTGGCTTTTTATACTCCTTACTAAAATCTTTTCGCTAGCAACCCCAGAATTTATATTTTTATATTATAAAAATTTTTGGAATGCCTTTATTTTTGCATATTCAGTGACATATGGGCGCTGCAAAATAACTTCGATACTAAAAAGTTCGAGACAAAAAATCCCAAAAAAAAAAATTTTTATCTTAATTATTTTTATGCGTAGCTTTTGGATACAAAAAGGGATATATCCCTTTTACAAAATAGTTAACTTAATTATTTTAATTTTTAATTATAAAATAAACTAAAAATTATATTTTACTTGAAATAATATTCTTAAAAAACTTTAAAATAAAAAATAATTAAAAAATAAGATTTTAAAACAATAAGATTACGTAGTAGACCCACTTTATTAGAATAAAAATAATTCAGTTCCATTTGCTTTGGATTTAAGTCCAATTTTAATTTATTTTACTTTATTAATCACCCTGTGAATGGAAAAATTTTATTTGATTTTTTCTTTTTGTCTTTTCTTTTTATCTTTAATCAGGAAAAAATGTTTATGAAGTTAAAAAATATTAAAAATATAAATAATTTATAAAACTGAAAATTGATTCATTTAAAAAAAAAAGAAATCCAGTAAAGGAGAAAAAAAAACTTTTTAATAATATTTAAAAAAAAAAAATGAATATTAAGTATAGTGAATTGCAATCAAGTATTAAAAATAATTCTAATAGTAATAAAAATAGTGATGTCATCTTGCATTGACATGAACTCTAAATATTTATTCAAATTATGGAAAATATCTCAAACAATTTCCTATTTATTAATTTTGAATAATAGTAAAAAAATTTTTTATTTATTTTTTTTTTTTTTTTACGATAAATCCTTCATATTTATATTTTTCCCGAGCAATACTTCAATACCAAAAATTTCCAATCATTTAAATTTAAATACACAGTTATAATACAAAAGTTTGTAAACCAGTTTTAAAATTTGCAAAATCAATAAATATCAAATTGTAAAGCTTTATGCATCAATTAATGATCTCAGATATTTGTGACAACTTCTAAATGAAATAATTTTTTTTTGCTCTCTTTCGAAAGTAATTTAAAAAATATTTTCTTTTGAGAATTGTCGTAAAGCAAGAGCTCTATTCCTTTTTGATAAATATTTCGTATATGTTATAAAAATTTAGGAATGCCAAATACCCATCTCTAGACTTTGGAAATTCCAAAACCGAAAGAAACAGACTTTGGAAATTTGTTCATCTGCCGAACTTCGTGAATGTGGGATAACATCCCTATTCCGATTTTTACTAAGAGAATTTTGGAAACCTGATATCGACCGAAATCTTTTTGGACACATTTGGGAGACATGATCCCCGTTGAAGTTCTTACAGAGACCGAAAACCATATAATTTTTTTTTCTTTCTGGTACAAATATACAGGCTTATAAATGAGCGGATGCAAACACTCATACACTCATAAGAGAACTTTATTGTAGAACACGATCACCAGAAAATTGGTGAACCCTGACTAACTTATACTTATAGAATTTCATCCGGAGGTTAACAAAAGAAAAACAAGGAAATTTCTATTTCAGTTTAATAAAAGAAATATTATGACGATAATTAGTATATTTAGGGTTTACTCTTTGCAATTTGAGTGGGACTTGTTCTTTGCAATTTGACTAAGCCTTTCCGCTCTGATAACCCTGATCATTTTACATTACATTTTCAAAATATTCAAATTGCAAAGAAAACTGTATTGAAAATATAATATTTTTGTATTTCTTTCTTTTCCCAAAGTAGTACAGCTTCATATTATCTTCAAAATTCAGATTAATTCATATAAATCATGAAAGAGGAATCAGTCCATAATTACTTGCAAAATTTAACTGCTTGCAAAGATACTGAATAGTCATTATAGAGTTACAAAAAAAGTAAAAAATTCAGTCAAGCAAACTCCCTCAATAAAATTATTAAACCAAGAGTGGGCGAGGAGTAAAAAACAAAAGGCCGAAGATTATGGAAGTAATAATGTCCTATAGATGAGCGTATCAAACATGTGACACCGAAAGAAGTTCTGAATAAAATAAAAAATTTGTTTTTGTACCTATATTTAGAATGTATATGAATGTATATATTAATAACATTAGTGACTCACAATTTAGCGTGACGCGAGTTTATTACATTTTCCTCTACCAAATTGATCAACGTGTTATAAGTAATTTTCACTTACAAAAAAAAACTCGACAAGAAAAAAACTCCTAGGCTTCAATTAATAACTAGCGAAATCCTGTAACGTTTACCCAAAAAAGGTTTTATCATATCATTTAATCAAAGCTGCATTTAGGTTGAAACATGTGCCTCGTATTTGGAAAGTAGCGGAGGTAATAATGATCCTAAAAGAAGTAGAACTGTCAACTAAAATAAAATCATACAGACCAATATCGTTATTACCACTAATATCAAAATTACTTGAAATGCTTCTCTTTAAGAGATCAAAACCAATAATTGAAAGCAAAAACTTTATGCCAAATTATCAATTTGGTTTTAGAGCAAAACATTCAATAATAGATCAGGTACACCATATCACAAACATTATAGAAAAAAGAAGGTGCCTCAATCTGCTCAAACATGAAGTCTCATGTAAGCCTTTTACAAGGTGTGGCATGAGAGCCGTCTAAAAACATTAAACAATCTTTTACCCAAACAACTGGTACATCTAATAAGATCCTATATCTCAAACAGTTTATTTCGCATAAAGCAAGAAGATGAGTACTCAAAATTGAAGCACGTCTGATGAAGCACTCAGATGCATTTTCCGTTGAGCCAAAGCCTTCAAATTTTTGGCAGAGCAGTAATTGGTAATTGGAATGAATATGTCGATCGCCGAGTTGATGGAAAGAATAAAAATTATGTCTTAAAAATAAATTTGATAAATAATTAGGAAAATTTCAATTATTAAGTAATAATTATTATTTTATTTAATAACAATGTATATAGTAATTACATATGTAGGTACATACACTTACCTTTTATTGTTTATTTGTATTGTATTTAGTATTTTAAAGTTCATAAGTTCACATCCAAAACGACTTAAGTTCGCAAACCACAGATAATAAATATTAAGATTATAGTATTTATCAAATATCAGATTCATTTTCCATTATTTTCTCAGTAAGTCAAAAAAGGCATGTCAAAATACTTTTAAATCTCACTATTTATGTAACAAAAAAAAAAAAAAAAAAAAATCAAAAATAAAAAATTATTATCAAGAATTTCAAAAGTTCTATTGATAAATTCACATAATTTTTATTAATGATATTCGGGTCAGTATCCTGCAGAATTCAGTTATCTTTTAATAAATTTAAAAAATATTTTAAGAAATAATTAAATTTATTTGATTGATTAGTATTATTTTTTATTTTCGAGTTAGATATTTTGCACAATATATTTTTCAATCGATTTTCTTTTTTTTTAATAACAATATTACGGAAATAAAATACAATTCTAATCAATCGAAAAATATTAATTTATTTTTCTGAGTTGGTGTGGCCTATTGCGCCTCAAGGTGGCTATAAGATTAATTTATTAATTTAGATTTTTTGTAAGTTTTTTATAAGGTCAGTCTCTTTTTATTTTTATACTTATATAGATAGAGAAATAAATAAATAAATAAAAATTGAACATAGATATTGTGCTAATCAATAATAACACAGTTATGATTATTCAAATATGAGAGTTGAAAAAATAAAATAACACATTTCACAAAAGTTCCTAATCCATGCTTTCTTTATTTTAGATGTAGGGTATTCTTGCTAGTACTTACTAACATACAGTAAGATATACGTACGTAATAGATATTTTATGTTTGGTCTTTGAATTTAAAGAAATTCGTTATCCAATAAATGATGGTTTTTTAGGGTTAGCCTATAAATCTACAAAAAATCAAAATCCATAAAGACTTTTGGCAAAAAAAAATCCGCAAATCCAATTTTTGTTATTTCTTTTATTTATTTCACTTAATTTTTTACGGTACTGCAAGTTTTTACTACATATTTTTACTACACTTTTTTTTTTTTTTCGAGTAATATATTTGATCAAATTTTTGGCTTATATCATATGCCATTTTTGGCTTATATCGGCTTGTATCAAAATCTCGCCAATCAAAATATTGTGCTTTTATAAATCTCATTAAATTTTTTTATCATATCTCAATCATTTCATCTTTTTTTCGCGAGATAAAAGTAGAAATGGAAAAAATACAATTATTATTGAGGATCATGAAGCTATATTGAAAAAGTTTAGGCGAAGCTTGGGGGCCGTACCCTCCATCATTTTGAATGATTAACGTAAAATATAAATATTTAGGTGGTCATTTTAAATATTTAGTGAACATCTTTTTGCAGAATATTTACCTAAATCATTTTTATGCGTAGCCGCTGTTCGATCGAAAACACTGAACACCTCGTTTTTCCAAGATTAATCTTGCCAAAATTTTATAGATTTTGAATTTATGAATTTTTGTTTGTGAATTTTTTTTCTTGATTTGTAAAGTATTCTTTTTAGTATTTGATAGCATAAAGTAGTTTTCTTTAGTAAGAATTCCTAGCTAACAGACATTCTATATTTAGTCTTTGAATTTAAAGAAAATCATTATCCAATAAATGGAGTTATTTTACACTATTTATGCACTCACTACAATCTCGTAACCCTTTGTACTTTTAATTGTAAAGATTTACGTTATATATTTTCTAAAAAGATTATTTAATTTCTTGATGGATTAATCCAATGCTTCAGCCAAGAGAATCTTCAAATCCAAGTCTGAAGGTACAAAACGTCGGGACAGACAAGCCTTCGTCTGGAATAAATGAAGTATTGTCTGATATGAAATAGTTTTGTATCTTCAGCTGGAGATAAGCCGCCCATGACAGACAAAAATGGAAGACGTTGATGAGCTAAGCTTAGGACCTACATGGTCTGTTGGTCACCTAAGTATGTAACAGATGAATTAATGTTCATATGAGTAAATAAATAAATAAATATGTATTACATCACAACGTTTAATTGGCATAAAACAATGAATTATCAAGATCTAATTAATCTTTTAACTTACATTTGTATATATTTTTTTAGGCGGCATATCATTTGGCTCAGATGACGAACATCCTTTTCACGTAAATTGACTTATCAAAAAACTCACAATGCATTTCTCAAATATCCATCAACAATTTTAGCTGGGGTTGGGAGTTGCATTTTTGTGCGTAGCCGCTGTTTCATACAAAAAAGGAAATATATCGTTTATCCTCAGTTGGGACACGCATATTGGTACATTTGGCACATTCGAAATTTGGATGAATTTCAGAGTTTGTTATAAAATCAGAGTAATACGCATTTTGCAGAATATCTATATATGTATATATTTTATTTATGTTATTTGACATTATTTTAATATTTGCTAAACGGATATTTTGTAAAGTAAAAATTTGTAATCTACCCTTTTTGACAATTAATGCGTTTTTGCGAAACCAGTTTTTTACTAAGTGATTTTTTGCAATGTGATATTTTTAATGTGAGTTTAGGCAACGTTACTTAAGTAACGAAAATTCATAACAAGTTTAATTTAATTTTGACCACGTATTTTGTGCCAAATAACCTAGCTAGAGAAAAGGGCCATATGAACAACAGAAATGTATGTTTTAGAACAGACTTCAAGCGAAAACAAATAAACTAATTGACAAACATCGTTCGTCATTAAAACATCGGGATCTTAAAAAAAAGTATTTAATAATACTTATGATACTGGAATATTCTCAGAAGAATTGTTAAAATCAAGTTTTATTGCTCTGCCGAAGAAAAACGACGCCAAACGATGCAGTGAATACAGACTAGTCATCCTAATGAGTCATACTTTAAATTTTCTAAAAAATCCCACATAATCGATTATACAATTGAAGCTGGAATGTGAAATACGCAATTCGACTTCAAAGAATCAATGTGAAGAAGAGAAGCCTTGTTTGGTATAAAAGCAATAATATTAAAATTAAATGTATGAAAAAAGATGTATTCTCATGTTTTATCGATTATGAAAAACCATTTGATGGTGTGCAACATCGCAAGATGATAGAAATGATGGAAAAGATATGAACATTGATAATAAAGATATAAAATACATCAGAAATATTAACTAAATATATTTTGTAGAAGTTAAAATCAATCACGTCATAGCAGACAATCCGGAGAAATTAGTAGAGTTGTTCCTCAAGGTTGCATATTGTCCTTGAAAAAACAGGTGCGAAAATTCAATTCATAGGATCAGAACCAAGTATTGCTCGTTCAAACGTCTACTTACAACAAATTGTTATATCACAGGTCCATTCAACAACCATCTGTTGAAGATTGGTAGATCGAGCACAGAGAGATGTAGATTCTGCTTAGAAGAGATTCTCCTCTAATATTCTGTTAGTTTGCGATGCTAGAGCTCGCAAAAGTTATAAATATTTCCAGGAATACACATTGTCTGATTCTGAAATTGACATCAGAGCAATAATAGCATTTATCAAGGACATAGAACTACAATTCTGAGATATGCGAGAAGTACAACAGATCTTAAGAGGTCGCAGTTACATAGAACTCCCCATTAATAAAAAATAAAAAAAATTGTATATTATCACCATTGTTGTTCAGAGCACATTTTTAGACAGTATCATCTGAATTTCATTTGGCATTTACTTTTACGCAATTTTGATATACCGTACCGCTGCATACCCATCAGTTTTTACATATTTTATTTTTTATTTTCGCATCGTATCTCAAACTGGCGAACGAGATATACAACAAAGATTTTTACCCATTTAGGGTGCAGAATGCAGATCTCTGTACCTATAGAAATTCAATATTTGAATAAATAAATTAATTGAAAATTGTAAAATAATTATGAATTTCCATACAAGTGCAGTAAGTGCCGCTATTATTTATACATGGAAAATTATTTACTCTTTTTAAGTACTAACTGTAACTAAAATTCAAGCACAAGTCGTATGTAGCCGTATACGTAGTATTGCGTTCACACCTTAGAAATATTTCAAATGAAATTACTTTTCTAATATTTCAAAAATTCATTCCAAAAGTGAAACCTGTTAACTCTACCAAAGCTATAAAATTACTTATTTTTCTATCTTTATGATCCAATTTTAATTTTTTTTTTTTCATTTTAAAAAAAAATTCTTCTCATGTTTAGAAAAAAAAGTTTTTTAATTTTTTATTATTACAAAATAATTGCGGCTACGGCAAATTTTATGTCTTCTTCTGTTTGCTATTCATTGTTTTTTAGTAATTTAGTAAAAAGTTCTAAAGTAAAATTTTATAAGAAAAACAATTTATTTGCTAATGAATTAAAAACAAAAATAACAATAATAAAAAAGAAAAGTCAGACTTCTTCTTAGATTTTCTTCTAGATAAAATTTTATTCCAGGAAATAAAATAATTTTCTTCTTGTTATTTATTTTTCCAACACCCCGAATAAGTTGAGCAATTTTTCTTTTTTTCTTTTTAATGAGAAGAATTCCGTCTTGGTATTGTTTTACTTAAAAAAAAAATAAAGTTTTGTCGTCAATTGAAAATTAAATTCATCGTCTCCTGATTATTACACCATTGCATTAGAGTTAAAATGAGAAGAAAACTACTTAATAATAGTTTTCTTTTGGGCTGTGTTAAATTAAAGTTTTTCTTCAACTTTGTTTTTATTCACAATTTCATATAGAAATATTTGTGTACACTGAGTATTAAAAATTAGTGAATAGATTGGAAATGGAAAAATTTGTGAATTCAACATGTAGGCTGTGAGAAAAAAAATTATTATTTAAAGGACATGATAAGTAAGAAAGTAAAGTAAGTAGTGTAGTAGTACAAAGAAAGTTCATACCCATTTCTTACAGAATTTTAGGCAGTTCTTTAATTTAGAAAATCATGCGATAAAATAATTTATGTGATAATAACAATAATAATAATAATCCGAAATTCTTTTATTTTACCTTATAACAGAAAAGGGCTCCATGACTAGTTAGATTAGATAGCAATGGGCTCCGTGACTTGTTGCATTCGTTCATTTTGAAATAAAAGTGGAGCAAAGGCTGACAAGTGAATAAGAAAAATAGAATAAGATAGTTATATATTATAATAATTATATATATATATATTTTTGGTTGTAACGACTAGATGACAGAATAGAAACATCAATAACTTTTACTGTAAATTAAATAAAATACTTGTACTTCACATTTTTGTATTTCGTATTGTTTCAAAATGGTTGCTGTTGGACATAATAGGTGTATTCATAATGGTTGCTTCAGGGCAACTAAAAAAATATTTACATTTTCATAGTTACATTTTGTCAAAAAATCAGCGCAGTTACAAGGCAAGACTAATGTTCATAGTTGTCGGTGTTAAATCAGCGTCGTGCATGATTAAGCATGTATATTCCGCCTGCATGAATAGTTATTATAGTACGTCTGTTTTGAAATAGAAAATGGCTTTAGAAAAAATGTAACAAAATTAAAGTGTTAGAGTTTAAATATAATTAAATTGAAGCAAAAATTAATTATAATTATATATTTTTAAAAATATATAATTATTTTAAAATATAAACATTTTTATGAAATAATTTTATGTATTTTACGAATTAAATAAAATTTGTATTTCAGAAAAATTAATATAGATAGCCGTGGGTGGGTAGTTTGTCTTGAAATTAATTATCCAATTTTTTCACTTAAAACCGCGTGGCTTCTAGTTTCATTAAACTCTCAAACTGAATAAAAACGAACAAAACAAATGTACTGCCTTTAAGCGAACAATAATATTACTGTTGAAAAAATTAGGAGGAGGTTTGGAAAAGAAGATACACAGCCGAGCTATACCAGCTGTTCAACAACATGGATCTACCAAAAAAAAAAGTCAGAATATCACGTCTTCATTGGTTAGGCCATGTAGAGCGTATGGATGAAAATGTACCAGCTAGGAAACTCTTCGAAGCCAAGCCTGGAGGAATCCGTCGTCGAAGGAGGTCACACCTTCGTTGGAGAAATGTAGTATCAGCAAATATGAAAAAATTTCAAATCACCAACTGGAGAAATTCCACTTGTGACCGAAGTCAGTGGAAGACAATTTTGCATCAGGCCCAGGACCTTTAAGGTCTGTGGCACCCAATAAGTAAGTAAGTAAGTAAATCTCTTAAGTCAACGTACCAAATGATTGTTTTTAAGCAGCTTACGTGTTGTAATGATGAACTAGCCTTGAAAATAAATATACAATGTAAACATTTTAATTTTGTGTTAAAACAGTATAAAAAAGACAAAATCTAACTTTATTATTTTTATATATCATTACTAGTATTTAGATTTTTTTATACATAGTCAAAATATTAGGTGTAGAAAGACCTTTGATACAGATTGGTACATTTCAGTGAAGAAGAGGGAAGAAAGTTAGTAAAGAATTGATCATGTTTGGGGACACATAAAATAAAATCTTGTCCCACATTCGGAATGTTGAGATTATAAACGAATTTCTATAACTTGTGTTCTGCCATCTAGGGATTTCTAGGGTGTAGGGATGAGTATATTCTGCCCTTCGTATTTCAAGAAGAAAGTGGTTGTAAGTGAAGGTAATACAGATTTAATTTTCATTGACCATGCCTACGAGATATCTATAAAAGAGAGACATAGAGCTCTAACTATACGACGATAAGCAGGCGGCACAAGATGAACAGTGGCTTTTGGGTTATTTAATAAAACGATTAGCCTATTCTTGGTTTTTATACAAATATTTTAAAGCTTAGCTATAACAGTTTTGGGTCGTATGAAAGCTTTAAAATTTTTCAAAAGGTCACAGGAGGGGAAAGCGACCTTACAGCAAACAAGAAAATCTTTGACTGCGCTTTTGCAGTCTTGAATATATGATAATTCCAGATCCCTTTCAGATTTAAGTGAATTCATAATATGCATAAAATTACAAACCGATGAAAAGAAAGATCAGGATCAAAAATATACCTTTTTCTGCAGATACTACTGCTCTGAGTTTTTGAATTAGTAGCATCTTTATCAGTAAACAGGATAATACAAAAAAAACATAATTAAATTAAGAAAGAAAAGAACAACCACGTTTTTTGGCGCGAAATTTTTATTCTCATACTTACATTCAACTTAGTCTTAAAATGTCTCAAATCTGTTTAATTACAATTGTCAAGATAAATCTTATGAACACCGTAACTGTGTGCACAGAGTTTTGGTATATGCACCACGATATGTATACACCATAAGTGATACAATTATTATAACATTATAACGGTCAACATATTGTACAATAAAAAAATATCCACATTTTTCGATACTTAGCAATAACCATAAAACATTTTCACAAAAAGGGCTTCAAAGTTGTAAACAGTTAAATAAATTAAATTACGTTGAAGCACAATAGCACATGCTTGCTTAGATAATGTGCGATGATCATAGTGCAGTTTACTACTATACTTATATTATTGAAGTTTTTCATCTTAGTTAATCTTAATTTTGACATTCGCAGTTACCTCAATAATGTGTTTGCAAAAGATTATCATAAATCCTAGTTCACTGGTTACTTAGTACTTAGTACAGTGACACAAATCTGAGGCTATTTTAAAATAACTATCTAGCTAAAATAAATATTGAATATATTTCGATACTCACTGTAGTGAATATATTTTTTGAAAAATGTTTTTGTTTTGTGATTAATCGGCCTCATTCCGGATCCTATATACTTTAATATAGTATATAGTAAAACTATACAAACTTACAACTCAGTAAATCAAATACACTGAATTCGATGGAATCAATTATAAAATACAAAAACAAAAAAAAAGTATATTCTTCTTTTTCGGATGTATTCCATAGTAAATTAAAGGATATTTTTTTTTTAATTTATGTATTAGTACATATTTTGTAAATGTCTAGGTAAATTTAATAAAGAAAATAGTTTAAGATGAAGTGAAATGATTTTCTATTGTTTTAGAAAATTACTGGAAAATGTTTATTCTTTGTGTTTTTTTCTTATTTTTTTTTTTTGTTTTGGTTTTGTTAATTCACAACACTATTGTAAAAGTATTAAATAAGTTTCTGATTATTATCCTTTTCTGTTTTTGTTTTTCATAAAAAAAAATTTAATTGTTCATATTGATTTGAAAAAGTTTTGTTATTTCATTCTTTCAGAATAAACACAATGGGCAAAAAATAATTTTAAAATATTTAGTAGAAAACACGAGTTCGTATTATTGAAAATACAATGATTCTAACATTAATATTTCAGAAAATTGGAATACAAAATGAGAATGAAAATGATTGTTTATTAAATAAAATATTGGAATGTAAACAACAAAACAGATATTGAGATTGAGATGTTGAGAAAAGATGATATACGGCAAATTTTCTCATGTCCCACAATATGTCCAATTTTCTCATGTCGACAAATTTTTTCACATCCTGAAATAAAATTTTTACAATCCATTGATGAAATTATGTTAAATCAAGGTTGATTCAGTTCTTGGTACGATCACTTTGATCTGTTCATTTTGAATAGAAACGTCATTCTATTTATATGCAGTAAATGTGGTATTTTTTTCACAAAATATATGATCAAGTCATTAATTTAATATGTTTCTAGTAACTCTATATAGTATCGTTCGAGTAACTTATAATCTAGTAGATGAGATGCTGCTTTGTTTCAATGTTCAATATCAGTTGTTAGATGGATTAATTAAATTTTTTTACTTAATGAAGTGTTCGTCCGTCACGTTGATAATACTAAATAATAACTATACTATACTTATCATCAGTCGGATTGGTTGGTATTTTTATTACATATCGATCATAATCTCATATAATTTCCTATCTGACAAATGTTACCAAAGAACCTACCATATTTAAATTTTATTACCCATATTCACTTAGACCCATATCGCGTGAAAATATCTCTGAAGAGATGGTTTTGTATTCTGTTAGACACAGACGCGATAGCAAATTGCCGCAACGACAAATGTCAAAAGGGTTGCGTGAGTAATTTCTGTTACGACTTTTCATAGGACTTTTCTTATACCCTCTAAAATTTTAAAAGATAGAGAATCTCGCCAAAATATTCTGTGTTTTTTTTTATCAAAAAATAAAAGTAAAGAAAAAAGTAAGTGGAGTAAATAGTTAAGTAATGAGTAATAAACAATTTTTCTTTAATTTGTTGCATTATTATTAAAAAGCGTATGTTTGTTTTGAGGAAAAAAAAAAAGGAGTTTCCTAATCCCATCCTTCTCTAATTTCCTAATTCTACCCTATTCGATTTCTAATTCCAATTCTATCCTACTCTAATTTCTAGTTCTATCCTATTCTAATAAATTTCCTACTGCTATCTTGTTTTCTAAACAATACCTAATCAGTATTGCCGTCCATTCCTAATGGCGCGTTGGTCTCCACATCGGCCATCCTGAACTTTAATTCGACCCGAATGACTGGCCCTATTTTTGCATGTATTCTGCTACCGTTGTGGTATTTTTTAGTCGCTCGTCCTCCCCTACTTTCTCTACTTCGTATCTCTCATAATTTCTTTTCGCTGTTACCTTGTAGAGTTCTAGAAACTTGGGTCTTAATTTTAGCCCGGCTTCAAGCTGCGTTTACTTTATTGCTACTAATTAGCCTATATCACAGGAATATGGGTGTATATTACGATACTAACCATTATTAATTCGGAAAGCGCAAATTTTAAAATTATTTCATTTCGATCGAATTTTTTAACATACTTATCCACTGTTTGAATGCAAATTATTAGACTTAAATGAAAGTTTGGTTTATTAGTAACATTTTATAGAAACAAATTTGACATTATAATGCAAAAAAAAAAAAAAATTTATTGGATTTAAATTCGACTCTAAAACAGTGATTTTTATGCTGAAACCAAATTTTTTATTACTTTAGCTGTATGGCATGAACACCATGCTGTTGAAATGTAAATTCTCCCATATTTGTATAATATATCAATGGACTGGCAATGGACTGAATCTACATATGGAATGGCTGTCAGTGTTCGTCCAAAATAACAATATAATTTTTCTTTAAAATGCTGCTAATAAAGTAAGCTTTCAAATAAGTGTAATAACTTGCATTGAAACAGTCGGTGAGTATGTTAAAAAATTCTATCAAAATGAAATATTTTTAAAATTTGCAGTGTCCGAATTAATAAAAGTTAGGTCTTGTACATTATATTAGTGACAGTTACTATATAACTCTTTATCCTTTTCAAACCCACCTTAAGCGACTTCGTAATTATTGATATGTTGTAAATCAAATTATTAAGTGCAACGGCTACGTATTTAATTTTAGTTGTGTAAAACTAATCGAAGTGAAATTTTAGCTTGGATCAAAATGGGGTGAAGAAGAGCAGTAGAACTGAATTCAACAAGCCTGTAAAAAATAAATTAAATTGTCTCCCGTTAAAAATTCATTTTGCAGATAGCAGATTTCTCTGATCATGACATATTTTTAGTTATTTATGCAGTTAATGTAATGATATAATTTAATCGTTATGGAATATAGATTGAATATTTGATTTATTTCATCCTGCACTGGGTTTGAATTTGAAGCTATGCACATTTTTCGAGACCTATACTTTAAGCCCCAAAACCCTTTCACAAAAAAGGCTTCAAACTTTTGAACAATAAAATAAATTAAATTATTTCGAAGCACGTCTTTGCGTAGATAAGTTTAGTCTAGTCTAGATAGTTTTCAAGTTTACCACATCAGTTTTAGTTTTAATTTGATCCCTGTTACGCTAACCATATGTTGTTATAATTTTTTGTAACGGTTATATTGACTACATACTATTAATTACATTCAGAATCTTCAAATGAAACAAAAATTCATATTCACAAAACACAAACAACTGGTATTAAAAATTTCAATTTTTATATTCACGAAGAATATATTTTTATAAAGTCTGGTTGATTTAAGCTTCAGCCTCGTGTGTAATCATAAAAAAGTTATAAAAACTCTTAAATTTACTATGAAGAAAAACCAAAATAAACTTTTATAAAAAAAATATCAATTAAGTAACTAATGTACTTACTTACCTAGTTTTGTTGTTTTTTTTTCAAATTAACTTTATTGCACAAGGACATACCAAACTGAAAAGGATGACATTCCATTGTTTACATTTTTGAAATATTTTTTTGGTTATTTATTTTCATATAAATTGTTTTAACCACTAGGTTAATTGTCCGAAAAACTACATACAATGACACTATTATAAAAAAAATAATTTACATACATACACATAATACTCTATTGTTCATTTTATATAAATTAATCTATTACAGATCAACAAAAATACTGAAAAAAAAAGAAATATTTAAAATTTTATATAAAATTCGACGGATCAAAGAATTTCTAAAGTTAAAAGTTTTATAGTCATCATAATACCTCACACCACACTACACACTAGTTTACAAAATAAAATAGGACTTTGTAATTCTTTTGGTTTTTGTAAAATTTAATTTAAAACCCACAATATCCTAAAGCCGACAAGAATATATATGCGAAGTCTGTGATTTGAAAGGTTTTGGGTTATATTTTTCCAAAAAATAAAAACAAAAATATCTCCTTTTTTGGAGCAAATTATGTATATATTTAATACTGGGTGGTTTGTGTGTTTGTTTTTATTTAATGAATTTTATTTTTTGTTAGAGGAAAATTATTTAAAATAAATTTAATTAACATGAAAAAAAAAATAAAACAGAAGTTCAAATATATACAACTTAGACCGCAATTTCAAATAGATCAACATACCCTTAACTTTGCAATATACTTACTTCTATTAGATATTATTCTGTATTGTGAACCGATACAATTCTGCAATATTTTCCGAAAAAGTGTTCTTAAAAACTACTTAAATATTTGAAAATATACACTGAAGCTGAAGATACAAAATTAGGTTTTTAGAAACTCATTACAAAGGCCAAGTATCAAGAAAAAACCAAAGTCAAATTGAAATCGAGTGTAAAAATAAAACAACTATTTCAAATTGATTAATTAATATTATAAAAATGAAATAAATATTTTATTACAAATTAAATATAAATACAAAATTAAAAAAAATACCTGAATACGTTTCATTATATTTTTAGATGTTTTTTTTACTAATTTTTTGTAACTCCTTCCTGCCCATCAATTTTTACTTAAAATTTGATAATATCAGTTTTTACTGCTTTTTAATGCTCAGTAACATTCAATTTGGCCAAAATTCGTGCCAATTTGGTGAATTGGATTCTTTTAGTGATACCACAGCAACGTTGTCTTCTTCGTATCATTGTCTATAACCATTCTTTCCATAATGTTGCTCAATTGAGTCAAAAGAACCATGATATACTAAGTGTGACTATAGATTGCTTTGAGCGATTATTTAAAACTAATCTTTTGTATATAAATTTATTGGTTAATTGATCCTTCTGTGAAGACTCTTTTTTACCACAGGAACATACATAAAATCATTGTTCAGGTTTCTGTCTACATAAAATTTTTGTTCAGGTATAGGTAAATCAGCTAACTGTAACATAATCTTTTAATATAAATAATTTCTTACTTCTTTATTTTGCTTCAGCCATTTTTTCTAGATTTCTGTCAGTTACGCTGGTTACTTTGTGAACTCATATGACAACTTTTTCTACTACTTTTTACATCAATATAGTGAGTTTCTGCTTGAACCTCCTTTAATCCTTTTTAACAAATTTGGATGGTTTTTTTTCCACTGTTAGATTCTTTTCGTATTTCTTTATCACATTGCCGAATCGATTTGGCGTAGTTTTAAAAATTCATGTTATATATACTTAGAAATCCAAAGCGGATTGTCTGGGGAAAAAACCTGAGTTTTTTTTGTGTCTTTTAATTGACTCACACACATTGTACAATATAATATTACTATGTATATGCATTTTGTTTTTGTCTTTATATAATCTTTATATATAAAACAAATGTAAATGTTTCTAATCAAAATTTAGGACTGACCAGGTAACTTATTGGTACACACCTTATTTCCTTAGTATTTGCAACATAAATAAGAGCATTCGATACCTTTTTGGAAGAATGTACTAAGCGACATTTTGAAAAATGTTCACAAAACGAAAAAAACTTCTCACTCACTGGTTTTTTTTACAATTTTAAGTTATTATACTGATTTTAAAAGGATTTTTAATTACAAATATGTCTAGCCTTTTCAGAAAATTATACCTTGAAAAGGAGCTGAGTTTTTGTCGCTTAGTTCATTTTTCTTACAACGTTTTTGTCGCTTAGTACAATGCAAAATGTCGCTTAGAACATTTATGCTTTTAAAAAAAAAGAAAAATAAAAACAATTTTGTCGCTTAATTCATTATAGTTTATTTAAAAAAATAACAAAAAAGGCATTTAAAAATTATTTCAAAAATAAATTATGTAAATAAAAACTAACTCAATTATAATTCAAATATAATTTTAATAATTATAATATAGCTTTATTTCAACTTCATCTAAATTTCCTCTCAGGAACTACATCTTCTTTTTCAGTTTCTGATAACTGATCTTCTATTTCACCCACGGTATTTATAATTTCTTTGAATTCATTCTGATACCTTTCCGGAATTAATTGCTTTTTAAATAATAATTCAAAGTCTTTTTTCTTCGAATCCGATATGGGTAAGTTTGTAATATATAATAATTCAGCTCCTTTAAAGTTTAGATGTTGTATCTGTTTACGGGTTCGACCCAATTCTAGAGTAGAATAAGTTAGCTGACATTTGGCGGATTAAAACTTTGAATATTTTATATCACAAGATTCTTTAGAAAACATAAAAATATTAGCTTCCGAAATTTTGAAATTGCATTCTTCCTTATTCTTTTTAATTTGCTATGGAAAATATTTTAAGGTTTCAGTTTTTCAATCTCGAAAATCTTTAAAGGTTAATGAAATCACCTCATATGATTTGGGATTTGTTCTTGATCCATTCTGACGACATCCAAATTGTTCTTTTTTTTCATAAACCTTTCAATACTTGCAGCATGGAGTCAACTGGCATGTAAGTGCGACTAGGAAGCAAAAAAGTTAATTTAATTTCGTTAATATTTTTAGTTTGAGTCTTCAAAAACAAGAAAATCATTACTAACATTTGGCGATTTTTATTTTGGCCAAGACAGCTATCACAGTAAAGAGAAATATTTGTAATATTTCCCCTTTCATCAGCAATACTCAAATATCTATTTAGTATTGAGTAAATTTCGTTTGCTCCTCGCATATCGTCTAATTCTCCCCAAAGAAAATTGTAAGCAGTTTTGGTTCCGCTTTCATAAACATGTTCATTATAAAAAAAATATTTTCTGGTATAATAAAACAGCATGCTTTGTGTATGTGGAACATTCAGTACCTTTTGCATATCAAAACTTACCCACAAAAATGAAGTAGAAGTCTTCGATCTTTCCTGGTCATCTTGCATATGTTGTAAATATTTTTGATTTTGTTGCTTATCTTTTTCGCAATTTTTATTGGGTTCACAAAATGCACATTTATCCTTTTTGGGAACATGTATACTGATATTATAAGTTTCAAATATTCGCCGAAAAATGTTTTCTGAAACATATTTCTTATATTCTTCTTTTTCCTTTTCTCTATACACTCTGCATATGTTGGAAATGCTGTGGTAGTCTGATGGAAGGTAAGAGCAATTTGTTTTAGATCGACAATAATGTGAGGGGACTTTCGGCAAGTTTTTTATAAAACTATGAACTGATGCTGTCAATTCTTGAGAAGTAGCATTTGCAGGAGTAGCTGAACTATTATCCTTCGATATTATATTTAAGCAAGATGATTTTTCTGCATAAGCTACAACTTGACTGGAAATATTTAAGGTTTTAAGCAAATACTGTCTGCAAACTTGGACTTTTTTCCCTTTAAAATTTATAGAAAAGCCGGCACCTTTTTTATAATTTAATGTATTTTGAACACTTTTGCTTAAACTTGAAGAAATTAAATAATATTTACAATAAAATATAAAAAAATTAAAAAATAGTTTTTTTGATGAAAAAAACACTAGCTAATAAACATTTTTTGCGTGTTTTGGGTTTTTAAGACAAACCATATAATTGACTTTCCTTGCTATCTGAGCGGCAGATAAAATTTCAAAGTTATCCGTCTGGTTACAGAACTTTATAGCATGATCGAAAACCTTTCTAGAACAATGTTTCTTTTTTTATTTTTTATAATATTTTTTGAATTAGAAGCACTTTTGCTGTTTCAAATCCTAACTTTATACTTAATACTTCATCAAAAACAGAAATGCTTAACAGACCTTCTTTTTCCTAAAATAGCGTTACTCTCAAAAAAATATTTTAGAGGGTAGATTCCCACAAGTAATAAAACTAAATTTCAGAGTAAAAGTAGAACAAATACAAAAATAATCACAATAATAATAACAAAAATAGTAAAAATCATAGTACCTTTCCAGTTGAAGTAAGGGTTTTGGAATGCCAGCTGAATAAAGGTTAAGTCTTCTGCAACCAAGAAGTTTCTGCAAGGCGTAAAAACTAAAATCATTTAATTTTTCACCAAAAAAATACATGCTAAGCGCCAACAATTGTACGAAACTTTTAATCTTCTATCTACTAAGCGACAAATTGAAATATACTAAGCGACATGTGTTGCATAAAAGTGTACTAAGCGACAGATTTTTTTTTTGTTTGTCGCTTAGTACATTTTTGTTATTACAAATATTAAAATAATGTATTAAAATGTCGCTTAGTATAAATTTATTTTGCTTATAACTTTTTTTGTTATTTACATAGAATAATGGAGATTAGGCGAAACTGTGGGGTTTGGTTTAAGCTTTAAGAATAATGTAAAAAGTTAATTTTGAAAATTTTGTCGCTTAGTATACTCTTCCGAAAAGGTATCGATGATATAGTAATAATGGCAAAAAACTACAGTTATGTGGTATAAGTAATTGTGTAACTAGAAATCGAGAACAAAAAGTAGAATTAAAAATTAACGAAGGCAAAACACACGATATCTAAAAATGTTAAGAAAAGAGCAAATTAAAAGTTTCAAACTTTGAGGGAGTTATTATCTTCATATCAAACTTCGAAACAACAATAGTAAGCGACAATAGTATGTAGTACTACAATAATAACAGAATTGAGGCCGGAAACCGATATTGCTATGCAAAACAGTCTACGAATATTTGAAAGAGAAATTCCGCTAAACATACTTGGCCAAACATATGTAAATAAACAGCAAGATTAGTAATATAATTAAGAATGAAGACATTGTAAAGTTTGCAAAGATGGGCTGACCATGTAATTAGGATACATGAACTCGAAAACAGGCTGTGATTTTAAATAGAAAGCCCGATGAGTAATCTTGGTAGGAGAAAATCAAAGCAAAATGGGAAGACAATGTTCCCAATGATGCCCAAAGCCTACAAATATCAAATTGGAGAAAAGTGACGCAAGGTCAACCCTTTTGGAAAATAATTGTGATGGATGTAAAATTTCACCCAGAGCTGTAGCATTATAAGATGATGATGACAGTTCTTATTTATTATTGATTAGACTTGGTTTTAGTGATATTTTTATTATAAATAAAGCATTCGTTGGTAAGCAATTAAAATTATTAGTGAAAGCAAATTGTACTTTAATTAAAATTTAATTAATCACATATGTTTTTAAAAACTCATACTGAGCAATTCAAAATAAAAAATAGGTTTATATTTCTAACATACACCAGAGGAGAGGGTTTTATTTAGTTACCACTCTTTTAAAATTTTTGATTGCATTCTTTATATTATCTCCATATTAGAGTTTGAAATACTTTTTCGTACCTGGCATCCATATAATCAGATGGGTTTTCATATAGAATTGTACATCATTATTTTGCAGTTTAATTTGAATTTTGAATGTTTACCGATCAACCATTATGAAGTCTTTAACTTTATTTTGAGTTGATATCTTTTACTTGAACTAATGTGTTTTCTAAGTCAACATTCTATTAAGATGAACTCCGAAATACTTAAAATCATTTAAGCCCAAATACCTGTCAACCCGGTCGCGGAGACGTCATCAAACACAATTGTGATCATGATGACAATGTCTCAAACTTTTGTGACCTTTTATAGACATTTAACATCATGTGGACGTTGTATTCAACTTTATGTTGAGACATTTACGATATCAAGAGTATCCCTAAACCTCATTAAAATCGTTAAAAATCATTCGGTAATAATACAAAAAACACAAAACAACATCAAAAGTCACTTTTATCATTTTCTCATTCACCAATAAACAATCATTTTAAAATAAATTTCAATGAAACACCCTGTACAAAAGATTATTTTGTTTGCTCACAGGTACCACATGATTCTAGATCAAAAATAAACCAAAAAAAAAAAAAAATATTACCCCTAATTCTACTTTTATTCAACTTTATGGTGTTCATTTTTTTTTTCTTTCTTCTAACGTGCTCGTGTAATCATTTTTTAAAGAGAACAAAAAAAATTATTTTTTTTTTTTTTTTTGTTATTGCTATTGTTGTAAAAATATAATATCTAAAGTGCACACCTGGAATTTTGAATTTAGTTTTTAGACAGAAACTAAAAATCATATATAAAAAAAAACAAAAAAAATAAAATTCAAAAATATTGCAATCACGTATCCTATCCTGTTATTGTGTAAAAGAAAAGTGCCAAATACAAAAATAAAAAAAAAACAAAAAAATTTTATATTGCATACCGTTAGGTACTTAAGTGAAACTAGCTAAAATTTCTATACTCTACTCTTTGTTATTATTATTCTTCTTCTTCCTCTCAATTCTAGAAAAATTTCTAAATAACAAAAAAAAAAAATTTTTTTTTTTGTTTTATGTAATTTAAAAAAAAAATAATATAGGAAACAATTTTACCAAACAATTTTATGTGGCAAAGTGTTTTAGAAACTTTATTTAAAAACAAAAAATAATAATTTCAAAAGAGCAAACTTTTGAGAGTAATTTTTTGGCGAAAAAACTCTATGGCCGCTAGAACAGCACTTATTAGAATTTTTGTGAGAATTTTTTTTAAACTTTTTCTTCCATTCAACATAAAACAAAAGCCATCTTAGAGATTCCATTAAAATCGCAAACGTGATGTAAATTTCCACTTATTTAATTCATTAAATTAATTTTATTATGGCTTGTTTGTATATTCATGGACATTTGAGAACTAACTATCACGAACCTTAAATCGCTTATGTATATTAAAGACATGTACCCATATTCTCTTAGACCAATCTCGCGACATCGCGTGAAAATAGTTTTGTATTCTGTTAGACACCACAAATGCGATAACATTTTGCCGCGACGGCAAATGTCAAAACAGTCGCGTAAATAATTTCTATTAGACCTTTCATTGCTGTTAGACCTGTTAGACCAATCTTTTTGACAGTAAAAAGTGGTCAGTACTACCAACACAATAAAATGTTCAATCTCTTCGCTTACAGTATCTAGCAGAAATGCATATTCAGCTAGACGAAGCGGAATCAATTTTTCTTCTCGTCAGCGATGGATCTAAGTAAATATGGGTTATGGTTAGTTTTTTTTTATGCTGTTTAAATGAAACCATATATATGACCGGTTTAAATTTTTATGTATATTCCTTTTTATAACCAATTTCTTTCATTTCGTTAGCCTAACCATTTGTTGATACCTATGTATATACCAGACACGTGAGATAAGTTAAACAGAAAAAAAGAGTAATTAAATTTGATTTCTTGTATTGGAGTAAGTGTGTTTTATATAGTTCGATAAGCGTCCTTCAATACGCACTGAATAGTACACTATAGTACCATTAAAATTATTATTCAAATGCTTAATCATTTTCAAAAACGAATACTGTGGTATGTCAACATCATGACTAATCTGTGTATAAAAAATAACCAAATTTATTTAAATGATTTCGCCTCTAAACACAAAAATAGAAACGATAAATTTTCCATTTATCCGACCAAGTTAAAATAATCTACAAAAAATTATTTTTACCCATAACTTTTAAAATTGTTCCCAATTCCAAGTGGTATACAATTTTATCATTCTTTTGCACCCAAATACTCCCTCTTCTTCTTTAATTAGACATTTAGTGACTGTTTTGTAAATTTTTTTTATTCTCAGTCTTGGGATGACGACGACCAGCATTCATACCATCTTTTTGGAGGTCTTCCTCGTAGATGTTTGATATTGATTTGACCATTCATTACTACCTTCGGCAGTCGACCTTCTACCATTCTACTTACATGGTCTCTCCAATTTCTTCATCTATTTCAACTTCAAGGGACATTATTTGGAATGTCGCATGCGTGGTCTTATCTACGTTAAGACGTGTATACACATATTATGTAATACAAAATATTTTTATGTAATGACTTAAGGCAATAAGGCCAGAAAATTTGAATAAAGATCATGGTACTTTATTTTTTCCACATAGTAACAAAGAAAATTGTTCATACAAAATAATTCGGCAGTAAGCGGGCTAGAATGATAATTTCGAAATACTACTTCGAATATCATCATCATCAATGTCCTGCAACCCCATCCGTGGAGCATAGAATGGTAGTAAATTCTTTCCATCAGCTCCTATCTGTGGCTAACCTCTTCAATTGTGACTACATTCTTTGCTCAGTACTTGCTTCAGCTAAGACATCCACTGCACCCTGACGATTCCATTCGTAACATTGTTTCGCGATATTGTTGTCAGGTTTTCTCAAAGTATACCCGATCAAACGCAATTTCCTGTGTAACTCCGAATATAGAAACACTTAATTTGAAATCTAATTTAAATTCATTTGACCGGACGATAACTTGAAATAAATGCGTTTTTTACCGTTCATTGCCCAACATCCCTCAAGTGAACCGATTAATTTGACACAGGTATAATTTTAATTTTACCATTAGTGACTTCCAATACATAATAGCTTTCTATTCAAATTCTTTATTCTAAATATGTAACACCAAAAACTCTGCAAAAATAGCTAAAAATTTTCAATAGTCTCGTTGAAAAACAAAGAAAAAAATTAAAAAAATTTATTTTGTTTTATTTTTGTTGCTTTTTTTCCCTTATTATTCCATTTTTATTATTAATATCCACCAACAATATTTATAATTTATATATAAAAAAAAAAAAAAAAATAAAAAAAAAACTTTTCACAACCGCAGAAATTACCATAATTTACAATTTAAGGGTAAGCTTCAAATACTGATTTTACTGCGCCATCACAATTTTAATGCTTTTTACTCTTTCGCTCTCTAAACAATAAACTCATAAAAAATGAAAATAAACTATTAAAAAAATGTCCTTGGAATATAATAAAAAAAAAACAACTCTTCTACAAAACCAATTTTTTTTTTTTTTTTTTAGTAAATTTAAAAAAAATTCTGAACTCCTAATGGAGAAACTTTTAAATTTAAGAGAGCTGAAACAATAAAATAAGGTTGTAAATATCGTCGAAACTATTTTTAAGTTTATAGCGAAGGCACTAGAAAAATTCATGAATTTTGAAAAAATTTATTCTTGGATTGTTCCTCACTGTTTGTTTTGGTAAATTAAAATTACCATTTTTTGAAAATCTTAAATAAATTTGAATCATTGGGTTGAATCGAATAAAAATCAATGAAACAATAAAATATGAACGTTCTTCAAAAATTAAATTTGAATTTTATTTATTTATTTATTTATATTTTTGCTTTCTAATTTTTAATGCTAATTTGAAAAATTGTTTATTAATTTTATATTATAAATATTTTTAAATATTGTTCAGAAATTTGAGTTGAGAACTCTCTAACTCTACTTGAACTATATAAGAAAATGAAAAGTACAAGTTAAAAGTACGGATGATGCAAAATGATTATTCGAAATATAGCAGGTATTAACAATATTTAATTAAAATATTATTGTATAGTAGTTCAATACACGTATTTTAAAAAACCTGATTTGTTGTGGATTATAAAAATTAAATAATAATTGACTTAAGAATATCATTAAGTGCAAGAAGGCCTATGATAATGGTTGATAATGCGTTAGAAGAGGTTTAAAACAAATCTATGTCTACAAACCTTAGAACAAAAAAGCCAAGAAAGGTGTAAAATCAAAAAGGTCGATTTTTCTGTTCTAAGTGGTTCTAAAGTGTTTGACAGTTAATTGTCATAGTCCAAAACTTTTTGGCCATTCGATTCTGTTCTAGATCTACTGAACAAACTTAAAATATGATCGCAATTATCATACTTTTCTAAAACGTCAACAAATTTATGATCATATTTTTATGACATTTGATTTTAGAGTCAATTATACTACGTATACATGATAGCTTTAGTACTTGACTGGAATTCTTCTTGAAATTTCAAGCTGTATTCAATTTACCAGCTTGAGTGGCTGTCAGATTGAAAATAGCTTGAGTGTGACAGACATATGTATTAATTGTTTTACTTTTTAAGAATTAAACAAAACAAATATTTTTTTTTATTTATTTACTCTTTACTTTATTTTTTAAATTTACTCTAAATATTAATAAAACATCATAAATTTTTTACATTAAATGTCAACTCAAGCTGTTAAGCAGGCGTATTCGATTGAAATTTTCAAGTCAAATAAGTAAATTTTTGTAATTGACTTTAATGAAGCTGATTTAAAGAAACTACCCCAGCAAACAAAAATTGTCATAACAATCTTTTGTCAACATATTGTCAGAAAATTGTGAGTACATTTTGTCGTCAAAATTATGATAGATATTATTGTCGACAAAATTGGTTACAAAATTGTGGGTGTAAGTCCACTCACATTTTTTCGACAAAATGTTGACAAATATTTGTCATGGCAATTTTTGTCAACAATGTGTGACAATTGGTTGACAGGGTTTGTAAGTTTTTTATTTATTTGTATATGTGATATTAATATTGAAGCTTTCTTGAAGCTATCATGTATAAGAAGGTTAATGATCCTAGCAATTATTTTATTTGTATTTGTCATCGACGTTTTAGAAATTAAAATTGACGAATTTTGTACTTGTTGAAATTTTTCTTAACTATTTAAAATGAAGAAAATTAAACCCGAAATATTTTCACAAAAAATTTCAATGCTTGATAATATAGATGCTTTTATGCAAATTGCTTGCCCTAGATTAAGTGTTGATTGGGGTAGCAGTTGTATTAAACGAGGTTGAATGGACACCAATAACTTAGAATCATACAATGCTTATTCAATTAATTTCAATGCAACAAACAGTTTAGGCCCCCAAATTGAAAACCACCAGCACTAAGTGACTGCGCTAAAGCTGGATGTTGTGATCGATGTGTTAGAGCAAAATGGATGAAGAAAGATAAAGAAAATGATGCAGATATATTAGACATGAAAAAATCCTATTAATAATTGTAGTAGAATCTCTTAGCACAATTTGTTTTAAGTTGTAAATATCTTCCAAATATTTATATCCCTTCCGTTATTGGTTTTTTAATTTGGTTATTTAGGAAAGGGATTATTATTTTTTTTACATTTTCTTTTATTATGAAGCCTTCATAAATTTATTTTGATGGTAGAAATGCATTGGTTTAATTTGTAATAAACTGTAGTTTTTTAAAGCTGAACTGGACGTATTTTCAACCTTCTGGACGTATTTTCTAGGTTTCTCAAATCGTAAGTTATAAAATTTTAAATACAACTATTTGCAGCTTCAAATAACACCGTAAAGAAGTGAAACCACAGTGCGGTTTTTGAGGTGTTGTTTTTTTTGCGTCTTTCTCTCATTTGTTTTTTACCGGGTTGTTTCATTATTTTGAACAATTTATTTTCCTTAAAAAAAATTTTTTTTTAAACCTTGGCGTCTGGGGTTACCTAAAGTCTAAAAAAGCAAGGTTGCAATAAATAAGTAAACTTAATTTCTTCCCTATATTTTGAACATTTAAGTCCTTTTTAATTCGAAATATATGGAAACCATGCAATAAAAACTCAAATAAGTTTCAATTACTCATTACATTTTAATACTGCTGAAAGGTTAGAGGCAAAAAATGTAATACGTGGTTTGGTAATAGACTTGAGAACAGATCATTTTCCCATACAAATTTTTAATAATTTATTTGTTCCTGTGTCACTTTGTCATATTACATATAATTCAACCGTATCTTATAATAACAAAAAAAACTTAATTGACTAAAAATATTACTACATCATTCCAACTTTAGAAGTAACTGAAATGTATTATTAACCGTTAAAAATAAAATTGGATAAACAAAATTTTGCAATATAAATTATAGTTTTCCGAATAATTTGTATTCATTATTTGAAAATATACAAAAGCAATGCTTTAATTAAATATTAAATATTTAATTTTGAATAAATACAACCAAATATAGTTTTGAGTAATTGAAATAATTTATTTTCTTCCCTCTCTTAATTGCATATTGTACTGTATCTAAATATACAACATTATTATAAAGCAATATATATATACATACAATATACCATTTTAACCTAGATTTCTTTAACAGTTAACCTACTTATTAGATTTTATGATTTATTATAAATTTCTTCAATTTCCTTATAATATTGTATAATATAAATTTAATTGTAAACCACATTATATTCTACTTAATTTAAGAACAATATTCAAAAGATATTTTAGTTAAAGGATGATACAGAGTGTTTTGCCAATGTATAAAATAAAAATTGAATAATATAATTATAATAAAAATTATACAATAAAGAATATATATAAAAAATTAAAAATTAAATTATATCATTGAATATTGTGACGTAAATTTATCATCCTGCATCACTGAATTGTACCTACATGAGAAAACGATGTATTTTAAGCTATTTTTAAATTTTAATAAATTATATATTCTAAACTATTTTGTATAATATACTTTTATATTAACTCACCATCATCTATTTAGTTTATTTCTTTATATATTTAAATATTTTTAAGATTTAAATATAGGTACCGTCCTATTCTTGCATTACTGGATTGTGAATTAGAGAGATGAGACGATCTACTCCACACTCTTTCTAATACCTAAATATACCATTCTGACAGAATGTATAAATCAAGTTGAATGTTAATAAATGGAAAATAAAAATCCTTAAAAATTAAAATTTTAACATGAAATCTGCTTTTGCTCTCATATATTTTACGGTATACTTTGACTTTGAAAATCCAAATTATTTTGGTATTTAAAACCTTCCAAAAACAAAAAAAAAATAAGCAAAAACACAAAAAAAAAAAAAAAAAAGAGAATAGAAATACACAGATAAAAATAGAATATTCAACCTTTTTAAGGTCTAATGATAAAACAATTTTATTCTATTCAATCCCATATTAAATAGCTTTTATCTTTTCTAAAGGGTACACAAGTATTAAAAAATTATATACGTAATAATAAATATATATGTATGTATACATAAAAAAATAAATGTAAATATCAGACGTTTTGGCCAATTTTATACACCACAGTTAAACTCTCATTGAAAAAAAAAACTAAAACAAAATGTCGCAAACAGGTCTGGAAAAGGATTTTGCAAACGTAAAGAGAAAAAAGGAAGTTTTCTTTAAATACAGAAGGTGTATTTCGACCATGTTTTTCAATATACAACAAATACTTACTAATTTTTCGTTTTATTATTAATGTTTATTCATTGAATAAATATCCTGAACTTTCTAACTGAACTGATTTGAATAATTTTTTTTTTAAATATTATAAAATATAGAGGTTCAAAATATCGTATTTCGGTACCAACTCCTACACAACGGTTGATTTTTGATCAATTTGTTAATTTTTTATTTTACTGTCTGTTTTTGTAAAGTTAAATTTATTGTAATTAATAATAAGGCCTAAAGTGTTTTGTCAAAAAAAGAAAAAATTTAAATTTTAACTTACCCCAATCATTACATAGCCTTCGGCTTTATTAATTATGTTTTTTTTTTTTTTGGACAATATTGTACAGATGTATAAACTGAAAGGTTGTCTTTGCAAAAACGATTTTCAATTGACCTTCTAGTTCAGATAATTGGAGCTCAATTGAATAGAAATACACAAATGATTTAAGTAAGGGAACAGAATCGATTTCTTAGAATTCTATTCGTTTAGAATGTTAAATAATTGACAAATAAGTAAATTAAATAAAAAATAATTAATAAAAGATCAAATTTGATCAGAAGACTTTTAATGAAAATTGTAATGATTTGTTTAAATTTACTTTGTAGTATTATTTCCACTATAAATTATAAATAGTAGTCTTAAAATTCGCTACAATGTCACTAATCAAATAATACATTTCAATTTTCTCATTCCAGTTCTACAATCCAAAAACTCCAATTTACTAGCATGAAATTTAACATCTTCTATGTAAAAAAAAAATCTCTTCTTACTTATTATCCTTTTTAAGACTTAAATTTGCACCTAAGATTTTTGTTTACTTTACATCTTTTACATCAAATTGACAGGTGTTAATTCCAATACTTTTGTATTTCAACCTAATGAAGTTGAAAAAATTGAAAATGAAAGAAGAAACTAAAAAACAAAAGAAAAAGAGGAAAAAAAAAGCTTAATGAAAATTGGAAATTATCAGATGTGATTTATAATTTTATTATTTTTTTCTTGTTTTATTCGTTGCTGAAAATATTTAAATTTTAAATTAGACTAGGTAATGGAATTTGGAGAGATAAAATCTAATTTTTTTTAATTAAAAAATCATTTCTCTTATTTTCAATGTTTTTTTTTAATATTTTAAAACTCTCCTAAGAGTATAAAAAATTAATTTTGTTTTTTAATTAATATTAAAACAAATATTAATATTATTTTTATTCATAATCAGTTTTTGATATCCAACTATATTTTGTTGGTAGAATTCCTTTATCCGATTGATTTCGTATAAATTTTAATCCAGCTTCAATAGACGATTCAATATCAGGTTTTTTTATTGGAGCTTTTCTTGAAGTTGCCGTTTCACTTGGACCATAATATTCAAATGTTGGTGGAGGTGGAATTTCAACACCTTTTCGTTTTGCATTTGGTTCATCATCGTCATAATCATCGTCATCAATAGATACACCAGGTGGTCTAATATCATCATCATTATCATCATTTTCATCACCATATTTATAATCATTTGAAATTTCATTATGAATTGGTATACCTTCAGATATTGGCCCTTTATTATTATTCTTATCTTGATCCTCCTCTTCAGTAACATAATTTTTTCGAACAAATAATTTCTTTTGAAAAGGACGTTTTTTGGTTGTGAAAAAGAATGGATTTGTATTAACGGTATCAAGATAAATTGTATCATCTACAGAACTTGAAGTTGAAGGTTCTTCTTTTCGTTGATCAACTGGATCAAATGAAGGTGGTGCTGAAGGTGGTGCAAAATCTGGATTTCTAATATGGCGTTGTTTTTCATTCCATTGTTCCTGTGACATTGGTTCACGTTGTGGTTTATACGTCCATTCATCATTCTCTGAACCAGTATTTTCTGATTCTGATTCTGATTCCTCATCTGAACCTTTTTTCTTTGTGATTTTCTTTGTAACTTTTTGTTTATCCCATGGTCGAATATGATTTTTACGTTTCTCTTCTTTTTGTTTTTCTTTTTCTTCTAAACGTCGTTTAAATTTCTCCTCTTTACGTTTTAATTTTTCTTCATCTTTTGTTAAGGGTTTCTCTTGTTGTGGAGTTGGATCATCTTTGTTTGTGCAATTGAAGAAAAAAAAAAATAAAAAATTAACGTTATTAAAAATTTTCAAAATAAATTTTCAAATATGTAAAATAATATACCTTCAAGTGGTGGTAATCCTTGTCGTGCTCTTAATCTATTTTCAGCAGCTCGAATTCGTTCAGATAAAATTATATCCCTTTGTTGACGTTCGGCTTCACGTTTCTTTTGTTCTTCTAAAGTTTCGGCACGTATTTCGTATAATTCTTTAAGTTGACGAGCACGCTCATCATCGTCCGTTGAGAATGCATAGTAACCAACACCATGTTGTCGTGCCTCTAAAAATAAAAAAAAAAATAAAAATTAATATAATATGGAATACATGAAAAACTGGAATTTATTTGTTTATTTAATAATAATTAGGAGATGGTTATGAAATAACAACCACCCCCTTTGTAGGTCATAACATTTTATTGTAACAATATTTAAATTAATTTTCCGTTTCGATTATATATATTTTTTTTTCCAAAACTATTTTTCTGAATAATTGAAACTAAAAAATCTCAAAAGCCATTTTTCAATATTAATGGTTTTAAAAATCTTCTCTAGAGACGCATCAAAAGACGAACACGGAATAGGTATAGAAATAATTACAAATCAAAACATACTGACAACGGCATTCATAAACCAGATCTGCACCGTCTGCACAGTCGAAATGACAGCACTTACGAATCAACAATACTAGCTAACAAACAAGAAAAACAAACACTGGTATACACGGACAGCTTTTTTTGTTTGTTTTATATAATTCCAAGTCTATGGGTTGAACACCCTAACTGCTTTTACGCAGAGATTTGGAACACACAATCACACAATAGCTTTTCTATAGAATTTTTAGGGTTATATCTACTAATTTAAATGTGAAAACTATATCTATTGTAGAGTACTTCACCTTCATAATAGCATACTAGCATTTTTTTTTAATTTTTAGTGAAAACAAAAATTCGTTTGAATACCATACAGACAATTAAAAACAACACAGAACCCATCATACCGACTATAAGGGACATAATAATTAAAAGTAAAGGCAAAATCAAAAGTATATGGATAGCGGGACAGCCAGAGGGTAATTAAGTACCTGATAAAGAAGTAAAACAAACAACTAAAAGACCCCTACTAACGTTAACACCACAAACATATAGACAGGCAAAACAAGGTATACAAAACTTTAACTAGACAAAAAAAGAAGAAGAATGGGACTAATCAAACTCATTTCAACGATTACATACAACAGACGCCAATACCAAAAGCAATACTAGCGCCTAGAACAAGACAGTTTGTGGGAAACTTACCAGGATCAGTTGGCTAAACGTACCACCTAGACCAACATGTACATATTACGAAAATTTAACAATACAAACTGCGGCATCGCCAATACACACGTAACAACCCAATAACCACAGAAACACTAAGATGAACTAACGAAAAAGGCAGGCAACATAATAAAAAACCTACTTACAACTCACGGCATTTGAAACGACATTTAGATTTTACATTTAGAATTTACAGAATAAAATTGATAAATAATAAAAAATTAAGAGAAGAACGCAGCCTTCTTCAGGTATAAAAGTAAAAATAAAACCAAAACCAAAAATAAAAACAAAAACAAAAAATGATTTGTATACAGCTTAAGTTAATTTTTGGTTGACAGTCTAATAAATTGTTCAAAATTATAAACGAAAACACATTAATTTGTATGTGTTTATTTTTTTATCTTTTATATTATGTAATATTTTTATATTTTACATATAAAAATATTTATATTTATTTCTTTATATAAAATTTCTAAATAATTATATACATATCACATTTATTATCTTTATATAAAAAGCATGTGCCTCCAAAATAATATCATTTCACTTTGGCAAAAAATTTCAATTTCAAAAAGCATAAAAAAAATTTGCGTTCTGAAATTTGAAAACTTTGTATTTGTATTGCATTTTATTCCAATTTTAAATTTAAATTCAGTTGAAAGGCGGTTTAAAACCCCGTTTTTTTCTACAATATAAAATTCACCATATACATATTGTACTTTTTCGATTATACAAGCTATTCGTTATGAGATTGTAATTAATCCATAGAAGGGGTAAATCTTTATAATCTTCAGTTTCCTAAAAGCTAGTTATTTGAGTTAAAAGTGGGTAAGCCTTGCATTTAATTGGCACAGTCACAACACTAATTCTTCCTTAGAACAATATCACAAATAAGCTCTTACAATCTATATATAAACATGTTAAGATTTTAATGCAAAAGTTAACCCAATACGCAATCTTCTGAATAATTAAAACGCCAAATTGAAAGAAAAGTCAATAAGTATATCAGCAAAATGACATGAGACGAAAATTAATCTTCAACCATAGAAGTAAATATAAATAAATATGTAACAATTATATAACATAACTAAAAATAAAAACAAAAACAAAGACAAAATAAATTAATAGAATAAACTAAAAAAAGGGAAAAATCCCAAATAACAACCAAAAATTTAGTAGATATTATTTGTGACGTCAACGAAAACCAAAATCAATCACAAAAAAAAAGACATTAGAACTCAAATTCATGCAACACAACTACCTTAAAATTAAGTCTTTGTTACTTTAATGGCAATCAATTTTTGATTGAAATTTCAATATTTTAATACTTTTTAAATACATACATATACATAATAACAAAAATAAAAATAAATCCTCATATTTAATTCAATTAAAATTCCGAAAATCGATGTTTCGTAAATACAAGTATGTACATTTTTTTTATATTTATTTTTAATTCCATTATGCTTCATTTAATAAATTTATTTTTTATTATCTAAAACAAAAAAAAAAAAAACTACATAATCAAGAGAATGGACCCAACTGTAGGTAACGTCATTTTCTTTAACTTAAGTTCATACCCTCAGTCCATTTAAAAATATAAATTTTCAAAAGCAGAATTGATCAAAAGTTGAAGGAAATTATTTTTATGCTTGCAGGACATTTGCATGAATTGGCAAAAAATTACAAAAGCAAAATGTAAGTTACTTTAAAAAAAACAGCAAAATAAGGTGATCCGCTTAAAACTACATCAATTTAATAGCCTGTGATTTCGAGTGAAAAAATTTTAAATTTAGAAAATGCCATATAAAATGCAGAGTAGCTTTAATTCTATAACGAGTTATCCGAGCTCGATAATAGACTCGATAACACTTGTAGTAATAGCATATAAACTAAATTCTCATTTAAAAATAAAAAGTAAGAAAACAGTTTTCCTACAAAAAAAAATTTGAATGTTGAAGAATTTATATTAGAAAAAATTAACAAATTTTTGACGTTTGAAATAGTAGAAATTTCTACTGCAATTTCAAAATAATAGCAAAGTACTCAAAAACAACTCAAAGTCTTATAGCAAATAATAAAATATACATAAGTTTCGTTTAATCTGAATATTGGTATATTTTAAATTTGAAAATTTAAATTAAATGCTCTCTATGATTACCTCTAACTATAACAGTCATCAGTTATCATATGATATCATATGATTTTGTATTCCAATATGGCATTTCATTCAACCAATTATGGGATTTATTAGACGATGTCGCAAGTCATCGTCAACACAGGTCAATACTACATCAGCTTGCTATTACACCATTGGATATGAACAGTGAACACTTATCTATATGTGTTAGTGAATATTTCTCATTTCGATTTTATACAAAATATTAGGTTTTGTAAGACTCTGTTTTTCTAATTGTAAGACGAAAATGGTACAACGGTGAATTCGACCAAAATATAAAATTGTATTCAGTTTTACAACATATTTCATTTACTATTTTATGTCTCTTCTATTATAAGAATAATTCACATCAAAGAGTTTTTACATAATTTAACAGGTCTAACTGAAAACCAGAAGAAGCCACTTCTTTTTTTTTGAAACAATTATTTGAATAATTAAATAAATAAAATATATATTGTTGAGTTTTTGAGTGAGTTGAGATGACATTTTAAACGACCGATTTTCTCATCAGAAAATTTCCTACCAGCTAAAAACAGCACATAATGGTACCATCATCAGTACACTAGTAATATTCCAGAGATAAGATGAGACAGTAGCTATTTTTGCAGACGATATTGTTATATTAACAGTTAGTAAAGATATAAATATAGCTATAAATAAATTGCAACAACTTAATAACAAAATCTCCATTTGTGGCAAAATGTGAACAATTAAACTGAATAAAGCCAAATCCACGCACGTTATCTTAAAAAATTTGAGTCGCACATTCCAGTAAGATTAAACAATGTCATCATATCATATCAAAATTCTGAAAATATCTTGATATGACGCTTGATGCAAAGCTTAGATGGAAAGAACACGTCAAGAAAATGAAACTAGAACTGACATCTACGCTTTTGACGTATAACATAGTTTTGATCTATAATCAAATATTAAAGCCAGTCTGGGCATATGGTATACAAATATGGGGTTATGCTAAACAAATACAAGTTCACAATATCCAAACGTTCCAAAATAAAGTATTGCGAAACATTGTTAATGCTTGCTGGTTTGTTTTCAATGCTGATATTCATAGAGATCTTAGGATCCCTTTCATAAAAGACGAAATAAAAAAAACTCCTTGTACGCTTCAAAAGTCGTCTTTCTCAACATGTCAATATCGAAATTTCACCTTTAGCTGACAATCAAAACTTTGTTAGACGACTTAAACGAACGAAACCATTTGAACCATGTTAGATTAAATATTTTAGTTCTCAAGACCCCCAAATGGGGACTTGTTTGATATCTGAAGAAAAGATCAAAAATTGTATTAATGGTTATAGTCTTATGGACTAGTTTTAATTTTAACAAAAAGATAATAGAAGTCATCATTCACTTCGTTCTTCCTCGACACATAGAAAAGAAGCTAAGGACTTTTTTGATGATTTTCTTTTATCCGACACCACCCTGTACATTTAAAATCGACATATGGTTTTCTTCGTCTGTCTTGGATCTTATATTGTTTTTGGCTTCTTCAGTATAGTTACTAATAGTGGGTATATAATATTTCTATATATGATATTTTTTGATTTTTTTTTTTACCAATCATCTTATCATTGAAAGTCCTTTGATAATCTATACTAAACCACCAACGCTCTTTTAAACCAAACGTTTTGTTATTTCGACCGATAAATTGGTTTCTTTCTTTCTTTTCAATTTTCCGTAAAAAAATTTTTTTTTCATTTTTTATTTTGGTTTCTCTCTCTTTTTTTTTTTCTCTTCTTATTTTATATATTCTATCCTTTACATTTTCCTCATTTCCTGATGAAATTAATTTTCCATTTATATTCTTAAAAATTGATTTGCTTTTCAGGTTTATTTATTTATTTATATTCTAAATAAGATTTTGAATGGTCATTTTATGTACGATCAGAGTATGTACGACGAGTATATTAAAAAAAAAAATAATATTTTCTTGTCAGCAGGGTAAATAAAATAATCATACCAACTAAATGTGTAGAAAATGAAAGAAAGAAAAAATTATAAATTGACAATTTCAATTTACTTAAAGTGAATGCAGGTTTTCCATATATAGATATACATATTATACTTTTTTTTTCAATTTTTTATAAATTATCCCATCTATGTACCATGGTTTTCTTTGGTAATTTCGTTATTGATAGTAACTTAATTATTAATTGAACTTGAATTTTCCGGCAGAATTTATTTCAAGTAAAATATTTATTTTTAACGGTTATAAAGTGAAATAACGCATAAAGTTTGAAATGTGAAAATTCATGTAAATTGTTTTAAGTGATGTTTAATATATTCCCAAGTCAAGCACAAGTATCTAGCACATGTAATTATGTTAACTGAAACTTACATATAGATACTACTTTCAGACATGTAATATCGACATTGTAGTATTGGTAATATCATGATATCGCTATATGTATGGTCACCTAATATCATGATATTAACAAATCATAATATAAACGTAGTATTGATATTACGAACAAAGGCATAATAAATATATAATATTGTAATTCAACACGGCAATATTGTTCATCAGAGCAGTCTGGTGGCAAACACGTCAATCATTTTTTGAATTTTTAGTACTTAACAGTTAAATTTGACATATTTTAAAAATTTGTTTTAAAAAATTTTTTTAGTTTTATTGTCAAATGAAATTAAAGTGGATGAAAATAAAAGGAAAAGGTAATTGTTAAATAAAATTTTAAAAAAATATTATTGTTTTTTTTTTGTATTTTTTATCTTCCATTTTACTTTTTATAATATGAAATATAAATACTACGTTTGTGTCTGTCATACTACTTTTGGTATTATAACATAGAAAATATTATAATATTGATATCATAATATCGATATTACATGTCTGTCAGTAATAATAAGCCTATACTGTTATTACAGCACTATTCCATATTTGATCAAAAGTTTCAGGATCTATATGGTCTATCTATATCTCTTTTGAGATAACTCAAGCAACAATAACAGAAGTCAGAATAGGGTAAATCCTGAATATTGTAGATTAATGTTTAGTCTTTCTCAGAGAAAAAGTTAAGTTGGACGGATAGTTTCGAAACCTGGAATGGCATTTTGTAAGGTAATAGTGACAAAAAAAATAATCACAAACTCTTTTTGTAAGGTTTTTTACACTGTAATAGTGATCAATTTTGTTAAATTGAGTGTGATAACAAATTCGTTGTCACCGCCATACGTAATATTAATTTTTCTCTTCTTACACAACAATATAATTTCATAGATTTACATATTTGTCATAAAATTTTTTTTTTTTTGTATTTTTCTTATAATTATATTTTTTGTTTGAATATACATTTTTAGTTGTTGCTTAATGTTGCTGGTTCTAAAAATTATCACTTTACAAAATACCGAAAATGTTCAACAACATTTCTGATCGCTTTTACTCACAGTCACTATCAATTATCACCTTACAAAATTCCACTCCTGTGTTGTCAATCATGAAAAATATCTCTGTTACTAAGACATTTCATTATTTTTTAGTTGATCAGGATTTCATTTATTCAGAACGTCCACTATATTTTACTGTCTTTGTTCTGAATTGCTCTTGAAATTTTAGATTTATCTATAGTAATTTTGTCTAGTATAATTTATATATACTGTGTATAAGTTCTTTAACAATTTTTAAATCACTTGCTACTGCTAGCTATCCAATTCTAATAAAAATAATGGCTCAATGCTTATATCACCATAAATTTTCTTTCAATGAACTTGATTGAACTTATTCTAAAAATATTTAATTTTCATTTACTACCTTTACTTAGATATCCAACTAACCATATATAGATCTTGGGCATTTTCTATATTTACAATTTTACATAATGTTAATTTTAATATCGTCATAATACATAAAAGACAAGCTTAAATCAGCATTAAATCACCATATTAAGGAAAATCTTTAATTTGTAATCAAACACCATTTTTTTAATTTTCAACGAAATTGAATTCACTTTGAACACATTTAATTTAGAATAAATATTGACATGGGATATTATAATTGCGAATATAATAAAATCGAAATATTTCAACCGTTGTACAACTTATATAAAAACAAATGTTAAAATATAATAACGAACACTTACAGGTTATCAAATTAGTCTATCTTAGCTATCTAATAAAGTGAAATAATTCTATTGATCTGACATAAATAGAACAAAATACAATAATATAGTTAACAGCATTTAATAAGCATAAATGACTACAAACTTCAAGTAGTAAAACAGCAGGAAAGAAATTTACTACACTAAACTCTATAAGAACACTTTAAAAATTAAAATAAAAATATTTAAACAGGCTATTCGTAATTAAAATTAATAGAATCCTACGCAAATAACATAGGTTGAATAGCATAGACAAGAAAAAAATATAACACAATAAAAATTGGTCGACAGTAAACTATCATAAAATGAAAAAAACATTTAAATGAAGATGATATCACAATAAAATACCTCTCTACTACAGCCTAATCTGTAAAAAATAAAATCTAACCGATATGACAAAAACTATGGACAAATCAACTGGGAGATAAAATTCTTTGCTTGCACCAGACGACAGGGGCATTAAGGAAAATGTCAACAATATACTAATAGACTACTTTATGAAAATAATGATGACTGAAAATTGAAAAATAGTCTCAACACAACAAAATTTGAACTATGCTTAAGCCTCCCAAGTGCAGTGAAGAAGAATAAATAAACAACATACAAAAATTTTCGTTACTGTTAGGTTAGAACAAAATTGTTCATTAATATTTTAAATAGACTCCTTATGGTTTGTGGAAAATAGTTTTATATACAATGAATATTACTGTGGTTTGGTGTGGTTTTTCCACTACCTTTCACTAACCTTCCATTAAACATTTTTCATTTTCTCTCTTTTTTCAAAATATTTTTCATATGGACATACAACAATTCCACTCTATACATTGAACACATTGAAATAAATTCAATTACGTTATATAAAATTAAAACTCCTGTATTATACTAAATATTTTAAGTACCACATAAAATAATGAAGAAGGAAACTAAAAACAATGTGAAGATTATCTTATGGTGTACTATTTAATTACTCAAATGCATTTACATTAATTACAGATTATGGTTGAGGATACACAGTATATCTTAAAGACTAGAATTATTTTAATTACTTTCTTTTATTATTTTCTATGACATCGAATAACCATTGAGAACATTAAATACTTATTGGATTAAATTAAATAAAATAAAATTGTTCGCCAATACGCCTATTTGAAGGGAACAAATTCAAAAGAATTAATAAAACTCACAGATAATAAGATTTTCATCATTTTTTTTTATATTTGATACATAGTTCTTTTCGCTTCTTTGTTCCATTTATATTAATGTAATTAAAACTAATGTTATACAAATTCGTTGATAAATTATATGAAGTCAAAAAAATAAATTATTTTAAATTTAATTTGATCAAAAATTAAAACGTAGGTGAGTGTAGTCGAAACAATTTTTGAGATTATATAGTATATAGAGTAACGATATCAAAAATGTTAAGTTTTATGATTAAAAACGTAAATCAAAGTTTTTAAATTTTTGTAATATGCTTTCTTAAGACTATATTCGATCATCAGTTGATAATTAAATAATAATTTATTTATTTATTTTTATTTATTTCGCCTTAATTATATTATTTTATTATTTTTTACATCAGAGATTATTTTTAGATTATACTATGTATTTACCATCTACGACTATTTTAGCTTATTGCGATATTTTATTAAAAAAAATAATAAAAATAATTTTATAAAATTAGATCAAAAATTGAACTCATAGGTTCTTAGAACAGTTAAAGAATTTTTAAAAAGAAAAACTTATATCTACTTCCAGCACACTCATTGGGTAATCTGGACTGATAAAAACATTTGGGATCTTATTAAAATGTTAGTATAGAGTACGGTTTATGCAGAGAAATTTTTTTAAATGTTTGATAAAAATTCCCTAAAAACTTACAGTTTCACTTTCATAAACCATTAATTACTATCGACCTACTAATTCTGACTCTACGACTGAACACTCTTCCGACGTATATCTATTAAAACTATTAATTTGAGTTGTGAAATTGCAACAAAACTGAAACCTTATTATTGTCATCTACTTGTAACCTAATCAAAGAATTTCAATCACATGTGATAATTAACACAATATTTTGGGGCAAATCAGATTCGTAATGTACAACGTTTTGATATAGTATTTAAGGTTTAGATTTGATGGGTAACCTAGATTTTTAAACCTTTGTTTTTTTTTTTTTGTAATTTAAGTCAAACATAAGGTTTAAAGTTACACTTTTAGATACGAAAGCACAGCTTGGATTCGTTGAGGGTATATTAACGGTAAACAGGGACGTTTTGAGTAAATTTGCTAATATTACTGTTTTGTTGATTGTATATTGGGTATAAATCAGAAATACCTTTGTAAGTTGGATGGAAATAAATTACACTATATAACTTTACTTACAACAGCAACAGTTTCAACTTAATTTTTTTTTATTTGAGGACCCACTATTGATTTAACGATTACATACTAATCAGATTTAAAGATTTATTAAGTAATATTATCTTTCTATATATATTTTATAATATTAATTCTTTTTCTTTCTATATATAACACCAATTCGTAGGGGTTTACCCTCTTCAGCCTTCGTATCAAGTTGATGATATCCAAGAGCTGTAGTGCCTCGGTGTTAACGTGTTGGAACAATCATGACGTGTTGGAGCAATTTTTTAATTACTGCAGACACCTGGTCGGTGTGTAGATCTCAGTCTAAGTGTAGACCTCAGTCTATGTCGCTATTTTTGCTATATCTAGCAACATTGACAATATTCCTTAGCACCTTGTTTTGAAATCTTTGAATGGATTTAATATGGATTTTACCCGCGCATCTCCTCATATCATATACCCTAAACGGTTTTAGTACTTGATTATAAAGCTATCCACTTAAGTTTAGTGTCAAGTGTCATACCTAGATAGTTAGTGGTAATAGTTTTGGTTAGTTTTTCAGTTTTTTGTAAGTTTAACTTAAATGGATCGAAAATAATAGCATTGTGATAATCCTATATTTCCTATCTACATACTAAATTATAGGATTTATTATAGTTGTGAAAGGGCATTTTGTTAATCCTAATTTTAGGGATTATTTTTTTTTTTAATTTAAAACTGGCATTCAGTTTTCCGGCTTAGTTTTATGAACTCTTATATGTAACTAACTCTCGTACGTCCATATACTTATACTAATCATTTTCACTTTATATTAATTTCTTATTAAATTTCAAAAAAATGCTAAATGAAAATGCAAAAAAAGAAAACAAAAACTAATATTATAAAATATATGTAAAATTACGAAATTTGGTAAATAGCAAGACCGACTTCTTTGGGGGTAATTAGTTGTTGCTACTATTTTTTATACAATTTTAATTAACAAAATTTCTTTTGAAATATTTTTTTTTCTTGACAATCAGTACTCATATCATACCCTTTGAATCTTTTTTATTTTTTCTACTCATCCACACCGAAAAAAACAATAACAGATGAGTTATTAAAAAATCTATAATTTTTATTGCCTTTTTTATCAAAAAAAAAAAAAAAACATAAAAAAAAATGTTAACTAAAATTATTAACCAATTACAGTATTCCTTATTATGTTTCTCTATCACCTGGTCAATCTTTCAAAATGGGATTCACAGCACCTTTGCCTGTCATACAAAACTTACCTATTTCAAAAAATAAATGTTCCTATTAAGACATTGCAATTTTCAAGATCAAAGGTTTAGTTTATTTTTTTAACTTTTTTGCTTTTTCTGAATTTTTGTAAAAGATTTGAATTTTTGTTTTTATTTATTTTTTTTTTTTTTTTGTTGTAGAATTTGTAGTACCTAAATAAAGATAACAGCCGCTGGGCGGTTTAAAATGAAATAAATTATGATGATAGAAGAACATAAAATGTAATTGAGTTATATTTTCTCTTTTCAATTCAATTTACATTGGAAATTTTCAATGGAATATTTTTTAACCAGAATTTGTTTTTTTTTTTGTTTTTTTTTTGTTTGTGAAAATAACCGCGAACATTGAGATATTATAACGTTTGTACAAAGTATAGGTACACTAATAAAAATTGGGACAGTAATTTCAACTGTGGATAACGCAATTTTTATCACACTATTCACACGTTATCGAGGTTGGATAAACTTGTTATAAAAATTGACGTTTACACGAATTTTGAGTAGTTTTCAGTTGGGTTTGGTTAAATTCATATTTTATAGTTTACAAATTCATACATTTATTTTTGTAGATATATTTATGTAGAATATTTGAGGCACATAATTATTTTTGACAATTGAAATAAAATTTAATAAGTAAAACTCAGGTACTCAATATTATAATTTTGTATATACATAAATAATGCAAAGGAAGATAATGAATAATAATTTATTAATTCTAATATTTTTACAAATTTTATTCATTCGGTTTGTTATTTAATATTAGCTATCAAACTATGATTCACCGACTACATGTATAGTCTATTCTGAACAGTTTTAAATATATCTAGGTACTTAATATTTTTTTTTCTGTCTTAGAATTATAAATATTTACTTAAAGACAATCGAAACTTGATAGGCTTTTAAACTAAATTAATTAAAGAAAACAAATCAATATTTGTAAGATTAAGATTATTTGTAGTAAATTTCCATCTAATAATGCAATTATATTCGTATATATGTTTATAATTATTTATAGTTCTTTTGCTTGACCAGTTAAATTCAATTACTAAATAAACATTTTTACACTGTAATACATTCCACAATATTCATGTTCAATAAATAATTTTATTTATTATAGCATAATATAAAAAAATGTAATTTTTTAAGAAATAAAAAAAAATTATTAAAAATTACTAAAAAAGTAAATTATTTTAAAAATACTGTTAAATAATATTGTCCATATTAATTTTAATCTTAAAATTTAAATTAATTTTTATCAAACTTCAACTAGTTTCATTTTATTTGTATTGTTATTATCATTACTTACGCCAATAATTAAAAAATTATATTTATATTAGAAATTGCTTATCAATGATATTTCAACTCATAAAATTTCGCAAAAAAGCTAAATGGCCTATAAAATATTTTGAATATAAAAAATTTAAAATTTAAATTATAAAATTATAAATTTAAAATTAAAATTTTAAGATGTGCCTAGAAGGAATTGCGCATTTTTTTCCCCTATAAGTAAATTAAAATTAAAACAAAAAATATTTTCGAACAATTTCCAGTTTTTAGTTAAAATTAGAAAAAAATAAATACTATATAAAAAATTTCATGAGGATGTGACATCTTCATATGTTTTTATTGTATTGAACAAATTTTGCTATACACGAAAAAATCAAGACAATTGTGTCTATGGTGTTCGTTTGGTTTTTTTATAACAGCTTCTTTTATATACAAAACTTCTATTTACAAACCTTGCATTTGCATAACACGTTAACGTGTTAACACTGATAACATGTTATGGAGTGTAGTGTGATTGGATATTGGATATTATACAGTACAGTACAGAGTAGTTTTAGTTATAGTGTTGAATCTTATCTTTGTTTTATTAATGTTCAATATTGAATCCTGTCTGTTATTGTTTTTTTATTATTCAACACTTTTTATATTGAATTATTGTCATTACATCGATATATTTGATTAAATTATACACTCTGTACGAGCAATTATGCTCATTTGAGAATTGTTAAATAAATATGAAAATTATTTAACAGCTTCTTCGGTTATAGTTTATAGTAATTGTTTAAGTTAATTTAATTCTTAAACTAATAATTCAAAAATGGTAATTCATTTGAAAATTTTTTTGTTTTGTTAAAATCTTAAGTTTTACGATTTTAAGGTCGGTTTTAGCTGTTAAATATTTTAAGTGTGAAAATATTTTAATAAGAAAAAAAAATATGCTGCAAATAATTTTCTAAATTTCTATTTGGGAAATTTATTTTATACAGAAAAACATCGTTAAACTGTAAAAACCATCTGTCGAAAAAAATCATCTTATTATTATATACATTTATTCAAAAAATTATTAACAAAGTGTTGCTGGATTAAATAAACTACCCGTGATATTTTAAAAATATTCTTAATCAAAGTATAAAATCCCAAATTAGTGAAACAAATATCCCAATGTCAGTGATAAATATCCCCAGTAAATGATATCTATACTGTACTTGTTGTACGTATTGAGTTCTCATATCAAATAAAGTCATTTCATGTTATTTTTAGAGCTAACAAAATATTTTCTCACTTAAAATATTTACCAGCTAAAACCCACTATTAGTTTAATATATTAATTTGATAATTATAGTTCTGTGAGAAACTCTGCACATTCTTACTATTAGAATAACATAGTAAGTGTGTTCACGTAGAAGTGTAGAAGTGTATTTCCATTGTAACATTTTTATATGAAAAAATACTCTAGATTTTTACAAGACTCAAACCTATTGTACTTTTAGTATTGTACTTTTTAAGTTTGACATATTTTGTAAATCAAAAATTTAAATTGAAACAAAATTATAATTGAATTATTTTATGAATGTGGTGAAAAATGTAAATCATATGTAAACAAACCGCTGTCACAACTCTACAGTCTACATCGAGTACAACGTCAAAAGTACAAGTGTACTTTCACGAAATCCTTGTCTACATCTAATACACTTATATACACTTAATCGTGAATATCAACTTATGTAGTTTATTAGCTAAACAATTTGAATTTGTTAAATAATTAATATCACAAATCATTTTGTCAAATTCACAGTTTTAGATTGGATGTGCAATGGATTAGAAGGAATAACTGATGTGAATAAGATTTAATAATATAATAGAATGTTAACGTTAATTTTCGCAATAATTATTTTCTTAGTGTACATACATTGTAGTTTTTACAAAAATAAAACAAAAACAAAAACAAAATAGATTTATCGGTAATTTATAGATTTGATTTATTAAGTACTAATACAATTCACACGTAAAAATAATCTAAAAATGAAAAATGAATATCGAAAAGTAAAACTAAGTTGTGTCAAAATGACACTAAATAATGGTGAAATATATTATATTGTCATGTTAATATCTGAATTGGTAAAATTTATCTAAAAGAACTTATTATTAAAAAAACATATGATGTGTAGACGTCATCTAGTAATTTATTTTATTAAATTTGATTACAACACAAATCACAATGTATTTAAATCGATTATGATATTTAGATAAGTATAGAGAGTATAGAGATTAGGTTAGATATTGTATTCTGAGATTGTGTTTGATTTTTCAGTCATGATTATTTTTCACAAAGTAGTTGATTAGTCTACAAGGAATTTAAACCCATGCTTGACACATTGTTAGATTGGATTTTTGCTACCATTTTACAGATTAAACGATATTTGTCGATCATTATTTGAAAAATTTATTTTACAGCTAATTTAATTGGAAAATTAATGATATTCATCATAAATGCTGTTCTGAAAGCCAACTTTTTAAAATATATAATTTTTCAAATAATTTAAAATTAATGTAATTTTTCATATTTTTAAATTAATTTATTTATATCCAATTCAAAACAAAAAAAAACCTTTGCGTGATTGTAACATTTGAAACTGTCACACTTTGAATAATGTCAAACAAAGTCAAAAATTGTGTGAAATAGAAAAAATATTCGTCTTACTGGCTCGGCAAAGTCAATTCTGCAACTAACAAATCTGCAAAATAAAATATATCTACATTACATCTCTGACATTATCACTACTCTGAATAGGACAATTGCAACAAAAAGAAGAACATATGATATTTTGAACAATTCATTCAGTCTTTTATATATTTTATCCAAAAAAATTATAAAAATGCCGAACTTCAGTTAAACAAATTCATATTTGAATGGCAAAAACAAATCATTTTTTAATATCCAAACATTAATTTCAATTTCGTAATAAGCTCAAAGAAAAAAAAAAAAAATAAACAAAAAAAAAATATACTCTCAACCATTCAACAAATAAGGTCCATAAAAATAATTTTTTTTGCAACATATTCTTTTTTATTTCAACAAAATTTAACAAAAAACCAAAAACTATAAAAAACCTCAATAAAATAACAAAAATCATTTTTGTTCACATTTTTGTACCACAAGAGAGAGACTAAATCGGTTTTTTACATTTTTTCTTTTCGATTTCATTTTTTATGGAATTTTTCTTTTGAAAGGTAATAAAAAGATTACAGGGATACGATCAAAAATTATTACACAAGCAATTTGATTCGATGGTCAGTTATGGTCTTTGGTTCGGGCGTTATTTTTATGAAGATATTCAAAAATAAATAAATTTTGTGGAAAATTTAAAAAAAAAAAAAAATAGATAAAAAATATAACAAGGAATGACGGCAATATTGAAAAGAAAGAGAAGTCATCATTTAAAGAACTTTTGGTTTGTAAGTTGATTTTTATGATTACCTTTTACTTTTTTGTTGTCATTACTTTTATTTTAAATTTTTCTATTATGGTAAGCATATGGTTCTTTGATAGAAAAACAAAATAAAATAATTTGAAAAGTTAAAAAATTACCAAGAATAAAAGATTGACTGATTTGATCTGTAAAATATATGTATGTATGTATGTATTAGGTAATGAATGCAATTAGCCAATCAGAAAATTGCAAAATAATTATAAGACTATTAAAATCGTTCGTTATTGAATTTGACTTTGAAAAGAATTTATTTATTTGAAAATATGTGGGTACATACCAGAATATAATATGAAAAGTTTATAAATAAATTTGTTGAGGCTTTTTAACGATGGTGGCATTCAAATATTTTTCAAAATTTTATATTCATCATTTTAGCATCACTTTTATTAGAGAAAATTTTATTGAGCTATTAGTAAAGTGAAGTTATGGTCACTTGACAATCAGTCCTGATATACAATAAAGCATTTTTGAGATTTATTTATTAGTTTCCATTAAATCTAAGTCTTTGGTACCAGAATAATTCAAATATTTTAACAAATCTTACTTATAACTAAATAAAATAAAAAAAAATTTAAATTTCTTCTGGTTTTAGTAATTTTAATAAATAAAAAGCATATATTAAAATGATTCACTCAATACCCCACTGCTGGGGTACCGGACAATGATGATGATGATTAAAATTCCTTTTTATTTATTAAAATTAGTAAATTTATATTACATCATAATTAATTGGATTTACCCACGTTCAATTTTTTTTATTGATTTTGATAATTAAGAAGCGTTGATTACAGCATTTTGATATAAGTTATATACTACAGACAAACTACAGGCCTATACCTATCATTTCGACTTTGTCCAAAGTCATGAAAAGTTTTATCGGTTAGAAAATTATCTTGCAAGCAAAGGTATAATATCTGACAGACAAAATGGTTTCAGACAGCATTGGTCAACCGGTGACATAATGACTTGCCTCTGCGAATGTAACAAAATCTGTTTGCACAATTCCAGTGCATCTGATATTGTTGCTTTAGATATTTCGAAAGCTTTCGATCGAGTATGGCATGAGGTTCGAATAGCTAAAAGTCAAGCTTTAGCTTTAGAGTCTATGTTTTCTGTAAATGGATTGAAGGTTTCCTTTCGAATCGTTCGATTCGTGTCTTAGTAAAACAGAATCGAGTTTAACACTTCAAAAACTCAAAGCTATCTTGTTAGTAACAAGCTAACAGCACTCGAACCGGCTTTCCAGTTTCAAAATGAAGGTGTTCAGCGACTCAAAGAACTGAACTTTCTCGGAATGCGGGTGAATCAAAATATGCACTGGAATGAACATATTTTAGATATTGCGAAAAGCGCCTCTAAATGTTTAGGCTTTTTGTGTCGCTGCAAAACTTATTTCTCATCTCGAGACCTTTTAAAAATCTATAAAACACATATACGACCCAAGCTCGAGTATAAATCAAATGTGATTGAGAGAGGACAAAGTTCAAAACCACTCCATTCGTCTTATATAGGTGACATTGTAACCCCATTCCTTATACCACTTGGAAACAACATTTCACAGTGGAAATTCAGAGATGGTTTAAGTCCGGTTATGGAAATTCTTTTATAGTAAAGCATCTCAATTGTGGAATCACGTTCCAATCGAAGCATTCCCAATGAGAGAAGGTTTTTTATTTAGAATTTACAGATGTTTAAGACGAATCTTAACAACATTGTTCGCTCTTTCCCACAAAACTTTCTTTTTCTTTCCTTTTCTCTAAATATCGTTTCCTTTTTCAAATAGTCAAGGGTACGCAAGTACCTAAAGGTTCACAACCTAAATTTTGGCTATAATATAACAACAACAAACAAAAAAAAAACAAACAAAAATAGACGAACTTAAATCTGCAAAATTTAATATAAATGCTGATGTTCCGAAAGGATCTGTGCTCTCACCCACTATTTTTCTTGATTTTCATAAATGATCTACTTCAATCCACAGTGTTGCTGATGACAGTGTTCTGGTACCATTCTTTGCAAATCTAATGCTACAACTACCGAAGGTGATAAGTAAAGGTTATCATGATGGTTAACAAGATAAGTAATGACTAACATGACATATAATGATTAACATGATTTATCATGACTTAATAAAAATTTTCAATTGGAGAAAAAGAAACCGAGTTGAGTTTTACTCGTCTAAAACTAAAAATTGTCTAGTTTCACGCAAAATTTTAAAATTTAAGCCCAATCACACTTTCAAAGGCCAATCGCACTTACAAAACTCAGGTAGTCCAAACATTTTAGGTATGCGTGTGAATCAAAAAATAACTTTAAACGATCATATTTTTGACATCGCGAAGGAGCATCCCAGTGTTTGGGATACTTGAGTCGATGTAGTAAAACTCTCTTTTCACCTTCAGAACTTCTTAGTATCTATAAATCATTTATACGATCCAAGATGGAATGTAATTCATACATTTGGACTAAGCTGGTCGCTTTTCTTTCAGACCGCATTCAAAATCGCGAAATTTGTCTAATTGGCGACCCAACCGTAACATTATTCTTAACTTCTCTTGAACATCGTCGCATAGTAGGAACACTTTTTGTGTTCGTATATACTGTTTTATCAAACTAAATTTACAGTTACATTTACAGAACCGATGTGTATGAAACAGTATAATTATTTTAACATCTTTTAGAATTAGTTCTTATTATTATTTTATCGTATAAACTTTTATATTCAAAATTAAAATAAGTATTTGATATATACGTTCTTCAAAGTTAAAGACATTTTCTTCACTAACTCGTTTTATGTTCATTTCAGTTATGTATTGTGAGTATTTAATCATATTACTTGGATTTATTTTATCAAAAATCCTTTGCCAAATTTTTAAATATTAACCATTTTGAAAAATTCATATTTGCAATTGACCTATTGGATTTATAATTTAAGAGGAAAATCATTATAGAACTAATCACGATTATCTAGACTTGGTTTAGTAAAATAAAATTTTAATTTATCAGTTTTTTTTATTATATATGTTTGCACTACAAACTGCAGGTTTTAAATCGAAATAATGAAATGCAAAATAAAAAAACTAAAACTTCTTCAATGTTCAAGTGTCCGTTCGGTCTTAAATTTACAATTCATTTTTCGTGCATGAAAAATAAATTTAATAAAATCTAGTTTAAGTAAACGGCTATAAATTCATCAACGCAATGAAAATTTTAATCTTATTCAAACTTAATTTTGAAATATAACAAATTAAATTCTTATATTTAACCTGTAAATTAAAAAAAAATAGGGTACCATTTCAAAACCGATTTTCCGAGACGTGGCTAATTCAAATAGTTTTTAAATTTTTTTTAATTTTCAATAGAAATTTCAATATACAAAAATTTTAGTTTATCAAATTGCCGCAACAATGCACCCATTTTTAAATTTAATTCTTATTTTTTTTAAATAAATATTATTACTATACGTATGAGGTTGTTGTTTAAGATAAATCAATAAAAAACATTGTGTCTACGATAAATTGAAATGATGGAAAACAATAAATCATAACGAAATATTGAGTACTGATTTTTTATCAATCTCCAATTTCGAGGAACAGGCATATTCTAGTTAGATTTTATTTGACATTCTAGTATAAGTATTGTCTACAGTATTTCAAAGTTTATTGTCATTTTCGAATTTTTTACTAAAGTGATAATCTTTTTTGGATTAATAGAATTATTTTTCTTTTTACTATCCTTTTATTTATTTTTGCTTCTTTTATTTTCATCATAAATTTACAATGTGAAATACATTTGAAATTTTAATGTTTATGAATCTCTATACATTCGTTGTTATGAATTGCATAATTACATAATTTTTAATAAGTTATAAGCTATCGTTATGTTTCAGATTGTACGAATTTATGTGGTTCAAATCTTGGATGTGTTTTATTTAAACAAAAACAGAATTACTAATTCATATGGTTTTTAGTTTTTACTACTGCTTTATAACGATTCTTGTTTATAATTTTTACAGTAGAAATTTATTATTTATTAAAGAAAAAGAGAAAAATAGAATGAAAATAATTACAGTTAACTATCATGAACAATAATTCATTTAATCTATTACTAATTTAACAAAATTAAAATATTTTAGAAATCCTAGTGGATTAAGTTCTACTTATTTCCCTTAAATTTAAAGTTTTTTTTTATTTATCATCATTTTTAAATCTTAAATCAATTTATGCCAGAAAATTAGGTTTAGATTTATATTTATTTTCAAGATATTTACATTACATTATAGTTTTATTACATTTACCCAGAGTTCAGATGTGCTCCCACCTACTCACATCTACCTACACTAACTTTAAGTCGTTATTTAACGTTTATCAATTGCATTAACTTTAAGTCGGCATTAGTAAAGTGTGCGAGCAAACATAAAGGTAGCAGTTAAAAATACAGCAATATCTATCTATATATATATATATAAATAAAATTTTTTATGTCTGTCTTTATGTTATTTATAGACTCGAAAACTACTGAATCGATTTGGATGAAATTTTCAGAGTATATTACTGGAATAGAGGGGAAGGATAGGCCTTTCCGCTTTTTAAAATTACGACGGGTTCGGGCAGCTGCCATACAACTCCCAACACCTATTACAAATATAATAAGCAAAGATATCTTTTACCGTTTTCCAATAATCTGAGTGGTTCGGGTAGCAGTCATTCAACTTCCATAACCTGTTAGAAATATTTAAAGAATGAAAGTTTTTATGTGACTGAAAATTATATTTCAGGTACTCCCTCATAAATAAAATAATGACATACGTTTTCTAAAATTTTGAGTAATTTTAATAGAGATTATGGAATGCACTGCCAAGTACTATTAGCTGTGAATTATCTCTTAACAAGTTTAGTGAGCTGTCTTGGGAATACTTTAAGCTAAAACCTTAGATAATAGTTAATTTTGAAACAATATATTATTTTATTTTTTATAGTTGAAGGAGGAAAGAATATTATAGCTTTGAATTGAATTTACTTTAATTGAATTAAATATTTTTATTGTTTTTCTTTTTATTTTATTTTATTTTTTTTTTGTTTTTTTTTTTTTTGTGTTCTTTTTAAGCTTGTTTAATTTAGTCTAATTGAATTAATTGCTTTATTATCCGTAAATTATTTGGCTGGTTTAGTTGTAAGTTAAGTATGTATTTAAATTAATATTTTCTTTTAATAATTTTTATTTGTATAATGTATACTCTTATAAAGACTAATCGTCTTATGTATACTAACATTAAGAATTGAATAAATAAATAAATATGAATTCATATATAAATTCTGAGAGATTTTTCGTTTTGTTTTGACAGATTTTAATTTTAATTTGTTTTGTTTTGTAGAATCCGTTTGCAAAGTTCGAATTTACGTTTGTTTAGAGACAATCGAGATGTGAGTTACATATTTATACCTAAATTGTAATATTAATGTAACAAAATATAAATGAATGTAACAAAATATAAATGAATGTAACAAAATATAAATGAATGTAACACTCTTATTAAACATCTGCCACACAAATAATATTTTTTTCTAATTATTATTTAAATCCTTATTATTGTTTTAAAGTTATATAATAAGAAATAACTAAAATCAATTAATACTTAAAATAAAATAAAGAAAGAAATTTTTTTTTTTAGAAATATTTGCCTTTAATTTAAGCGTACTAAAACTACAAAAATAAACTTTAGAATCGCAGCTGGATATAAGGTTTTCAAAGGAAGTGATGGTTGTAATTACGGAATAAGCAAATTAACCGAAATTCTATGAAGTCTTGATATGATTTCATTAAGAGATTTGGTAAAGACTAAATTTATGTCTTTAAAAAATTATTTTAAATTAGGTATTTCTATTCTATTATAAGGACTTTGGGCCAGCAATGCGGACCGGATACAGCTAGTAAACAATAAATATAGCTTCCATCAATGACATAGACTTGCAATTCTCAGATAACAAACGGGAAAATACAACAGATCTGAAGAAGTTGCGTTCACATAGAATTATCCTCATTGAAAAAAAAATAACCTAAATTTGTTATTTGCCAATAGTTTTGCAAAGTTCACGACGTATACCTTAAGATATGTATGTACCTTAATAAATGTAAATGCACTCAATAATATTCCAACCACATAAATAAAGCTTCAAAAACTTTCAAAATTGTTTTATCTAAGCTCAAATATAACAAAATTCTACGAATATTGTTATTTACCTGTTTAGAATATATTTTCGATATCTGCTCATAACAATTTAGAAAAAATATATTATAAATTTCATTCAACATACTCGTAGATAATAGGTAATAAATAAATTTCCTGAATATTCTATTATTCTTTTTTTTTTCTTTTTTGTTTTGGATATTTAATCAACTTTTGCAATGCAATATATTTTAAATTATTATACACATCAATATTTTTAGTTAAAAATAAAATTTAATATTTAATCATACATAGATATTTCAAAAGTTTTCAATTTACATACAGTGCTAACAAAAAGTTGTTGTTGTATGCAAAAATATAATTTCAAAATACGTATTTATCAGATAAATATTCAAATTTTATCTGTAGTACACGAATAAAAAAATAAATCAACTAGTAGTATATTTTTATGTTCCCAATCTACTCCATTTGAAAACATAAGGGTTTGAGATAGCTCAGATACGTTGTTACTTCGAAAATAAGCTTTAATTTGTTGAAATGAAGTTTATCACACAAAGAAGTATGTGTACTTTTTTTATTGAGAAGAAATATAAGAGATGAATTATATTTCCCGTATTTAAGCCCGTGTGATTTAGTCGTCAGTTTGTTCTTATGAACCTACCGTTGAGAATGTAGTATGCAGGGAGACAGTTTTTGATTTTGTGTATGTGTACAAAATGTGTATCCAAAGAAAATACCAAAGCGCAGACATTTGCTGATAATCAATATTCCTTCAAGACGCTGAGCGAGAATATAGCTTTGCCTTCAAGTTAGTATAGGTCAATCAATAACCGCAACAATCTGTAATAGCTGACAAGCAATAATAAGGTGATCCTCGATTAATACCTGTAATTTTTTATAATGAAAAAATCGATGATCCAACCAGATTAGAAACAGACTTCGAATTTATGAAATCAGAATCTTATATAACATATTGTTTTTTTTAATTTATTTAACAATTAGTTTAATATTCTCAAAATGTCATTAAAAATATTTAAAAGCATGGCAAAAAGTACAAAGGGTTTGAAACACGTCAAAAAAATTCATTAGGAAGAAACATCACCTAAATCCCCTTTCTCTAACCTAATCTTCAGCACACTGAAAACTTCTACATGGCATTGTCTAAATAGAATTGAATTCAGTAGTGATGAACACTGCAAATACTGTGTCTTCTCCTATACATACAATATTTACCTCTAGAATTTGGGAAAACTTAGGTCTGAGATCAAACCGCTTTGCTTCTGTTAGAACATCGAGACAAGTGACTGATAGTACAAATCATTTTAAGTTGGAACATTGACAAACTTAACTGTAGAATGTCACGTAAGAAACACAACAGACCTCTGTACGACGCAATACTGCATCTTGTCCTTTAGTTCAAGGCCATAGACTATATAATACTATTTTAATATCCTTGTCTTTGATTTCTCAGAAAAATTTAATATATAATCGAATTTTCAATCGTGTTTAAAATCACTGGTAATCACTGGTAAATACGATATATTTTATTTATAAATCATTATATTTAATTTATAAATTGAAAAAAAGTAGGGTACAAAGATTTGATTCACAACTGATTTTCAATATTATTCTTTTAAATGATAGTTGAACCTTCATCTCATCTTTGTATAGTTTTCTGTTGTGGTTTCCAGTAAATTCGTTTATTCGTATTCGTTAATATCTTTATTATATAAAGAGTTTTACATAACTTATGTTATAACCATATATGTGTAGATTTTTACACATATGACATTTACATATGGTTTTAAATTCCCATTAAAATATTTGTTAATATTCGGCCGTTTAGGTTTTGCACGTCATTCCAAATGAATTAATTTTGCGGGTAGAATAATTCTGGATTGAAAACATAAAAAAATTAGAAAAATGTTTAAGCAAAAATATTTGTTTTCAAAATACAATGCAAATTATTCTGAAAATGATAAATGAAAGTGTGATTATGGTAGTGATGATTTTTCTGTATAGGTAATAAAAAATATATGCCAGATAAAGCTATTGTAATGATAATGAATTATTTTCTGAAACCAGCAGTTCTCACAGTGAAGATGGAAGGAATGAAACAAATTTTAACCAACTAATGCCAACAGAAATATTGATCCATTATTTGTTGGATAAGATGGTATTATTTGGCAACAACAACCTTTTTAAAACCACGTTGGCAGATTAATAAGAGAAAATGTAATTAAATTGCATTTCGAAGTTGTACAATAAGAGCTTATGTTCTTATATGCTAGAGCTCGAGTAAATAATATAAAGGAAGCATTTGCATCGTCTTCGATGCAAATTCCTCCAATATATTCCATCAAAACCAAAAAAGTAGCTAAATTTAGGTTATCGGTATGCTCTGATTTATGTAAGTTATACTTTTAAACTTCAGCCATACGAAGGAAAACCAATTGATTCAATTTTACCTGAAAAAAGTAAGGATAACATGTTGTGTTGAATCTTGTTGTAGGTTTGAAAAGTTGCAATGTCACTGTGGATAACTTATTTACATCTTAAAATCTTGGACAAAAGTTATTTTCAAAGAATATTAATATGGTTGGAACAATGACAAAAATTAATGAAGTATATTTTTCCAAAACTTCTCGAATGTGAACAGATATACCCTTATATCAGTCAATATTTGCATTTATCGAAAATACTATACTTGTTTCTTATGTTTCTAGAAAACCCAGTATTTCGTATTGCAAAGTACAATGCAAAGCTCTATCGAAAAAAAATTGGATCTAGCGAAAAAAAATTACCAGCAATTGTAGAATATTACAATAAAACTAAAGGCTTCTTAATTTTTGTTTGCAATCCACAATAGTTTTACATTACATTTATATTTTTTTATTAAATATAGGTAGAGTAGAAACTGTTGACAAAATGCTTTCTTGCTATAGTTGTAAAAGGAGAAAAAAAGATGACCAATGACTGTATTTTGAAATATATTTGATATATCCGATTTAAATTCGTTTATTATTATGCAAACAAAGCAAAAAACTACAATTTTAGTTTTTACGCATATACTTTGATTTTGCCTTGCCAAACCATACATGGTTACTAGAAGTGGTAATGTGGTAAACCTAAATCAATGTTGCTTATTTTCGTTCGGCGACAAAATGATTCAACACTTTCTTCGATTCCACTGAAAAAATCCAAAGTGTTCCACCGCAATTAAAAGGAAGAGCTAAGTATAGTATTTATTGTGAGAGAGGAAATAGCAATCTAATTGTAGGTCTAAACTGTTTTAGACAAAAATTAATTTAAATCTGCTTTTTATTTTTACTTTACATAATTTTAACTTTAAATACTTTAGGCTTAGTGTTTGTCACGTGAATTTGAAAATTCGTGGTTTAGTGGCATTTTGGTATTTTGACACTAATTGATTTTTTTTTGACAGTAATGAATATTTATTTTTCACATCGACGTGACAACCGTTTTTTGGTATGTTGTGGTATTTTGTAATATATTTCAAAACAACTGTTATAATTCAAATTTTGTGGCAATAAAAAATTAAATTTAAAATAAAGAAGGTGAATTAATTAAATTTAAAATAATAGCTTTATTTGCCATTTAAAAAAAAACTTATTCAAAAACTAAGTAAATGTAAGTAAAAAAAAAAATGTAAATTTTTGACATTCAATACCATACCACAATACCACGAAAAAACAAGCTCTGCAACATGTTTTTAAATACGAAAAAAAATATTCATTACTGTCAAAAAAAATATATCAATTAGTGTCAAAATACGAAAATACCTCCAAACCAAAATTTTCCAAATCGACGTGACAAGCACTTTTAGAAGTTGTTTGCTAAATAAAAATTTTAAAAATAAACTATTTTGTATGTATTGTTAAAAAACAATCTTTTCCTGAAAGCCAATACACTAAAATGTTATATGTGTTGAAAACTACACGCAGGTTGTTTTAAAGATGAGATGAACGTTAAAAGAAGACGTTGGGAAATCAAATTTTCAATTTGAAATTTCACCCCATGTTATAAGCCATTTTACCGTACAAAAATATTAATTCATTAAATCGCTGCAACCGATTTGAATTTAATTTTTTTTTAATATATTATTACGTATGAGGTTGTTGTTTAAGATAAATTAACACAAAAACAATTATATAGTGTCCATGATAAATTAAAATGCTGAAAAATAAATGATATTGAGTACGATTTTTTTATAAACTTCCTCAAATTTCGAGAAGCGGACGAATACTAGTAGTTTAAAGATTTAAATTAAATTAAATTGTTGTTTAGTTTAAATTAACAACCAAAACAGCTTAAGCTACTATGGCCATCGGCTAAGGAGACTATATAATTTATTCAGTTTCTCAAAAATCAAAACTTAATTGTCTATACTTTAAAGCTGCAAATCAGTACAGTAATGTCATTCATTGCAATAATTATTAAAATTAATAATTTAATAATTTAAAATTAATCTTAAAAATTATCGAAAATTTTAAAATTTAATGTTCATACATAATTTACAAAAATTAAGTGCCTTTAGTGTTTTTAATTACAAACCAATATTAATAAATAAATAAATAAAAATTAAGTTAAATTTTCAACAACTTTTTATTTTAGTTCAAAAACTTTTACTTGCTTAAATTAACTTAGAAAATTTATGTTACTACACTTCTCTTCAATATATTTGAATGATATATCACTAAATTATATATCATATAAATATATAGTTATTATCTGTATATTACCTAGTTTTTATATATTATATTTTCACCTTAAGTTATCATTATTTTTCAATTTTAAAATTTTATATATTTTCTCAAATCAATTTGAATATCTAATGTCTGTCTATTTTAATATACAAAATACATACCATATTGATTTAACCTCAAAGAAAATAACGCGAAATCTATATAAAGGATAAGAAAATTCTATCATAATAAAATATTAAAAAACAAAAACAAGAAAAAAATGTAATCTTCTTTATTATAATCTCCTCGAGAAATTTTGATACCATTTCACAAATATTTGTACAATGTGGGTGGGGGAGTGGTATGAGAAAAGAATTTCCTTTTAAAAGTAAAATAAAACTGTTTTGACATATTCTGTCATATTTACGTACATGTTACAGTAGATACGTTAGTATATGTATATTATATTTACATATATGTAAAATATTTTCATTTATCTTTATCCAAGTTTGTTGATCTGATTTCACTTTAATAGTTTCCTTTTTTCTAGGAATAATAAAATTCTTTTAACCTGTAAAACTTTTTAAAAAGATATTATATGAATGCTATTAACTATAATATTCATACCATAGGTTCTAAAAAAAACAAGACGGCGTAGAATCCATACCCAAAAATAAATTTCGATTTGAATAAATGATTGAAATCTGTTTGACTTCAAAAATACAATAAAATGATCTACATACCACTATCAGTTAACTGTTTTCTATTCCTCTAATTTTCATCATTTTGTATTGAAACACTAAAAGGTAGGTACAAGCTAGGTAGAGTCTAGGTTCTATTTTATATTAACTTACTAACTATACAAACTGATTAAAAACTCTTCGACACCAGTATTATTCATAACTCCAAAAGATTGCTGCTTTCGAATAATCTTAAATCAGTTTGTATAGTTAGCAAGTTAACCCTTCGTCGGGCAAGTGTTTTTTTAAAACAAAATCGGGAGCGTTGTATCAAATTGGTACATTAGTTTGAATATTCATTAATGATACATTAATTATGAATACTCTTTATTTATTTCATAAATTTCACCATGTTTAATTTAACTCATATTTAAATAAAAAATATTTATATAAAATAAAAATATAAATCATATTTAATAAAAAATAAACATATTTTGTGAATATTTCATTATAATTTATTCAAAAAGCAACAAATAAATATACTAATAAATATACAAATTATACTTTAATTCATAAAAAAAACTTAACAAAACATAAAAAAGATTATATTTAAGAGAATAAAAGATTATAACAAAATATTATATTATGTAAAATCTATATACACACATTAACATGGCAACAATCTTTGCAAAAAACTTTAACATAGTCCAAAAAGATTGGTCTTTTACAATTTTGGCAGCTATACTTATTCAGTTTTCTAATATTTATACAAATCTGACACCTTTTCCTTTTATTTGAAGCAGGATTTTCATTAGTTTTATCCTTTAGTTCATTCATAGGTTTATAATATGTATCGAGTCGACGTTTCAGATCCAAGTTCAAATTATAGTCACAGAGCTTCTTCGAACTAAATGATGTAGAACTAGTTCATGCGATAATTGTCTTAAACTTCACAACTTTAAAAAAAAATAAAGGGATTCGGCGAACTGTACCAACTTGAACAAATCTCTTATAACTTCACTTTACAAACGACCAAGCAATATTGCAGTGCATTAAAATTAAAAATCGTAAAAAAATGAATTTACACCATAGATCATGTTAGACACGATACTAACTTTTGTTTAGAAATCGTAGAAAAAATTAATTCGAGTGTATCAATTTGAAGATTCAATTATTCAATTATTTTTTTTTTTATTTCGTCATAATAATTAATTGTTATAATTTCAATTTCGTATCCAATATATTAGCCGAGAAAAACCGACGAACTACAAAAATTTCCTAACTAGTTTCGGTTATTTTTCTAAATGTAGAAAAATAAAATAAAATTTTAATTAAAAATATTTCCAAATGTAGGCACTTGTAATTTAAGCAAATATCTAAGATTAATACACATCAACAACTTCCAATATTAAGTCACAAAATATATTTTAAGAACATCTAATGATTACTTAATAGCATACTATATAAATGAATTCCAAAATTCGCTTAAATCTTATTTAAATCATTTCAGCTCACCCTAAAGGTAAAAATGTTTATCAAAATGTGCTTTGGAATTATTAATTTCTTTCGAAAAATGCAAGAAACCGAAATGTTAATTAGTACACCATGAAAATATCGATGATGGGCGTTCGTTTATAGATAGAACGTCTAGAATATAGAGGTATAGTATTATATTATTTTTTTATTTATTTATTTGTTTATTTAGTTTAGCTCAAACAATTCTACTTTTTTTACAATACAAAATAACAATTAATTTATTATATATTATTAATTACTAATTTATAATTAAAATTGCAGTTACAGTATTTGGATATATATTAAATAAATTTCACAAATACATAGTTTATTTAAACTAGATTGTATAATTACAGTTATGCGTCTGAAAGCGTACAGTTGATGTATTATATGAGTTTGTTACGCATCAGCAACATTCTATGAATTGGTTGATAATCAACATAGTTCATCATATATGAAAACTAAATGTATGAATAAATTAGTAGTAATATTCGCCAACTCCCGGAAATTCGACAAAGTTTAATAAAAAAAATCGTATTCAATTTCATTGTGAATTGTTTTTCATTATTTCAATTTATAGCTGATACTTACTATATTTTATTTTTTCTTATTGAACCGGATACGTAATATTTTATTTAAAAACTATTATTTAAAAAATTTAAATTTAATTCTGGTGATGATTTGATAAATTAAAATTTTTGTATGTTAAAAATACTTATGCATATGGGATAAAATTTCAAATTGAAATTTCTGGTCAAATATTAAAAAATTCTGAAAAAATATTTAATTTCACTACGTCGCATTTTAAATATCTATCATTTAAAAAACTAACAATAAAAATCGCTTGTGAAATGATTCAAATATTTGTACTGTACTTTTTTTCAATTTACAGATTAAATATAATGATTACGTAGTTGATTGTCTGAATTAATATTAATAAATTTAAATTTTAAAAATATATTTCATAGAAGTATAAATAAATCAAAATATTCCAATTTAGTGTGAAAATGTCCCCAACTACGGTGAAAATATTTCAATGTTAGTAATAAATGTCACCAGTAAATAATATTTAATGTTCTTGTCGAACGTAGTGAATTCTAATATTAAATAAAGTAATTTCATATTATCTCCCTTTTTAGAGTCGAAAAAATAGTGAAAATACTTTTCTCAAATGCTAAGCAGCTAAATACAGTTCTGGAAGACGGTAACAGTATCAGCATTCCTAAAATCGCATTTTTTATGTTTTTGACAGTAACTTAGTAAAATATCTTTTTGTACAATAAGTACGGTACTGCAATAAAGGGTATTAGACCAGGTCGAAAAACCTATAAAGCATTTTGCTTTCATCGGGAATCCAACTTGAACCCTTTCAGTTGCAAAACATCCCCTCTACACCTACTGCGCGATACAACGTGTAATTTAAACTCTCTCTTTTTTCCAAAATTTTATTTTTCTTGCATTTGCCATTCCCATATTATTAAAATGGTTTGATTTCTTAATTGAGTCACCTAAACTCTAGAATTTGCCTTTTCTATGACTTTCAAAAACACATTTCAATAATTTTAATTTTACATCAACAATATCTTAAAAATTATTTTATAAATTATTGTTTAAAAAAAATTGTTCAGAGTTCTTTCACCCCGAATTCATTAAACAAAATTTTCCCAAAAAAAAAATAAAACGAAACAATTTAAAAAATTAAAAAAAGAAGCTAATTCTAAAATTTTCCACCCCACTCTACCACACTTTAAAATTTTTATTCCCGAAATTCATTTAGAATTTATTTCACAGATACTAAAATATTTATGTTATGATAGTGGTTTGAGGTACATACATATATAATAATATAATAGTGTATATCAAAAGAAAGCAATGAAATCAAAACTTTTCACATAATATTGATTCCATGTTTACCTCAATGAATACTAAATGTTACTACATAAATCTAATAAAAACAACCAAAACACAACAGCAACAACAACAAAAACAAACAACAATACCCCTATTAAAGCTTCATAAAATAACAACATTTTCATCTTCCATCTTACTCATGGAAAATTCTTTATTCTCCTCCAATTTCATCATCCATATCATAATTTTGACTTCAACTTGAATTTTGTTTTTCTGAAAATATTTTTTTTTTTTTTAAATCAACTTCATTTAAAATTCCACGTGCAATATGAAATTTTCTTTTCTTCAATATGGTTAGTGCCTCTCAATCCTGTTGTATTTTTTTTTTTTGTTTTTGATACAATGTCATGTTCATCTTCTTTAAATTATAACAACAACATGAACACAAACAAAAATAATAATATTACTACTTTTTTTTTTTTTTCTTTTGGAAAATCCTGTGTGAAAACTTATCACCTGAATATTTTAAGCAGTCAATGGTAGTGTAAAGAATCAACGATAGATAAGAAAATGAAAAAGTTGAAGAAGAAAAAAAAAGAACAGTAAATAATGATGAAAATGAGATAAAAATGGGAAGAGAAAAGAAAAGATGAACGCTGTTTTATTGCTTTCCCGTTATGATATAACCTTTTACAGATATGTAATCTTTGATTTTCTTTACTATATTTTTCTAATATTTTTTTATTTTTGTTTTGTGTTTTTTCTTCTCAAAGCTCATTATACACATACACACAAACAATAATATTCATTTTATTCATACCTATTAGTTATTTGATTCTTTTTTTTATGTCTGATAAATTTGCAAATAGATTTTATCCTTTTTCTATACATTTATATTTATACCAAGTAATACATGTTAAATTTAGAAATGAAGTAAGTCCATTATTCAAACTAAAACTAAACTAAAAATATATCACAATAATTTAATATAACTGTAAAAGAATTCGTTTTTAGAACAAAAAACTCCAGTTCATTAATTTAAATGCAAAAATTAGTCCAAATTTACGCTGTACTTCAAATTTACAATAACATAGTAAAAATCCATCTGGACCATTATGACAGCTATGTAGAATAAACATATAATTGAAAAACATAATAAAATTGATAAAAATAAATTTATTATTAATAAAGGAGGTACCAAAAATAAGTAAATTAGACATATAGGAAAGTTTAACATAATTTCGAGGGAACAGGTATAGATAAAATATTGGACAACGATTTTAGGAAATGGATACTCACCGCTTTTTAAATGAATATAAACTAATTTGCAAGAATATAGATAAAATATTTAACTGTTTAACAATATGTAACGGATTAGAATATAAAAAGAAAAAAGAAATAAGAAAATTAGTTGGTCCCTAATCACTGATGATAAAAGTATGTTGCTTCCGAAATATCGATATTTGCAATCAAATATTCAGAATTATTAGGGAACGAAAACCTGACAAAAATTAAATAATTTAACCCGAATTAACCCAGATTATTTATTTTTCTAATTCTGAAGTTATATTTAGTAAAAACTGTTAGTTCTGAATAAAATGACATATTTTTTTATTTCATTTGGTTTATGAAACCGCCCTGCTGTTCAGGAGGCATGTTGCCATAAGGTAATGCTGGGCTATGCATAGGAGAAAAATATGATATGAAATACACATTTTAGATTTTGGGATAAAATATGTTAGTAAAATTATAAATGAGCAACAGATAAAAAATTGATAAAAAAATATTTAAATAATGGAACACAATATAATTGCTTGTGATAAGATTAAAAACACCGTATGCACAGTCCTTTATCACATTTGATAAATGTATTTATGCCAAGTGGAACTTACAATAATCGCCAGCACTTCTTCGTTTCTTCTCCACAGAATTTACCAAGTGTCCAGTACTATTATAAAATAAAGTTTTTGAGAGGGATCTTTTACGTTTTATATTTCGAGCAGATAGAGGTTGGGTGCCATAATGATCACAATAATATATAGCAATTTGTCAACGACATTGACGCATTTCCGGGTTGTGAACTCTATTAATTTGGCAAGGATTGTATATTGTATACATCAAGAGATCATGTAAATATGTTGTTCCATCATTTCTTTCCTTGAATCCCAACCCGATATAAACTGATGTTCTCATCCAGTCTATCGACGCCACTTATATACTTATTATATTCGCCAATAGCACATGCGCGTGGATTTTTTTTTTTTTTGGAGACGGTGGAAGAACCACTTAAATCTCCAATTTCATTTGGTGGTTCAATAAATATAGACTTAGGCGAGAAAATTTCTTCTAAATAATCTTATGATTTTTTTCCAGTTAATTTTCTATAAAATCACAAAAATAAATCACATACAATAATATACTCTGAATAATTGCTTTCTATAATAGATTAGTCCAGTATTGCAAATATTAATGAAAAAAATTTGTATTTGATACTTTTTGAACTGAAAAATTTCCACTTAACAAAAAACTACATTTTGTTAAAATAATTATCCAAAAATAAACTTTAATAATTACGATTTAATATTTAAAAAAATAATGCAACTTATTTTTTCATCCATTTTTCACAATTTTCACTAAACTGAAACTATGTACTGCACTATTTCTATTTATGTCATTTTAATTTCAAAGTCTAATATGAGTAAGTACATATTAATAGGTAAAAAAAAGTGCAATACGACTGTTATTAAAATAATGGTAGCAAAAATACCTATATCTTAGCTGTTGCCATATGACAACACTGGGCTAATTCGGGTTAATTTAAAAACCAGTTTCATTTATTAATAAATGGTGTAAAAATAAGTTTTTCATAACTGTAAAAAACGTATGTCGCTCTGACATGAAGATACCTAAAAAGATCTGAAAATAAAAGAAAACATAACTGATTCAATCCAGAGCTATTGTGTAAGACATAAAAAGAGACGATATCAAATTAAAAGCGATTAAATACTGGGCTATTAAATACTCAAAAATATTTAATGGGTTTCTTTAGTCACTGTAAAATCTTGACCCATTGTGATTTCTAGAAAATCTATAAAGCTTTCATACGACCCAAGATGGAGTACATAAGCTCATATATAAACTGACACTTTTAATAGGATAAAGTCCAAAAACCAAAATATCACTGATAATCTTGCGCTTCTACAGCATCGTCGTATTGTCTTCCCTATCTTTTTATATACATCTCGTATACATACTCAGTGGATATTAAATCTGTATTAGCTCCACTGAAGCATTTCGCTTGGACAAAACGAACGTCAGTTTATGCTAATCTCTACACGTACTAATCTCGCAAACCAAATCAATGGAAATTGTGAAGAATGAAATTGTAAATAATAAAATTTTGTTAAGTTTGTTGAATAGAAAGTTTGCAAATTTTTTTTTTAACAATATATCAATCACACTGTAGTTTTAAATTTTGTGATCTGTTTTCATCAGAATAGTTTCTTACATACATTTTTTTTTTTTGTAGCGAAAATATTAGGTGAATACGTCTTATGCCGGTTGGTACGTTTTACTAGGAGAGAAAGAAGTGAAAGGAAAATACGACAATCACCAATGAATATGGTGGTATTAATATTCATCTTGAATTAATGCAGGTCACAAGTACAAAATTGTTCTTTTTTTGGGGGAACACATTAATATGGAATTTCGTTCCACATTCACCATATTCTAGCTATAAACGAATTGTTTGTTTATGAAAACCACTAATAGTTTCATACAGTGCAAATTCTAAGAAATTGATTTTCATAGTCTGTTTGTCATTTATTAGGAAATTCTTAATTCTGAAATTCTGTTTTACACATAGACTTACAAAATAAAAACCAATATTTTATTTATTGGAATTTTTTTAGCTGATACATATTTTAATCTATATCCCCTTATTTGTTCACTGTGTTTACTTACAATAGAAATACTATTAAACTATATTATTTACAATTTTATTCTTTACAATTTCCATTGATTTAGTTTTGGGCCTGCGATTTAACTTACAATTTTTCTTTGTATTTTTGTTTCCTTTGTTATTAAGCAAGTGATCACTATACACCACAAAACACAATGTTGTACTATAAACAAATCGTTGAAACAATTTTTATATAAAATATCACAGGAATATAAATAATAAGAGAGATATTGGAACATTTTTGTAACGCTTTTAACAATTAAATAACGGTACAAATAAAAAAAAGGAGTTAAATAAATAATTCTCAAAAATCATTAACATGGAGATAGAAAATTTTACTTTGAATAAAAATTTATATACCTATACATATATGAAGATATAAAAATAAAATGTAACCTATTATTTATATATAGGCATATACATAATATTATAACTATTTGAAATACATATTATAATCTTTCAAACAACACATATCTATATATTGGCACACTATTACGTTATTACTTTTCAATTTACAGAAAAAAAACTATTTACAATATTTGCAATGAATCTTCCGTATTGCAACTAAAAATGTATATGTAGTGGTTCGATACATCTTTAAGTCGCTCATAAAACTTCGTGAATTTCGTTCATATTGTTCTTTCCAACAGGCAAAATAACATTAGAAACTCTAGATCTGTTTAACTAAGCTTAATTAATATATTGATCGTATTCGGCCGTTACATAATCATCAGAAGACTGCTACTTTTATATGAATGATAATCTGAAGTTTCGAATTTTATTATTTGTAAAAATGTTTCAAGTATAGAGCTCACATCACATACGATTTTTCAGAATTTTACCAACTATAAGCTACCTAGTATCTTTGGAAAATGTGACATCAGAACTATGGTATGGATTATTATGGGTCATTGTCGTATTAATAAACATGTCAAAAGAGTTGGACTCATCTCAAACGACTTTTGCAGAACGTGTAAAGAGAAGGAAGAAGATGAAACTGTCCAATATCTACTTTGTACCTGCTCGGGCCTTTATCATAAAAGGAAAACCCATCTAGGACCCTTCTTTCTAGACTCGCTGGGTTACCTTGAAGGCGTTCAAATCAAAGTCACCATTTTGTAAAAAGTTCGAAATGGTTTAACGAGTCGAGTCTTATGCGAGAAAAGTTTCCACGATATTACAATGGACCCTACTGGGCTAAGTGTGTCGGCGTACTGCCAGCAGCAAATACCTACCTACATACCTACTATAAAAATACAGTTAAATAACTGTTTCTGAAATGCCGTAACATCGTAAATGAACATAATTTTTTCAAATTAAAAATCACAAAAATTCAATTTGAATGTTATAAACGGAATATCAATTATATACATACAAAATATAAAATCTATTTCGAATAGGGTTCAATAAGTTATTCAAAGATAAAAAAGAATATTTTTAAGAGTTTGTGGAAAATCAATATATTTTTAAATTATTAGTTTTCTCTATTTTTTTTTTTATTTTTTTATTTTTTATGATTTCTTTGTATTATTTTTCACTTTTCTTTTTTCTTTTATAATGGGTATTTCAAATGACTCAGACGTGTGAGTCAAAAAGATTTTCAATTTCATTTTCATTTTTTTTTTTTTTTTTTTTTGCTTTAAAAACATATCGTATCATGATGATAATAATCATTATTACTATTATTATCAACCCCGTCCCCTACACCACTTTCTTTTTCATAAAATAATTGTATATTTTTATATATATAGAATTGTATCATAGAACAATAGTATATAGAGTTTGATCTTCTGTTTGTTAGAGTATAGAGTTTGAGAAAAATTTAACTTAAATTAAGCAATGTGTTTTTAGATTTGTACAATAAAAAACAGAGGAAATTATTACAAAGAATTGCAAGAGAGATATTTTTAAATTAAAAAACAAAACTTGTTGTAATACTATCATTGACAACTATAGGATTAAAAAAAAAATTAAAATTAATTTAAAACAATGTTGTAAATAAAACGGAAATAGTATTCTTTAATATGACGAAAATTGTAATAAAAAATTGGGTTTACACAAACAATAACTAATTGGAATCGTAACTAATAGAAAATAATTTGTGTTGTTTAGCAGGTCAGTATTTGAATTTCATTTGTTAACACACCAAGTGTATATCTCAACTCAAGATAATCATCTGGGTCCATTCTTTATTATTTAAAGATATTAATTATGTAATCAATGTCATTATAGACAGTTGTTTTTCCATTTATGCTGATGATATGAAAATTTACAAAACTATAATATCATCCAGCGATGTAGTTCTACTTCAAGATGAATTAAACTCATTTTTGAATGGTGGAAACTAAATAGAGCTTTATCTCCATACCGCAAAGTGTGAACAGATTAGTTTAACCCGAAGAGCTTCTTTTATACTTGCGTACATTTTTTAATCAAAAAATATTTTAAAAAAAACATTCATCAAAATGTGGTTTAAGGAGCTTGAAGACCTTTATATCATTATAGTTTTATATACCTGTCTGTCTGATTCGTTCAAATCTGGAATATGTAAGCTTAATTTGGTAACCGTTTTGTCAATATTCAAAACCACGAGTATGTGTACGAGTATTGAGACTAATCTACTAAAATCTGACATGTTTATTCCTGAAAAGGATAAACAATTGTGAACCGACTATTGGTGGTTACATAGTTCATGGAAACGAATATAATAGTTAAATATATCAGTAGAATAAGTTAGGGTTAGATTAGGGTTAGTTAGTTAGGGTTAGATTAAGTGCAGTCCTAGTTTAGTTTTAAGTTTTATTTCATAAAGAAAAAGTCTAAAAAATTTCTGGTTTTTATCGAAATTTTCCAGAATAATAAAAAAATCATAATAAAATTTTTGCTATAAAAAATAACAAAATATTGATGGTGTATAAATAATACTGTAAAAAAAACTAAACAAATTAAATAATTGTTAAGGCTTTAGTTCTAAGTAAGAAATAATATTAGTTTTATAAAACTTTTTTTCTAATTGTAAACAGGATGAACCAAGAAAATAAAATAAAAGTTAACAAAAAAACAAAAAAAAACAAATTTTATCGTAATATCGTCAGTTTGAATTAGAATTAATCCCCAAAAATATTCTTTGTATTTTCTCGCTCTCTTCCTTCTAAATCCACCCTATTTATACAAATAAAACTAATAGAATTAAATACGTTGGAGTCCCGAATAACTGTATTTGATATTGTATTTCTAGTAATACAAATTTTTATTGGAGAAAATGATTTACATGCTATTAAACGATTTATAAAAGACCATTTGAATACAAGTAATACAAGTACTTCACTTTCGATTGGAAAATATCTTTAATTTGGTGTTTTACCGAACTAACAATGGGAAGTATGAATGTAAGTTAATAGAATATTTATGACTATTAATTAATGTAACGACTATATTGATGGTTCTGCTAACAAATTCAAGTTAAAAAACACACCATAGTTACAGTTATCCTATTAATATTTAACAACTTGTAATTATATATGACCTTGTCTTATTTGGAATGTTCTTGCTTCGACAGAACATTTACTAAAATTGGAATGACACATCAGAAAATAATCATGGCCCCTGCGCAAAGGATGACACGCAAAATCGTTAAGCATTGCACATTTTTAAAATACATACAGATAATCAAAAACCTACTTACAATCCATGGCATATGGAACGACATCTAACAATAACATGTACAAAAATTTACAGAATTGAAAAATAACATACGAAGAGAAGAATGCGCCATGCCTTCTTCTGATTCAAACATATAAAAATAAAAATAAGTAAAGTAAAGTAAAAAAAATTCTAAATAAAAAATAATAATTTAATAGATATATGAATTGATTAAACAAATTTATATTGGGTTTAGATTAAATTAGATTAGATTTAGATTTAAATTGTATTTAATTTCTATCAGTATTAAATAAGTTGATATAATATTTATAACATCCTATCTGTTAAGGGTCCTAAATTTTAAAAACTGTACATTTATGTGCCAATAAATAATAAAATTAAATTAAATAAAATCTTAAATGGAACCTATAGTATTGAACAAAAAAAAATTGTAATTATTCAATTAGTCTAACATAAGAAAACCGTGAACAAACCATATTAATTGCTATTAAAAATCAAGTTCGATATTGTTTACTCCATAAGATAAAATGTTATTACATAATATTGCATAAGAAAAATATATTTGCGGTGCTTATAATAAACCAAACAATTAAAGACCAACTGAGGAGGTTTCGTAAAATACGTTTATCTAAAATGTTGCACCAATTCTAACCATTACTTTCCTTATTTAAGTATTTAAGACATTCAGCTAATACTACCCTCTACTTGATGCGTCTTATACTACGCGTTATATATTTAAACGTATAAAACAAAATATATTTCGACTCCAATTGAATTTTTTAAAACAAAAGATGTTGTATTTAAAACTAAAATTCAATTTTGGAATTAAAATATTGAGTTTTCTATTAATTTGACCGGTTTTTTTTGTTGTTTTTAAATACATGACGAAATTAATACAACAAATATTTAGGGATTAATGTTAACTGATAATAATAATGATGACGATAATAATGATAATGATAATCATGATTCATTATAACTACTCTTTTTAACATTGTTTAGCTATAAATGCTGACACAAACAAAAATAAAATAAATATCATTACAGTTTGGTTAGTTTCCCTGTTTTTCATAAATAAAACATAATAATATTATGTATATATGTATATACAAACATAGATATGTTTTGAGATATGTACAGGGTGGTCCTAATCATGTATGTATATGAAAACAATTAAACGGTCAACATTTCCTTTATTTAGTTTTTTTTTTTTTTAATATTTTTTTAATTTTCGGAAAATATATGTTATTAATCAATTTATAGCAAAACTAATTTCCGAAGCATATAATATAACTAAACCACATTTTGAGTATTGTTCATCCATTGCTTTGTATACTGTATCAAAGGCAATAATAACAATATACAAGGCAATGGTTCGTCTATTATTTTTATGTTTTCAAAAGAAATGATGAATAAACTGCAAGGTTCGAAAACCATTAGGATATTATTTTGGAAGTGAATTATAGATGCTTCAGTAAATTTTAAGCTTGATACATTTAGAGAAATGGTATTAAACGATTAATATCTATCATAATTCTTTTCAGTCTTGGTACATTGACAAATTTTGCGCTCTCGTTTAATAAATTTATTTATTCGGTTATTCTAACTTTTTTTTTTAAATTGGGTGAAATAAAGCATAAATTAATATTTCATAGATTATGAAAATTACGGATTTAATTACAAATTTTTATCATAAAAATTCTAACTAATTGCAAAATATAAGAAAAAATTGCATTTGTTTATTTTTTTAGATATTTTTAATTTAAATTTTATTGTTTGATATTAAAATACTAATTTTCATACATTTCATACATGGATATAAAATTATAATTCGAATACAAGTGAAGTTTACTTCAAAAATGTTTGATAACTTTGATAAAAGTTATTTCATTTACAATCTTGTTCTGAATTCATATAATATACTATATAAACAATCATCTATGAAAATTTAGTACTTGTATTAATTAATAAACATTTAACGCTTAATTATTATCTTTTAATAATTTTTATTTGTATAAAATATAAAGACTAATCGTCTTATGTGTACTAACATTTAGAATTGAATAAATAAATAAATTATAACTTCTATTGTTACTACTATTACAACACTTTGGTATCAATGTTTAATTTAATGTAGTGATTATTGATTTGTATATGTACAACATTTAATGCCATAATGCCTTCAGTGGTTATTAATATAATCAATCTAATAATACACATAATAAAATACAAACAATATTTTTTGTGTATAAGATGTATTGTAATATAAATGTCTTAATATATATGTTTAAAATGAAGCTCAAAATGCATCCCAACTATATTATATACATGAATTAGTATATGGTAGAAATATACATAATTACCACATTAAAAAACTTCTTTAGTTTCAAATTAAACTTTTTTTAGAAATGGAAAAAATAAAAATATATTACTATACAAAGTCTTAAAAATGTTTAACAATCTTCCAGATGAGTTAAAAATTATATATAACAATATAAACAATCTGAAAAGAATATTTTTACTTATGTAGAGATAGATCTATATAGAAATGGCCTAATCAAAAAATATGTGTACAGAATATATTAAGTAGAGGAAGAATATGTTAAACATCTAGTTCTAGAAATGCGAAGGTTTTACTCATAGTAGACTACAAGGTTTCTGAATGGGAATGGAAGCTACCCAACATATCACTGACGACTATCCTTAGTACAATCATTAAATCAGGAATCCTTAAATTTTCAAATTCATGATTGCATTAATACCGTACAATCACAAATCCATAATAGCAAGCCATAATCGAATTAATTGAATTTTCAACAATATTTCACAAATGGCTTTATGATTGTAAATTTTACTCCAGTAGGCAGTTATTTTTAATTTTACACATTAAAATATGATAACTTTTCATCTTAATCTAAGTCATACATTTTTTTAGTTAACAAAAAAATAATAAAAATCTAATAAATACAAATATATAATAATTAATTGAATTACTAAGTTACATAATAATAAATCAATATAAAAACGATAACCTTCTTATCTTACATTTTATTCTAAAATTTATTTTAAAATACTGTAAAGTTATAATATTGAAATTAAATAACAAGAAAAAAAAGTTAAAAAACAACAACATAAGCGAATTAACAATATGTATTACTAACAATAGAGTTATATTTGACGTCTGCAAGTACAGTAAATTTTAAATCCTTTTGACAATCATTTTGACAAAATTATGACTTTGACATTGACTATTAAGAGAGTTACTGTCAAAATAGTATTATTATTTAATTTGATGACAGTGACTCTTTTCATATGACAGTTTCTCTATTTCAATTTCAACTCACACCATGTTTTAAATCACTGCAAGCGTCACCAAATTGAATATCATATTTTTTATTACAATTTATCTTAACTGTGGATAATTCCGGAATATTCATGATCAATAGTTCATAAATGAATAAATTTAGATAATTATATTATTAAAAAAATCTTTTGTTATGACTCGGATATTTACATGAATAAAATAAACAAAAATTCTTATTGAAGTGAAATAATATTCAAAAGATTTCAACCAACTAATAATTACAACCAAATGTTATAAAATAGAAAATTTAGTATTTATAATATCTTAAAAATAATTATAAAATTATAATAAAGTACCTGGTATTGTTAAGATATGGTAATAAAGCTATTTTTTTATATATTAAATTATAAGTATAAATTATAATCAAATAAAATAGAATAAACCAAATTCTAATAATGTTAACAGTCTATTTTAGCTCAGGGGGTGTACCGTGTATTCCTACTTACATAAGACGAAATTCTTTTTACGAACGAAATAAATTGTAGCTGTAGTGTTGTTTGAGTAGCCCCTATGAATTAACTTCATTTTTATTTCTTTTATTTATTAAAAAAAATATATAAAACTAATATAATACCATTGCTAATCTAGTAAAGTTTGGGCACAGTTTAAAAAAAGTATGCATATAACAACTGAAAATACCAACAACAATGTAAAGTAAATATGTAACATCTCTCGTCATAATACATAAATATTATTTTCTCACTACATTTTACTTTTACCTACATCTACTTCCATAAAACATTTTTAAAAAAACAGATTTATTCTCTCAATTCTCATTCTTTCATTCATGAACTGTTTTTTTATTAATATTGTTGTTGTTATAAAAGGCTTCAGACAAAAATAAAATTAGTTAGATATAGCCATCGATATTTAGATAGTTAGACAATAGACGCGCGCTCAGAATATTACCAGAAGTTGCTGATGATATACAATACTTGATAAGTCAAGTTTTGAATCATCAAGTCGTAAAAAGAAAAGGAGATGAAGAAAAAGATAAAGTTAAACTAAATGTTCGACTGGTTTTGACTAAAGATGACCCACTTCTCTTGGAAAATCATATACAGAATAAGTATACTAGTTATTCTACAACTTTGAAAACAAAAATCTGAATGAAAAATCAAAAATTTAAACTTTCAAAGAGATTAAATATTTTTTTAACATCCTGTACCTCTACAAAAACTCTACACAACACACATTCTAATTATAATAGAACAAATACAAAATAGTTAAAAAAAAACATACAGTAAAACGGTATTCTTTATTACAAAAACTTTATAGTTTCATAATGGGGGATACTAGATGGATTTAGAATGAACCTTTTACGATTATGTTTTTGTTTTTATTTTTACTATATTTTTTGTTTTTTTTTTTGTTCATTCTTTTCACTATTTTATTGTATTATTTATGATTACTTTTATTTCTACAACAAATAGCTTAAGGTAATAATAAACTTACGATAATAAAATTTAAAAATTAAAATAAAAAGTTTTTATTTGTTTTTACTTTAAAAAAATCATAAAATTTGAGAAAGTAAATTAGAAGCAAATCAAAAATTAATTTAATTATAGTAAATTTATAGTAAGAAAAAAAAAAGAAAGTAAATTTCAAACGTCAGTTAAACAAAATATCATAATTGAGATGAATACAAACAAATTATTATTTTATATGGTTAAAAAATCAATATTCACTTTTTTTATAATGTTTATGTACAATTTTTTAATTACAACGTCATGTTCAAAGTTGTACATAATAACAAAAAAAAAATTATGTTGTAATAAAATTGTTATTATTTTAGAAGAAAACAATTAATAAAAAATTAAAAACAGGTTTAAAATTTTAATTTAAATAGGTAAATAATTTTAAATTTTATTCTTTTTCTTTCGTCATGACGTCACAGGCAGATGATGTTCCTGTGTAATTTTCATTTTTTTTTTTAAACTTTACTGTTCGAAATATTCACATTTAAATTGTACAAAAATAATACTCGTTCGTTGAATTGTCTCATAAATGTAGAATAACTTTCGTGCACATTTCATGTAGCCAAAATCATAGAGTAAGCACTTCATGCTTATATATTAATTATCGGTTGGTATGACTAATACAGTATGAGTAGAGTATAGCGACTATAAAAAAATTTTCTTTATCCAAAAAATAAGGTTTCCTAACTGCTTTCTCAGAATTTAAGCCATTCAGTAGACCGGAAAAAATAAGAATAAAAAAGAAATAATAAACAAAACAAAGACAAATAAGAAAAGATTATAGGGGAAATAAAATAGAGAGAATTAGTATGTGAAAAAATTTACGAAATTGCAATATTGAAATTCAACTACGTTGAGAGTAATAGGATTTTATTGTGTTAAGTTATATTGAAATTAGTATTTATTTCGTTATAAAGTATAGGTGAAACTTTGAGTTCATTAAAAAGTATATATATTCAAGAATCAAGTGATTCATCAAACAACAACAATTACACCAAAACAAATATTTTTTTAAAAATATAAAATCGCGTCTAAAAGAACTGGCTCTGTGCAATTACACAGGGTATTAACTAGTATATTTATATTTCCTAACAGGTTATAAAATACTTTAAAAAAACGGGTTGAACAAATTAATTTGAGTACTTGTTTAATAAAACAAACAGTTTTTATTTATTTTACATTTTAATTTGTATTTTTTTAAATTTTTCTAATATTTTCAAAACATTCTTATTTTTAACTAATTTATAACTATTTACCTTTATTTGAATTTTTCACTAAAATCTTTACTTTTGAACACAAATGCCATATCGAAAATCGTTTTTATCACAAAGAAATACCATTACTTGAATATTTTGACCTCTGTATTTACCTATAGGTACCTATAGGAGTTTTAACTTTCAAACTCCTATTTTATCAAATTTTCTTTAAGAAAGCAAGTTTTTTTTACCAGTATTCCTTTCTTAAATTTTGCACTTAAGTTTTAATTGTCTTTTATTTTTTTGTCTTGCTTATTTCAGAATATTGTTGAAAAAAATACGATATTACCTAACAAAATAAATAAGAGTTTTCAAGGACAACAATAATTTAAAAATTTTATTATTTTAATTTATGGGAATTTACCATAAATTAAAAAAAAAAAGTTTTCTTATTATTTTAAAAATTGTATTTTGGAGAAAAGCTCCACATGAAATTGAGAAAAAAAAATGTCTGAAGCACTTCTAGAGCACCACTGCTTTCATAATATATATATGTATAGTATTACATATATATTTATTAAAACAATTTAATTAAATTCTATGAACTAAATTTAAAATTTTTAATGAATTTAAATTGCATAAATTCTTCCTTAAAATACACTTGACTTTATTAAATTTTAAAATTTAAATTGTCTTCTTATATACAAAAATTGTTCTATAAATAAATGTTTTCCTTCTTCCATTTTCCTTTAAATTTAGTTATATTTAAATAAGAAAAATTATTTTTTTTTTTGTTTTTGTTCATTTTAATATTTATAATTTAGTATACGAATAGGTCATTGCACACATTAGATTTATATATATATATATATATAAATCTACATTCCTATACACCTATATATATAAATAAATTCATTCACTCATTCATGCATTCATTCATCCACTCATTCACTCATTTGTCCAATGTTTTGTATACATAAGTAAAAAGAATATATAAAAAAAGAAAACAGAAGAAAACAAAAACAAAAAAGAAAAACCAAAGCTGAATAATATGAAGTGGAAATTTACATTTTCCTCCTCTTAAAGAAACATAAAAAAGAAAAGAAAACTGGATGAAAATATGCAAAAATTAAAAAAAAAATAACGGAAACAAAAACGAAAGGAAAAACAATTTTTTTAAGTTTTACTAGTCCTGTTATGAGACCTAAATTGGAATGAACAGAAAGGAACATTTTTCGTATCCTATATATCCCAAAAAAAAAAACAAAAAGAAAATGGTTTTGTAGTAATTAGAAATTGCATATTAAAAATTTATAGTTTTGTTAAAATATGCAATCAGAAAAGGCTGCTATTAATTCTATGGGCTTTCTTTTACTTTTAGCTATTATTAGCAACAATAAAAATTACTGTTCATCATTGTCCTGTAAGCCCATCCGTGCGGCATAGGGCGGAAAATTAAAAAAATGTACTACATATTACTTTTGTAAAACTAATTATAAGTTTGTTTTAGTAAACTATAGAATAAATGGTGACTGTAGAAAACTTATGATTGCAAGTGTATGTTTTACTATTGATTATAAACATTTTGGATTATATCCAATAATAGCACCTACTAACTCATTGTTGTATTATTTCATGTTAAATCGCAACCTCACAACTCTCATATGGGTCTGGGTCTGAAGATGTAATTCTTATTTCTCTACTAATTTCAATAAATATTTTGTTATGCGGTCTGGTGTTTGGACTCATTTTTATGGAATGGTGAATTTTTTTGCTTCTTCTTATTATTTATATCCTTTTTTGTTTTTTTTTTTTTTGTTTTTTAACTTCCTAAGTTTATTTACAATCTATATATTAGTTTTATTTAAACTCCCATTTTATTTAAAAAATTATTTTTGATACAAATCGTTTATCATGCTCTTCAGCAATGCTCAATTTAACACCTTTATCTTTTGGCAAGAAAATACAGGGTTTACGATTTTAACCAATTAAAAATACATTTGATAATCTTGTTGTAAATACATTTGTAGTCCTTAATTTGTACAATATCAAATGAACCTGAATGTCCTTCACGGTTGACAACTGTACATACACGACTTAAATTTCTAACCCAAGTGATCATACATAGATTACCAGAATCAAATTTAATGAAGTTAACAATTTTACTGCTGGCCGAATCAAACTGAAACTTATCATTAGCTTTAACTAATGGATCTTGGATAACGAATGGTACGATCATAATGTGTAATTAGCAATGGAACTCCTTTGCACAACTTCGCTTCTTCAGCCGATATTAAATGTGCAATCTTTAACTTCATAAATTAAACGGAAAAATTAACGAGTTTTTTTTTCAATTATGATAACATCTATAATATAAAACCGGTAGGATAAGTTGGATCTGTACAAACTTTACCATCAACTTTAATTAAAAGCTTCATTACAATTTTAGTAACTTCCGCACCTGTTAAAGCATATTTTGATTAATGGCAATGATTCTCTTAATTTAGTAGAACCAGTAGGTGGTCGTGGTACAAAAACACCACCTAATTTGTCTAACATCCATGATCTTGGTGCGTGTAAACGCTTCAAATGATTATTTGGCCCTCTAGCCAATTTGAACCGTAAAAATAAATCTAATATAAGTGAATTTTACTTTAAAACAACAAAAAAAACTAACTGAGAATAAATCGACTGAATTAAGTTTTACGTCATTGTGTGTATTCTCAATAAATCAACAAAAAAATAAGGTATAAAGTGAAGCAAAAAATACGATTTGCATCTCAAAAACGGAAATAAATTTAAAAAAAAAAAATTCATTAGAACTTTAAAAACAGGTATATACACTACACAGATAAAATCCTTACGCAACAATATCTATTGCACAAGACAAAAATTGACATAATACCTTTTTTATTTTATAGAATATCTATAATACTCGGATTATTAATTCAGGAAATGAAAATAAAGTTATTTTGATGCATAATAGAAAATGATAAACCGGTATTGAATATAGGTAGTTAGTTTAAAACGAAATGACAATAATGAAGAATAGAATAGTGTAACTATAGAATTAATACTCGAGTACACATGAGTGAGACAGAACATAAAAGTTGACAAGAAGAAAATCAATTTTTGAAGAGAACAGAACTGAAACGTAATCGAAATAAATTGTACATGTTTATATTACTAATAAAGTAATAATATTTTATTTTAATAATGTACTATTTATTAGTTCAATTAACTAATAATATTTAAAACTATTATAACATTGATTTATAACATTTGTATATTGAAAAAGAAACACTTCTTGTGTCAACACTATTATTCAAAAAATTTTTTACCATAATATTTTGTTAAAATTTCTAATTATATCGTTTCTAAATGCAATACTCAGAATTATAATCAATTGCAATTCAAATGTATAGTTATTTGCATAATATATGTATTTTCATTTGAATATTTCTAAATTGCAAATAGCTATGCTGAATTACAAATACCTACTTCTGAATTACAATTGAAAAATGATGTAATTATATTTTACCAGGTTTAACATAATCTAGTTCAGAGACGTATTTAGAGTTTGCGGCGCCTATGGCAAGCCTTTAAAATGACTACTATTACAATTATAATATCCATACAAAAAATTAACTTCTATTTGTTTAATTTTGATCAGTTTCAAATTTTATAAATCTCATCAATAATAATCAAAATAACTATTCTATTTGAAATGATTGCAGTTGTTAATTTTTAGCAAATGCAATAATTTCAACAAATTCAATGCTTAGCAATTTTTTTAATATAATTTAATTTTTCTTGCTTTAATGCTTGCAAATTCGTTGATTATGTCATCAAAATTTGTTTCTTCAAACAAATCATATTCAATTGACAATGTAGCTAATCCACTTAAGCGATCTTGTTTCATTGACGAACGCAAGTAATTTTTAAGATCTTTCACCATTTTATTACGAAATAATAAAATATGAAGAAAATCTGTCTTTTTACACTTACTTTTTAATAAATATTAACAATTACCAACTTCTATTTATGAACTATTGATTTTTAAGTTAAAATAATTTTCAAAGTTTATTTCAAAAAAAATATTCGTTTAACGTATACCATTACTTCATTTCAAAATTGACATTTGACAGTGACATTTTTCATTATGATATGTTGAAAGTAGCGGTTTTAAAAAAAATAACGTTTTTTTTTTAAATTCCGTAATAATTTTTTTTGCAGTTTCAGGGTTTTTCTTTCATTAAGGAAAAAAAATAATTTTGAAGAAATTTACTTAAATTTACTAAAATTTTGTTAATAAAGCTGTAATAAATTATGTTTACTAAGTAAAAACTGTTTGAAAAAATTTGAAAAATGTAATATGGGTGAGCGACTTGAGTGAGCGCCTTTTTAATTAGACGCCTATTGCCGGGGCCATGTTGCCATACCCTAGTTACGGATCTGCTCTAGTTAAACCGAACCATTGGAAAATGTGCAATAATATATGACGGGAAGAATATCTGTGGAAACTATGAAAATATACATTTAAAAAATAATTTTATGCCCTAATATCCTAAGTTCAGTGGTTACAATAAAAAACAAAATACAAACGTCACTCTTACAATTTAAAATAAAATCCAATTAATTGTACTTGTATGGCTGTATTTGTGTACTCAGAGGTATATTGAACTATTACTGTTGAAGAATAACAATATATTATACTGACTCTGTCCTGAAATTAAGTAGAAGAATGAAAGAAGCATATATATATATTTTTTTTTTTGTGTTATCTTGTACTACTATTTGTACCGAATCTTCAGTACAGAATCATTACTTTTTCAGGACTGACTTTCATTTGAATTTCGTGTACTCATGATGTAGCAATGATATTTCTATATAGATTACAGGGCTTTTTTTCATACAAATCGTAATTCATATTTTTATTCAAATCTCTATACAAATCATGGAAAATTTATAAATTTATCTTTTTTGTCAGTGATATTTAATAGTTCTTAAATACAAAAATTAAAACATAAAAAATAAAAATTCATTCGATATATTTTCATCCTTTTCTGAGAGATATGTTTAATAGTTATTTAATCAACAAAGAAATTTAAATCAAAACAAAATATTTAAAATTTCCCTTAGTTATTTTTTATCTAAGATAAAGATCATGGAAATTTATAAATTTCCTTTTATTGACAGCGATAGTTATTAGGCGAATAGTAATTGGAATGTGTGCCTAATGTCCATTTTTATACGAGACAGAAATTTACTTTCATGTTCAAACGTAAAAAAAACTGGTATATTTCTGCCATTATTGCTGTCAGATTATTGAAATATCAAGATGGCCGAAACTAAAATTATGGCAAAACATAAATAAATAAATTGTTATTATTATTCTAATGTCAATCCAACAATATTATTTGCATAATATATGATTTTTTTATTTTATCAATATTTGATCCGAAAATTACGTTGTTAACAATTTCTTTACACTTTGTACCTATATAAAAAAAAATTTAAAATATTTTGACATTGAGATAATAAATTCCCAGAAAAAAATTTAAACGTCAAAAATTTACCAGAAATTTGGAATTTTGGTAGATTTCTACCACTTTTCTACCCGTATGCATAAAATGAGAGGACTAATTCTAATTGTGAAAGATTCACAAGTAAATTAGAATTTCAATTAGAATTGACAAAATTTTAAAAAAAATTCCCTGGTTTGTGTCTTGAAATTAACCAACTTAAAATATTTCTAATTAATGATAGTGCAATTCTAATTGAAAAATATATCTACATATGTAATTAAAAATTAAAATTGTCAAAAAATTGTCCATTTAGTGTCTAGGAAATCAGAATTAGAACTCTTTCAATATGCTCACATCCTTAACACAAAAAAAAAATTAAATTAAGACAAAAAATTAAAAAATTCCCCTACTCGTCCTTTTATTGAACCAGATCGGGATTTACACAGTTCATCAAAAAAAACTCAGCTTGTGTTGTTGTTGCTTGTACATGATAGTTTGTTTTAATATTATATGTATTATATAGACTAGTACCTGCCTATATGAATTTTGTAGACTACTTATATGAATTTTTTAGTTTGGAGTTTAATAAAAATATTTTAGACAACAATCCCTCTAAAAACTTTGGTCGAAGTTCATGTTGAACTTTCAGAAGAAGAATTAAAGGATTACTATACATTGATTTCAAAATTAAAATAATAAAAACGTTATATTTAGAAGCTTGATGTTATTGAAAAGTAAGTAAAATGTAAATATCTTCACAATATAAGTCCATAAGAGTTTTCGTCTAATTTATTTTATTGTAATCTAACAAAATCAGAAAACAAAAGCCAGATAAAGTACAGAATGAGCACTGAAAAGAGAAGCTTCTAGTCAGAACTGCAAAAGTATTGAATCACGCATGAATAGAAGTACTTCTTAAGCTTGAAAAAATATTGAATCACTCAAGAATGAAATTATCAATGCTCAAGCCTGAAAAAGTATTAAATCAATTATGAATAAAAGTATTTCTTAGATCTGAAAAAATGTTGAATCACTGTTCTATACACGAATAGAAATACTTCTGTTCAAACCTGATGAAAAAGTATTGAATCAATCGCGCATAGAGTGATATAAGTTAGTGTAGAACCCCTGAATTATTTTTCAATCTTTTTGATAAATTCAGTAGGTCGGGAAGTACCTTCATTTGTTCCTGAACAAAGAAAATTTTTCCCAATATATAAATTAAAACTATTCAAAATCAAACTTCAACTGGAAGATTACATCTGTCATGTCATAATACAGATAAATTTAAACCTAACTGTAAATCGTAATTCTATACAAAAATTGAACTATTTGTTCTTATTATATTCTAATTCACTAGAATTATATATATATATAAATTTTTTTTTTGTGTAATAAAATTTTAAATATATAACGTTCATAATAATTATAATTATAATGACTAATGAACATTCAAAAAAAAAAAAAAAATCTTTTGTACAGACACTGTACTTTATTCGCACATTGCAATCCAAAAACCTTTAAGTCCTTTATGAATCATTGTCTAAAAAAAAAAAAAATTTTTTATATACGAATAATTTTTATTTTTTAGTTTTTTTTTTCTATTGGTTTTGTTATGGTTCAGTTTTTCCCAACTTACATTCTTCTTAATGCAAAGAGCTTAACTTACATATACGTTCAAATTGCCAACATAGAGGATTGGACCAGAGGTTAAAATAAAAAATAGAACAGCCAACAGTTACAATAAATGGTATACCCAAAATATTTGTGTCCTTAAATGTGTCTACAATGTTAAAAGACACAAATTTATTGTTATATACCTATATATATATAACAAAATTAACTGTTCTATATAGTTATTCATATCCATATACATTTATATATATATATAATTCAGCCATCTAAATCTGATTTCTGCATTTTTTCTTTTTTCATGTTTTCTTTCTTCTTTTTTTTACAATTTTAAAATAAACAACAAATCGTCATCAGAATGATACTTTCATCGGTCGGACAGTCGTTGGTCGGTAAAATAAAATTTCAAACAAAATAAAAAAGGAAAAGCAAAAACAAAAAAGGAAAATTCAAAAATAAAAAGAATAAAAAGAAAAAAATAAAAACAAAAAAGGATGAGCTGATGCTGCGCGCCGTTTTAATGTATCAATAAAGTATGCCATGGTAATGGGAAATATAAGCCGGAGTAACTTTTTACACATTTTGTTTTCTTCTCACTTTATATTTCACTTAAAAATATTATTTTACAAACACACATACATGAACATTTATCACAATACATACACATAATATATGGTTCAGTTCAGTTCAATACCTAACTATATATATATGTATACTTTTACTCCATGAACTCAATTTTTCTTTTTAAGGATAGGATAAGGTTGGTGGTGGTAGTTTCTGTTTGTGAAATTTTGTGTTTTTTTTTTTTTTTTTTGTTGCCAAAAAATAAGCAAAGTAAAATTTTACTATACTAATAGGGCGGTTGAGAATACAAAAATGAACATACATACATATATAAAAAAATTTAGAGTAATTTTTATATGTACACGTGTACATAAATATTTAAAGATACACTGAATATAAAGGTGATCATTTGTACACGAAAAATGAATTTAAATTTTTTAAAAATTATTCATCTGAGAACTTTCTTTTATGAATATGAAATTTTATTTTTTTTTATTATATAAATTTCCAGATAAATATTTTTTTAAATTCGCAAATAAAATTATTTATTTATAAATCTTTATTTATTCTAAGTTCAATCATTTGGATTTTATCATTCCAAAAATTATGTTCGAAATTAAAGCTTTAATTTCAAATGGAGTTTTCTTATACCAATTGTGCCGAGCAGATTAATTTTCTGTAATTTTTTATTTCATTTGCTAGTAACGATGGACGTAAGGTTTTACCAAGAAGCTTGTCCTCAAATGATTTTACTAGAGTTATTTTCAAATAAACTTTGGCCAACCCAGCTTACATACTTAATTTGTTCTGATCCCGTATGTTTCTGTCCTCGGCAACCATTTTAAAGAATATGGTACAAATTAAATCAAAATATTTAAGTGTTATAAATCTATTCATCAAATTCACAACCGATTTTGTTTCTTTTGTTCGCAATATTTAGCAATTTATATGAATCGAATCCTAATCAAAAAGAATCAGATAAGCTTATAACACTTTTGATATGGTCAGGAGAATAAAAATATAGTAAAAATGCTTGGAATGATCATGCGTTCCCGGACTAACATAGAAAAATAACAAAATTTGAACTCCATCAAATATCTGAAAACAACTGTCAACCAGGTAGACCTAGAACAATAGGGCCCCTATCATTTAATATGAAAAGAAAGACCCGATACAAGAGAAAGAAAACAAAATTTTTGAGGAATGGAATACATATTAGCACATCGTCACATAGTCTCAATCAATTTTTATTTAATCACTATAGTTTCTCCTCCCTCCCCCATTGAGCCCTCACTTCTTTTATAATGGTCATCTGAGCTTTCTAATCTATTAGTTCTAAAATTTAATCAAGATTGTCATGTCAATGTACCTAAGATCCTCCTATCGTCATTTTACCATAGAAATTGTCCGGAAATGATTTTAATTTTACTAAGGTTATTTTCCGATCCGCGGTATTTTTAACAAGTGCTCCTAGGCTTTGCTTGCATACTTAATTTGCTCTAATCTCGCATGTTTGTGTCCTCGCCAACCACTTTCAAGTATATTCAGCCTCTATTCATCAGACCATCTTTCAATCCAGGTTTCGCATGAATAAATAACAATGATTTGGTCTGATTAGTATTTTATATCGTTATCGAGAATCTAGTTGAGAGCGAAATGACATCGATTGCTTGGTTTTAAACTTTCTTTAATTTTCATATTATTTGCAATAAATAGTGAAGTTCAGCACGTACTTAAACTTCTTCAAAGTTAATTTCTCTAACATTTATTTGTGGAGCTTCATAACCTTTTCCAATTCTATATATATATATATATATATAGTGTTATACATATATATATGTTTAACACTATTGGCATCAAGCGGTCTTGTTTTCTTGCTCCAATTTCAAAAATACTATTGGCGTTAAGCGGGTCTTGTTTTCTTGCGCCAGTTTAAAAAACAAAACTATATTTACTTATTATTTTTTTTTATCTATAGGTTGTAAGCAAACCTGGAAAATAAATCTAAAAATCAAAATCTATTAGGAGACATATTGGGCATACTGAGGCACAAGAATTAATTATTATCTTGACTATACAACTTCCATGACTTTATTGAAGTTTCGCAATAAACGTAAGCAAAAAAAAGTAGCCACAATATCAACACTGTTAAAAATATTTTTAATACTAGTAATGGAAATAGTCATACCAATCAATAGATAAAAGTAAAGAATATTTAATCTAGAACGCAAACAGTTTTTCAGTTGTTATTTTGAAAATGATAAAGAGTTGTTGTACTAAAAAAACTAAATTTTATATTCTGCCAATGTCTTGCATTCTGATCATATTCATTTTATTTTAAAAACTACAATTTTTGTTCTGAATAGTGCTGATATATCATTTATTTTTATATTTTTATCTTTCCTTGATAAGCACACACACTTCTAATAATCGATTCCAAGTTATAATTTCTACTCTGTTCAACAAACTATTTTTGATAATTTTAATAAAAATATTTCCTTCAATCTTTCAAGCTTAAAATAAATTTATTTTCAGTTATCAGAAAACACTAGAATTGGCCCAACAAGTTTTTAAGTAATGTTTTGGATAACTCTAAAATTCATTTTGTATATAATAAAAATAAACTATGAATACTTCCTACTAATAAAGTTAAATTATTCACTAGAAGAAAGAAAAAGTATTGCAAAGCTTGCATCATGATGAAATCATGTATGCTATTTCTATATGAAAAAATTAATTTGAAAAGAATTAATGTGATTTGTATGTACTCTTCCACATAAAGTCAAATTGTATAAGCTTTTTAGTACATTATCTTTCAATAATTCAAAAACCATTTAAAAGGGTTTGAAAACTAAACATATAGCTTGATATTAGCAAATATTAAAATAAATTTATTCCATAATTTTGTTTGTTTTGACCTTCTCTCCATTTTTTTTTTTTTTGTTGTACTTATTATTCAAATTTGTAAACCCAATGTATTTAAAAACAAAAATGCCTTCAAATAGATAATATATTTTCTAATATATATGTTAGAACAAAAAAATGTATATTTTTAAATATCTTTCACTCTCCATCAGAGTGCATTTAATATTTTCTCTATTTTTAATATTTTATGTCAGAGTTTTGATAATAACAATATTAAAACTGAACAAATTTTTTTTAAAATAATTTTAAAGAAAAAACAATATTTATTTAATTTTTATCTCTCACAGTCGATAAGAGCAAAAAAAACAACTGTCAAAATAAATTGTCACCTGAAAAATCTAGTTAGAACCGTATATAAGCAAGTAAACATTGTCAACGTTCTTCCTATTGACAATTCACACGTTTCTTTAATTACAAACACTTCAATAAATATTGACTTAACTTTCTGTGCTTCTGAATCAATTTCGGTTATTACACCATCATCAGAACAGTGATGAACTATGAAACGTTATACTAAATAAACTTTATAATAAACTTTAAATATATATAATTATATTATATAAAACATAACAATACTTTTTTTAATATCTTCATTGTATCTTCAATTTACAATCTTTTGTATTTATATTCATGATGTACAATATACGGGTCTGGGTCTATTTGTTGAAAAAAAAAATATCGAATAAAAAATGTTGAAAAACAAAATGTTGAAAAAAAAAATTTTTGAATACAAAAAAATGTGGAAAAAATAATGAAAAACTTGCGTAATTACTCCATTTCTTGTTGAGGAGTTAAGTCCTAGCACCTACGGTACACTTGGCAACTAGACAGTCAACAAAAAGACGTTTTAGAAAAATGGTAACTTAACATTTGTGCATTTCGCAGCTTTGATTTGGCATATGCTGGAAAAAGCGTATAATCTTGATTATGTAATCTAACTCTACTCCTAGTTTCAGAATCTCAAATACACATACTATATATATATAAATATTCTGGAAAAAGCGTATAGCTCTTATTTTTAACCCAGCTCTAAAATTCCTCCTAATTTAGAACCTCGCACATACATAAGTACATATATAAATATTCTGTAAAAGGTGAATAACCCTGGTTTTGTAGTCGACTATAAAACCTCTCCTAATTAAGAATCTTGCATATACATATACATTTTCTAGAAAAGGCAAATACCCTTGTTTTGAATTCAATACTATCCCCAATTCAAAATATACTGTCTCCCAATTCAAAATTTTGCATATACACTTGTATAAATATTCTGGAAAAAGTGTAATATTTTGATTGGCTCGTCAAATTCTTAAACTGCTACTAATTATTTTTATTACATATACATTTCAATAACAAAGCACTTATGACAGTGTTGGTTGTCATCCCAAGCCACCGTTAAATATTTTATTGCAACTCTAATATTTTTATAATATATAAGGTACATATTTCGCGAATGATAAAAGCTGATCTGTATGAATAGATCTAAAACACACTATCCTACACTAATACAGAGATATCTAATCACGAAGAAAAATCGTTGTCAATTTATTTTTTCTTTTTTTAACTGAGAACTGTTATAAACACAAATTATTGGTTCAATTTTCAACCAAAATTTTTTAAAACATACTAAAAGTATTAGTCTATGATACTATTTTTAAAATGAAACCTGACATTTTTTTTTCAAGAACCGATTTTTCAACATTTTTTTTCCACATTTTTCTTATCGACAAAACGACCAGCTCCCACAATATAAATATTTTACATTTTACAATATAGCAAAAAATATTTAAAATTCATCAGAAAATTAATCAACACTACAAGGTAAACATTTTATTGACCTTTAGATTTCCCGCGCTCTTAATAAAAAGAAAAATTATCTTTATCTTTTCCAGATCTAACAGTAATTCTTCAAACTTCTATTCTACTTCTTCACAATAAGAAAACAAAAACTACTTAAATATGGGTCATATTGTTTAAACAAAATTTTTATGAGTCAAAATTAAAAGAAAAGCTGAGTCACTTTTCATTTATCATATTTCTATTATATTTCAATTATATTTCTTAGAATTTCAAAATTAAAAAATTATGTACTTACTTCTCACTCCCGACACTAACTATAATATAGAACTATGAATGAATAATATTAATATATAATTTTTCTGCACGTGTGGGTTGAAATTTTAAATACATGCTACTTGATACCAATAATGACAACAAATAAAATTTAAAATATTAATTTCTGGGATTATTATGAATAATAATGATACCGCCATCTGGTGGGTGAACAAGTTTCAGGTTTACAAAATAAATTATTTTTAAATTTTAATAATTAAATTTTTACAATTTAAATACACTTAAATTAATTAAATGACTTAAAAAATTTTCACAGAACTAAAAATTTACAAAATTATTTTCGCACAAAAAATTTGTATCGGCTTATATTGAAACAACCGTCACCTTATTAATGAAAACTAATATTTCAGCTATTCCAAAATATACATTTACTCGTACTTACACATACAATGTTGATATTTGTATATAATAATATTATGTTATTTCACATAACAAGGATATAAAAATTTATAAATTGAAATATTTCGCTTTAATTTAGTCGAAATAAAATCAGTCACTCAATGTAGTGTACAAGATACTGGATATGATGATAACATATCAAACCGATTTACAGTATAGAAATAAAACGAAAAAATAGCTAAAAATTAAATAATTTAACAATGGCGGCTATATTTTAATCTAACAAGCTGGCTGATTAGTTGACTGACTGACTGCTTAAATTTTTTATAAATACATAATTATGTATAGTCATTGTTAGCTGAAATCTATTTTCTTCTACAAGCCAATCAGTTTGATTTGGATAAATAGAAGCAAAGGTATGTTTAATAGAGTCATAGGAAAACGAATATAGTTGAACGTAAAATAAAATGAATATAATGAAAATATTCGAAATTGAAATTAAAAATTTTAATGAAAAATTTTCTAATAAGATTATTCAAAATTAAAATAATTAGTTTCAATTTGAAAACTCGTACAAATGACGTATAAAACAAAACATATTTCAGTCGACATAATATTATGAAGGCTATATAAGAAAAACAAAAAAAACGAAAAAACAACTGACTGCTGCAGCTGATATTTCTGATATTCTAACATAATTGATGCTGCTGTGATTCTGTGATTCAGCATAGTGTTTCATGATATTCTCGACACTATGAAGATGAGTTTACTAAAAATATTTGTTGTCGTTTTTTTTTTTTTTTGAATTTTTGTGAATTTACTCTAACATTGAATATTTGAGGATGAAAATGAGAACACATATTACTATGTATATATATATACACCCAATCGTTCGAAATATATATAAATTCGTATTATGTTTATATATAAAATTAATATACATACATTTATATATATATATATATATATATATATATATATGTTGTTAATATACATATTAATATAGGTATATAGAGTATGTATTAGTAAAGCTCGAGTAGAATAAAGTAGAGTAGAGTATAGAGGAACAGAATTCAGTATAGAAATATTGAGTAAAGTATAAATGATGTTGATATTGATTATGATGATAATGATTATGATGATATTGATGTTGGTGGTGTCTACATCATGATGGTAAAAATGGTTCAAAGGAACAAAATAACAAAAAAAAAAAAAAAAAAAACAACGAAAATAATAAAAAAAATAATAAAAAAAAATAAAACTTTTTTTTTGCAGTCTGAAACGTTTAACTCAAGTTCACGAGTTTTAGTCAGAATTTGTATTTTAACGTGATTTCACTTCAAAAAAAAATATAGAACATTAAAATTTATACTGCTGTTGTTGGCGCTGTTATTCAAATTTCGTTATTTCTTTAATTCGTTAGCGAATTTCAAAAAATTTTGTGAAAAAAATAGTTTTGTTTAAAATTTGATAATTTATCCGAGTTACAATTACAAAGAAAAAAATATTAATAATAATATATATAGGTAATAAAATAAATAACGGTTGTTGAATAATATTATTTTCTATTACGACTAACTTCCACATTAAAATTTCAAAATCAGTGTTATTTAGATTAATTCAAATACACAAATTCAAAACAGAGCAACAAAAAAAAAGCAGATAAAACTTTTAAAAACTGTTAAACGCATAACGGTAAAAAAAAAAACACATATAAAAACGAATCCCAAAAGGAAAATATTACAAAAAACATTTTACAGTTACAAAATTGTTAAGTTTTAAAAATAATACAAAAGAAAAGAAAAGTCAGATGCAAAAACAAAAAAAAAACAACAAAAAATATAAATAATATTTTTTTTATAGGATCCCGTTGTATCTGGCTTTGCATTTAAATTTCATATTTAAAAAGTTTTCGAATAAATTGACAATGGTTTTAAATATATATATATGTACATATATCAATATGAATATTATATATTAAAATACATATCTATACAAATTCTGTTACATAATATAAGTATATAAATTGGAATAACGGGAATAGGTAAAACAAAAATAAAAAAACAACAACAATAAATCTAAATAGTCTTCACGTAATAAAAACAAAGTAAAAAATTATTAACAGACTTATAATAAAAAACAAATATAAAAGAAAGGTGGAAAAGAAATTTCCTAAACAATTTTAAAACATAATTAAACTGTAAAAAGGGAGTATGTATTTAAAACAAATTTCAAAAGCAATTTTCAATAATTTTCACCAAGGAACAAGTTAATGATCTTCAATTTACATAAAAAAAAAATGTGATTTGAATTTGATTGTCAAATATAAAATATTTCAAAAATTAAAATAAAATTATCGAACAAATTTTCATATACATTAAAACTATATTTTATAAATGAACAGTGGTTTATAATATTCTACCAAAAAGTGTTAGGTTCTGTTATATATCTTAAAACCGTTATAAATTAAACAATCCCTCCAAAAAAAAAAATAATTTCACTATCATTGACATCAAACAGAATATCATGTGTATTTTTTATCATATATAGCGTATTATTCCAAATGTCCAAATGTCACTAACATACGCTAAACTTAAATGATATATTTTTATCTAAATATTATCTAGAATTTTTAAAAATATTATTGATTGCACTAACGTCTAACAACAACAAAGAACTGTGTCTAGTATAGTTAAATTTTACTCTTTTTTAAATCGATCTGACTACAATTTTAACTTGATGTATGGGTTCAATGGTGAAAATACACCACACAATCCAACTTCAAGTCTCGATTCGGTATATCTAATTTATCGAATAAAATTTAAACGATATTTTGATTAGGTATATGTTAATAAGAAAACGTATACATATTATGTATATAGCAAAGATTTAAATTTCAAAAAATAGATTATGTGAAATAAAAAATGTTTATATAGCAAGGATTTAAAGTTCAAAAAATAGATTATGTGAAATATAACATATAAAATAATTTGTTTATAAATAATATAATTAATTAGTTAATATTATATTTTAACACTAATTTTAAGTCCTTGTATAATTATTTTATAATAACATTTTCTGAAATTTATTCTATTATATTTTCAATTCAAACGATTAAATAATTTTCATTTATTTTTCACTATTTTGTGATATATAATTTAATTAAATTCCATTCTACTTAATTCATTTAGATGAATTAAACAACCTAAAAGTTATATAAGGGCTGAATATATGCATTTTTTTGTTTTTTTTTTAACTAATTTCACTGTGATAATTAAAAATTATATTATTTTAAATACAATTTAATAATAAATTATTTAAAAAAATTTAATAATAAATTAATTAGAAAATTCAAATAAAATATGAATTTATGGAAAATTTATATCACTAAAAAAAATTAATAAAAAATTATAATTCCCTGTTAACATATTTTTTTTATAAATTACACAAAAAAACACTATTAAAATATTTCAGGTACATGAAATATTTAAATATTACTTATCAGTTTTTCTTCATAGCTAGATTTTAGCTAATTTCCTACAACAAAAAATTATAGTAAATATACATATAAATATAAACATAAAAAACAACAAACAATTAATAATAATAATAACTATAATACAGTAGACTCACAATACATTGACCACTCTAAATAGTGACTTCCATAAAAAACTATCGAACTGATTGAAATCCATCAACTATAAATAGTGGCCGAACATTTTTTTTATCTTTAAATAGCGACCCGATTTTTTTGAATGCGAAAAATCGTTGTTTTTAATCTGTTAATCTATTAATCTTGATAACTGTTTTGACTTTTGAAGAGAGGAAGAGAATTTGTCATGCAAAAATAAATGCAGATGATTAACATTTTTTGTTTTAGGCACTAAAAAAAACACGTGAGCAAATTCGCTGTCAATATAAAGCTAAAAACAAGAAATCCAAAATTTATAGTTTTGTTTTAAATATGTAAACTTAATAAAAATATTTATTATATTTATTATATATAAATATTTATATTAAATTTTTACTCATTTTCATTATGTATAATACACAATTTTACACACACACACACATTTTTTGAAATTGCATTTAATTTTTATTTTGAAACGCATAAAATATATGTATGAAAATATAAAAATTAAATGAATATAATAGATTACAAGTTATTTTTTCTTTATTTGAATAAAAATTAATAATATAAAATAAAATTAATAATATAAAATAAAATAAAACAAATATTAGAAAAAATTAAAAAAAATCTTCAAAATTTCAAATAGTGTACTTTGCGAAGTAACTATGAACCCTAGCTGACTTTTAATTGATCACTATACCCACTATCACTATAACCACTACATCGTGAGTCTACTATAATTATTATAATAATAACAGTATACATAATAATAATAGATAATACATAAAACTACGTAAACTATAAAATGGCAAAAAAAAACAATAATAATATATGCTTTAATTCATAATATTGAATTTTCATTTTTGATAAAAATAAAATTGTTTTAAACAAAAATACTGGTTTTACTAAAATATTCGTATTTGATTTTCCATATCATCAACAACAAAAACAAAAAACACACAAATAGCAACAATAAAACAAAAATTTGAAAAAAAAACATCCTTAAAGGAAAAACCACTACATTCAGAAAATAAGAAAAACCAAAACAATATTAACCGAGAGTTGAGAAAATTTCAAATGTTCTAAAAACAGCAAAAATAAAAGAGTAAAAAAAATTAAAGAAAGAAAATATAAAAAGAAAAAAATAAATAAAAATTAATACCTAATAATATGAATAGAAGAAGAGAACAACTTTATTAATTGTTTTAATTTAATTAAATTTAACAGAACACACAGTCGACTGAATAATATATTATATACAAAAACACGTATGCAAATATAAGACTAATTTCAACACATATACATACACACATGGAATCATTTATTCATTAATACATTATTCAATAATACATTATATATACATATCATATGTATATATATATATTTCTATGTTTAAAAGGAAATAATTTTAAATTATTTAATAATAAAATATAAATTTTCCGACATTTTCCATACACAAAGATAACTCTACACAATATTATACCTATACGATACATAATATAAATAATTCAATTTATATGAATTAAGAAAACATTTTTACTTTTTATTCATCATTAATTATTCATTTTATCCTACAATAATACTTTTAAAATTGAAAGAAAATATATTATGTACTTGTACATACATATGTAGGTACATATTCGGGAATAAAACTAATTTTCTAAAAAGGAAAAGTTTAAAAATTAAACAGAAACGATATAAAATAATAATAAAGAAACAATAAAATTAAGAATCAATGATTTTCTTCTTCTTTTTTTTAATTAAAGCAAATATTATCCAAGGACTTAATATATATACTTATATATATATATATATATATAAAAAAAAACAAGTGAATCTATTGGAAAACGAATAAAAAATTAAAACAAATAATTAAAAGAATATAAAAAAATAATATAAAGAAAGAAGGCTATTAATACACAAAAGCATCAAAACATAAAAATATAACCGAAGAATACAAAAAAAAAAAACAGAAGAAAGTAAAAATAAAAACAAAAATTTTTATTAAAAATGCAACAATATACTTTGATGATGGTGTTGTTTTTAACTCTATTGTTATGTGGTAAAATTATGTTCCATTTATTATCCTATTGTTTAATTTTTGTTGTTTCAGGAAATTTTGTAGTTTTTTTTTATATTTTGTTTTTTGTTTTTTGTTTACAGTTGTGTGCATGTTTAACAATACATATAATAATTATACATTATTTTAATATTAATATTTAAAAAAAAAACTAATATAACTACTTTGCGGTGACATTTCTATTAATGACAATATAACAACAACAACAACAAAAATTATGAACTGAACAACTGAATACAGAAGGTTTTTGTATATATAGAAATTTAATATAGAAAGCTATTTTGGAAAAAAATAAAGGAATAAAAACTATGACCTCTTTTAATAGTTTTAAAAATTAAAATTAAAAGTTAAAATTTAAATTATTTTGTAAATATTTAAATTTTGTTTTAGAAGATTTTAATTGTGTGATTAAGTTGGGAGTAATGGTAGTAAAGGTACTTATTCACATTGAAATGCAATCGATATTTAAGTCGTTATTAAGCTAAAGCCGATAATATGGAATTTGAAGTAATAAATGATACAGTCAGTATATATCGATTTTATTTATTTAAACTAAAAGAGTTTCTCATCCATTTTGCATGTATTTTTATTATTATATAAAAAAAGTTAAAATTAATCTATTTTTTAATAATACTGATTTTATCTCAACATTACACTATTTTGTATTTATATTAGAGAAATCATTTTAAAATTAAACTAATTTATAAAAGTTCTTAGAACTTTGAAAATTTTGTAGTCGAAAAACTGCCTTTTGGTGAAAAATTGGTGATATTATATACAATTAGTGATAGAATAATATAAAATTTAATTAAACATAATTATAAACACTGAAAAATTTATATTGCTTTCGAAATATTGATATTTACAATTACATAAAATCAAATAAAAATTATTAGTGAAACCAAACAAATTGTAAAAGCTAGTGTCGATACATATAGATTGCAGAAGTGTATTATATGAACTATAGAAAGTGTATGATGCAATTTTAATAAATAAAATGGTATCGTTACCTCGCTAGGTGAGTGGTAAATCACTCGAATGTAGTAATGGTTACATGGGAGCACGGGTTCAAATCTCGTGAGAACCAAAAAATTTGTTAAATTAAAAATTTTCTTCATATGTAATTTTTTGAAAGTTTAGCAGAAATTTGGCATATTGATTTAATCTAGATTTATTTATGAGATAAAAATTGAGCTATCACATGAATATCATCTATATTGCTTGGATCGTATTGTAATTAGTAGATGTTTTAGAGTTAGATGCAGGTTCTATTGAATAGAAGAAGAACATGAAATTGATGCTGGTGTTTCAGTTTTTGGTTTTTGGTGTTCCAAATTAATGCTGGTGTTCTAGCTGGTGTTCCAGTGATAGCATTTTTGGACGACTTTTCTATAATTACATTTTTTGACAATTTGCTTCTCTTTTTTTTTACTCTTATATAATCATGGATCGGAAAACCTAACAAAGTTGTTACCCAAAAATCCCTAATCATAGTTATATAAATAAAAATTGTTTTATTTTGTTTTTATATTTTTAAGTAATAATTATTTACAAAAAAAAAATATGCTGGGCTACATTAATTCAAAATTCATATATAATTGGTTGTGATCAACCCAAGTATAGTACTGTATAACGTTTTTGGTTTTATTTTTTCTAATTCAGTGAACAAACTGACTAACGAAAAACTACAGAAATCACAATCCTAAATTAATGAATCACCACTGATTAAAATCATCCCAATATGTTGTCATTTATTATATAAATAAAATTTTCTAATAATTTTTTATCTTATTACACGTCCTTGCCTTTTGTTTTTTTTTTTTTATTTACTTTTTTTGTTGACTTTTTGTGTTTTTATTTTAATACATTTTTTTTCTTTTGATTTTGTATTTTGGATAACGAGATAGAGTATAGTGTAGTTTTGTGTGGTTTTATAAAACATTTCGGTTCAGTTCAAAATATCACAGATGTGGAGTGTATATAAAATCAATGAAACCATTGTCTTTCAGTTTTGTTTTTTTTTTGTACTAATTTTCTTTTACTGTTTTTGTTTTTGTGACTTCTTAAAAGGAAAAACAAAAATTATAAATGGCAATGAAATAACACTGTTTCCCATATGTTATGTTAATAGATATATACATATGAGTTTCATGTGTTATCTGAACGTTTGTTTACATGATATGTATTATATATATATATATGTAGATATGTATTTACATGATTATTTGTCCTGTTAAACACATGTATACGCATCTCAATAGGGAAACATGTACCAACAATGTGTATTTTTGATTTGTTTTTTATTCTTTGTTTTTATTTTATTTTTTTGATTCTATTGTTTTTCTCTTTTATGTATGTATATACATATATCTGTGACATATGAAAATTCAATTCATAATAGGTATAATAATAATTTTTTTATTTATTGAATATATGGATATATATATATATATATTTGTATAGATATGAATATGTGTATAAAGTATTCAAAAAAAAAAAAAAGGAAAGTGAGTTTTATTTAAACAGAAGGAAGATGAACAAATTTCTATTGTTTACTTTTAAGAACAATAAAATTTATTATAAAAAATAAAAAAAAATATATGAACAATATCAAGTTTCCATTATTTTTATTATTATAATATTAATATTATTTGAGAAATTCTTTAGATATAAAAAAAATATAAAGTAACTTCTAAGACTTACTTTTTTAATAACATGTCATTGTATTAAAAATATAATTCAAACTTTTTAAAAGGAATTTGTTATCAAAAATAAAACAAAGTGTTGCATTGTTTAATTCAAAGAGTGTTAAAAAACGAGTTTGCGTGTGTGTGAACATGTAAAATATTTTTAAAAATGAATAGATAATTCCATTGAAAGATAAACTTTGGAACATTTCAATTGCAGATCCCCAATTTTAGCTATCTAAAGTCAACCGAATTGTAGATAAATCTCTTGGAAAAGAAAATTATTTTGAATTTAATTAACCAATTCAACTATGGTTGGGTCTAAATTTAAACTTAAATTTATAATTTTTATAAACGACATCCAATACATTATTGGAGTTCTAGCATCAAAATCAAGTACTAATTGTTATTTATGAAATAAATATTGATGTCTTATCATACATAAACACACATACATCTATTTGTGTACAACAAGAGATGGTATTTCTTATGTAAATGATTTGTAGGCGTTCTGTAAACGATTTCTATATGTACATATCGTTTACAATAATTCATTACCGTAAATGTTCCATATACAATACAATCGTTCGCCAAAATATTTACTAAACATTTACTGTATGTTTACAGTATATCTACCATTGTAACTATACTATTACAACTTTAATTTTACATTGAACGTTCCGTAAATGAAAATTGCTTATTGGGATTTATTTTATTACAGATTTAAAAATTAAATAGTGGGGACAAATTTGAACATTTGAACAACAATTATGATGACATGTAAACTAATGACAAATAAAATAACAAATATATAAACAAACAAATCCTATTATATATATTATGAATTTCAAAATAAAAACAAAAAAGATTTTCTAAAAATTTTCAATACCCAAGAAGCTAACCAATTATACTGATTTCATGTACAATGTTGATTATACTCAATATTCAATTTAAATAATTCAAAGTTTTGTAATCTTCTTTGTTATATTTAATAAACAACAGATGCTTCATAATAGGTTTATATAAAATAATCGAAGCATTTCATACACTTGCCTACACACCAAAAACAATGACAGCTTGACAATTTTGATAATTGCATTTTTGTTACACATTCCTATTAAATTGTAACATAATTTTTCTAAAACTTTTGAAAGAAACACGATTAAGTTTGACTTTCACTATTAATCGATAGAGTTTATTGTATAAATGTATGTTGAACTCAATGAAATACTCATTTTTAACCAGTTCGAGTTGTTTCTCTAAATAGCATTTTTTATTATTTACTGTTCAGTAATGAGAAAAGTGTATATATGTATAATAACAATGCCAAATCTGGTTTCTTTTATTACATTCTCTACATATGGGACCACTTTCTGATTTCTGATTGTGCAATATAATACAATCAGTGAAAATATAAATTACCACATTTGTAATCGATTTTTGACATTTAACTAATGGTATCTAAAAATTTTATTTTCGTATGTTTGATTACGTCTCGTCAACTACGTCTCGTCAACTAAATATATGATTCAAAATTTATTGTTTCTTTCCTAAGTCTTTTTTCAAGGATTGTAAGAAAACTTTCTTTTCAAAATTTTTTTTTATTTTTTTATTTTTATTTTCATGAAAATTAATTGCATATCTTTAGGGGCGCATGAAAAATATACCAACATAAATTCATAGTATTATTGGGAGATAATATTAAGATTTTCAGCAATTTTTTAAAACTAATTTGAAATTAATTTGGGAGTTTAGGTAAAAATAAAATTATTATTATTATTATTTTGATATTATTTTTATGAATTTTAAAAACTCTAGGTAATTTTAAATAAAAAAATTTACAAAACATAGTTCTTTAATTATAATATAATGAAAAAATAAATTAATTATAATTATAGAAAAAACTAAAATTTTATTGATATTAAATTAAAACCGAAAAAAGAAAATATCCTACAAATATTAATTTTTGAGTTCTTAAAGAATTAATGTATAATGTATAATTAATCTTCATCCTGCGCCATTTTTCATAAATTTTCTGGTTACAATATTTAATTAAATAAATGTAAAAAAATATCACTATTATTAAAAATATCATAAGCTGGGTTTTCTTATATAACGTAATTCTAATTTTTGTAATCGATTTCTAATTCAATTCATACTAAGAAAAAGCATTTCTTGATTCAAATCACAGTCAAACTCTTATTAGACTTACACCGTATATGAACATGTCAACATACTAACATACATGCAAAAAATTCCCATTGTTTTTAATAAACAAATTTACGCAAAATTTCAATTTTTTAATATTACCTCTCTTAAAACTAAATAATACCAATAAATTAATAATAAAAGCTATGCTATAGAATTGGATTAATGAATAGAATTACTCTTAATTTAATTTTCAATAAAATTAATTCCATATTGTTTGTAATAAAAATTTCTCTTTTAATAAAAATGAATTTCAATAAATTTCATTATTTTACAATTATTGTTTTCGTTTCTTTTTTATTCTTAACAATGTACAATATATATATATTAATTTTTTTTATTGAAGTTTATTTTAATCTTAATTGCATTCTTTTAATCCTTTTTATGAAATACAAAAGAAAAATATAATTATTTTTTTCTCAAATTATTTCACCCAAAATATAAATTTTTCTTTACCAAAAACCAAATAGAAAATAAAAACAATAATACAAAAAAAAAACAAAAGAAAACAAATCGAACAACTTAAGTCAAAGTAATTAAAAAGTAATGTTCTGAATCATTTAATACTACTTCTTTCATATAGATGCAATTCTATATATGTTAAGGATATATGAAAAGATTATTAGGAAATAAGAATTTATTACATAATATATATTTTTCGACTTTTTAAAATTTCGAATTTTCCTTCCACAACAATATCCGATTTCGTATATTTTAATACAAAGCCATTCATATGAATATCTATCTCTACATGTACGTATATTATATTTATGGGAATGAATTCGATTTCAAAATAGTGCATATGCAGTATGCATTTTAATATCTGACATATACCTATTTTAATATTTTAATCACATGCATATGTTATATACTATAAATATTCATATATGTATATAAAAATATAAATGTATATAGATTATTTTCATCCTATCATTTTCCATCCGAAACATTCATTCTTTTTATAGTACATAAAAGGGCAACTGGATACAAACATTGAACTTAAAATAAAATTTTTTACCTGTATATTATATAGGTGACATTAATTTCAACGATTTAGTCATCATACAATAAACATTGAAACAAAATCAAATGCAAAAACCGACAAAAAAAAAAGAAAGTAAATTTTTTTAGGTTACCTGACGAACTGAAAAAAAAATATTAAACTTCGTACCAAAATGAAATAATAATAAAGTGAATTCGGTATGAAAAATACTAAAAAGAAGAAAAAAGAAATTTCAACAACATTTACTTTATTCAATTTTACACAAATACACCCGTATATATTGAATAAGAGAAAGAGAAAGAGAGCGAGAAAAAAAAACAAACAAAATATATCAAATAGAAGGAGATTCAGAGTACCTATGTATTTTTTTTTTTTATTTTTTTTTTATTTTTCTATTTTATTAATTTTGGTTCTGAATGACCTAAAAGAGCAAGCAATTCTGAATAAAATAAAAAAATAAATATAAAAAAAATTTTTTTTTTTTTATTTTCTTCATTATAGTACATATTCAATTTATATGAAAGTCCTATGAAAGTAACCAAAGATTGTAAGGATTTACGTAAATTCTACATAAATATTTTTTTGCAAAAATAAAAAAAGAGATTCTCAAAAATTTTTTTCTATAATTTCAATAAAATTTCAGTTTTGGAATTATATAACCTTTTGTTTATATCTTGGCTACCACCATAATTTCCAAAATATTGCGTGTAAATTCTTCTATAGTGGTAGCATTTTTGAGCTTTTTTTGCTTGAATGTCATGGCTATTTATAATTATAATGTAGGTGATGGTTTATTTAAACTCTTTTTTTTTCAATACAACTAGCTTAACTACTATTAAGACAAACATTGTCTACATTATTGGAAAGAAAAAATTATTTAAACGAAAATCAATTCTATTTAGCCTAAAATAATAATAACATTGAACTGTTCAGACTCTTAATCGATAATAACCTTCTGTAAATAAAACTAAAAATAAACAATTTTTCCAATCTTCGAACAGAAGTACCAAATCCAAACAGAATTACCAATTAAAAATCAGAAACAGACAAAACATATGACAATACAACTCATAACTGTCAAATTTTTTAAATTGATCTAAGATGTCAATATATTAAACTTTAACATCAATATGGGACCCTTTTATGAATATCACTATCATCCATTTTTTAGTGAACTTACTTTTGGTGTCATGATTCAAAAATGATGTATTGGATTTTTGTATGATTTGATGTATGGTAATTGTTGCGGTGTCATGAATCTAAAAAAATTATTAATACAGTTGTTTATCGTTCACTGACATTTTATTTGGTAATAGGATAATTTGTAAATTTGTAAAGTTAAACAAGTTAATAAATAAAATAGACAGCTAGGTTGTTTAAATAATTTTTTCGGAAATTTGGAACTTGAACGTTTGCAAAAATAAGTTCATAAATTAAAATTCAAAAAATTAATGTAGACTTTTATTTTACTGAAAGTGACAGTGATGAGGGCAATAGATATTTTTTCTATGTTATTTAATTGTTAAACTTTGAAAAAATAACTGAAAACAGAAATACAAAAAAAATGACAGCCTCATTCATATTATAAATGAAAGGTTCATTCATGACACCGATTTGTTTCTATCATTCATTTTTGCTTTCACTCAAATTTTAGTGATAATGGTAACAATGGCCATTGTATAGCAGTTATGTTATCTGCCTGACATCCGCATGGATATGTAATTGGATTTTTCTTATAATTTGGTTATAATATAAGTGAACCATAAAATATGCTATTTAAGAAGGCCAAGTTCCTGACAGTAAAAGTTTAGTTTTATAGTAATATATGGAATAGACTAAACACATTTAATTAGTCAAAATAAATTGATAAATAAATATTTCGAAAAACGATAGTATGTTTGTTCTGTACAGTGCCATAGTTAATGTACGAAAGGATAATTGATACGTAAATTATTGGCAATAACATAAATATAAAATAATTTTTTCACTTGATTAATTTAAAGCACGATAAATCGAAATGAGAGCTAAGCCCGTTAAAACTATAAACAGACAGACAATATGAATTTTTGAAAAACTCAGTTTAAAATGATCGACCATGAGAAACTAAAAATGTATACAACTTAATGTATGCTTCATTTGCCCTACTATTCTTCTTCTTCTACATGGTACTACGGCTCGTCGACAGCTTCAGCCTCCTTAAAGATTCTTTAGATAACTTAATCTTAAGCATATATTTTTCAATTATTTACCACTACCTTCTGGATATCAAATTTCATAATATCACTTTACTCTTTGTCTACCTCGTTGATGCTTGTCAACCTCCAGCTGACCATTTGAATAAAATTTAAGTTTTGGATTTATTTAGATAAACTATTTTTTTTGTATCTTTTCTGTACAACTATATCTCAAACATTTTACACAGAGTTCTTTCCTCGTTCGTTCTGACCACGTTTTCCACTCACATGAGACGTTTTGAATTGCGATAATATGGCTACATGCCGTAATACATTATTATTATATTTACTTATTTATTTCGTCTGTCAAGTAAGCCCTTCTTTCTTTAAATTGAATTTTATTTAATACAAAAAAAACATTAATCTTATTATCTACAGCCAGAAAAGCATTTAGCGCAGTGGAACATTTTATAACCGGTTTATTTCTAATTAGGTTAATTTCAACGAAGAGCTTTTACCAAGTAACATTTTTGTTTAGTTTTAATAACTCACATATAGATTTATTTTTAATATATATATATGAGTTGTGAAACCAATTAGAATTAAAGTATTAGGAGTTGTTTAGATACTCCAACACTATTATACCTACTGATAAGTTGCAATAGTGTTGGTAGATGAAACAAAGATTTCATTTAGTTTAATAATATTAAGTAATAAGTTTTTTAATTTTATTCTAAATAACGCAAAAAAATAAATTGATAAAAAAACCTTAAAAAATATTATGCCATTTAAATATTGGCCATCATAATAATGTCTAGAGATCTTATAAATGACCTATCATTTAAAAAGAAAACTCACTATTTTTCAAATATTATCAAATGTTCCCCCAATCGATTGATTATCTTCATTTTTCCATAATAACTACTGGAATTTTATTCACCATAGTCGCACTAATGAAATTCTATTAAATCTAGAGTAAATCTCTTGCCAACAACACATTTCAATATAACTGAATATTTTAATTTAAAAACCAAAAATAAAATATTAAAAAAAAAACAAAATTGTAATTTACATATCAGCAATTCAGAGCATATAACTCCCTTCTGCGTCAATCCCCTCCCTCCACCCCCCTCACCAAAAACCAACATAATTCGTATATTATATTATAGTTTTCCTTTTCAATATAATAACTATAAGTTAATGTGATGTAATGTAATGTATGTAGCGTAAATTAGAACAATTTTTGTGCAATTATATGCTCTTTAGAGTGAAAAAATGAAGGATTTTTATCCATGTAATAATAATAATGATTACTGCAACTTATATGAAATAATTACATGAAGTATATAATATATAACACATATGTATTTTTTTATGTACAATTGAATGCACTACTGATGCATATATGCATGCATGTATATCATACAAATTTATATGAGTTAACGAATAACTCTTTAATTTTCATGAGATTTCGGAATTATTAATTAAGAAGCAAGGAGATGAAATTTATTATTTAATAATTTTAATTATTTTTTTTCTCTTTTTTATTTATCTTCAGAATTTTGAATTTAACAAATTCAATTAAATTCAAAAAATTTAATTTAAGAAATAATATATTGAAAGAAAAATATGTATAGATACATATTTCCAAATTATAAATTTAAAAGCAAAAACATTATTGTTATATTTTTTAATAAAAGTTAAATTTATAGTTTTATCTAGGGTAAAATGAGATAAAAATTTTTTTTTTTATATTGTTATAGTTTTTTTTTATGGTAGTAGTAAATAAATTTCATATTTTACAATTGGAAATCATATAGAACAACATAAAAAAATGTCGATTTACACAAAAAATTAAATCGATCTATTTTACGATACAAAAACTTGTATCACAAAATCAATATTATTATAATATAAATATATATAATAGGTACAAGAGTTCATTCATGCTAACAAGATCTCGATAAAGTTTTTGAAAAAAAAAAAAATGTTGAAAAAGAAATATTCTAAGATGGTCAGATAATGGGATTCTGGTTTTAATAGCATTTTTCTAATATTTAATTTATTAATCAATTAAATTTTAATGCACAAAATTAAATACACTTATAGTTTATGTTGTATCTTAAAAGTTTATAAAATATACTTTATGGAATATTTTTTCATAAGAATGTGCTTGGATTAGATTAAAGAAAGTAACTATTTCAACATGCTTCTTTTATTCGATTTTTCAAAGCCAGATGTGAGTGAGATTTGATTGTTAGGATATGTCCTGAAACCTTAAACTAATTTCAAATTCAATTCTAAAGTCAGTCAGCAAAATTTCAAAAAATCAATAAGATCTAAATCAAATAACTTAATTAAATTATAATTGCTATTATGAAGGCAAGGTACTCTATACTATATATGATAGATGTAGTTTTCCACATTTAAATTTGTTAACTGGTTGATATATAGCAAAAAATCAGAAAAAATCGTATTGGCAGATTGTTATTATGTTTAACTTTTAACAAATAGTTAGGTGTTTAATATTTATTAACTATTGCGTATTTTATAACCAATATTTTTAATATTGTAACTATTATTTACTGTCTTAATAATTGTAGAAAATTATCTGATTTTATGAAGATGTACAAAGATTTAAAATTTTAACTAAAATTGAATTATTCAAATTATTTATATTTATTTACATAATTTATTTCGTGGCTAGATACAAACAAATACTATATCAAGACAATACCTACACAAATAATGCACATTTTTGACAATAGAATTTAATTTTTTCTACTATCTTCTGTACTTGTTTGCAATTTTACTTTATAACAAATGAGAGAGTAATTTGACATTTCGTATATATGTATTTGAAAATGATGAAAAATTAATACATAATGTATGTAGATTCCAATTGTTCAATTACTTTTTTATTTTTGTTACCATATGAACTGTTTTACAAGTAAAAGTTCCGCTATGTCAACACTCAACACAAACAATAATTTAACATTTCGTATTACATACTTCCAAAAAAGTTATATTCTCTTATCTAACCGCTAAGTTTGTCAATAAAAATGGCATGTAAATAAGTTTGAAATGATTGTCACAAATGATTGACATAATATTCAATCAATAGAATTGTGATAATAAGGTTGTTCAGTAAATCTAGAACAGAATCGGACACAACAGTTTTGGACAATGAAATGACAATTAACTGTCAAATACTTTAGAATTCCTTAGAACAGACAAATCTACTGAAACCCTCTTATTTATTTATTTATTTAACAGTGGACCTACAGGTTAATCTCCAGGCCAACTAAACACTCTTCTTGATCTTTTTTTAATTTTTTTGTTCTATTTTTTGTTTAAAAAAATTCAGAACAAAAAAAGATCAATTTAGTGCTGTTTTGAACAATCTAATGAACACCGATCAGAACACTTTTGGACAAAAAACTTGAATTAATGGGATTTAATGAACACAAAAAAATTGTTCTTTTTTACTCTGGATCGTTCTAGAACAGTTTACTGAACAAATCAAATATCTTAATACTCTTTTAATTACCATGATGTTCAATAAGAAACGTATGTACTCAGTTACCGAATTGCTGACATGAAATTTAACTGTCCGAATTGTTATATTTTAATACCCCACAATCTTTTTGATATGATTATGAAAAATTATTTTTGGCACATTTAATAGTATAGGATAGGATAATAAATAATTAATAATTAATAATATAAAATATTAATTTCACTTTTTTCTATCTATCGAAATCAGTTATACTTCAAATCTTTGGGACAAAATAGATTAGATTATTATTATTAGTAATTTATATTTATTGCCTTAATGTATTTATACATATAAAATTTTGTCCATGTGTAATTTTGTCTTATATAATTTTGTCTTATGTAATTTTGCCCCAGCACCATTTGTACAATATGTTTAATTTCATAGTTATATTGTAATTCTATATTTTAAGTACTTATATACTGAATATTTACGCCTTTGATTTGTACTTATTTAAACTAACCTGACTTAATTATTTAGAATAAATTTAATTTGTAAAGGAAAAAATGGAAAATAAATACTTTAAAAAGTTGGTTAGATTATTATGCTTCAAATGATGGTTAAATTTTTCTGTTATATTTAGATTTATAGAACTTAGCTTATAATTTCTAAACTAAAATAATCTTGAAAATGTAACTACAAAATTATAAAAGTGATTTAATATGATCAATCGATAGATCGATCGTATTAAAAACAATATATCGACACATATAAAAATCGGAGCCAAATATATCAATATATCGATATAAATTGTGAAAATAAAAATTCTACATTTCGAGTTGAGAATTGAGATACGATTTCCTGAAAAGTGAAATAAAACGAACCAACTTTTTATATATAATAAAATAAAATTAATTTTTATATACAAATTTTAAAATTAACTTTATTACTTGTAAAATTAACTTTATTATATTAGAAAATATTAAAAATGTATTAAATCATCAAATTTTGACTTTTTATCAATCTAACTTTATTAAAGCTTATCAAGGCAATACTGAACAATTTAAACGGATACGAAACGAATGAATTAACATTGTATTTTCTTGTTTATTTGCTAAATTTCTACTGACGTTTGTATATCAGTTTACAGTACTGCCATCTAAAATTTGAAACGGTTCAAAAATCAACAACTTATGACGTTAAAGTACAATACAAACTACAATACAATGTACATTGAAAAAAAAATACTTATATTAAAAGATCGATGCAGTCAAATAATATCGATGTAGGTACTGAAGCTCGATGCATATCTCACATCACTAATTAATAGTACACTAAGTGAAAGTGAAGTGCAGAAAATTTTAATGTAATTTACACAAAATAATTCGAACAGAAATTTCGATAAATCACAAAAATCTTCCATATTAAAATCATTTTTTATTATTTTTTAAAATGTTTAAATCTTGTTTTAAATTTGGCACTATCATTTGCATTTAATATACATATTTACATTAATTACAAAAATTCAACTTTAATCTATGATAAAAAATTGTGAAAGAAAATTAAATCGCTTTTAAAAACATACCAACCACAATAAAAGTTCATTTTTGACATTAAATTGGAATTACATTTAACTTGAAATTAAATTTTGTTTTTTTTTTTGTTTACTTTCTTACTTACATTTTCATTTACTTTTTATTTCCCATTTCTCATCATACAAAAACAAAAAAAAAACCAAGAATAAAATAACTAACAACAACAAAAAATCATAAGAACAAAAACAACACTTTCACTTTATATTCAAATTAAATTCAAGAAACAAAAAAAAAAAAAAATAACCAAGAACATAAGAACAGAAAAATCAAATTATTCCTTTATTTTTCGATTCCCATTTAATTTCGCACGAAAGAACTTAGAATTCTACTTTCTTCAATACACTGTTGTGCCTAATCTAAATTCCTAACCTGAATTCCAAGCAAATAACTTTGAATTTGAAATTTGCATTGAATTCTCAATGCAATAATTTTGAAAAAAAAAAAAAATAAAAATAACCCAAAGAAAGGACGAAATGAATGAAATTTTCAACTATTCCAATAAAAAAAGTTTTCTTTTCTTTCACTGTGTACGAATAATTCTCAACTTTGTCCAAAGAGAAAACGAAAATCTGATTTTCCTGTTTTTTTTTTTTTATTTTGCACATTTCTATTTTGTTTTATTTTTATTTATTTTTTTAATTTAAAAATAAGAAAAAAACAGTTTCAAGAACTTGTGACAAATTCAGAAACCGTACTTTAACACCAGCAATTTTCACCACAAGAGTAATCTTATGATTTTTTTTTTTTTTTATATTTTTTATATTTCTTATTTAAATTTTAAAATACCTGACTAAGGTACTCTATATATATATATAATCAGCTGGCAACCAACAGCTGCTCCTTTAATTTGATATTATTGTTGTTGTGTTGAGATTTACCATGAGAAAATAAAAAATTAAATAAGCAAAAAAAATGAATAAAATTTTCATTTAAATATTATTAAACTTTAAAATGAACTTTGATCTTGATTATCATGAGATAGAGTAAAAATGACGGAATAATTAAACATAATTGACAATTGTAGATAAAAGTGACAGAAGTTAAAACTAACAAACATAAAAAAAAAATGTATATTATGGAAATTTATATTATGAATAATATTAAAGGATGTAAAAATATTAACATTAAAGGATAAGACAAATTAAACGTCTGTATATTTCCATTTCGATGAATTCAAGCTGATTGACAAATAAACTATATAATATAGTTTTTATAAAAACTTGTTTTCTAGAGTAAGCTTGTTTTCTAGAATAAAAACTTGTTTTCTAGAGTAAAATTTTTGTATAATAGTGAAAATAGTCGAATATTTTCCTTTTAATTTTACTGATATGGTTATCATACAGATACGTATTTTGCGTATTGCTACTTGCAGACTTCTTCAGTGATTTGTACTCGATTATTGTACTCGATAACCGCATATCAGTAAAATTAAAAGGAAAATATTCGATTATTTTCACTATTATATGTAAGAAAACTTTGACATAGACCAATAGTGACAAAACAATTGCAGTTTACACTTTCAACACAACAGGTTATATTTTTCTAATCAAACTTGTCTGAATATTACGTTATTCTTCTTCTTTTTTCCTCGTGATATTTTAAAAAATATTACAACAAATATAAATACAATAAAAAAGTAATAATTGTATTGTATCATATATATAGATTATATGTATGTATGTTATTTTGGTTATTTTTTTAAATAATTTTTTTTATTAGATTTCCAACAACAACAAACTCGTTGAAATATAAAATAATAAAATTAAAATGACACTAACGTTGAATTCTTAAACGTCAATCTATAGAATATATTTAATAATTTTCTATGTAAAAATCCCTGTTAGGTATCGGAAAAAATATACTTGTTTATATGTGGGTCTTTATAAATGATATAGATAAAGACCCACATTCCGAAAGTTAAAAGAACCTATAAGTTGACCTGCAGATTTATATGAGATCCACTGTATAGAAAATATTTTTTAATATAATTTGTGGAAATATGTTTTTTTACTCGTGACCTCTTCTTATATGTTTTATTTCAATCCTTCCATCTTTATAATTTTTCTTTATTTGCCTTATATTTATTTAATTTCAATTCTTCTATAATCTTTTAACTTTTAATTTTGAATTTTTAAACTTTAATTTTTAATATTCAAATTTTCCATTTATAACTTAAAGTTTTATATTTAATCTCAGTTGCTTTCAATTGACTTTATTTTCTTAAATTTCTTATCTTTTATAGCCATACTATCATTTTGTCATATTATAATATTAAAGTTTATAACATAGGTCAAGGTGAATTTAGTTTAGGTATTATAGCTATTTTCTACTATTTGCTTTGTCTTTGAAGTGATCTTAAACACTGTTTATTATATATTTTTTAAACAAATAAGAATACAAATATACCCTACATAGCAATTGGAACCACTATATAAAACTGATAAATATTATTTTTTAAATATTTTTTTAAGCAGAAGTTTTCAGTTGTGTAACGTTTACAAAATTAATATATGTACAATCCAAATGACACAATTTTTTTTTGTAAAAAAAAAAAATATTGTTAGATGTGTTGGGATCGTACTATCTGATAAAACTTAGTTTTAACCTCTGATACAACTTAGTTATCGCATCTGATAAAACTTAGTTTTAACCTCAAGGATCAGGGTTATCAAGAAACAATCAACGAGGCCTCAGATTGTTTAAACATTGAGTTTGAGCCGCATTGTTCATGCAATTGCCATATATAATGTATATTTCAATCCATATCTCTTTAATTAGCTAAACTTGACGTCTAATGAATGTGAATCCCAACTATATTTTATTTATTTTATTTATATAGTTTTTTTCTCAAATTAGCCCAATCGCTCGTATAGAGTGTTTGCAAGTACACATATGCGTTTACAATTTATCAACAATAATAATTAATGTAAATTAGTATTTAAACAAAAATTTAAATTTCTATATCTAATAATCAGTTAACGCAAAACATTAACATTATTAAAAAATAAAAACTCTAATGATTTAACTGAGTATATCAAGAAATTATAACCTTGGTTAGGAAAATAATCTAAAATATTAATATGTTGCCCATACATCATTACTCTTTAAATTAAATTTAACTTTTCACATTGATTGTAGTTTAAATTAATAAAATTTGTAAACTCTATACCAAATTACCAAATCTAACTATTGTTGTCTCAACTCTGTTACAAATATAGATCTGATATAGTTCATGTAAACATAATGACATAAATTTAGTAATTATACAAGTCAAATTTCATTTCACTAACAAATTAATTTTTATTTTACAAATATCGATATTTCGGAAGCAATTTACTCCCTTCATCAGTGCTTGCATCTGCAACTAATATTAAATTTTAAAATAAAGTTTTTTGACTTTAACTAAAACACAACTCTGATTATCAAAAATAATTATTATGACACAGTCAAGATATATGTCAGATAACAGATGTAAATAAAGTAAATTTCCACAACTATGTTGTAAGAAAATTGATTTTGAAATTATTTTTGGTTTTTATAAAAACTTCTTTTCCAGCGTTAAAGTAAAATTTTGGTATAATAGTGAAATTATTTTTGTTTTTTAATTTTCGTTAAACATAAGAAAACTTAGTTGATTTCATTAGAATAGAAGTTAATACAAGTAGCTTTTTTTTGGTTTTAGTTTTTTTTTTTAAATGGGAAAATAAAATTTTAAATACTCTCATTATGCATTATCTATAATAAAAAAAAAAAACTATTTTACTACTTTCTAATTTCTATTTTTATGCATTCAAATTAATTTTGACATTTTAAAACTGTAAAAGAAAAAAAAAAGGTTCCAAAGGCTACAAATAATAAATTTAATAAATAAATAAATATAAATAAAAAAAATGTTGACAGTTGATATGACAATTCTTAAAGAAGACAATATATTTTTAAAGAATTAATTTTTTTTTGTTCACACTCGTTTGTAACTGCAACCTAATATTTTAGATCCAAATATAAATAAGGATATTATAAAATCCAAATCAAATTTAATAATATCCCTTACTTTATAAAATATTTCAAGTGCAATTATTGTTAAAAATATATCGGATTGAATGAATCAGAAAACAGGACACTACTAAAATTGCTTTCACCTAGAAAACTTAGTACTTGATATATAATATATATATATATATATAATATATATATATATAATATATATATATAATATATATATATATATAATATATATATATATATAATATATATATTATGTATATATCTATAAATAAATATATAATGCCACTAATATGCTTTCATATAAAATGCTTTCATTTAAATAAGTTTATTTCTATACATTTCTATATATATATATATATATATATATATATGTATGTACATAAACGGACAAATATTTTAAAGAATTATTTTTTTAATTTCAAATTCTGCAGATATCCTTGCTTGCAATAAATGTCTTCTAACCGATGCTGCTTACTGATAAAAAATAATTTTTCGTGCCAAAATGTTACTATACAGATTTGTATATGCCACTCTTAAATAAAATATACATACACGTACATATTAGAGAGATCTCTTTAGTGTCAGAACTAAACTAGAAAATAGGAACCATAAAATGAGGATTAGAAATAAAAAAAAAAAAAAAAAAACTAACAAGAAAAATTTACGAAATTGAAGGGTTGTAAAGTGAGTTCTAAGAATTCGTTGTTTTTTTTTTATTTTATTGGGAAAATTTTAATTTTTTTTTTTTAAGAGAAAAATTTATAAGAGATTGAAAATGTTTATTTTTTTTTACTTCTATTTCCTATCAAATTATTTTTTTTTTTTATCTTCATACATTTATATTATCCTTGTAAATATATCATGTATATCCTTAGTGATTTGAAGATTTTTTTTTTGTTTGTTATATTTTTTTTTTCACTTCTGATTTTCCATTTCCTTTTTTCACATCTAAATTTTTTATTTTCTTTTTTTTTCTTGTACGAAAATCCAATCATCAAAGAAAAATATTTAAATTATCTGAATATTATTCCAAAAAAAGAAAAAAAAAATGAAAAGTGGAAAGTGAAAAACAACAAACAAAAATAGAAAAGGAGAAAAAAATAGAAAGATCAAAAAAAATTATTGGGTTCTTCCTAGAAGGAGTGATATGTCAAATTATTATAATAAAGTATAAAAATTTGTCAAAAAAAAAAAAAATGGAATATAAAAAAAAATATTTTCTATAATAGAGCTAAGTTTGATTTAAAAAGATTGGTACTCTCTTATTGTGTTATACTTCTGAAAGATAATTAAAATAGCAAAAGCGAATACTGAAGAAAGATTAAAAAAATAATTCTTATCTATTTAAGAATTATAATAACTCTTAAATATTTAATTTAAAATATATTGTAATTTTTTGTTAATATAATTAATTTTCATTAGAAATGTTTGTTAAATAAACTAATTTATAGGATATATTATATATAATATATAGTTATTCATCAAGCGACAAATGAAGAACAGGATTTTATTTTATTTTATTTTAATTTTTATTATCTTATTATTGATTCTATTTTATATTAAATCTTATTCTATAATTTAACAATATTTTAATTACTACTAATTATTTTATACCACCATGCACCAAATATTGCAATGTGTTGTTCGACAGTTAAGCAACAAGAGAGAGAAAACCGTTGTTTTAGAACCGTTATATAATGGTACTTAGCAATGGCTATGTGGATTGACGTAGCATCACATGCGCCACAGGGTGGCTGTTCCCACCATTGATTTATTTCAGCATTATGATAACAGTGATATAGATTAATATACTGTTTTATATTAGAAAAATATTTTTTTTTATATTTATAACAAATTAAATGAGTTACCACATTGATAAATTTCTTTTCATAATTTGTGTAGAATAAATCAATTATAATGATTTTCCTAATCCCACTTTATAAAAACTTCATTTGTTACAACTTTAATGTCAACCCTTTTTTCAATTTTATTTTTCTAAATTCAATTAAATATGAAGAAAATATAATAATGCAAAAAAATTTTATTTTAGCAAAACAAAGTGAATTTTTGAAAAAATTTTAAATACTGTCAAAGTAGGACCCCATTTAAAACAACATTGAGAGAAATTTTCTTCATCTACTTATGTTCTTGATAGCCAACTAAAATTGGCATATTTTAACGTATAAGTATTATGTTCAAGCTTACAGATTGATAGTATAATTTATTAGAATTAGAAATGTATACAATTCAGTTCTTTTAAATTGAGAGTTTATCTCTAAATTCAGTCAGCAGCAAGAACAATATCTTATAATCTTCTATTGGTTAAACAGCTATTAGGGGTGTACCTTGACCTTGTTTACAACTGTCCACCATTCTACTCTATTTTATGCAACTGTTATCAACCCGTTAACTAAAATTTTTCGATAATTGACCTGAATTTCATCCAATCATATTAATCTTGGTCTACCTCTTAGGATACCCTGGTACACTAATATACTTCTCGATATACTAAATATATATACTACAGAAATAATAAAATTTAATTTTGAATCGGACTCTAACTGTTGTACAAATACAATAACTAGGTGAAGTATATGAAAAATATGCCAAATTTTTTATTCTGATTTAAATTGACAAGATGACAAAAAAAATTGTCAATACTACCAATAACGAGCTTTTCTATCCTTCGTTTTGGGAGTCCATCTAAATCTCGAATTTGACATTTGAAGACTTTTTTCGTTTTTGGTTTTAGAGACTTTCTTTTATCCGTTCAGTCATTTAATGACTTCCAGAACCACAACGAATTTTATTCAAACCCAAAATAAAATGACTATAAACATTTAATAATTAATGTTGCTTTATAATGTTATCTGTACCAAAAACAAAAATATTTTTCTAAAAAGCAATAACATTGAAAACAATAGAAATGAAAATATTGTAGCTCGGTGGTGTGGTGTTTAATTTTATTGATAACATTATTTTAAATTTTAAGTTAATTTTTAAATGTATAAAACTTATTATTTTGTAACTTAGGATTTTGTAATATTGGGATTTTGTAAGGATGGGATTTTTTTGGGATTTTGATTATGGGATTTTGATGGGCATATCATACTACCATCGAAAAATTAGGAAATACATGGATAAAAAATAAACAGTACATAAAAATATGAGCTTTTTTAATTTTTTTTTTTTTACATTTGTCATAATGGTATGAACACCTCAGCCTGATAAACAACTTGGAATACTAACAATCGCACAATTAGTTTTTATTTGAATTTTAGGTGTATTAATTAATTTTGAATATGAAAAACCAGATATGTTGTAGAGCAACATGGTCTTTATAATAATATATTTATTTAGATTACCGCCTCATAATCAAATCGTATTTTATAGTAATTTTGAGAAATTAACGAAAAAACGAATCTATGCATCAAACGAAATTTGAATCTTGAACCATGACTTTCGTATTAGTATAGTCAAATGAAATAATCACTACACAATGATGCTGGGTTACGTTGCCACATTAAGTCATATAGCATTCACTATATTTTTTAATAAAAGATTTGACATTTGTAGTAAAAAACTAACTTTACAATAGTATAAAACAAAAAAAAAAATTTTTCGATACTATTTAATTATTTAATTTACTATATTGTATACAATATTCAATTAAAAAGTTTTTTCAATACCTAAAATCAAATCAAATATAAAAATATTACTTTAACAATATAAAAAGAAATATAAAAACAAAAAAGTTTTTTACTTTTGTCAATTGAATATAGATAATAAAATGAAATATTCATTGAACTTTTACTTTCTTAAACAACTAAAAACAATTAAACTAAAAGAGAAACAAAACAATTTATTTTATTTCGAAACATATACTTTTTTATGTTTTCAACTATCTACAGTCTACACTCAAGGTTAGAACAACAATTCAATTCAAATCTATCAAAGATATTAAAAATTCAAATCATCACTAAAACAAAAAAAAATAAAAAAAAAAATCTAACAGTTTCCAATTTTCTTGCCTATAGGAAAATTAAAAGTTACATGTACCAAATTAAATATATACATAATATAGCAATACCTGTTATAAAGGATGTATATACAGGCTGCTTATACGATATAATTTTTCACAGGTTAATTATAGTTCAGATGGAATTAAATAAAAATGCAATCTGAAGGTGTTGGATCAAACCTGAATAACTATAATCCCATCAAACCTATAGATATATATATATATATATATATATATAATATATATATATATATATATATACATATATTTATATAGCCAAAAGACTAAATAAAGACCTTTTATACCGATTGGTATACATTTTATTAAACCTATATATTTTTTTACTTAGACGAAATACTATAGATGGAGACCTTTTATACTGATTGGTACGTTTGGCAAGGGAGGGAAAGGAATGTAACGAATATTAAAATGTTTTAAATAATTTATAAAAAAAAATTTACTTCAACGCCGTAATTATACTTCATAAATCTAACCAATATATATAAATGTATTTCTTTAACAATTGCCAAATCAGTATCAAACAGTGCAAAGTTTTGGCAAACAAATTTTTTTGTGCGCCAACTAATTAAAAGTGTCAAAAATTGCATTTATTTAGAACAACCCAGGTCATTAGAAATTACACAGTTTAGTTACTATACTGTAGTGATTCACAAATTGAAAATTTTATTTTTTATAAAAACATTCATGCCCAAACATAATTTTTATTTAAACTGCAAGTACAATTCTGACTAGTGACTAGCAATTACTAGCAAAACTCGCTTTCGGTTGTACTGGTTTCATAGTTATGATGATAATTATTATTTTGCTGATGCAAACTGACTGGCTGATGTCTAACATTTGTAATTATATTTTCGGTGATTATCTTATATTCTTGGGATAGCCAGCTTAATATCTATAAGCAAAATTAAGTGGCATAATAGTAAGCTCTTTATATTTAAAGTAATAGTTTAGTAAGTGTCATTAGACAACAACCGAAGATGACTTATGTTCCATTCAAGATCATTATCGAACAAGTTGGTAATTCGGTATGAAATGTTGTTCGTTTGGATTAGCTTGAATTTGAAAATTTGAATTTTGAGTTTTTGATATTTTTAATTTTTTGCATTGCAAGCTAAACCGAAAATTTTAAAATTTAACTTACATATCCCATTCATACTACGAGTGTATAGCATGTTACCCGAGCTCATATATCATGTCATAGAAATTGGTACTCATACTATACGGATAAATAGTTTTCACTTGACGTTTAAATTTAGCTATGCAAATATTTTTTTTTTGCTTTAAATAGAAAAATTAAAATTAATATTTTCGTCCTTTTTTGTTTATGAAAGATAAATAAACAAATTCTTTCCAACTAATATGACATTGATAATATTTTTTCGGCTAGAATTGTTAAACAAAAATAGCAATATAATCGAAAAAATCGAGCTAATTTCCAAAGACAACCCTTTAATTTTTGGTGTTTCCCAGAAAACATGTTATACTTGATAGCTTAATTTACAACTCTAGTTATAACACTTTGCACAACTATTTACTGATAACATGTGTCGCTGATAACATCGTGGGAATAGGATATAAAATAGATCTAAGTAATCTATAGTTACAGCTGAATAATTACGTCAGAGGTACACCTAAGGTACTATATGTTTTTAAATTTTTTTTTTAATTATTTAATATTAAATTACAAAACAATATTTTTTTTTTTTGTAATTAAAAACAAAGTAAAAAAACAAAAAATAATTTTATTTAATGAAAATAGTTAGGATTTGTCTGTAACAGGTATAACTAAGGTACTTAGTAGCTTAGAACTTTAAAATAGAAATTTGGGATTGATTTTGGATAGCTTGTCAATTAGATGAATTATTTACATTGATAAAATTTGGAAGTTCATATTCAAACTGAAAGTCTAAAACTCCAGTAAACTATAACCTATAAAAACTATATCCTATACAGTTTATAATATTTTGAAAACACCCTATAAATATATGAATGTATGTTAATTTAAATAAAATATTATATCTGTTCAATGTTCATCTTATGACGACTTTATATATTCTACATAAGTTCGTGTAGAATTTTTCTTTCATACATATTAAATTGTTTTGACATTGACTTGACTATTAAAGTAAGACTTAAAAAGGTAAAAATATATCAACAACTTTTTATTTTCTTTTTTTTTTTGTTAAATTCAAAAATAGTTTTCTTTACTTTTCCTTTATATGTGCATTCAACATCTATAATACACATAATATTATGTATACATTATATTAATAATCATATACATACATATGTTATAGGAGTAAAACATATCCTTTAAATGAAAATAAAATTCAAAAAGAAAAATGTCAGAAACAATTTTACAACTTGTAATTTTTTTAAACATTTCACTTGAGAAAATTCTTTGCATTTATAATTTTTTTTTTGTTTGTTTGTTTGAATATATCTAGTATGTAAATAAGAGTTTTAGAGGTAATCCAGTCAAAATTTAATATGTCCTCACTGAAATATTTTAAGATTTAAAAATAAAAAATGTTATTTTTATTTCTTTAATTTTTGTATTTAAAGAAAAAATAAAAATGAAATATTAAGGAAAATTCCTAGAAAATCAAAATAATCTCAAATTCGAAGATAAGTTGTATATAATCAAGTACCATGTAAATTTCGTACTCTAAGCTGATTAATTTAATGAAATCAGTCGAAAAAAAATCCAAAACAATTTAAATATCTATAGGAAAAAAAAAATTTAAATTATATCGGTTTTCAGGTCAAATTTGTTTCTGGTGTAGAACGGAAAAAATATGACCTGAATAATTTAAAGAATCCTTATTTCAATTTTTTTATAAAGATTTCTCTGGTTTAGGAATTGGTAATGCAATCAATCACTTGAATTTTACTCAAATTTTGTCTTATATCGTCGGAACACAAATTAATCCGTCTTAATTAAATTGACATCAAAATAACACTTTCTCATACATATAGATCTATTAGTTCTCTATCAAAAGTTAACCCACTTTTTTTTTTTAAATATTTTATCCTGTAAAATGAAAAGCAACAAGTGGCTACTAACATATTAATGCATGATGTAAGTTTATATAGGTGACCGTGACACAAACAAAATAATACAAATTTGTTATTTAGACATTTAAGATGTCGAAATAAATATCACAATTTAGTAAGTCTTGAAATCTGAAACGTATGTACTCGTACATATTCCCGCATATTTAATTTACAATTTAAGAAAAAATTAAATCCTAAAATTTGAATTTTTCTCGTATAATACCCATTTATTAGAGTACTGGACCTATTTGCTAACATTTAATTCATTTTTATTTTATAAAAACTTGTTTTGTAGCGTAAAATTTGTAAAATTTGTATAATTGTTGAAAATAGTAAAATATTTTCCTTTTAATTTTACTAAATATGCTTATCATCCATCCAAATATGATGAAAGATCCTAGAACATCAAAAACATCAGCCGATGTCGGTATTAATAATAATAGAAATTAGCATTAGTATTAGAATAAGTATTAGCTCTAATGCATATTATAGTATTAATTTTGCAAAAGATCAAAATGCTGTGAGCGACAATTTAATTGAATTCTCTCTTACTTCTTATTATTGAAATCGCTCCCGTCTGCTAACCTATTTACTCATAAATTTCATACATAGCACTTTTCCATAGGATGATGATTATGGGTAACAAGTATAAGAACCGTATAGGTTTATGTCTCTCCAAATACACACTAAAGAAACTTGTATATTCCTTTTATAGTTGATCCTGATCTCAACTCTCTATCATCAATATTCTTATAGTTGCAAATTTTTTCTGAAAAAACTAACTTTAACCCATAACTACTAATTTTTAAATACTGTTTATATTTTGCAGATGATTCAATTTTTTTTAAACTGTTTAAACATTGATTTACATTTTAATTATTTCACAATTTTTGCGATTAGTTTTTTAATTTTTTGTTATTCATATTACTAGTTAGTATATTTATGTGCATCCAAACTAATTGCAACAATTTAGTTTGGATGCACATAAATAAAATACAAGTAACCCGCTTGAATTAAGCCTGTAAATAAATACACATATACGTATTTTGTCTAACTTTTAGAGTTCTTTTTGTTCTTGATTTAAAATGAGATGAACATTTACATTGTATATCTATACTTCACTTTAACATTCAATATACGAATTCTCTACATTTACAAATCTATTGGATTTCAGATAGTGATAATATGATAGTGATTCACTAATCAGGGATCTACCATCTTTCACCCAATTGTGCATTCTTTAAGAATTAAGGTATCTAAAGTGAAAATTTTCATTTCACAAATATACGTTAAAGCGTACTATATAAATAACTACATAATAACTGGAATATAAATAAATTATGCAATTCTATGGCCTATTAAACAAGAATCTGTTAATCATTCCATCATTCTTATTTATTTATTTCAACTATATGAGTGCATAACGATTTTTTTCTACAATTTCTCTATATATAAGGCTTTATACAAGAATCAATGCCTCTATACTTTCTAGGCTAGGCATACCAAGATTTTTCCGGAATTTACCGAATTACCATTTCGTTTTAAATTTTACTTTTGTGTTACATATAAATGTTTTTTGATAAAAACAAAATTTTAGAAAATACAACTAACACAAACAAGAATATTCTGTCAAATTTAATACCAAAAATTGAATACCAACACCATCAAAGGTTTTGTTCAAATAATAAACAACAATTTACATGCGATTTTAATTTCATCTTAAAATTTGTACTGTATCTAGCAATCAGCATAAACTATTCACAAAATATTATTTTATTTTCAGTGTTCATCATAATTTCATAGAAGTAATAAGAATATTTTTTTTAAATTGAAAATCATAATGAAAATGTTTTTGTATTTTTTGTAAATTTTACCAATTTAGATATATAATATTGAATATTTTTTAAAAATAACACAATCTCATAATAACAGGTTATATATATAGCAAAAATAAGGTCCCAAAACACAAAATGACAAAATTTATATGAAAATAATGTTTCATTTTTAAAGTTGCTCTCTCAGAGACCAGGCTAGTAGTACAGAAGCATTGCAAGAATTTATTTATTTCTTTGTTATTGTTACTTTATTGTTATTTTTATTTCGTTGTTATTTTAATTACTAGACTATGAATAACATATCAAGCCTCCAACTATTTAATAATATGTATGTCTAATGTATCGATTAACTCTAGAATCTTTATAGAGTACCAGGTCCAGCTATACTGTTTATACTAATATAACATAATGTTACTATACTAATATAGTGCTTACAATGTACAGCTATTGTACTAGCCTAATACGTTAAACAAGCACTAGATAAATAAATATAATAATTAGATCATAAACAATTTAAAGAAAAGTTAAAGAATTTAAATTTAAAAAAAAAAAATGTTAAACAAAACTATTTTCATTTTTAGAAAACAAAAAATTCTATTATTTTCTTTTCTTTGTTATTCTTTTTATGTTGACAGATAGCTACCATTGCGGACAAATATTTTAAAAGTTTCCTCAAGCGATTTCTCTTTTCATAACTTCTTGATAACTTGAAAAAGAATAGTTGGTCATCATTTTTTGTCTTTTCTCAGATTAAAATTTTTTTTTATTTTTGTTTTTGTTGTTGTGATGAATTATCTAAATTGTAAAGTATGTCAACAATATTCATACGATGAAAAATAATATGGCCTATTTATTATTGAATTGGCATTTCAATTTGTGTTCTAATTTGAAACAAAAAAAAAATTATCTTAATACTAGAAAAATGTTTTTAAGTACAACAGTGTTGTCCTTATTAAATACGAGAACATATGATATTAATAGTTGTTATGTATTTATATTTGAATTTATTTTGGGTTTTTAATATAGAGAAATTTATACATACTCATAGCTGTTAATTTTTTATAAATGTTAAAATTCTTACAGATCAGTGAATTGAATGAAGAATATTTCAAGGATTTTCTACTTTTAACTGTATAGTAATAAAATCGTATAGTTGTACTTAAAATCAATTCCACCATAATATGAATTGACTATATTGAATTGCCTTAAGAGTTTAATTTATATGGTCTAATGGTTATTTTATTTGACTACCAATAAAAAAGTGATCACAGGTTTGAATCCCGCTTAGGGTATGGATTTTTAATTGAATTTTTATTATATTAAAAATTTATAAGATAATGAAATTTTATAAAAAAAAAAACTTAAATGGTATAATTTAAATAAAATGAAAATCCATACTCTAATTACGAAGGCCTATAGTTAATTACCAGAAAATTAATAAAGAAATAAATTTAAAAACATTACTCCTTCCACTTTATTGATTAAAAATTGCAGTACCGTACTTAGTGTACGTAAATGTAATTTTAGCTAAGTTACTTCAAGATAAAAAAACATTCTTATCAACGATAACTTTTTTAATGGGCCGAATTCTGTCATATAACACGACATTGAAAACTTGCTTTTGATCTTTAAGACTATTTTGTTTCATGGAATTTAACAAAGAGCAATAAGCGAATTAAACTACATAAAAAATATTAAAAAAATGATGACAGTAAAATTGTTGACTAAAAGCGAATTGTGCCTATAACCAGTAGTGACACCGATTTTTATTCATTTTTAAATCACTTTTTTAAAGTATTTAATTAATTTTAATTAATAATACAGAAACATAACTACAATTTATATTATGTAAGAAAACATATTTTTTTTTTCTGAGTTAGAATTCATTATTCGTTCTTTTAAAACACCTTTCAAAAAATTAATAATTGCCTACACATATGAACTCTGTTTTTTTTCTTTATTTTAATTATATTCAACGATTCAACCTTTTCCAAAACAAAACATATAATTTTATCAAACTTAAATTAACCATATTTGCATTTTAAATTAATTAGATTAAAATTTTAAATGAAATTAATTTTTTTTACTTTATATCAATTTTTGTACTACATATTTTTTATATACTTAAATACTTATTTACTTATATGTGTATAATAAATTGCAAAATTTTAAAAAAGAAAATGTTTACTAATGAAAAAATATATTTTTTTAACGAATCAACAACAACAAAATAACAAAGAAATAATTCAGATCAAATATAATTTTTGTTCTAAGCTCTTAAAATTTTTATAGATGAGGCTAATTCTCTAAATACAATAAATAATCTTTTTTCTTTTTACTTTTTGTATTATTTTTTTGTTTTCAATTAATACTAACACCCTCCTCAAGTTACTATAAAAATTTAAATTTGAAAAATTATGCAAAGTCTTAAATTAAGTCTAATTGCTCATGCTGGTACATACAACACAAACAAATAAGAATGAAATCAATATAAAAAAAAAACATCATATCTGGTTTAGTTAAAAAGTCAACAACACTATCAATCTTAAAATATAAATACCGATTCCAAAGGGTATTCAACTTCAACAAAAAGTAAACAAAACAAAAATAACAAATAAAAATTTGTCAAAAAAAAAAAATATTTGTTTAATGCCAAAAAAAAATTCAAACACAAAATTTCACACTCCTCCATTCCCAGAATATGTATAAAATTTATTGAGTAATTTTCAACCAAGAACTCATCATAATTTTTATGTATGAATAATTAAAAAAGAAAGAAAAAAAAAAATACATCATTACTGGCAACAATAGAAGCAAAAACACTACAATGTTCTATGTACAACATAATCAAAATGAGAGTAATGATGCCCAAGTAAGATCATAACTTTTTTTTTATAAAAATGTATAATTAAAACAGAAAAAAAACTGCATTAAAGCTGCATTAGTGCAGGCAGTAACACCACAATACCAGCAGCAGTATAGCAACAAAAATTGTCTTCAAAACATTACAAAAGAAAATCCATTTCTGTTTTTTTTTTTTGCTTTTTCTGTTTTAATATCTTTACTGTTTTGGTGTACAATAATGTTATGTATCTCAAATAAAATTTTGGTCTCTTTAATCTCATGCTCTTAAACTTAGTATTCACGATTATACAATCATATTTTTTTAGACTTAAATATTTTTAGAATATTATCGAAAATTTTGGTTGCCATCTGTTTTTTTATTCATTATATAATAGGGATTAGATCAACATGCTTTCCTATAATGAATCAGTTCAGCTGTGCTAAGTGGCATTACTTTAATTTAGGTGATAATATAAAATTCTTATCTAATTTCTGAATTTAGTGATATCATGCTCGATACCAAGTCTTACAGCATCTACAGAAAATATCGCTACTAAATTTCGGATATAAAATAATTCCAACATTTTATGCTAACAATTGAAATTTTATTATAATACTGTTACTTATATGAAAACTTCTGATCTCAATAATTCTATCTTAAGTTTTAGGAATAAGGGCGTGAATCCTTGAGCACCAAATCGACATAAATCATCTTTAAATTGATTTCAAAAGCGGTTTTGACATAATATATTGCATAACATTGCATGTATGTCGCAATTTGACATACTAACAAAGCTCATCCGTCAATGATTATAGACGACATTTCGTTGTGATTATTCAGACTTCTATTTTGTTGTGACTGTAAGTCACATGTCGGATTTAAAAAATTTATAGATTTAAATTCTTACTATATGATCTTATTTACTATTTATACTACTTACTTAGGTGACCAACAGCAGCATTTTCGTTCATCCGCTCTAGGTATCCGAGCCACTGTAGTTTCTTGACTTTCATTTTCGTGACTACGTTCACCTCATTATACAGCTTATAGAGTTCAGAATTACATCTTATTATATAAAAATAAGACGACATTATTTTTACGAATGAAGTAGATTGTAGTGTTGTTTAAGTAGCAACCCTTATGAATTAACCTCATTTTATTTCTTTTATTTATTAAAAAAATATATATATAAAACTAGTATAATGCCATTGCTAATGTAATAAAGTTTGGGAGCAGGTTACACATTACAACTAAAAACAACAACAACAATTTAAAGTAAATATGTATCATCTCTCATCATAACGCATTGATATTATTTTCTCACTACAATTTACTTCTACCTCCACCTACTTTCATAATACATTAATAAAAATTGATTGATTCTCTCAATTCTTATTCTGCCATTCATAATTAACTGTTTTTTTGATTATTATTGTTATAGGCTTCAGACAAAAACAAAATTAGTATATATATAAAATTTAAAATATACAATTATAATTAATCAAACACTGATCTATTCTACATATTACTGCTTTCAGTATGTTTAATACAAAAAACAAATTATTTTCCTCAGTTGTAATGAAAACTGAAAACCCCCTCTACACTACAAAAATCGACAGTTAAAAATTCTAGAATAAAATTATACTGTTGCCTGTTTCTATTCAAACAAACACAATGAAAACTTATAATTATCAAAAAATTAAAGTGGAATGCAAACAATTATAAAAAAAAATGTAGCTAGTTACCCCATTCCTACTCAAATTCAGAATTACGCATTGAAATATCAAAATGTTGTCTTAAGAACTTAAAGAAGCAGTAATTATCCAGTCTACCTCCCATATATATAAAATAAATTTGCATGGAATACCTATGTATGCAATATTAAAAAAGAATAAGTTTTTAAAAGATGGCAACCCTATCGAAAAATGAATACAAATCGTTATTGTATTCCTTGTTTCGTGATACCAGACTTAAAGGCTTTTGTGCAATACTCATCATTTGAAGTCATTTGCAATTTTTCAATTTTTTTTTTGTTTTGTTTTTCAGGTTTTGATTGTTTTTTCCCCAGATTCTACTCCTAATAATTTTTTATTCAGACATAAAGGAAAATAACATTAAATAAAAACAAAACAAAACAAAAAAGACAAAAGATCAACAAAATACAATACAATATCAAGAACCACACATAAGATACACAAATACTTTTAAAAGGGGGGTGTCAAAGTTGAATTCAGTGTTGTTGGTTGACTACTGAGTCGTCTCATTAATTTACAGTCAAATAAATTTTATGAATAATTTTTTTTGCTTCTTGTTTTCAGAGTAAAATTCTCATATTTTGAATTTTTTTTTTAAGTTCTAATTTTTTTTTTTTTATTTTTTCTGAGAATTTCGTTTTTTGTTTTTGTTCATGCTCAAGTTCTAATTAAGTGCGGTAGTTTGAATAATTAACATAAAAATTAATAATAATAATAATAATAATAAACAAAAAATTAAAACTAGCAAGTTGTGCACCAAAAAAAAAAATTACATAGTAGAGACTAGAGAGAGTATATGAAAATATTTTATCAAAAATTGAGACTGAAATATGTAATTCGTTGTTGTTGTTGTTGCTGGATAATTTAAAATTATATTTATCTTTTTATCGTATGACTTTTTATTTTCAAATATTTATACACCAAAAATATTCGATATAATTAATTCAGTATTTTATCATAGATATAAGAATGTTCTGAACTACAAATCTTAATTTTTCAGGGAGACAAGTTTAAATTTAAAAATTGAATTGAATTTAACTTTATTATACACATATAAATCGCCAGGCCATTGACCATAGTACCAATCGTGTTTAACTTTCGATCAACTGCTCATATTATTGAAAAATGATTTCTAGTAAAAGCTAACTCCGCAAAGACAGTATCTGTTCATAATTTATTGAGGAGGCTTCTTTTGTCAAAATTTACATAAAAAAGATCGGAATTTATATTTTTTTACTATATTTAGAAAAACAATTATGAAAGCATGCAAAATTATAACTATAAAAAAATTCAAAATTAATGTAATGTATTTCAAATTGATTTTATGACTCAAAATTTTTAAATAACAATAGGGCTTTCGATAAACACATACTGCAGAAAAAAAAAATTTTTGACAGAGTTCTTAAAATTTGAATTTTCCACATTTGCAGTTTTGTGTTATAAATATAAAAAGCTCAGAAAGATTGTCATGCGCTATCTACTATAATTTTGCAGTTTTTCCTGCTAAGTTAAAAATGTTTATGAAAAAACTTCATTTGCAACATTTTGCATTTTGAACAAAATATTTGTCAATATAAGAAATATTGCCAATATTGCTTGTTTGTTAATAAAAACCACTAATATCTGTTTATATCGTATTTGATTGAAATATCAAATCATAATTTATAGAAAAATTCGTTTTATGTCAAAATGACTTATCTGTTATCTCACTCCGTATAGGTAATATATATTTAAACCTTTGATTTTTTTTAACTTATTCCAATTTCGTGAGCCTTAATTTTAAACACAGTTTAATTTTTGTTTTGGTAAGCTTTTATTATAGTTACTACTAAGCTATACCCAATTCCATATAGTTCTAATAAAATAAACCTACAGTAGACAAGAATAAAAAAACATTCTGTTACCTCTTTCTAAATGGTAATATAATATTAATCTATCAGTTTCGATCTTTTTTTAATCTTAAATTTACTATAAACTGAAATCAACCTTCACTTTCTTTGAAACCAAAAACTTCGGCTGAATTTGCAGTGCCTAGATTCTACATCAGTTTAAATTATAATTAGTGATTTCTGTTGTTTTATATTAGTGACTCAAGTTGTTACTATTTTACCTAGTGTCACCCGCCACACATATCGTACTGTAGAAAAGAAAAATTTTATCTTCTCCAAGAATTGAACATTTTGGTCCCACATCATTGGTATGCATTTTTCAGCTCTCATAACGATTAGGTTATAGATATTTAAGTTCTATTTATTTTTTTACAGAATATTAGTTTCAAGGTGTTCTTTAGTATTACAGTTTCAATATTTTTTTTTTTTTATTTATTTATTTATTTCAATCTACTGGATAGTCCCTTACAGATCTTTGCGTTTCGGATATTGTTATGTTGACACAAAATACTTCAATTTATTTTAATTATACCGAGTGTTCCAGAGCATACGTATCAGCTTTTTAAAAGGAAAAGGACCATTATTTTAAAATTTAAAAAAAATTTTATTAACTAAATCGAGGGTGCTCTATGGTATTTTTTGTTTTATTTTTATTAATTCTAAAGAGAAATACTGAGAAAACAAAAAAAAAATTATTTAACATAAGCTTCTTATTTTTTTGTCGTAGAATCCGAATTTCCGCAAAGAAAAAGTACCCCATTGGAAAATCTCGATTTCGGCCAATTTCTACGATTTTCGGACAATTGAATAGATTTCATAAAAATGTAAAATTCTAAAAACGTTGATTTTAATTAAAACCACTAATCAAAATCCCTTGTTTATTTTATGGAATTTTATAAAATCAAAGCAAAAATAACATAAATAAAAAAATAAAACAATTTTGATAAATTAAAAATATAAATACTCCCATCGAAAGATTTAAATCAAATCAAAATTTAAACTAATTTAAAATTAATGAATTTTTTTTATTTCATTTAAAAATTATTGCTATTTTTAGAATTTCTACAAACAAAAAAATTATTTTACATTGGTCCTTAAAAAAAGAAATTATGAAAATTTCAACAATCTCATTTATGTATAGTAGATACCTATTATTAAATTGTATTCCAAAAAAAGAAAATGTATTCCTTTATTAATTCAACAATTGAATACTTCATTATATTTAGATCAGTAGAATATAAATATAAATAAATATACACATAATATGATTTATATAATGGATATCATCACTCATAACATTATACTTAGTAAATAATATCATTCTAACATTTGTTTATCTCTATGGTAGGTACTACCACAGGGATTCAACTTTAATAGAATATCAACTTTCATTTGGACATTTTTTCTTTATCATTTTTATTTTACATTTTCAAGAAACTGGGTGAAAACAACATTTTAATGACATATTGTCTGTTCACACCATCATTATTACCACCATCATCGTAATCATCATCATCATTATAATCTCAGTACAACTATAATAGAATCTATTTTCATTTTTATTTGATTATTTTTGCTGTTTTTTTTTTCTTGTTCTGTTTAAAGGAAATTCAAAGATTAAAGAATTACAAATTGCGTTTTCAAAGGAATAGTCAAGAATAAAAAATTACTGATGAAAATTTATTTATGTGTGTAGGTAGTACTTGGACAACTCAAAGGTATTCTATGAATATTTTTTTGTTAAATAACCGTAAAAAACAAATAACCATAAACGACAGATACAGAACAGATTTTTATTGTGAAAGGTGATTTTATTTTAGTACCAAAACTGGGTTTATTTGAATAGCCTAAATCTTACAGTTAACCTTTTTTATATGACGTTTTAGAGATTTCACAGGACTTAATAATTCTATAGGATACAATATTCATGTTTTTATGTTTTTTTCTACTTTTTTTTTATACATAACCAAAACTTTAGTTAAGGACCTTTTTTATCGATTGGTACGTTTGACTAGGGTGATGGGAAAGGAAAGTTAGGAAAGAAGTGGGTTACTATCGCATGCCTGTATTTTTATTTACCGGTATTAATAGTTTATCGTTGGCAACGAAATACTAAATACAAAACCCCAAAATACCAAAATTTCCAAATCCGACTTTAAATAATTTATTGTGTTCGAATTTAATCATTTTGTTTGTATCCAACAGCGGCTACACATAAAAACAATTTATATAAATATTCTGTAAAAGCCGTAGAACTTTGATTTTGAATCCAACTTTAAAATATCTCATATATATATATTACATATATATGTATGTATATCTACAATATTTATCACATTGAGTATTCAGCATATCCAGTCAAATAAAATAAAGGCAAGTGAAAATACAAGCAAATGAAAATACAAGAAAATTGCAAGAAATACAGGCAATTACAATAAATACAGGCATATGACATACTCCCGAAAGGAGTTGTTTGTTTAACAATTGAACTACATATTTATCGATTTCTGAAAACCTGCTATGATAATAATTCTGTCTACTGATGATGACTATTAAACCATCCTTATATGACTTTTTATGAAATGTGTTTTAAAATACAGTTTTTTATAACAAGAGAAGTACTTTAATATTTGACCTTTACTATCAAATAAATTATTATAACTATTGAAATGACATTCAAAACCTAGTTCCAAATAATGAAAACTTTTTAAAAGAAAATAATATATATATATATATATATATATACATATATACATATTATTTTTTATTTGTCAACATAAAAATCTCTCCATTACTATTAATGAACTAAAGAATACGGACTACTTAATTAAGAATACATTAAATAAAAGCAAAGAACAAAACTAAAGCATAACAAGCAGAGAAATGTATCTCTATAATAACAAAATTCCAACAACCAAAACTACAAGATACCATTTTCTTGTTATTTCCATTGTTACTTAATAAAATACAATTAATTCGCATTACTTATTTATTATATACAACCCGTTTTTATTAAAGTAGATTTTAACAATTAACAACAACTAAAGAGACAAGTAAATGGATTCAGATGAGATGAATATCATTTTTGATGACTGATGAATGATTAAAAAATTTTAGTTATTTTTTTTTCTATTTTTTTTTTTCATTATTTTTATTTGGGATGTACTCTGATGACATAAAAAAAATTAAAGCAATTGTGATTCAATTTTTTGTTTTTTTCAGATGAAAATGACAAAACAAATATAAAAACAACAAAAACAAAAAAAAATGGGAAATTAGATCATGATGATAATTTTTTTTTTCTCTTTCCATATTCCTTCTATTTAACAAAAGATTTTCATATTTGAACATATTTGTATTGGTGGTATTAATCAAAATAAATAATTGATTCCAATTTCCTTTAATTTTCATGAAATTATTAATTTATCCTAAAGAATTAAATATTCAATAACAATTTATTTCTTTTATATAAAATTCTTTGAAATAAATTTAAATTATAAATTGATTTTAATTGAATTTAAAAAGAAAAATCGGATAAAAATTAAATTAATTCGAAATTAAAAAAAAAAAAAAATAAATTGAAGAAATTTAATTTCTTTTAGAAAATTAATATCAAAAAAATGTTGTCAATTTAATCCTTAAATCCACCCACATGAAATGTTTATATTTAAATTTTTATTATTTAAATTGAATTCAATTCTTTTTCGGAATTTTTAATTTAAATCATTTTTAATTTATCCTGTATATTAAATTATTTATTTATTTAATTTAAATTTTTAAAAAACATTTAGGGCTATTAATCTCGAACTCTCTATTAAATATATATATATATATATAATATATAATATATAATATATAAATATATATATATCTTATTAACCCCAGTCTCTGATTTTATATAAATACCCCAGTTTATTGGGTGTTATACCTTTAAGACTTTAATATATAATATTTCAACTCGATATTTATAATTTTTGATTTGATTTGATTTTTTATGATTTATTTATTGATTCTATTTATAAAAACATGCAATGTATTAATTAAAAATTTAGTGCATACACTTTACCAATTGGTATATGTGAGCCTGATATTTTTTTAATAACATTAAAATAACTAAAAACATTTCTAAAGGCACCCATATACTACACGTGAATGCATGCTCATTTTAAACTGCGCATGTATTTTCTCACTCTATACTATTCATGCATTTTTGCTCATGCCTCATATGTTCTTTCGTTCTGTACAAAAATGTCTAAACTAGCGTGTGCAGCTATATTTTATTAGCTATATCAATAAAGAAACAAAAAAGTACACATGCACTATTTTTAATATTCTATTTGAATATTCCTCAATTTTAACTTTCCATAAACATGGTAAGCTTTCATACAGCTCAAAAAATTATTTCCAGAATTTTTTACCGATGCGATTAGTTATTTTATTTTTTAGCGAAAATGTTATATAACTAATCAATTAAATTACACAACACATTAAATTTCTTATTACAATATGTTAAATGCACTTACATGCATGTAATTTAATCATTGTCTGTTCTAGTAACTAAAGTCCTTGAACGGACTTGCACTAGACTAAGATGCATTTTTAAAGACAATAAACCCTACCAATATCATAATATATTGATTTTACAACTCGGAGTGAGTCTTAACGTCGTGTTGAACTTTCTCGATTCCGCTCCATCTTGTGCAACTGTTCTAAACTCGACAATTGTCCTCGATTTGGTTCTTATTTGGTATTCATCATTGGTATTTATTTTGGGACCAAATATGTTTGCCAGTACTCTTATTTTGAATAGCTTTAATTTATTTTCGTCATTAATTGTCATTGTCCAGGCTTTCCAGTTATAATTTATAGCCCTTGAGCATTTTATATTTCTTGACCAAAATGGTTTTATCCAAAATTATGTCCTCATACTATATCACTATAGTAGACGGATCACATGTAAAGCGATAGAATATGAACTGGGCAACAGCAACGGAGATAATCTTCAATTTAATATGTCCATGCCAGACAGAGACAAAAACATTAAAAGAGCATATTGTTGGTTACAAAGCACATTCGATTAGTAATTGTAATAGGTATTAAATATGTACATTCTAGGCTTAAGAATTAGGTTAAGTTAGTTTAGATAGGGTTAATTATAAGTTAGGTTAGCTAGGTATATGTAGGTCAGGTTTTATTTAAAATAACAAGACATAATATTGATTTTTTCAGCCTCTTTTTACAATATATTATATAAGAAAGTATAGTATGTAAGTATACAATCAAAATTATGAATTACAGAAATTATGAAAAAAACAAATTATTAAGCAATTAGAATTAACATAAAAATTTAGAATTAATTTAAATGTTAATAGTAACTAGTTCCATTAAAGCCGTTTTTCTTCAACTTTTTATAGGCTAAGATAGTTTTAAGTTTGCATATTAAAGGCACAAAAGTTATAAAAAAAAAGGTCTTATTCCTACACCCTTCAAAACTTAAGTTATTTATAGCTATATTTTTGATATATGATATATGTTATATTTTGGTTCGTTTTCTTTTTGTATTCATGTTATTGTACTTCATATATAGTAGAAATTTATTTTAATATAGAGTTGAAAAAATTCCTTTTAATTCATTAAAAGATGTATAACCCTACCCTATACCTAAACCTACCCTACACCTACCCCATTGTTATACCCTACCCTGTAAGTAAATTATAATTTCATGTTTTATACCTACTTAATAAATATAGTTTAATTGAAATTGAAAATAATTTGTTAAATCAAATCAAATATTAAATGCACTCATATCTTATTTAATTTAGCGCACACTTTAATCGAAGAATGAACTCAAAAATTAAACATTGAGACAGTGTTTAACAATTCAGAATTTATGCTAAATATAAACTGAATTGTTAAACACTGATGCAATGTTTATTTCTTGAATTCACCCGAAACTATGTGAACTCAACATTGCAATATTGAACTTGAGCGATTAGTTGTATGCGACTGAAATCAACTCAAAATGTATTAAATTTGAACAAATTAATTAAGTAAAATTTAATACATAAAAGAGTTTCTATTGAATTTCTATTGATTTGAGTTGCGTTCAGCTCAACTCATCGTCTCACACAAATTTATTTATTTATACATTGGTTTATTTGCATATTGATATACAAGCAAACTTTCAGGCCCTGATGTTTCCTGTCGAGAAATTGACTTATTATTTAATTATTCCAATGACAAAGGATACTAGATCAGGTCAAAAATATATATTATTACCAATGTTGTCAGTACTTAGAGAATTTTAATCTTCAATTTTGAGTCCACGTTATATAAAATTGTGAGCTCATATTACTTTCGCTTAAAATATAAATAAACCTAAAATTTGACTTTATGAGTTCAGTCATTTCGATAATTTTGTTTTTGTTTAATTTAATTAAATTTCAACTAATTTTATTTAAATTGAGAAAAAATGTTCAACTCAATAAAATAAAATTTTGTTTTCTTATTTATTTAAATTAATTTTAAGAACTTTTAAATTGACATTAGCACATGAAGCTATAGTCTTAAAATTAAAATATTTTTTAGAAAAAAATCTTTAATTTTTCCTTAGTAAATTTTTTTAAATCATAGTTTTCCAAAATTGATTTCTATTCTGTCTTTATGTGTACCTATATATACATAACCATTACCTAATCTTTAATAAAATGGAAATATAATTTTTTTTAAATAATTTTTTGTAAAAATTTTATAGACGTAAGGAAATATAGATATATATTAATGAACTTTTTATATTATCAATTTGTTAATTGAATTACTTTCACAAATTTAAATACGACAAAAAAAGCAATCAAAGTAAATAAAAATGTTAACTTTTTTTTTCAAATTCTTTTACTTAGTTTTGAACAATTTTTATTTTGTTATTTTCTGTTGTTTTTTTCTCTACACAAATATTTCCTCTAAATATAAATTTCATTTATAAAATTATTTCTTAAATTATATAAAATAAAAAACAACAAAAAATTTGTTGACCAAAACAAAAATATTTTTGTTTATTTCTTGAAATGACAAAATTTTGAAAATAGTATAAATAAAATAGAAGATAGTAGAATTTTCATTAGCAAATTTAATTTAAATTAAAATATAACTATACTTATTTGGAATTTATTCAGAAAAATTGTATTATAATAAAAAATTTATAAAAGTAAATAACCAGAAATAGTTAATGTTTAGTTGGTTTTTTTTTTTTTTTGTTTATTCGGAATTTTTATCAGTTGTGAAAACCTCGTTTTTGTTAAAAGTTTAATATACAAATAAATATATATGTGTACATATAACAGAAATTATATTGAGATATACATTTTCCAGTGGCGTATAGCAATATATTTCATTTCATTTAATTTATTTGATCCAAAATATACAATGTTTCTCTTACTGTACTATTTATTTATTATTTTTACAAAGGTTAGACTATAAAAAAATGTCATGAATGAATTGTCTTTACAGCTCAAATATTTACAAATTATGATTTTAATAAATATTTATACCCCTATTGCACACCAATATTATCCTCAATACTTCATAAACAACATATTGATGTAAAAATATTGATGGTGGTTTGATTCTGATCAATGATGAGACGGGAACGGTCTCATCAATATTTTTGTCAAAATCAGCTGAGGTAAAAAAAGTAATGTTGATTTACATCGTAATTCTAAAAAGAACAATTTTCATATTAATATTAATAATTACAGCGATTATTGTAATAAAACAATTGATTATATTACTAAAATGTGCCAAAAATGTATTTGTTGTTTTTTATACACAATATTTTCATCTAAAATTCAATTTAAATTGAAGTCAAAAACATTCGTTCAGAAATTATATTTTCAATATTTATATGTTTCGAAATTGTCAATATATTCAGAACACTTCCACAATATGTCATTGCAAAATGTGAAAATATGGATACAAAAATTAATATGTTCAACATTGATGTATATTTATTTTATGTACAATAATATTGATGAGATATTGAGAACATTGATGTGTGACTCCAGACTGGAGATCCATACAGCAGAATAGGTAAAAATAGTTTTCATTAAAATTAGTTTAATATCTAAGGATAAACTTGAGTTCCTGTTCATGAATGGATATATTACCATAATGGGTTCGTTGATTTTATATCAATCGTTTTACTGATTTGTGACTTGATTTTTGAATCTAAAGTGATGCCTAAGTATCTTATTTAATCTACCCTCAGACTAGTGTTTGTACTTAACAACAATAAATTTTGTAGTAAGAAATAGCAATATATGACGTGATCAAAAATAAATTCCAAATACATTGCAAACTTAAAAAAATTAAATTTTAAAGTATATTATTTGTTGATCCATTATTATTATTATTATTATTATGCATTATTATTATTATTATGCATTATTATTATTATTATGCATTATTATTATTATTTATTGTTATTAACATAGTTATGTTTGCTATATAAAAAAATTATTTTTTTTATTGATTTCTATTAATTCACTCAGCAGAATATATTAATTATTCTTGAATAATTTATCTACCAATTTCCAAATAAAATTAGAATAAAAAACGATAATGTTAAATTAGGCTTTTCATAAATTTTATTTAAATTATCACTAAGATTTTATAAAACAAAAAATATCAATCAGATCACTTAAATTCCAAAAAGTATATCACCCTCAAATCTTTGTAATAATTTCTTCAGAAACGATGTTCTTAGTGTAGCAAAACTTAAAATAATTATAATAAATACTAAAGTTTAACCCATCTAACAGTACTTAAACCCATCAGTAGGTATTTATAAGTGTTAGACTACCTTGATTTATATTTTGATTGATTTGATAACTTTTTCAAAGATGTAAATCTGCGCAGAAGTTGTTACCAACTCAAGTACATCTGTGAGTCAACTCAAGCTACCAACTCAAGTACATCTGTGAGTCATAAAAATTACCCAAAAAATAATAATTACAAAAAACAATTATCTCGATATCTGTTACGAAATTCAGATTTCAAAAATTAGTATGTAAATTGTTAGACATTGAAGAAAATAAATAAGTAAATAAAAAATGAATAAATTAAATTAAGTTTTTGATTAATGTGAATTGTACCAGGGTTGTAAGCAATATAAATTTCTGTTCAACTCAAATTTTAAGTTCGCTAATATCAGAAGTCGATTAAAATTTTAACCTTTTCTCAAATACTGAGTACATTGAGAATAGAAATTCGCTCAATTTGTTTAGGTGAAAGATGAGTTGATGACTTGAGTTTTCAATTGAGTTATATACAACCCTGAATTATACTACAGCTTACATTGCACTCCAACTTATAATACTCTCCCAATAAATTGTTATGAAGAATACAAATTTTTTAGTGAAATCCAACCATAAATGAAACGATACCGTATACAGTGTAATTATCATTAATCTCCTTTTTACCTTGATGTCATTAGCAAACCGTTTTAAATTATTTTAATTTATTAAGGGTCAAACTTGATATGACAGGACTTGAAATACTCAAACAGAGTAGGCACTGCAAAAGCAGTCAACGAAATTATAACATTTCTCTAAGAAAATTAACAAAAAAAATATTTTGTTGTATTTTTATAACATTTAACCGACACTGAAATTCTTTTTTATATTTAAAAATTGATATTTTTCAGAGTCAACAACAGCAAAAACAACACAAATAATAATAATAACATTTCTTTAAATAATTCTAAAAATAAAAAAAAACTTAAAAAGATAATTAAATATTTGGACTCTTTTGTAATATTTGTATTTTCCTCTGAATTCTTTGTAAATAATTTTACCACACCATTCTATAAAAATTATAAATATAAAAAAAGAGTAAGAATTATATTATAATATATATACATATGTATATTATATATGTATATTATATAGCAAACATTTAGCAATTATAATAAAACAAAAAACTCTTATTTAAAAAAAAAAAAAAACAAAGAATAAATAAAAACAAGCTCATAATAGGGTAACAAAATATTTCACCTCTTAAAAACATCATAAAATTTCATTCTACTCTACTCAACTTACAATCCCCATCCCCCATTGCCCATTATAATTTTCTTGTTATTTGTGTTCTTTTTTTTTAAATTTGTTACACATTTTTAGCAAATAAGAAAGTTTCCACAGAATTTTTATAAAATATTTAAATTGATTCCAAAAAGCAAGAAAAAAAATATTCAAATATAGATATATATATAACGATACTTTAAATGTCGTCTGTTCAAATTTTATTTCATGTTATAAAGTTAAAAAGTTGATCGAGGTGATGCCAAAAATTTTATGGGTACATACACATACATTTTTATAGTCTCTTTATTTAAAATACTTTACTTTATAAAACAATATAAATGCTTATATATAATTTATAATTTTAATAAAGAAAATAAATATAGTGAGAATAGAATTACCAAAATAAAATGTCGTTGTCTTTTTTATAAGCTCAATTCACTCCTTTCTAAAATTTGTGGAAGTTCTTAATTTTCCTTTTAAATAATTTATTGGTTTCGTCTTTCGAAATTTTTTACTTTACAAATTCTTTTTGTTTATTTTTTTTTTTGTTTGTGCTTTCTCTTATTTTGTTTTTATTCTTTTTACATTAATTATTTTATTGCGATATTTGAAATATTTTTTGTGAGAGGGAGGAGAGTATATGTCATTTAAAAAAAAAAGGTTAAATCAAATTTCATGTCGTAACATAAATTGTCTAAATCAATATTATTTATTTGTGATCTAATATACTAAAATGCTAATAAAGTCTGTAAAACTTTTCACCTCAGTGAAATAAAACAAAAAGCAGTGATAGAAACCCAAAAAATTAAATGTAAAGCTTTTTCAAAATATTACCGCAAAAAAATTACCGATTAAGGTACCGATATAACAAAATAATTTGAAAGTTTATTTTAGCATTATTTTTTAGTTTTGTGAGTACCGGTCTTAAGAAATAAAAAAAATTAACTAAACAAGAACTACAAGAATTTTTGTAGAATTTTTAATTTTTTCAAGTTTGTTTATATAAAAAATGTTGTGAAAATCTTAGAGTATTCGGAAAAGTAGTTCTTGTGTACTCCGAAAAAATAATTTCTATATCAAAAGATAGAAATTGAGTAAGGGATATTATGTATGATTGTTTGTGAAATAAATAGTGCAAAACTTTTAAAATTTTACTAAATTTGAAAGTAGATTTGTCATTTTAAAATAACATACCCGATTCATTAATTTACATTCCTTTATATTTTACGTTGTATAGTATAATAAATGTAGCCTTGTTATTTAGAAGATATAGTGCCATAGTGCATATACTAATAAAAATAAAGATTACCTAAGCTTAACTCAGTCTGATCTAAGCTAGATAAACTTAGCTTATATATTCATGATATTCTATTATTCTTTGGCAGGCTCAGTGCTTTCCCAGAATCAGTGCTGTCGTTTGACCTTTTGAAGCTACAACGAAAACTATTTCCAAATTGCATCAAATCAGAAAATAAAAGAATCAAAAAATGAAAATATCTTTTATGTGCAAAAAAAATCATTTTCTGATGAGTAAATAGTCATTTTCTACTGCGCGTTCAATAAATTTTACTGAAGGTATTTTGCTTAACATTGAATTTTTTTGCTGAGCATTACTATTTTTTAACCTAGTAAGTTCTTTTTTTTACTACCTGGTTAACTCTAATATTTATTACAATAATATTTGCTTGTACTAATTTGATTATGCATAATATTATGTAAAATTGTAAATGAATTTAATGCATATAATTTTGATTTTTGATGAAATCCACTGATGACATTGGAAATTAAAATGTATTTAGAATTTTTACTCAATAAGATAACCTTATGAAAAAAAAATTAAGAATTTCAACTTCTGGCGGAAAAATACAGTGCTTTATAAATAGCCACAGATTTTACTTAATTGCCACAATGCCAAAATGGCTCAAAATTGCGTCAAAAATTGCAGCAAATACAGTAAAACGACAGCACTGTTTTCAATATGACAAAGTCAATTGCCGTTTTTTTCCATTCGGTATGGTCAAACCAGTTAATAAAGACAATTAAAACAAAAGATATTAACTATATAACTTATTTTGGTTATAATCACAGTAGAGTAAATTATTTTATGAACTCAAGATATACTACAATAGGTCGATCTATGTATATAACATTTTTTTTTACGTAGTTCTCTCTTATTCTTCCACGATTAGATTTCAAATTAAATGTTTTATGCAATTTTCATCTAATATTTTATTGTCATATAATCCCATGATTAACTCATTAAAAAAACCAAAAATGTTAATAAACAGAATGAATTAAATGTTACTATACCTACATTCTATCTACAAAAATTTAATTGTACTTATTATTGATATAAGAAGTCAATCTTTCGTCAAGTTTATATATCTTTATATAACAACTTAATATACATTAATATTATATACTAATAAGAAACAGTATTTTCCTTAATTAAATTAAAAATTAATTAACAAATCTATTGAACAATTTAAAAAAAAATAAATTTATAAAATTTAAGATTTAAAAATGAAACATTTAAAAAAAAAAAAAAACAATAAATTTTTTTTAAGAGGTTTTAATGTCACAGCTATAATTTCACTTTTCACATTTCAAAACAAAAACACATGCAAATAGACAAATGACGTAAATGTCGTCCTGTCATTTTATATCCATTCACATATTCTTTAGTTTAAATTTGATACAAGAATATAAGTACATATACTTACTATTAAAAAAAAAATACGTGTATAAATGTATGTATATATATAAAAATAATTCTATTAAGAAGAAAAATATCCATTTTTATATACCCTTGTTAAAGGATCTATTACTATTCTTCTATATATGAGTATATATTATGTATATTATGTTATGTATACACAGTACAATACAACATATATAATTGAAAAAGTTTCGTAGTTGACATATTCTGTATTCTTCTATTAACCTTTCTAGATGATCTCTACAATCTGATGATAATATGTTATGTTCATTTACAATGAATAAAATTATTATTCTTTAAGATAACATAGGTTAAAGTAAAATTTAAATTGAATTTATCTATCGACGACTGAATTCTATTTTGTTCTATATGCAATTAAATTGTATTTTCAATATAACATAATGATTTCAATTGAAATTTTAAAGCGTGATATAAAAATTTTAAAAATTAATCTAATTAAAATAATATAAATAATGATAACCCTGGCAAATAGTGCTTGTAAATCAATATTATGTATAATTTAAATTATTTATTTGATACATTTTCATAATTTTTGAACAATTCTAAATTTTTTAGAGCTTATACTATTGTATGACTATTAATAATATTTTTTTGTAAAATAATTATTATTTAGGCTAGCTCACTAATTAAATTTGTTATTTAATTCATTATTTGAAGGTAATTTAAATTATATTCAATAATACATAATAATAATAAAATAATAGAAATCGATATATGGACTATAAAAAAATTGATTAAAACACAAAAACCAAATGTCCAAAGAAATATCATAAAAAATTTATTTTATATAGACACATTAGGTTTGTTTAAGAAGAAGATTTATTTCAATTTTTACATATTGACCGATTTCAGCGTCAGAAACAAAACCTACTGAATTTCATTTATTATCATAGAAAAGATTCAATAGAGACCATATTGTACTATAATATAAAGCTTGAAAAAAATCAAAATGTAAATAGAGCGAATTTCAATATTTAACAAGTTAATAAAAAATATTGGATACGGTTTTTATTATAGTGCTTTGTTCTTAAAAATTTAATATTAATATCAGAAATGTACCAACCATTTATTTAAAATTTTAAATGTTTCAACTGTAAAGAGCGATTTCTCTAAACTTTGTAAAAAAGTTATTTTTTTTTCAATATAAATTTTCATTATTTGCCTTTGAAATAAAGTTAAAATTATTTTAGCCTAGAAAAACTTTAAGAAAAATGGCTTTAATAATATAACTCATTACCATTAACATTTAAACTTATTTTAAATTTTTATGTTAATTTTATTTGCTTACTATTTATTTTGGTTCGCTCGTAATTATTAATGTATTTTAACATGTTTATTCTTATATATATCATAAAAATAAGGCTTACAAATCAATGTAATATATTTTTTTTTGTTAAATAAAACCCTAGACTAAGCTAACCTAACTTAACCAAATTATTAACCCTATACTAAATCTAACTTAATCTAATTGTTAAACTTAATATGTAGTTAGTACCTAATTCTGGTTGAATGTGTTTTCTAACCACCAATATTCTCTTTTAATTTTTTTTGTCTCTATCTGGTATAGACATGGTGTATTTTCAATTATCTCCATTTATGTGGCCCGGATTGTAATCAATGGTTTTACAGAGTCTACTAAGTATAGGAGCATGAATGTAACCACTTTTGCCAAAAAACATCAAATGCTCATGAGCTATGAAACTCGTGAGCAGAGTCTTTTTGATATACTCTTCATGTAAAAAATAGTGAATATGTATTTAAGCATTAGTAACAAAATAATTACATACTTTTAGGGGTAACATTTAAAATTATTTTTTAAAAAGCCTACCTACCCTTTTTTGAACGATGTTGAAAAATTTGCACAAAGTTTAATAAACTTTTACTATTTAAAAATATTTAATGAAAATTTAATAAATGTTAAAATAAATTTAAACATGTTGCATTGTCCTCTCTCAGTCAAAAAAAAATACAAAAAAAAAAAAAAAATTATAAAAAACAGATTTTTTGATTTTTTCATTTCCGGGAATTTGTCAACCATTTAATTACCATTTAACCTTTTGTAAAATTTTTATAAATAAATTTCAGTATTATAAATAATTTGTTTTTGACTTTAGAAAATTTAATTATATATATATATATATATATATATACATATTTATATATATATATATATATATATATATAGATATATATATATATATATATATATATATATATATATATACATATTTATATATAAAATAATGAATTTTGTATGTCATCAGTTTGTTAATTAAATTACTTTCACAAAAATTTAATTAAAAAAGCAATCAAGGTAAATAGAAAATTTTTAATTTTTTTTTCAATTTTAATTTTTAGTACTTTTGTTTTCAATTTTAATTTGTTTATCTGTCTGTGATTGAAAAATCTATCTGAATATCTGTCTTAAATTTTACGAAATATAACAAGGAAATTTTAAGAAATTCAAAAAGAATTTTATTTACTTTTTCTAAAATACTTTCCATTTGATTTTGCTAACAAAAAATATTAAAAGCAAAATATTCCAATGAAGTAATCGAAATATTGTATATGTACATTATACAATGTACGACGTAGATAAATTGAAAAAAAAATCTGATGTTAGAGAAATTGCGTAGTTTACGTAAACGTATGTAATAACGTAATGCACAGTCATTTTTGTAGATTTGTTGCCAAATAAGTTTGTTTACATGCTAATTCCAATCGTGTTGTGTAACAGTAAAAAAAAATTACTTCTAAGTATGTCAAAGTAGTAGTAGTAATAGTAGTATATTAGTTGTAGCTTTATTAGTATTATACTTTGAATATAAAATTAATGATTTATTTTTAATATACATATGTAAGAATGTAATAGGATATTCTTTAAATAATTTAAAATTTGTTTCTAAATTAACTTCTAATTTAAGATCATTAAATCTTTTATATCCTTTGTACACTAATGAGTTCTGCCAACTTGTTGTTAGATATTGTTCAAATCGAAAATTAACATCCGTATTCCTGTTGTGCGTTTTTCATCAAAATAATTTTTTTCTTTTAAATATTTTGGAAGGCTTTTTTCAAATTAAATACAAATACATATTAAGTATATTTAATTCTAATCTTTCGTTTATTTTCATTCATTTTAAGCAGTTTAATATAACTCTTACCGACACGAGCCTGCTACATTTTAGTCTAATTCTCATCACTCGATTTTGGAGCTTTTGTAGAAATCTATAATTGTTGAGCAATATTCAAAATGTGGCTTAATAATAGAATTTATTAACACATTATATAACAATTAACAATTAATAAAGCATATTGCACATGAAGTAGAGAAATAATTTCTGGCTCTTCTAAAAAGACTCTTCTTTTTTTTAATAATTTTCAATAATTTTACAAGATTAAGACCTATTTATATTTATTTAAATATGTTTACAAAATTTGCGCAGAAGTATTTTAACGTAAGAATAACAAGATCATTCTTAAAAAATTACTATACTGTTAATTTTTTTGTTTTGCATATCAAATCAAAACCGATTAAAGGAAATGTAATAACATTTCTAGACCAAGTTCTTATATCCCAAAATTTCCAGCAAAATTTGAACATTTATGTAATACATTCAACTGAAATTCATAAGTGTATCTTTATAAGACTTGAATCATGAATTTTCTCCATGTATTGACACTTTTTTACTTCTGCATTCATATGCTGGCAACAATCTTGATATTATTTAAGATTATTTTTCAGATTTTCAGCCGTCAGTTTTGTATATTTTTCAGTTTTTTTTTGGAAAGGTGAATTTTCAAATTAAAATTGATTGTTTGAATTTAATGAATCAAAAAATTTAAAATGTTACCATTTTTTCTTTTTTTTTAACTCAACTAATGTAAATATAATTTATAGAATATACTGCAGGCTCTAGGTGAAATATTATTAAAACACTGACCCAGTCTTCTGATGATGGTGTACGTGTAATAAACGAAATCGATTAAGATATTTAATAAAAATTGTGAAACATACCTAGAGTTTTAATATTTATTTAATTCTAATATAAATAACTTTAATTTTAGTTTAAAAAATTAGTTTTTTTCTCATCAAAACCATTTTAAAAATGAAAAATCATAATTGTAGTAAATTAAGATTATTTAATATTTAATTTTGACAATCGATATGGTATTATTTGAAAATTAATATGTAGGTATATGTAGGAAAATATTAAACTTTGTGTGAAGGCGGCAGATTAAAATTATATTAAATAATTTATTGATATATAGCTACATATATAAAAAGAAATATGAAATAATTTATTAAAATATAGCTATATATAAAAAATATTAAAGTTAACCGAAACTAAAATATTAAAAAATTAACGGAGTGTTTCGTTCACCAACAATACTGGAATTCATCAGTATGGTATATAGTAAAGTTAACAATACAGTTTTTAATTTGAATTTTACATGTTTTCAAACCCATACATATATAAATTTCATAGAAACCAATATGTGAGTTATAAAAACCAAATGAAATACCCACAATTTCAAATTTTAAACAAAGTTTGTTTTGTGAATACATACTAGGGATGTGCCGAATATAGGAAAATTGTTATTCGCGAATGCGAATACGAATAATGAGTCCGAATATTCGTGAATACGAATACGTTTTTTATGTTATAACAATTTTTTTTATATATATGTTTGAACAAAATTGACTTTTCTACAAGTATGTGTCTGGTATGTGTGTCTATTAAATGTAACAAGTATACGGTATGACTAAAGATTTTATACGTTCAACCATTATACTCCGGGCTGCATTAGTAGAAGCCATTATACTCCGGGCTAAATTTTTCAAAGAATATAAAGTGCAATACGTTATAAGAGATGGTGCTTCATATATGAAGTGGACAATGTACATGTCGGATTGAAATGATATTGATTTCACAATTTCTTATCAGAGCTGGGTTTGAAAGCAAATGAATCTATTATCACTTTATTGAAAAAATGTAAAAAAAAAATCGCAAGTCATTCACATCATTCAATAATGGCAATAGACGAAGTAAAAAAAAATTCAAGAACGATTAGAGAAACCAGTACTGAAACCAGTTATTCAGTAAGAATATACAACCAGGTGGAATACAACCCTTTTTATGATGCAAAGAATGATTGAAATTAAAGATTCCTTGTGTTTGTTTTGAATGTTTTCTGTTTGCAGTAAATCAATGTGTCACATTACTCAAGAGTTGTGCAGTCCAGAAACAAGTATTTCTTCTATTATATACTTTTAATCAAATCGTTTATAAAACTTTTGAAAAGTTTTACAAAATTAAAGAACGACCTATGCGAAAGATTTTCTCATATCTTATATATAATAATTTTGTTTTTGTCTAAAGTTTTTTATAATACAACAACAATAATAATGAAATATTTTATAAACAGTTCATTATGAATGAAAGAATGAGAGCTGAGAAAATAATCAATTTTTTTTTAATGGATTAAGGAAGTAGGTGTAGGTATAAAAGTAAAATGTAGTGGGAAAATAATATTACTGCATTATGATGCACATATTGATGCAGAGATGACACATAGTTACTTTAAATTGTTGTTGGTGTTTTGAGTTGTAATGTGCATACTTTTTTAAACTGCACACAAACTTAAACCAGCAATTGCATTTACTAGTTTTAGATAATAATTTATTGTATCCAACTGCATCTTTTGTTGATCCCAGTCAATTTACTTTTGAATAATTTTCTTGTTGCAACTGTGAGTGAAAAATTTTTTTTTTATAAATTATTTTTTAGCTATTACGAATACGAATGTTTAAGTTTGGCGAATATTCGCGAATACGAATACGAATACGAATATTCGGACATCCCTAATACATACATGTTTCGGTAGAATATACAAATTCTATTAATGTTTCCCTACTTTTTTGATAAATGGATTGGATATTTTTATGTCGATTTTAATTATTAAAAAATAAAAAAAGTTAAACCTCACTTGACAAGGTAAATCGAATATACTTTTTACTATAATTTTAACGAAACTAAAATGTATAAAGTCAATAAATTCATTTTAAAAATATTTTCTGATGTATAAATACATAGTGTAATATTTCAAAAAATAAAATTTTAAAACTATTTTTTGCAATTCTAAACATATTTTTTAATTTAATTTCAATTTCTTTTAAATAATCTTCTTTCCATTTGTGTTTTTTTTTCTTTCCATTTTATTACAATGTATTGCAATTATATTCAGTATAAAAATATAAAAATAAAATGTCCAGTTGGTGCATACTACTTGTTACAACAATTCATTAAAGGACAAGCAGCTACTAATTAAATGAAATTCTACAAAATAATTAAAAAACTCATATAATATGTACTATTTATATTTTATTTACAAAACAAAACTATGCATATATACATTGTATATATATGTTTCATTATAATCTCCTACAAATACTTGAATACTTCTATTTTTTTTTTTAATAAACCAAACATTTGTATGTATGTACATACTCACAATATATTTTATACAGATTTAAGTGTTTTTATTTTATTTAGAAATTTATTTAAACTTCTTACAAATATAAAAATTAAAATAACATCCTTAAGAAACAAAAATACAAAGAAAAATTCTAAATAAACTTAATTACAACGAAAAGATTGCAACAATAATTTCAAAAAAAAAAAAATAATCATGTACATACACATGTGTATATCCTTAAATCACTTCATTAATTAATGCAGTTTAATTTTTTTGTATTTTTCTAAATGCCAACTTTTATATACCAATTCTTTGCCATGTCCCTTAGAATCATTTTATACAGAAACTTGAACATGTCTAGATAAAAATATAGAAAGATCTCGATTCATGAGGTTTCGTTTTACATCGTAATATAATTCAAGTATGACAATTTATAGTAAGAGTTTAATTTTACACGGTAAGAAGGACCTTCCTTTTATTCAAAATATTGTGAAAAAAAGAAAAAAAAAACAAAGGTAAATTTCAAATAAATGGAAACGAAACCGAAATTGGAATGTTAAAGTTGTTTCGTTTTCCCGAATCAATTATCTTTTTATGAACATATCAGACGAATAAAGTTGTTAAGGGTATTATTCAGTCTATCACCTAATATGCAGTTTATAACGGCCCAACTGTATTGATTGAATTATAATATTGATATAAAATTGCCATCATATTTTCATAAAAATGGCATGTAGTCATATTTACAACAAGTAGTAAAAAATTAGTTTGTGTAAAATTACTAGTAAACTACTTTTTGACATACACTAGTATAATTAACATTAGAAAAATTAGGTAATATACGGAAATGTTGACATAGATTGTCAAAATAACCCTCCATACGTAACTCTCTATAATTTCATTTAGTTCCTATCTCTATCTATATATACACATTTGAAGCTTTGTTCTTATTTTTACATAAATTTTCCAATCTGCCCAATATATTTTTGTTTTTTTTTTATTTTTTAACAGTTGATCCTACAAATAAATCTGTAGGCCAACTTTATAGGTCCTTTTCCCTGTCTCCCCAATATTTAAAAATATTATTTATAATAATTTTAATTTGATCTAATTTGTATTAAAACAAATAATTTCTATAAGGGTGTGTACCTAATGAAAAACTAATTCTAATTCCCTAAACAACAAATGAAAAATTTTTTGACAATTTAAATTGATAATTTTTATCTTTGATTTATATGGTTTTCAATTAGAACTGACATGTCATCAATTAGAAACATTTCGAGTTGGTAAATTCTAAGACGCAAACCAAGAAAATTTTTAAATTAGTCAATTCGAATTCAAATTCTAATTTATATGATTTATTTGATTTTCAATTAGAACTGGTATGTCATCAATTAGAAACATTTCGAGTTGGTTGAAATTTATTATACCAGTATGTTTTAATTGACGCTTAGAAATGCGTTTTCAATGCGTCAATAGCAAAAATCTAATAAAACAATCATCAATTTAACATTTTCATACAATTACCTACATATATCCAAATACAACATAGTTAAAATAGTACTTAAAGTAGAACGGTAAAATAAATGTACATATACCTGTAAATTTGAGGTAGGAAAGAAATAGAGATCAACATATCAATAAGTAATAATGTAAATAGTTGTAAATAAAATTTATTTGTGAAAAACTTTTTATATTTACCTATACATTACAAATATAAAGCAAACCGTAACAAATGTCGTCGAAGTCCTTCTAAGTAAAAATAAGATTATTTTATTCTTTTACTGCAACAGTGTACTTCGTCCAGAGAAAATTAAAAAAATTTAACTTTAGATAGACATAGACATTCGTATATGTACTTACAATATTTGTAAATGATAAATTGAAAATTTGAAGAAAAATAAAATAAATTAAAAAAGAAAAATTAAAATAAATAAAAAACTACTTGTAAATTCAATAAAACTATTTTAGTTTGAACGTGCAGAAAAAAAAAAAACAATTTAAAATGAACAAAATAAAATTCGAATTATCCTTGCCAGAAAGCACGAACTTTATAAAAGATACATTTTACACTTAAGTCACCCACTTTTCTGTTATTAAACTTTCAAGAGTCTAGTTTCATCATAAAATTATTTTTTCTTGTATGTTACGAGGAATTCGATAAATTGATGATTAATGCATATTTATCATTGACTATTCTATTGTTACAATCATCACCAAAAATATTGATCAATATGATAAATTTATACTGATTTAATTCACCAGTGATTATGCAAATTTTCTATTTTCTGTTGGTAAATATAAAAAATTGTAATACTTCATTGTATTCAGCAGCGAAGGTTTTATCCAAAAAATGAATTGTTTAATATTCTGAATAAACGTGGAGCTTAGATGGTAAATATTTTAAGTATGAAAATATTTTGTTGGTTCTAAAGAGGGAGATAACATGAAATTACTTTATTTTGACCATGAGAACTCAATGCGTATAACAATAACAGTAAACATCATTTATTGGTGATATTTATCCCTGAAAATGGGATATTTTCACACTAGTTTGGGGTATTATACTTCGATGAAGTATATTTTTAAAATATCATCTTCTTAATATATAAAGAAGAATGTTTGTATGTTTGTTCCAGAACTCCTCCAAACGCATTAAGTTATTCCAACCAAATTTTACAGAAAGACACAGTGACACCTAGAATCGAGCCCAGACTATGTTGACTTCCAAAATATTGACTGGTTCCGGTAACTGCCATATACACCTTCTTGCATCCATCAAAAATATTTCAAAAACCAAAGATGTTACAGAGATAAAAAATTTTACACAGGTACTCTCTCAAAAATAAACAAATATGCCTTTTACCTTTTTTCAAAATTTTGACTGGTTCGCGTAGCTGTCATACAATTTCTAGCACACCCCAAAAATATTTCAAAAACCAAAGGTGTTACAGAGCTAAAAATTTGTACATAGGTAGTCTTTCAAAAATAAACATATAATTTTGAAAGAGTGCCTATGTACAAATTTACCAGTTATAAAAATTTCGACAGGTTTGGGTAGCTAAGATACAACTCCTAGCCAACTTTATATATTTGAAACGCGGGTAAATACACATTATCACGTCAGTTGACGGATTTTTCGTTTCATTGTCCCGTCTAAAGAATGTAACCGATTGGCTTGAAACTTTGTAGAAATATTGTTTCTTGGCATAGTAGATCACTGGTTTGTTTGAGTTCCGCTCCATTAACTCCTTCATTTCTTCTTACGCAAAAATTTAATAAGCTACTTTCCTTTTTAGAGCCAACAAAATATTTTCACACTTAAAATGTTAAGCCGCTAAAACCCATCCTTAAAGCTTAGATTCAATACTGACATTGTATAGAAAATTATATCTATGAACTGTACACCTATATATTTTTATATTTTATCACCGGCGAATATGCATAATTCCCACGTTTATCGAAATCCCCGTAACATTTTTTGTATACATATTACATAATATGTAGATATATGATTTTACATCTACATGTAGCTATAATCAATGAACAGTTTTTATTTTTTTTTTATTTTTTTTAAATCAATTTTAAAGATTTGAAAACTTTATTCTTATTCTTATTACAATATTTTCTATCTCATTCTTTTCTTACGATTCAAAAATTATTCAGAAAATATCGTTTTATGAAAGAATATAAAAGTTTTCCAGAAAAGTTTGTCATACAGATGAATGCATTTTACAATTGTATAAATTGTCATAATAATAATGTATAACATACATACATGGTTTTCATGTGAATTTAAATGCATTGACACAAATGCAGCAACACATTGAAAAAAATATTGTATAAACATACATAACGTATGCAATAACAGTAATGGTCGTATAGCTGCTCCATTATTATACAAGTTCACACATACGTGTTACAATTCTTTCGCAAATTTATTTATTATTGCTTCAATTATAATTTAATTTTTATGTTTTATATTCATCTTATTTAATATATATATTTATTTAGTTGTTTCAAATTCGTTGCATCGTTAGATTTAGATGGCATCTAATATTATAATATAATATAATATTATGTAGATGTTATTCATAAAGTCAATGTAAAAGAATGAAAAACATAAACACAATACAGTTTGTTGCACCGCAATTCAAAGTGCCATACAATATAAAAATATTTAATTTTGCTATAAAATTCTAAAACCATTTATTGATGAGTCTAATAGAGACAACAATTATGCCATAAGTTATGCCAACTACTAATAAAGTAGCACAATATTTAAGTATCATAATTTGAATATGTGGCACTTTTTCAGAGATTTAGGACACATATGGCCCATAATCAGAGCGCAAAAGTTGCTTAAAATCTATGAGATAAAATATACTACCCAATACTAGAAATTCTTAGAGGATATTTGATAAAATATTGTATACTCAATTTCATTATGAACGGTTTTCCATCATTTCAACATATACTTAGTATTGGCACAATATTTTATTTTTTTATTGATTTATCATAGACAACAACCGTATAAGTAATCATTTATTTTTAAAAAAAAGTGTAATTTAAATTTAATTCTGGCGATGGGTGAGTTACGGCAATTTGATTACAAATTTTTGTATGTTAAAATTACTTATACATTGGGGTGAAATTTGAAATTGAAATTTCTAATTGAAAATTAAAAAAACTTTGAGAAAAATTTGATTTTGCCACGATTCCTTTCAAATATCTTTCATTTAAAAGAATAACAATGAAATTCGTAATAATAAATATGATAACATATAACTTTAAGGCTTTTCCGAAACATAGGCAAATTTTTTTTTGATTTGAAAATATGATCTGTTATAGGAAATTTGGAATACCTACTTACATTCAGATTTCTCTTTCTCCAGAAAATGTATATATGTACATATATGTATATATAAGATTCTCAATTATAGTTGATTACAAAATCCGGGTTATTCGCCTTTTACAGAATATTTATATATATATATGCTGATACGAAAGTTTGCGGAATTATTTCATTATGAAAATTAAATTGATTTTTTTTTTTATGTTTGACAAAATGTTAAGTTTTTAAATATTTAAATGTTTTTTGTCTCTTTTGTAGTCTACAAAAAAGGATTATAATTTACCCACAATATTTAGCTATATGTAAATAATAACTATTTTTATGCAGCCACTGCCACTGCTGGATACAAAAAAGGGGATTTCTCCTTTTTCCAGAATACATATATATACCTAATTTGGACCTCTCCAATAACGTCTCCAATAACCGTCTTAGTTACGTGTGGTAAGTTTGGGAAAAAAAAAATTTCAAGGGCCTTTGACCTCAAATTCTGGGACTTCGACCTCTTTGACAATTTCTCTAAGCGTTGCTCATTACGTGTGATATATTTGATAAAAAAAAATTTCAAGGGTCATCAACAAATCGACCCACACCTTGTGATTGAAATATGTTATCTTATATTGATAAGAGTGGTGTGAGGTGTTTAGAATGACTCTGTCAGTATCGGTAAGCTTCTTGTAGATCTCTAGTTCATAGTAATAATAAATTTACGAATGGTAGATAACCTTTTCTTTCTACCTCAACGGTAAACTGTATATTCCTGTGAAGTCGGTTAAGAGTAGTCTAGTGATTAACACTAGTAAACAAATAATTACATATAGAGACAAAATATTGATTTTTATCGTTCTGACTACATAAACCACTTTTAATTGTGATTTAAATTGACATTTAGTATTTATTTTTCCAGCAAAAGTCGCGATTAATTTTACAAATTTGCAGAAAGTTTTGCCTATGTCATCTAGACCTTAGAAGATAAAACTAATTTCATGAATTTCATAATTTTTGTTAATATTTTTATTTCTACTTTTTTAATACGAATCCTTAAAATTTTTTGAGATATAAAATTTTCTATAGTTATATCACAGTTGGATTCTACAAAAATAATTTTAATGTACTCTGTTCAAGGTCAATGACAGTTTGTTTTCAAAAGCTAAAGAAATAATAAAATTAATGAATTTGTGAAAATATATATATATGTATATATATTTTTGTCTTACAAATAAAATATATTAATGCAGTTTGCAATACTACAATACACATTCATGCAAAACATTAAAAGTTATTATGATGATATACAAATACAAGTATTTATTATTGTACCTAACTAAATTAATTTTCACTACAGAATAATGTCAGGGTCATTCGAAAAGAAAATATTTTTTTCATATTGTTTTCATACATTATCAAAAATAATATTTACAATGGTTCGTGGGCCAGCTGATTTTATGGGTAATCAATACTCGCACTTAGATCTCACATCCAGTTGCTTTCTCTCTTTTAGCAATTTCACATCTGATACTCACGAAATTTCATCGATTTTTACAAAGATTAATTCCCACTAGTTTTAATCTGTCACAATCTTAATTCTTAACAGTGGGTACCCCATCCACAATTTCAGGTCAGCTCTATTTTGTGATAACTTAAATTTTTTCTTCGTTTGACCCTCCGAAAGGTTTTCGTTTGAATAGCTCTTTCGAAATTCCTTCATGTACTTAAGCCAGCCCCTATTCCCTTAATAACATTCCATTTATTTTTTAATTATTTTATGGCAAACATTTAAAAACAAAATAAAAAATTTTGGTTTAATTGCTTGAATTTTTATTCTTCGATTTAAGTAAAATCAATTGCAGAATGCTACTTGGTTATTTCAGTAAATTGCAACTGAGTCCCTTTTGAATTCCTGGATATTCTAATAAACAGGCTAATTAAGTAGTAGATCAACTCGCTAGAGATACCCCTAGCAGAGGTTTCTTGCAATATTGACATGGTGGAACTCTGACCAGCATAAGATATAACTCTGTAAACAAACCATGAATACTAGGATTAAATTAGGAACTAGTCAGACACTCAGAGAGATATCAAGTATATTATCTGTAACTACCCAGGTCGGGTGAAAGCTAGACTAAAGTGGTTGTGGTGTTCTCAGAGATCGTTTATATCCATAGATTGGTCGCAGTACTGGTCTGCTCAGAGAATAGTAATGATCAAGTTCACACGATGTAGTAAAGGTGATCGCTATGGGTGCATATGGCCTCATGTCGTTACAGCGATGGATTTCTGTTGCAGCCACTCATTTTAAACTAACTAACTATACGTAAAATCTATTAATTATTAAGATTCAGTGTGTACTGTTTTATATATTTATTTTTTTCGTTCTCACATTTATCTTAAGAAATATATAAATTTTAAATTATTCTGGTATGATATTACAACTATTAGTTATAATTTAAGTGAAATAAATTGAGCACGATACAAATTTGCAAAAGATTAACTTATAATCCAAGCCATTGGGTCTAGTTAGACTACAGTAAAATATTTTGTTGTCTACATTTTACAACTATATCTTCAATAACAAAATAAATATGAAAAATAACATTTTATTGTTATGGTAATAAAACACTCTGTATTCCAAGCTTTTTTTATGTTCACAAAAAAAAAACAATATTAATATTTTTAATTGGCTGTATTCTTTATAAGAAATTTATTAATTATGTCTACATACATATTATAACGTCTACATACACTAGAAAATCAGAATAATTAATAATGCTTGATTTAATTAAAATAATTAAAGAAATTTATTTAAGCAATTTCCATTGACATTGAATGTTGTTAATTGAATATTATCAATTTAAAAAGAAATGCTACCATTTTTTTTTTATGTTAAGTTCTCTTCAATTTTTTATACTTGAATATTTCCATTATTATTTCTAATAAGAAAATGCACATGTAGATGTAATGCACTTGCATCTGCATAGGAAACAAAATTATTTAAGAAAATAATAAAAAAAAAAAATTAAAAAATTTAAGATACGGATGAAAACAAAATGAACAGACAACAGCTAATGCTTCATCCAATAATTCTAACTATTTTATAATCCGCCATTTAAACTTAATAAAAAAAAGACCCAATATCCCTATTAATTGATAATACTACCAGACAATCAAAATTTTTAAGCTTATCCGAAAATACAAATTAATGTGATCTAATCAGGTTTATTATAATATAACTATCTAATCAAGTTACAGTGCAAAGATTTATATAAGACCTGATTACACCAAAATAAATTATGAAAATGAAAGTGATCAAAAAAAGTATATGAACGCACTAAACAATAAAAAAAAAACAAATCAAAAAAAGATAATAGCTATGTTTTTCACAAATTCAAGTCGCGGTTGAATTTCGATTTAGAACAATAACATACTGCCCTTATCATCTCGAATCGAATATGAGTCGAAGTGATATGTCAATCGAACGTTTGCGTAAATTTTATCACCATTCGCGAGTAAATTTATTCGCTGTGCAAAAGTCCTTGCTAACTTAACACTCAAAAATTAAATATTTTATTAACATAAATTAAAATAAACCATCAAAATAAAAATGATTACAAGCTGGGATCTTTATTATGATGACGGATGGAATAATAGTGCTAGTGGCAACGAAAATTTCTCTTAGCAAATAAATTATAAATGTTATAGAAAAAAATATATATGTCCCATCAAAGCAGAAATGACTGAAAAAGAAAATAAATAGTTTCAATAAATAAAATAAATTTGTTAGAACTGGTTATCCATGCGTCATCTGATATGTCGATGGAATACATATTAAAATAGTTGAACTTAAGAAAGACATCAGGTAGGTATCTATATTTAAACAGGAAAGGATAAATCTCACAATATGAAAATAAAATGTATTGATGAATCTAGATGAATAGATAAATCTCTTTGATATCTCGTGTTGGAGGTCCTATGCATTTAACTCGGTCCCACAATACTTTTAATGTACTTTTATTATTTATTTTAACCAAATTTGCTGTACCCGTACTCTTCCATCAATTGCACCAGTGTATCAAACTGTTTTTTATTTGTTTTCTTAGAGCTGCAAATAATATCATAATTATTCATAAATTTTATAAATAATATTCTCACATTTTTTTGAATGTACCCTCCCTAAATATTTTTTTTTATTTTTGTTTTACGGTTGTCACTTAAATTTTTTATTCGACAAGTTGTCAAGCGTTCGCTTCGTTGATCATATGATTGCCTACTTAGTACTTATACGTACGATTCGAAAATCATGATAAGGAGATTATAACAAACAACAAAAACAAACTTACCTAAATCCACTTATTTAAATTTTTATTTGGATTTAGATTTGGATTTAGTTTTCTAGTTATTAATTATATTTAATTAATTATAGAGGAATCTAATATGTCAAAAATTGTGCATATCTATAATTATAATAAACAAGCATTTAAGGACATGCGCAGTAAGCATCTTCTCATTTTATCTCGCTTCTTCTTAATGAACTCTTAATATATAAATAAGTAGTATATGGAACCAGAAATGCGCAAAAAATTTCTATTTGGTTTTATAATATTCAAACTTTAAAAAATAAACTATATCCATTTTGTGTCATTCAACATATTATTATTTTTATATGTCCATAATTAAAGGAAATTTATTCTATTAAATTTTTTAAGTAACTGTTCGAAATTATTTTGTTCTATATTTTGGTCATTTGTAGTAATCATATAGTTTTGGTTAAAAATATGTATATTGCAGATACCTCCCTTGAATTACAAAAATGTTTTATTTTTAGTAATTTTATTAATTAAATGCCACTTACTGTAGCGAATTGGTCGATAATGATCGAAGCAAAATACAGTATATGAGGTAGCAAGATTTATATTTCCTAAATTAAATAAAACTTACTAATCTCCAAATTTTTATTAAAACATTGGTTCTGGTGGTTAAACAGTGGTTTCTACTCGTGAGAAATCTATGTCAGTACGTAAGTTACTGTTCTTTTAAAAACTATAAATTCAGCTTCAATTTGAATTATAATTGCTCAACAGGGGCACCTAGTATACATATATTTACATTGTAAATAAGGTAACATTGTTAAGTTATACGGTAAATAAATATGAAGTTAATAAAAAAAAGATATTCATCTTTAATTTCTGAAAATCAAATATTAAAAATAAAAAAAATCCTGCTCTAATTTTGAATGCTTCAATTCGAAAGCAATTCCACATCCGAGATGTTCAAACTATAAAAGATTTTTTCCGAACCGAATTCAAACCATCTCGGAATTTCCACTGTGAAAAGGTGAACACTTAATGCCTCTTGTTTTGTGCGATGGAATGACTTGAGAGGAGGAAGTGATTTTAATACCTATATAAACAAGTGTCAACACCAAGTAGATATCTATAAATAATAGAGTAAGTACTCCAACAATACGACGATGACCAAGTAGTATAAGGGATGAGGGTACATTTAAATGTCGCCTCTAAGACAAATGGCCATAAGAATATTGTTGAAAGAACTTAAAGCAGCTTTTGGCGCATTTGAAAATATTTATTAATAACTTGAATAAATTTCCAAAATTAATAGTTGTAACTACCCCCATCTCTAAACTATATTCATAAAATCTAAAATTTATACTTATACCTGATTGAATCTTTACGTGGATTATTTATATGATAAAATACATGTTTGAAGATATTAAAAAATACATACTTAATCTTTTCACGAATTAAATAAAACCATTGATTAAGAATACTATAAAGTAGATAGCCAATTTAGAATCAAAGATAAAATAAATAATAATTATTTAAAAATAAATTCATAAAATCAAAATTAAATAAAATTTTATAAGCGAATAAAATCAATAGAATATTGTAAATAAAATGTTATACATCCATGTTAACAAATGTAAATTTATCAAGCATCAAAATAAATATCCTTAAAAAACAAAATATGTTTGTACATATATGTGAATTGAAATTGATACATTTATATTCGTGCATAATTCATAATTCATAATTCATAATTCATAATTCATAATTACAACAATAAAGGATGACGAAAATTTCTTAAGAACTTTTTTATGTTTCACTTTAGTTTTCAAATTACAAAACAGGAAATCACAAAATTTTCCCAATAAAAAAAAAAACAATTTAAGTGTATATTTTATAGAGACGTCAAGAAGACTAGACTTTTTAATGTATGTATGTCATTTTTCAAATGTATTTAAATTGTTATAAATTACAAATTCAAATTGGGGTAGTTTTTTTCTGTTTTCTCATTTTAAGGAAAATATGGTTAGAATTCCATATTTTGAGAAAAATTTTCACAATTTTCAATTTAAGTCTTTTTGATTTTTCTCCCAACACTAACAACAAATATAAAATGAAACGGAAATTATTTACATGTACGAAACTAAACTAAGAAGGAAGGTAGGAAGGTGGTAACTTCCACCGCCAATCAAGATTGTATTTTATTGATTTATTTGTGTTTTTTTATATGTACAGCCCTCAACAGGCCCTTTCAAGAGTGAGCCTATTATTTTTTAATTGTCATTTATTTATTCCAAATGACACAAACTAAGGGGGGATCAAGTCGAAAAATCTATAAAGTGTTTTATTTTGTTTTGCTCGGGAATCGAACCTGGAACCCTTCGGTTAAAAGGCAGACGCTCTATCTACTGCGCCACCTAGCGTGTTATTATATTTTATTTTAATATTATTATTTTTTTTTAAAGCATAAGTACATTTATATAACAGTATAGAACATTTATGTTAGGTACTGAAGTTTTCAAATATGTATGTATGTGTAACTGCAAAACTTACTTATTGTTTTTTTTTTATTATTAATATTATTTAGTTTTATTTATTAAAATATTTAAAAAAAACTTTGAATGTCATTTTTTTTACTTAATACGATTTTTATAAATAATTATATCTAAATTTCTGTAATTTCTTTTTCAGATTTATTTTATTATTTAGATGCAAAAAAATGTTATGTTTGTGGACCAAGTCCTCATGAATTATTAGAAAATCTAAATTTTACTTTAACATCCAATAATTGTACTGATTTAGATAATCTATGGAATTTAAGAAAAGATATTTTGGCACGTGAAATGTTTGCTAAGGATTGTCCAGAAGAATATAAAAGTTGTTTGTTGCAAAAAGATGGCAAGTTTAAAATTTATTCAGTACATATTCATAAAATTATAATAAATTTTTGATAATTTTTTTTTTTTTATTATTATAATTCACAGCTAATCGTAAACTTACAATAAGAACATGTGAAAAATTTGAATTAAATGATTGTCAAAAAGCCAATAACATCACTTACTGTTATTGTACTAAAGATTATTGCAATAATGAAAATGTTCCTGATCAACCACAAATTTTAACATCAAAAGATAGACGACAACAATATCATTCCATATCAGATGAAATCAATGATGATGAAGATTTAAATGATGATGAAGATGGTTCCGGTTCAAAGGAAAATATTCATAAGGGAAATTCTGGTGTAAATACAAAACCTACACATAAATCAAAACCTAAAAATTCTGCTGCATCTGATTCTTCATCATTACTTAAACATAATAAATTTCCATTTTTCGATATTTTATCTTATTTAATTTTTGTAATTTTAAATAATTATAATAATATTAGAATATCTCAATAATGTAAAATATAACACTTGAAATATTTAGAGATTCTTAAAATCATTCAGAAAACATTCCATACAAGAATATTAATTAAATTAGAATACCCTGCAAAAATTGCTTTGTATAGTAGATTTTTGATTCCACAAAAAAAAAAAAAAAACAAAACAAAAAATTAAAAATGTAAAAATATTCGATTTTCAAAATATATAAATCTTAATTTTAATATGTATTAATAAAAAGATAAACGCTTGTAATTGTATGCCAAAGAATTTTAATTAAAAACAAAAAATAAAAAAAAAGTGAAGAAAAATAAAAAAATATAAAATTTAAAGAAAAAAAAACTTACCATCAAAGAATACATCTTGATAGTGTATAAATTCTTTTTCTAGATTTTCTTTTTCTTTTTGTTCCCAATTGTCTTTCATTGCTTCATATTTTGTGCGAACACTTGCTTCAAGACTGCTCATACTACCGCTAGGAGCTGCTAAATCATCACTACCGCTAGGAACTGTTAAATTCGGCTATAGCAAAAAAAAAGAAATTTAATACATGTGAAAATTCCTTAATTTACTACTAAATATGTTCTATTTAATAAATTAATTACTTACAATTGTTTCTCTTGGTTGAATATTTTTCGCTAATTCAGTATCTCTTTGTTTACAAAATACAAAGTCTTTTCGCAAGCATTTTCTTGTTCTACCAAGGCAATCAGTATATTCCACCCTTCAAAAAGTAATAAATAAAGAAGTTATTATAATTGTTGATGATTCAATTAAATAACAACATACCAATCGTTTCCTTTTTCTGATGCTTCATATTTATTATTAACACAATCGTCCTTGTCTCCTAAACTCATTTCATATTTTTCTTTACTGTAATCTAATGTATTTTTTTGATTTACTTCATCAATTTCATCATCATAATCAAATGAACAATTTGGATTATCCTCTTGTTTTTTCCTATTAAATAAAACAAGACAATTGTCATCAGAATTTAAGCTTCCACCTGACGCTACCATTTTATCATAAAATTTAGCTTTAGCTTGTAAGACACGTTTAGCCTTTTCTAAGGCTGCACTATCTTCATATTCAGTATAATTTTTCTTTTGTAGACTTTCCTTAGGTTTATTTTCTAATTTCTCTTTTTGAACTTTTGGTCTTTCTTCCGGCTTCTTAGGTACAAATTTATCAATTGGTTTATCTATTTTTGCTTTTCTTACTTCTTCCTGTTTTCGTAGTAATTCAGCTTTTAAACGATCCAACTAAAATTATAAAATTAAAACGAAAAATTATTTAAACAAATTTTCAAAATTTTGTACCCCATTGTAATGATTTTCAATAATGTATCAAAAGTATGGTTAAAATCAAATAAAAATATGTAAACTTACCGACGTCATATTAACATCTATTTTTTTCTTAGTATCGTTCATCTTTAAATAATTATATTCTTATAAAAAATCAGCAAAAACTAACAAGAAATTAGTTTCAGTGCTTAATTTGCAAATTATAAACAAATATATTTTAAACAAAAACAAAGTGGTTATCAAAATCATATGCTTTTTATCCAAGTTTTTTTAGATTTCGAAAATTGATAAAGTGACATCTACTGGAATTATGTTAAATCATTTTTAGTTTAACATATTATGTACATGTAGTTATTCCATAATGTTAGGCAGTTTGTTGTTGCAACTTGCAATTGACTACATATATTTATTATATTTATACATATATATTGTATTATTTTCTCATTCTTTAAATGAAATAGATTGCGTGTTATCAATCAAAATTTCAATTCGAAATGAAAATTTTTACACTATTCAATACATATTAATAGAGAACTTTAAAAATTGTTAACGTAACAGCATTTAATAGCGAGTTGATTCGTCTAATGAGTAATGACGAATGTTCGATGTTGAACTGTAAGACAAGTACTTCAACTTGTATTGTAATTGTAATATGGAATTAAATATAAACTTGATTGCGTTAAAAAATTTATATGCAGTAAATAGTTCAACGAATTAACACCAGTTTTACAGTTACAGCTGAATTTACTATTTTACCAATAGTGGAGATTGGAGAGTGGAAGTGGAACAGTCCTATCCAAACCTACCTAACCTATATCATTTATGAATTATTTATTTGTTTTTTTTTTTTATTCAATCAATTCTGACTTTTTAAGTTTCAGCAGTGGCCAGTGTGTCATTTCGTTAGTTATATGTTGTGAATTGAATTTTATCGTGTTTTAATGAAAAACAAACATTCCTATTGTATTATTTTCGGATTTATAAGGATTAAATAAAATTTCGATATTTAAATATACCAGAAAAGCTGATTGAATATAAAAGGCACTCTAAACTGCAATCAAAACACAAATTATATATAATGGCACGAATATTATTTTTGCATCCCGATTTGGGTATTGGTGGTGCTGAACGTCTTGTTGTTGATGCAGCTTTAGCTTTACAACGTAAAGGTCATCTTGTTAGTATTTTAACAAATCACCATGATAAAAATCATTGCTTTCAAGAAACTCGAAATGGTTCAATACAGGTTGAAACAGTTGGTGATTGGTTACCACGTAAGGTATTTGGTGGTCTATATGCATTCTGTGCTTATTTCAGAATGATATACGCAGCAATATACACTAGTTTGATATTTTCTAGGCGAAAAGATATTGATCTTATTTTTTGTGATCAAATTTCAATAGGAATTCCAATTTTACGATTAGCTAAAGGTAAGCCAGAAATAATATTTTACTGCCATTTCCCAGATCAATTACTTTCCCAGAAAGGTGGTTTAATTAAAACAGCTTATCGAACACCATTAAATTACCTTGAAGAAGTAACAACCGGAAAAGCTGATAGAGTACTGGTAAATAGTAAATTTACTAGAAGCATTTTTCGAAAAACATTCAAACGATTAGAAGTAACACCAGATGTTTTATATCCATCATTAAATACCGATTTTTTTGATAATACCATTGTAAAAGATGACGAAATCGATTTAAAGCTTCCAAAAGATGCATTCATTTATTTATCAATAAATCGTTATGAAAGAAAAAAAAATTTAGCTTTAGCTATAAAATCATTTAATCAATTACAAGCAGTTCTTAATCCACCTGAATGGAATAAATGTTTTCTAATTATGGCAGGTGGATATGACCAACGTGTCAATGAAAATGTTGAACATTTTCTGGAATTAGAGGAATTAGCTCGGGAATTAGGTGTTATAAATAAAATTATGTTTTTACGCTCACCATCCGATACCGAGAAAATATTTTTGCTAAAAATATCAAACTGCTTGCTATATACTCCAGAAAATGAACATTTTGGAATAGTTCCCTTAGAAGCAATGTATATGAGAAGGCCAGTTATTGCAGCTAATAGTGGTGGACCAACAGAAACTATAATTCATGAATCAACTGGATTATTATGTGATCAAAATAAAATGTCTTTCGCAAAAGCAATGATAAGATTAATAAGAGATCGTGCTCTAACGGAACGTATGGGGGAAATGGGACGAAAACGTGTACAACAACAATTTTCATTTGAAGCTTTTACTGAAAAATTAAACTCTATCGTTGTTGAATGTATTACAATTGGCCCTCTAAATTCACACATATCGAATTTAAGTAATGAGTTAAATATTTTAAATCAGAAAAAGGATTAGTTTTAGTTTGAATATAAATTGCAGCTTGAAAATTTAAATAGAATGTTAATGTAAATCTTGATTTCCTATTGTTTATTTCAATGTTTTTACAAAAAGATTAACAATTAAATACTAAAGTATTTAAAATAAATATGTGATTAAATTATATTTTTTTTTTCTGTTTCAATAAAATAAAATAATTTAATATTAAAAAATTCTTCATCATTTCAATATTTTTTTACGTCTGTTATATTATTTGTAAAAATATTTTTAGAACTCATTATATAGTCATCTGATTCTAAATCTTGTCTTGCATCTATTACATCAAATTGTAAATTATATTGTTGATCAAATCCTATATAGCCATCAGATAACATATAAAGTGTGTATATGACACGACCTTTATTAGGCGGTGGTGTGAATAATATTTGATGACTACTTCTATTATTTCGATAACCAATACGTTTTAAAGCTATCATTTCACCATTTGCAACACAACCTAGTGTTAAGAACCATCCTTCATCTTTACCTTTCGGAAATTTGGGACTGTAAATTTTTGTGTCTTTTCTGAGTCCTAAGCGAAACAAATTTACATTGAGCGTATATTCCTAAAAGAATTTCCCGTTATTTTTAAATATAAGTTAAAAAAATAGGAACTCACTTCTGATGCATGAACTTCCATCCAATTATCTCTCCAATTCTTGGTAACATCTGGAATTATTTCTATAGGACGATTGATTTCCATTTGATCTTTATATGAACCACGAATAGAAATTTCAACATTTAACGTTGGCATATCACATAGAACTTTGTAAATTTGTTCAATTTCAGGTTCAGAAAATTTTTCTCTTAATGGACCCGCTAATTTCTCATATTTGTTATAACATAATTCTTTTAAAAAAGGAAGTGCTAATGCTGGATAATTATGCTTTATATTATTGAAAACATCACAATTAAATTCGTCTACATGTGGTAATGTTAAAATTTCTGGTTCATCATACCAATGAGCTTGAATTACGGATTGCATAATCATTTGAATTTGTAATGTTGTACCTAGCCAACCTTTTTCACCAGCAACATCAATCATCGCCTAGGAAAATTAAAAAAAATATATATAAAATTTTATATCAAAACCTTGTACTTTTTGTGAAATAAATTTGTGGTTAATAAATGTTAACTGTTGAAATTATTCACGAGTATGAACTATCAATTACAAACTATTAGTAATTCATTTATCATTGGATTGGAAAATTTTTAATTAAAAATATTCACCACAACTATTTTCATTTTTTTTATTTTGTTATTGTTAACTGATTACTTAAGATAAATATTAGAATAATTTTATATGGTAATTTTTTTTTTCTATTTTCCTGAATTTATGATAAAATCAAAATCTACTAAGGTTCAAAACTTACTTGTAGAACACGAATTGATTGATCAAGAACTGATTTTGTATCTGTCAGATAATCTGAATTTGGTAATGGTAAATGCGAGAAATGGGCTTGCATCAATAGGAATGTCTTAGTATGTGGAGAATCATATGTCAATGGATCAACTTTTATTCGACATAATTTAGCTAGTTCGCTGAAATCAATTAAAAAATTATTAAACAAAATTTATAAAAAAACTAATGTTCAAAATCTTACGCATTATAAATATCTTCATTATGTCGAACAGGTTGTTGACTAAATTCATTTGCATCACACATGCAACGTAAAACATCTTCCAATTTCATTTCGAATTGTAATGAATTTGCAAAATGTTTCATTGTTTGATGTGATATATAGTAATACGAAGCTATTCTTCCCATTGAAGTAGGATATAAAAAGCGATCATCCACTTGTAAACAACCTGAATCTTCTAAAACATTACTAACTTGTTCAACTAATCCAGATAAAAATTGATTAACATCTTTTGGTTCAATACTTTCTAAATTATAATATGTTGGATTTCTAAGTAGACGCCTAAAAAAATATGTCCACGTAAAATAATCTAAAACACCTTGTTTCGTTTGTACAGTTCCGGCTACAATTTCAGCATTAATATGATCTGGTAATACTTCGAGAAGACTTGATTCAACAGGGAACGGATCATATAAGAATTTTTTATAAAAATTCTTTTTAACATCATGTACTAAAACAACAGCAACTCCTTCATTTCCAAATTGTGGGCGACCAGCACGTCCCATCATTTGTAGTACATCCGTGATTGGCATATCAACGTAACGTTTTTGTTTACCATCATAATATTCAGTGCCTAAAATATTTTGATCATTAATTTTTAATAATAACTTTACAATCTACATTTATAGCTCACCTTTAATCACAACTAAATGAGCAGGTAGATTTACACCCCATGCTAATGTTGCTGTAGCTATAAGAATTTGAATTTTTCTATGTAAAAATAATTCTTCGCACGTCTTTCTATCTTTCTCTGTCAACCCGGCATGATGCATACCAATACCAAATGCTAAAGTTAATTTCAGATTTACATCTTTAATATTTATCAAAATTTGTTCCATTTCGTCTTCTGGGATGTGTAAAAATTGTTTTGGGTTATCTTCTCCTGCCAAAAATGCTATTAAATCCAAGGCAGTTAGCCTAGTTTGACGACGTGAAGACACAAATATTAAAGCTGGTGTACAAGGTGAATATTGACGAATTGCTTGGAAAGTTGGACGATTCATTGTAGCCATTCTTGGGCAATAGTGTTTACCTGGAAACCCACTTATATGAACTGACAATGGAACTGGTCTGACAGATGGCTTAAAGTTATATAATCCCATTTCAGTAATACCCAACCAGTTTGCCAAGTCTCTAGCATTGGCTAATGCTGTTGACAATCCTATAATTCTCAAAGTTCGAGATGTATGTGATGCTATGAAATTTGTTCGAGAAACTATAACTTCTAAAACCGGTCCACGATCTTCTCCCAAAAGATGAATTTCATCAATGACAATTAAAGCTACATCACGTACATAATCTCTTGTTTGCCAAGATCTACTAATACCATCCCATTTTTCTGGTGTTGTTACAATTACAGTAGAATCTCTAATTGCTTTTATATCTGGTGTAACATCTCCAGTTAATTCAACAACTTTTTTCCCTAATTTTTGTTCTAGACGAATTTTCCAGTCATCAATACGTTCACGAACCAAAGCTTTCAATGGAGCTATATAAACAATTTTTCCTTTTGGATATTTATCAAATACTCTGAAAATAGCTATTTCAGCAGCGATAGTTTTTCCAGAACCTGTTGGAGCTCCAAGGAGAACATTATTATCAGAATGATATAAACAATGGAAGATTTGAGTTTGAATTGGATTAAAATGAGTGAATGGATACAAAGATTCATATTGCTTGTTATTTAATACAGAAAGTGGAAGTGGTTGTAGAGGTAACAATTCAGTGTGAGGAGGATGAATTTCTGGAAGTATTAAATGTTGAAAGCTTAACGCTGCTGATTCATAAGAACCAATCCAAGTATCGCTTGTTACTCGAATTATGTATTGCGAAGGTAACGGATCTTTCAAAGGAATCGTCATAACTAATTCTTGAGCATCTTTTAACACAACAGATTTCTTTGTTAATTGAAAATATTCAGAATGATATATTAAATTACTCTCTGTATCTTCAATCCATAACCAAAATGGTAAGGAATGCTTTCCATGCACTCGATCATTCCATTTAAAGTTGGCTGTAATAAATATTCTAATTCTTAAAACAGTTCTTGTAATTGGCTGTAAATTAGCTTCAATTCCAACCATTGGAAATTCATGTGCGCATTTGGATACTAATGTGCCGTATCGTTGATTTCTTAAAAATAATCCAATTTCTTTATAGTCCATTTCTCTTAAGGCTAATATACTTATTCCTCTATTTTCAATTTTTTCTATAATTTCGTGTCCCAAGCATGTGAACTGCCTTAAAGGAGTTTCATGCTCCCACATTTGTTTCTCAAACATCTTACTTATAGCAAGAATTCTTCCAGTTAATACGGCATCATTATTTCTTAATACAATTGTAAATAAAGCCCTTGCGATTCGAACAGCATTTTGAGTTATATATGACATATCAGATATCAGTGAAAATGATTTACAAAATCCACGTGACAAATATGTTTGCATTAAAATATTAACTTTACCGTGAACATTTTCACTACCACCTTGTACAGGAACTTCGCAGTAAATATGAGTTAATTCATCTAGTTCGTCAAGTTCATCATCACGCACTTTCAATTGTTGAAACTCGTGTGCTTGGGACATCATTGCTATAATTTGACCCTCATTCATAAATGGAATAATTAATTCATTGAATATTTCTACAGTATCATATTTAATATAAAAGTGTGACGCAGTTCGACCTAAATCAGTCACATTTAAGTCACCAGTTCTTTCATTGAAACGTATCATTTTTGCCTAAAATTGAAAAAAAAACTTACAGACTAGTTATTAAAAAAATTTATATTTTAAAAAATGTGTACCTTATCTAAACTCATTGCAGCTGCTTTAATTAATTCTCTTCTCTTCATTTCTAAACTTGGATCCCTTTGAACATCAATATAATTTAAACCATAAACTTGCGGATTTATTCTCATACGTACAAACAAATATGTATAACTAAGCCATTCTATTGCTTCATCAATATTAGAAATTGTGCCTAGTGTTATTTCAGCATTGAGATTATCAGCCAAACATTGAATAAAATTTGATTCAATAGGAAATTGATTTGTCAATAACGATAAATAATGATTTAATTTATCATGCGCGGTAATAATGGTTCCAGAACCACTTTTATCAAATTGAGGTCTTCCAGCACGACCAAATATTTGTAAAACATCTAAGATTCCTAAATCAACAAATGAACCATGTTTTGAATCATAAATTTCGGTTCCTTTAATAATAACAGCATGTGCCGGAAGATTTACACCCCAAGCTAGGGTTGCTGTACAAACAAGAACACGAATTTGCCCTTCAGCGAAAAATTTCTCCACCATATTACGATCAGTTCTCAACATACCAGCATGATGCATTGCAACACCACTTTGAAATAACTCAACCAGTTGTTTATTACGACTTTTAGATATAGCTTTTTGAGCCAAACCTAATTGAGAGGATTCCTCTGGTACAAACAAACCCATTTGACCTTTTTGTTGTGCCATTTCCCTTAGTACAGTTGCTGTTCTTGTTGTGGCATTTCTAGCGTGAACAAATACCATAACTTGATGTTTTTGTCTTAGAAAATCTACACATTTATCATAACAAATTTGATCCATTTCACCAAGTTGTTGCAATGGTTTTAAAGACTTAACTCCAATAAATGTCGTACTTAAGGGAACAGGTCGAAATCTTGAATCAAAATAAAATAAGCCCTTCATAGGATTTACTCTTAAAAAACGAGCAACATCAATATAATTTGGTAATGTAGCAGATAAACCAATTATTCTAATCATGCTTTGAGATGATTCGACTAATCGAAGTGTTCTTGCAACTAATGCTTCAACTACAGGGCCACGTTCGCCGTGCAATAAATGTACTTCATCAATAATTAACAATTTCACTAAGCTAATTAATGCAACGTCACCAGCACCTTTTCTAGTAACAACATCCCATTTTTCAGGAGTTGTGACCAACATTTGAGTTTGTTGTATTTCAGTTTTTGATAGTTGCATATCTCCCGTCAATTCTCTCACAATAATATCAAGAGACTTTAAACGTCTTGAAAAATTTTCAACCATTTCTGCAGCTAATGCTTTCATAGGTGCAACGTATACTATTTTAAATTGATCTCTATGAATTACACCTTGATCCGCAAATGATCTTATTGTATTAACTACAGCTAACATTGCTACATTGGTTTTTCCAGCACCAGTCGGAGCGCATACTAACATATTTTCATTACTATGATAAGCTACTGGATAAACAACGGATTGTATTCGATTTAGTTCTTTTATGTTTTGGAAACATATTTGACCTATATCATCTAGTGCTGAAATTTGAACCCGATTATTGCCAACACTTAACGGTGGCGGATCAGTAGCTGGAATTTTAACTTCTTCATAGGTTTTCGTATCGTTCCGTACAACATTTTCGGGTAAAACCAATTTATTTCCAGCTATGAATGCAACATGTTGTTTAGCTTCCAATTGAGAATCAAATACATAAGGATATTTTACTCTTACTGGGACAATTTGAGCCATCCGCTCAGCAACTAATTTTTCTTCATTTTCCTTAAAAAGTGGTTGACGTTGAGTTGTCAATAACAGATTTTGCTGATGTTGTAATCGTAATTTTACCGGATTAATTGCGTCACTAACATCTTCTTCTAAGTCTTTTGCAACATTGTTAATTAGTCTATTCAATTTTTTTTCATCTTTGCGAACTTGTTTTTTTAATTGTCTTTCTTGCTCTGATTGAACAACGACAGTAGCTACTGGAGGTGGTCCTTGTTTAGTAGTTTTTTGAATATTTTTCAGTTGTTCTTTGGATTTTATCATTGATCTTAATTTTGTCTTTTTCTCGTCATTTTCAAATTTTTCGATTACTACATTTCTATTTTGCAAAATATCTTCAATTAATTCGAATTTATCGAATCCTGAAATATTCAAATTAAAGCAAATATAACATAATATTTTTTGTACCAACTTACCTAGAAACTCGAACAAATCATTTTGTAACTCATCATTTGTTTTTTTTGATTTAAGTACCTCAATCAAACTATCTATTAGATCTTTATTAATATGTTTAACAAACCAAAATCTACTATATTTATCAGCACTTTCCTTGTTGGAAGCCTGTCCATTAGTATCATTTTCTTTTGAATCATATTTCATTGAGAATGTGAGTGCCGTTTTAGATCTTGTAGATAAATTTGGTGAAAAGTTTTGTAAAAGTTCCAGTGAAACATTATCAACGTCATTATTAGCAAAATCTACTGATATTTGTTCACCCCAAAATAAAGTACAAAAATCATTTTTTGGAGCACTGCTACTCAAATCTGCAATTTCATTAGACACCATTTCTATATATTTTTTAGACTCGTCGTTCAACAATGAACTTATTTCACAAACAATTGAACACATTCTATTAGCTAATTGTGGTAAAACATTTCCGAACATATTTTTTAATATATTTAAATGTTTATTCATAACAATTCGAACATCTAAAAATAATTTTAAGATAAATATTGTAGCATCATTAATTACTTCAGAATTTTCATCATTTCCAATTATTTCACGTGTCATAATCCACAACTTTTGTAAATTTTCAATAATTTTTTTGGCATCTTCTTCCCTTTGCGTGCTTTGTGTTATAGAATCTTTCAGCTTCTTCCAGCAAATTGCTCTAAGAAAATAAAAAATTATGTATTAAAATTTAATTTTTCGTATTAAAATTACTTCTTATTCTCTTTCGATCGCCAAAGTTGTAAACTTATACGTTCCTCATTAGTGAGCTTCAAATTTCGGTTTATCTCTAAGTCTGTGTTCACTCTAAGTGCTCTTGATAATCTTGGGAATGCCAACATATTTATTACAAATCTTATACGATGACCAGACAACACTCTTTAAACTGCAGGTTGCAGCATAAATTTATTTTGGTATATTATTTGTAATTATTTGAATATTCAAATTGTAGTTCCACCAACTTAATGAATTTTAAGCTCCTTCCCTTTCTAGATAGATAACGCGTCAACGCGATAAGGTATTAAATAAACTGTATATTTTTATTTTTTTATACACAATTTGCAAATAAGCAAATATAGGAAAGGAATTCCCCTTGTGAAACTTTTTAGCTGTCAAGAATTAATTACATGAGCAAATTGACACTCAGCAAACCACTTGTTTTTAGACAGTCTTGACTGGTTTTGACGATTCTCGATAATAATTCCTTGTTTCTTCTGCAAATCCTGTGAATAAAAATCAAAACACTTGCAGTTGTCAGCTGATTTCATTTGAGTTATTCAGTATTTGTTTTGATTTTAATATTCGTATGTGCACTTATTTCGTTCGTATTGAATAGATTGATAAGGAAAAAGTGGATTGCAAAACTTTATTCCTTACCATTATTTTAAAATTTTTAAAAAAAATTTAAGTTTTCCGTTTAGAGTTGCAATTTTTAAGTAAAATTGTTAGTTAAAAGCTAAGCTAATACAATGGAACAGGATGAAGAAGACTACTGGAATACTTCGGCAACGAAGGCTTTTAGTTTTGATGAAAAAGATGACGTAAGCAAGTTTATCAAATGCTCATTAAATGGATTAATTAAAAAATAATTATTTATAGTTTTTATTACCCTCATCGTCTCTTGGTAAAAGTCGCTTAATAGCAGATGACAATGTATCCGAAATAAGCGCAGAGGAAAGTGTTCCTTATGCTGAGGAATTTCAATTAAATAAATATATTTCAGATGAAAACTTAAGAATGCGTAATAAATTTCAATTAATCAGTTTTTTTTAACAAGTTCACACTATCATTCTACAGTAATTGAAGAACAATCATTAAACCCAGAACAATTAAAAAAGGGTATATCAGGTGAAGAAGAATTGCGATACTTGAGAAGGAAGGTTCAGGAAACAATATATCCACCACCACCTGAAGTTACAGCTAAAAATTTACTATTTGGTAGAAAGTGTTCGTTAGAGGTATACAGAGCTTTGGAAGATAAAACTGCTCTATTAGATGAAGTTATTTCCACAGGGAATGGTGGCGCCATTTTAGGAGTGAGTTTAAATAATTTATAATTTTGAAACATATATTTCTATTAATATAAAATAAAAACATTTAACATTATTTCAGGTTGTAATATTTTTAGAGAAAACTTTAAATAAAAAAATATTTAATAAAATTTTAATGGAGCGTTCGGACGCGGCTGATCATTATTTAAATTATTTGGAATCCAAAATGAAAATTTCTGAAGCAAGTGATATTTTAACGTAAGCTAAACCAAATTCGTGTAAAACTAAATATATTCTGATAATTCTAAATCTGTTTTAGTATGCTTGGACGTGATTTAGATGCAGCTGTAATTGTGCCTATTAAAATATTAAAGTTTATTTCTAATAAGTTTTCAATTTCAGATGTTGCAGTTCAAATTTGCAATGAAAATGTATCCTGATCCACAGGCACAAAGACAGAAATTAAAACGTGTTTATTGTGATTATTTTACGCAACCTGGCATCAATACACAATTAGCTCAATTTGTTAGCAACGCCTTAAATCTTTTAGGTATTTTTATATTATATGCACATTTTTTCCATTATTAATATTTATTGGTGCAGAATGGCAACTGGTAGAAAAAGCTAAAGGTATTCCAAATACTGAAACTTTAGTAGGAAGTACACCTGTTGAAACTCTATACTATGCATGTTCAAAACATAATTGGAATGATCCGAATACAAATGATAGTACAAATCCTTTAAAATTTATAAATGATTTTCAAATTAGCCGAAGTTTATTTGAATGGACTGCTATAAATGAGAGAGGAAAAGCTAAAGCATATTTAGATTTGGAAAAAATATTTGAAAAGGCAGTACGTAGTATCATTGATTAAGATTAATATTCTTAATTAATAGTAATGCCGATACCATTTTTCGTTTATTTTTACATTTATTTTTTAGAGCTGGACTTCTTTAATAACAAAACCATTTCAAATTAATATACCATTGGATTTGGTCATAACTAGATTATATAATTTAGAAGCTCCAGCACCAGTTTTACAAAGGTAAATTTTCTGTAATTCATAAAATATATAATAATATTAAATACATATATAATTTTCCTCGTAAGTTTTTTAGCGAAAATGAGTGATTCAAAAGATCGTTTAGAATTAGCAAAAGATGTAAATTGTGCTAAAGGTATAATTGATGCTTTAGTTGCCTTAAAAGATAAAGACGAGTTGCAAAAATATTTAAATTCTTTGCCAGAAGGTTCTGAAGAACGTTTTTATGGAGAGAATTCTTTAAAATCAGTTGTAAGTTTATATAAGAACATGAAAAAATAATTGTAAAATTTTTCTTACTATTATTATTTTCAGAGCAAAAAATGGCCTATAGAAAATTTGCCGTTAATGAAGAAATAAAACCGAAATGTAATTAAAAATATTAATATTTTAGATTTTAAACACCTTTAAAAATTATTTCTCAACTAATGTGCTCTCTATATGCTTACCATCAAACAAGGCCTATGTGCATATGTACACATACAAAACAGAATTACATATATATATATATAAATTAGTGCAAAATATTAAAATTAAATGTTGGTAAATTTATATTTTTATAAAGTCAATAAAAGTAATTAAATATTGTTAAAAATTAGCTTTACATTTTCAATTTTTTTCACACTTGCCAATCAAAAGGGTGATTATGTATAACAAAGAAAATGATAAAAAATAACGATAATCGTTAACACAGATTTTTCAGGTATTGAATTTAATATTGTATTATTAAAATTCGTTTGAAACGAAACATGGAATTTTAAATTTGGGATATTTAGACAAAGAATAACCTAAATACAAGTTAAACAAAATTTTAGAGAATCAATTTTGCTTATAAAATAACTATAAAATTATTTGGTTAACTTAACAGGCGAGTATGTAGTTACTTAAAATGTAACTTAGGTTCTTAGTTTCCTAAAAGTAGTGATTCACTTTGTTCTTAATATTTTTATTTAAGAAATTTTCCATCTTTCCAAAATTCTAGTACCTTTAGTATTTTAAGCGCAAGAATAGATGAAAAGCCAACCGTTACTATTTCCTAAGTTTTAATTGTATCGAAATAACAAAATTTAAGTTATATTTTGAAAAATAAAAATGCGGTTTTTATATTTCAAGTAAAAAACTATTTTATATTTTTTAAATATAGCATTATTTTTTTTTTAATTTCACATAAAAATTTATCCATTTTCACATAAAAATTTAAAATATATAATTAATTTTTTAATATGTCATTCAATTTTCTTTTTAGTGCTATTTAAAATTATAAAAGAAACGATAAGACAATAATGTACAATGTGCACTACATACTATAATAAAAAAATTTAAAAACTTTTTGGATTAAAATTAGAATGACTTTAATTTAAATTGTATATTTTTTCAGTTCAATTTAATTTAATAAAGTTTTTGGAATATAATATTTTGATTCTAGGAATAGAACTAACTACATATTAACATGGCATATTAATATACATATAGCTATATGCATATATATATTTTTGAAAATTTTGATCAACAAAATTAGATTTACAATTGATAGATTACAATAACAGTTGCATGAACAGTATTATACTTTACTACTTTTAATTTACGTTATAATTTTTTAAATTATTTTATGAATATCTACATTTAAAACAAAAGACTACTCTACATTAGTCTTTGTTTTTTTTTTTTGTTTTTTTTTTTCGTATTATTATAAAATATTATATCTGAAATGAATGTCATTCTTCAACTACATGTCCCAGTGACTGTCCAACAAGTATTTTTTGACCAGGTTGTAGGTTAAATTTAAAATTGTTCGGCGCTTCAAAAATTAAAACAATTGTACTTCCCATATTAAATTGTCCAACTAATTCACCTTTTCCTAATTTTATTGAACTTGTAATTTTATATTCATCATAAGTTTTTGTTTTTAAATGTCCTGGTTTTAAACCTAAATATTTATTTGTTTTTAATTCTTCATCGAAATATATTTGAACAGAACCAACATTTGTTGCACCTTAAGTAGAGAAATTTTACATACATTTGTTTTAATTACTTATTTTTATTGATTTTTACACTTACCAACAGCAGTAAAACTAAAGAAGCCATATTTCCAACTTCCTATATATGTAGCACGTTCATTTAAGCAAAATAATCCAGGTAACCATTGCGCTATTTTTGGATTTACTGATAATAATTCACCATGAAAATGTCTACGTAATATTGGCTCCCATTGAGCTGGCGAATGAAATCTATGATAATCACCGGGGGCTAAATAAATTATGCATTGGTACAAAGATGTTTTCTACAATTAATTTATTATTATTATTATTTATAATTAAAAACATTATTAGATATTATATTACATACATCTGACTTATCATGTTTAATATTTGATAAATAAGAATTTAATTCTTGGTCATTATCAATCCAACTTTCTGGACCTAAGAACGATTCTATTCTATATGTGACACCTTTAACCTAAAACAAAAAATAAAGAATATTTACATAAATATTTGTTTAGTTATATTTGTCAATCAATGATGCATATTTCGTATCAAATATAATAATGTACATTCATAAAATTTTTTGTATTTATATAATATGTATATTAAGTTACCTGTTCAATTTGTGAATTTGATGCCGATCCAAAATGTAGAACTCTTCCATCAGCTGGTGATACTAAATGTGATTCACAATCAACTAATCGAACCCCTTCTTTCAACGATCTTGTAAAAAATTGTGATAAACTTCGGTAATCCCTACATTAATTCAGATATTTACAAAAAAAAATTAATGTTATTAAAATTCATTGGAATTATCATCTTCAATACAAATATAATTTTATTATTGTCTTCTATAAATTGTAGTAGTGCTTTTTAAATTATTTTATTTTTAAAGTGGTTTTCAATAGTTAAAATTATTATTTATATTATTATAATCTATTGAATATGGTAGTGATTACTGAGAAAACCTATTTAAATATCATATTAACTAATTATATAATTAGGTTCTATGAAAACTATTATGTAAACTACTTTCATGCATATAATGTATAATTTAATTAATTTATACTATTTAATATGTATACATCTATATTTTTAAATTTATATTCATAATAAATGTATAATATTTTTTTATACATATAATATTATATATATAAAGAATTATATTAAATTTTTTTTAATTAATTTAGAACAACAAAAATTGTTGAAAAAACTCAGGAGAACCCAGATTTTTTGAGCATCAGATCCTAAAATTTAATTCTTAATATCTAAAAAAATTTAATAAATTTTTATGTTTCTATTTTTAAAAAAATAATTAAATATGTAAATATATATGTGTATGTATTTGAATATGACACAATATGAAATATTATATGAAAATAATCAAAAGTTAAACTGTTAATTACGGAAATGCTTAATTAAAATGTAAATGAGATGCAAAAATTTTAAAAATTTCTTTAGTTAAAATTTTTATTCAAAATTTATATATACATTTATTATCAAAGAACATATAATAACTAATTCTATGTTCTTTGGTATTATGTAAGAAGTATTTTTGTAAATCTTAATTTTATTTTCATGAAGCCAATTTATTACTACTTATTTTTATTTTTTATTCAGTAGCTAGTACGTTTTATTAATTAATAATTTAAATTTAAAAAATGTTTGCAAACAAAAAGTAAGAATTTTTTTGATAATGTTTAATAGTTAATACATCATTAACAACTTTAATTATATATTGTATTAATTTAATTTTTAAAAAATTACATAATAATACGTATGTATAAATAACTAGTAGTACAAAAACCAACATTGAATAATAAATTTATCTTGGAATTAGCTAAAGAAATGTCTAAAATTACTGTATTTTTCGAATCATAAACTGTTAACTGTTAATCTAAAATATTGATACACAAGTATAGACACAAAATTATTCTAACAATTTTGATTTTACTTAAAACTTTAATAATGATATGTATGGTATCGAAAATCAGTATTTATTTATTTTATTTACTTATTGAAGATCGTTTAATTTTTTTAAAGAGAGTCACAAGATGATTTGATATACAAAAATACAACATTGTAACAAGAGTGCTCAAAATGGAATTATACATTGAATACTACTTGTTCAATTTTTAAATATATTTATATAGTGATACCTATGATTTCAAATATTATAGTACACTTAATAATTCGAAAAATACAGTAAAATATTTTTTTTACTATTAATGAACGTGCAAAATTTTACAACACAAAATATTTTTTTTAAATTAATTATAAAATAAAATTATATTATTTTAATCAAATTAAAAAGAAAACATCTTATAGCATACTTAAATTCTGGATTTGCTGCTTCATCAATTTGTACGCCAAATTTCTTTGAATATAAACCATAAACATAGGGACGTAATGATACTGGAACATTACAATCAGCCAACCAACCCCAACAACGGCTAATCATCCTTAATGGAAGGGAACAATAAACGTTAGCCTTTAATTAAAGGAATAAATAATTGATTTATTGTATTCTTTAAATTGAAAAAATAGACCCATTATCTTTAAAAGAAAAGGGTCATAAATGTTTATTTTAATGAGAAATTTAAAAATTTAAATAAAAACCTATCGAAATCTAAAATATGCATTTTAGAACTAAAAATGTAAGTTGGTAGATAATTTTTCATTGAAATTAATTGAATTTCAGATTTCATTGAACTTTAAAATGATGTATGTATGTATATTATACGATACGAATACCTTTATATTTATTTAAAAATTCGATTATTTCAGTTCCGGTAACAAGTTTTCATTTTAACACCCTTATCAATATTTAAAAAGTTATAAAAACAAAATTGAAAAACTTATCAGCCGAGTTACATTTCTGAAAAATTTATGATTATTATTTAATCGTGTGAGTAAATCAAATCCATAAATTTGTATCGAAATTTATTATTTTAATTTAATAAAAATAAAAAGTTATTAATCTAATATTCATTCAATTACATAATTCTTGTTAGTTGTGCTTCATAAATTCACATTTTTTTTTTTGGCAAAAACCTTTATTCTATTTCTATCAACACAACTTAGTAGATTGAAATATTTCATGTTCATTCTTTTGAACTTGTTTTCATTATTTCTATATTTTAATTGTGAACAATTAACTCAGAATTATTTAAAGTTCATATATTCCAGTAATGTAAAATGTATATTTTGTTTATGTAGAAGTTTATATTATAATATCTATGTATATTTAATTGTGGAAGTAGATTATCAGAAGAAGTACATTATTCTGGAAGCACATTTTAATTTTTTATTTTCTTTATTGTTTTGAATAATTGTTTTTAAAGGTCAAACATAATCTATAAGAACTATTTTCATTAATGTAAACTCATAAATGCATACATGCATTACATACTCTGGGGTTAAATAATTGAGTCGATTAAATAAATAGCAAAAATATAACTATATAATAATTTGGAAACTTACTTGAAATGGTGATGCTACAAATGGTAATCCCTCCTTCTTAAGTCGTTGATTATGATAATGCCACTCTAGAATTGCAAATAACGTAACACCGATCGGCGTCCATCGCATCAGAAGACCGGACCATGTAAACCAGCCGCCTGTAGTCAATAGCCACCAATCAAGTATCGATAGTATAGTCCAACCACCAGCACCAGCAGTCCAACTCCATTGTGAGTGGAGTTTTTTTAATTTACTAAATTTACCTTTTTTTCCTGTTGATGAAGATCCTCCTGAACCAGATGAATTCGATGTATGCCCACTACCTGCTGATGAATTTCCTTGATTTGTAACGCTAAATGGTCGTGTAATATTTGTCTGAACTGATATATTACTACCCTCTAAATTATTTTTATTTAAGCTTCCTAATAATGTTCTACGAAACGTCCATTTAATTGACCATTTATTACATTGCGGTTTTTTTAATTGAGCAGCTTTCGTAAAACTAAAAGCAAAAAAATATTTTTTGTTTAAATAAGTATGTAAATGTATATTACAATAACAGAATGTACATATTAATTTCATTTTATTTTTTTAATTATGATCAAAACAATTTTGCCTAAAACAAGAGCGTAATTAGATGTTTACGTAAAATAGTAAATAAGCTCCCCTAAAAAAAAAAAATTCTTTAACAAAAACTAATTACAAATTGATCAAGTGAAGAGTTAAAAAAAATTTCATAACCGATAGGTAAGTATGTACAATCCATGTACAATCATATTAAAATAAAATTATCTCCCGAATACAGCATGATGAAAAAGATTTTCATTAAGTTGTTGATCTCTTTTAATCTAAAGTTTCTACAATTTAAATAGCAAAATATAATCTTTATTTTAAGGAAAATAATTTTTAATACATATGTACATATATTTAATAATCAATTAAAAAAATAAAATTATCAGTGTCATTCCCAAAAATATTTTTAAATGTGACAATAAATTATTTTGAGGATTATATTTGCTTTCATGGTCGTTTTCAAGTAACTTGAAATAAAATTTGAGAATTCAATGGGCTGATTATCAAAATTTAGTAGCAATTTTAAGAGTACAAAATGATATATAAATGATACATTTTTATCATTTTAATTACATCATTTTTTTAAATAATTAACCGCCAAATATCTCATAAAATTGTTTTTAAAATAGTTTCTAGAAATTTTTATTCAATCGTAATCGTTCCATAATTTATGAATTGAAGTACAAAATTAATTCATTCAAATTATAGAATTTTAATAATTGAATATAAATTTTATAATAACAAAATAAAGTACTTATTATTTTTTTGATTAAATTAATGATTCATTTCATCTCATATCACAAAATCAAGCAGAAAAACAAGAGTATTCTGATCACTTTAATACATATGTACAACATAAAATTCAAGATTTCTGGAACAAAGAACAGGAAATTAATTCCAAATAATTACATATAAAAAAAATGAAAAAATAATAAAATATCAGAACTTTATGTAATTACAATGAAAATTTATAAAATATAAAATTAATTAGTACTTACAACTGAGATTTAGGTAACATATAAAATGACATCTTTTTCGTTTTTGATTTGTAAACTAGCCAATACCAAATTACTGTCGTATTTAAAAATATTTTATTTTCCGAAATTTTCTATAAATAATTCAATAATGAACTTATTTTTTAAACTGAAATTGAAATAAAATTGAATTGATTAAATGAAAAATAAAGAACGTAAAAATATTCCCAACAAGTTTTTTATTTATTTCATTCTACTCTATACAATACACTATACATATCCATTGCTAGACAAGATATTTACTAACACTAATGTGCAATTGTGTAAATGTACAAAAAAGATTAAGAAAAGGAAAACAATTAAAAACATCTGTTAACAACCAAATGTCAAAACAATCTTTCCAATATTCCAATTATTAAGTTTTGTTGTTGTTTTAAAAATAAATAAACAAAAATAATTTCAAGTATAGGCAAGGTAAGGTACTAAAATAAAACTCTAGTGAGAAATATTACAAATCTCTAAACAGTGGCTGAATTAATTGAAGTAAAAATATTTTCGTTTTTTTTAAATTAAATTTATTTTCAAATTATTTATTTCCTTTATATGAACTCTGAATTTATAATTGAAAACAAAATACAGTATGATGTATTATGGTAAATATAATTTATATGAGTAATTTATTTGATTAAAACCAAAACCAGCATTATCCACAAAATTGTTTTCTGAGAAAATCTTAAATAAAAAATCATTACAAGTGATTTCTACGAGATTTTTTTTGTATTGTCTTGAGTGTTACCATCGTAGTAAAATATCAAAACTCCAAAACAAGAATATTATTATATTACTACTTTTGATGCAAGATTTTGGATAATGCTTATTTTGAAAATTACTGAGAAGGAAAAATACTGTTTTGGAAAATATTTAGAAGACAATGGCTGTTTCTGACATAAAATGAATCTAAAGTTTAAAATAATAAAACAATCGTTTTTATACTGCAAATAGAAAGATTTTTTTTTGTTGTGTTACAGAATTCAGATAGATTTCATAACGAACGATTTAGATTTCATAACGAGATTCTAAACACGTACAATATCTTCAACTTCCATTGGCTAATAATTTTCCGTTATGTTCTACTTGAACAAAATCAGTTGTACACAAAGACCTTTTATAATAGGCTGTATCATTTATACTTAACCAGTTCGGTTTATAATGTTTTTTTTTTAATAATTTTGTAACGTCTTTTATCTAAGCAGGCTTGATCATGACGCCTGATTGGAAAAAATAAGGGCTGATATGATAAACTTTTTTACCTAATTTGCAAACAGATTTAAAATTGCTCACATCACTCTTCACCTTTTATAGTAATATTTTTTTCAATATATATTTATAAAATTTATTTTATTTAACAGCCAATGCACTCTACTACAGAAGCCAATGCCTTCTTACTCAGAGCGTAACTTTCAAAATGTATCTTATTTGTGTATAAACCTTATGGGAATATTTAAAATCGAATGATCTTATTTTTTAACAGAGATATTTTTAAAATGAAATATATTTCAAAACATATAAATTTTTATCTACTTTTACTGAAAATCCTATTTAAAACTAATTACAATTTTATTCAAAAATTTAATTTTAAAAAAACAAATCTACTCAACAATCCGACATAAACCTCACCGTCACAAGCTAAAGCAGCAAACTGGAGGTGGAGAGGATTCAAATTCAAAACCATAATAATGAAAAAATTAAAATTTTTTCTTTCCTTCATTTTTTTTCTTAATTTACATACTAACCAAGTTAGTTTTAACCAAGGTTAAGTGTTGTTGTAATTTCATCAACAAAATGGAATAAAAGAAAAAAAATAAATGAAATTTGAGTGAATTGTGCAAACCAAGGCTAAAAAGAGACAGTTTTTGACACTTTTCGGTTAATTTCGTAAAAAATAGTTAGTAAGAAGGCCTGTAGTAGAGTGCATTGTAATAGCTAAAAATACACTTTCATACAACAAATATATATGTAGTTAACTTTTCAAAATTCAAATGACAAATAGAAGAAATTGCAATTAATGTTATGGTAGGTAGACGGACATTATGTTTCTTTTGAAAATAAAAAATAGTGGACTGGAACAAAACTTATATTTTGATTCAAATTGATTAATATAGAAAATTATATGTATATGTAGTTTATTCAAAAGGAACATAATCCTGTGATAATTGCAAATTGAGCAGGGGCAGGCAATGCTGCTTTTGATTTTTATCGACTCATATTGTTTATTAATCTATACATACTTTTAAAAGCGACCAAACAGACAGTTTTAAGGACAGAGATCTGAGATTTTACATAATTATTCATGAATCATGATCAAAAAATATAACTAACTTAGTACTTTATAACGCTGTCAAATGACATGATTTGGGTAGCTGCTATACAAATCTACTCCTCTAGCAGCCATTCGAAATATTTGAAACACTAAAACGATTAACAGGTCTGAAAATTTGTACTTCGAAACTTTTTCAAAAATAAACAAACATTTCTTTTACTGTTTTCCGAAATTCGGACTGATTCGAGTAACTATACATAACACAGAGAAATCATCCAGAATAAAAATAATTTTTTCAATTTTTCTTAAATTTCATTTTATCGTAGAACCTCAGAGAAAAAAATATATTTTTTGCCCAAAATACCCCAGAGAGTAAATCATAATATTCTTTCTCTTGAGTTTATATATCTCAAATTTACGTCTAGTAAATTAGTATTAGTATTCCTTCATTATAATTAATAATATATGTGTGATATGTGTGTAAAAAATATATTTACTTTATGCTGTCACACAACGACACAACAACTGCTATCATTCATCAGCAACATTTCAAAAATCAAAGGTATTAAAGACTAAAAAACTTATAGTTAGTTACTTTTCGAAAAATAAACATGTTGTTTATCGTTTTCCGAAATTAGGAATGGTTCGGGTGGCTGTTATACAACTCCTAGCATATATTAACAATATTCCGACTATTCTTACTGATCCAAAATTTTAAACAGTATGTCTTACTATATAAAAATAATTTACTATACCGGGGGTTCCAGAGCATGCGTATCAGCTTTTTAGGAGAGGAAGGAGCCGTTATTTTAAAATTCAAAAAAAAAAAATATTAACTAAATTCAGGATGACATTTTCAAATGGGCCGAAATCGAGATTTTCAAATGTGAAGGGGTACTTTTTTATGCAAATTCGGATTCTACATTTCGAAATAAGAAACTTGTAAAGTAAATTTTTTTTATTTTCTTTTTTTGTTTTTTAGTTTAATTGTGTAGGTATCCGAAACTAAGATAAAAAAATATGATATTAAAAAAAACAAATTTCTTTATTAAAATGATTATTATTAATTTTAGTTTACCAAAGGAAATAATGAAGTATTTTTGTGTTATTTTTATTAATTTTAAAGAGAAATACTGAAAAAACAAAAAGAAAGTAGTCCGAATTTGAAAAAAAGTACCTCTTCCAATTTGAAAATTTCGATTTTGGCGAATTTCGAGGTTAAAAAAAAACATGTTCAAAACCAATTAAAAGAGTTCCAATACACTGATAAGATAATAATGCAATAGCACCAGCATGGATTTATAAAAAGTAAATCCGTGGTAACTAACCTTGTAGAATCAACGTCAGTTTTTATTAATAATATGTAGGAAGGCCTGCAAACAGATGTAATTTATACTGATTTCTGCAAAGATTTTGACATTTTGCCTCATAGTGTTATGGAAATTGAGAAAATTAGGCTTTCCGATACTCTTCATAAAGTGGATCAAGTCCATATTTAATTGATAGGTCCTATAATGTCTTATTTAGGTCGTCTGCATCGACATCATTTGTGGCCAACTATGGAGTAGTCTTCTATTGATAATTTCGGTCTATGATATTTGCATCCTGAATTAAAAATAGTGAACTTAAAATTTATGCAGCGATGATATAAAAATCTTAAAAAAATAAAATCTATTGGTGAATCAACCCTACTATACAAACTGATCTGAACAATTTCTACGTTAGGTTTAACAGTAATAATTTACTCAACTTAATGTGCTTTAATGTACTATACACGTCGTTCCCAACCAGTCTGTTACAATTATACCCTTAAAGGTCAATTATTGTTAAGAGTTATGCCTATGGCTAGCTCGACATCGCAAGCACATCGTTTTTCTGTGAACTGTTGAAAACAAGTTAAATAATATGAATATAATATAACCAGGCATACTCGACGCCGATCTTCGCCGATGTACGGCTAAAAAAATCAAGTTTAAATTTCATTAAGGATTTAGGGGTGTAATTTGGCGATAAGTTAAAGTTTAAATTACACTTTAACTGCATTATAAATAAATCAATATTCTTGCTAGGTTTTATTAAACGTTGGTCTAAGGAAATTTCTGTACATTGTAAAAGCTCTGTACACGATTTTGATTCAACCTAACTTGGAATATGCCAACCAGGTTCAGGTATGGATATTCACATACGAAGAATTGAATCCACTCAAAAGAAATTTTCAAGATTCGCTCTACGTAATCTTTTTTGGAAAGATACTATTACTTTGCCACCATACGAACATCGTCTAAATTTAATTCATCTGGATACCCTGCAGAAAATAAGAGAAATTGTTGATGTAACCTTTTATTGTAGAAATTGTGAAAGGTTTATTTCTCAATCAATTTTTAATCAAATTATTATTATTAACTCGACTTAGGTCCGTAAATCATTTTAGTTTAGTTCACCATAGAACTAATTATGGTAGATTTGAGCCCGTTAACAGAATGTTAATATTGGGAAATAAATGCAAGGCCATAATTGACTTCTCCTTTTCAAAGGTCGCTTTAAAAAAAAAAACTTCACCAAAACACAAATTAAAAACTTACATCTTTAACTTGTAGATTATTTATGATAATTAATTTGTAGACATTTGGAACGCACTAAATGTGATTTATTATTGGAACCAGATATTGAAAAAATTATGACAAAAAGTCGTGATCCCGAAGAATTAAAATATATTTGGACTCAATGGTATGATAAAGGTGGTAAACCAGTACGAAAATATTTTGAAAAATATATCGATTTTAAAATAAAAGCTACTTAATTGAATAATTATATTTCTGATGCTGAAGAATGGTTAGATGAAAATGAAACATTTGAAAAACAAGTTGAAGACGTTCTTACCAATTTAAAACCATTCTATTTTTTTTTACGTTCTTGACAGTAACTTAGATAGGAATTACCTTTTCGTGCTTAATTAAGTACAGTACTGCAATTTTACTCTACAATATCTACAATATTTCGAGTACTTTTTTAACAAATTACTGGCTCTCTCAATAAATGTGGAAAACTACTGGCATTGTCAGGAACTAAGCCTTCTTAATTAGAATAGCTCCAATTTATTTAATTTGTTACCAAATTATACTCTCAATTATTAAAATAAATAAATATTATTTTTTGTCATTTATTTTATGCCAATGACAAGGGGTACTGGACCAGGTCGAAAAACCGATAGAACATTTTTTTGCTTCATCGGGAATCTAGCTTGGAACCTTTCGGTTTACAGGTAAGCGCTCTACCTATTGCGCCACCCAGCGTGTAACTATGAACAGTTACATGGTTATGTACGTTGGCGTTTACGTCAAAAATATGGTGATTTAATTGTTTCTGAAAAAGTACTAATTCCAATGCCTATTTCGGGTTTTAATTTGGTAGCACCATTCCCAAATAAACCATTAGTTAATGTGGATGATAAAATGAATAAACAAGGTATAACACCAATAAAAATGTTTCAAATGGGTGATGAATTTTTTCAATCGTTAAATATGACAAAACTTCCAAAAACATTTTGGGAAAAAAGTACATATATATTAGAAAAACCAACAGATGGTAGAGAATTGGTATGTTATGATAGTGCATGGAATTTCTATTCAATTGATGATGTTCGTATTGAACAATGTACACAAGTTAATCAAGAACAATTATTTACTGTACATCATGAATTGGGTCACATACAATATTTGGTGCAAATCCTGGTTTTCATGAAGCTGTTGGTGATGTTATATCATTATCGGTAGCAATACCAAAACATTTGGGAAAAATCGGTTCATTAAAAAATTATAAACCAGATCAAGAAGCTCGTATAAATAAATTATTTTTAACAGCAGTGGATAAAATTGACAAATTTTACATGGTGAATTAAAACCAGAAGAATGGAATTGTGGTTTTTGGAAATTACGTGAAAAATATACTGGTATTGTACCGTCAGCAAAAAGTTCTGAAACTGATTTTGATGCTGTAGCTAAATATCATGTTTCAGCTGATGTTGAATATTTAAGATATTTTGTTTTATTTATAATTCAATTTCAATTTTATAAAGCTGCATGTACTAAATCTAGTCAATATGCAGCATAGTAGTCCACTACTTTTCTACTTCTACTTAAATAATTGTGATTTTTATGGTAGTACCTAGTAGTGCTGAAGCTAAAAATGCTTTTAAGTCAATATGCTATCATTAGGAGCATCTAAGACATGGCCAGATGCAAAGGAAGTATTTACTGGAAAGAGAATAATGTTAATTGTTTGGCTTAAAGCGGAAAATGAGAAAAATAATGTTTATATTGGATGGAAAAAATCAAATAAATGTGGGTGATTATTATGAAATGATTGATATTTTTTATCAATTTGTTTTATGTTAAATCGTTGAATGTATTTAGAAATTAATTTAATTTAAAAAAAAATGTTTTTTGAATTAAATTTATTTGTAAGTTTGTCTTTAATAAAAAAAAGAGATTTTAAATAATTGCTTTCTTTTTTCTCTTTTTAAAATATGGAACTTTTTATATAAATTTAAATAAATTTGTAAAAATTATTTGTAACTGCTTGATCGCTTGAAATAAATAGATATACATAAATAAATAAATAAATTGAGTTTTGTAAATATAAATACATACATATATTTATGATAAAATAATTTTTAATTGTAAAACTAAAAACAGCTAAAAATCTTCTTTGAAAATATGTTTAAGTACATACCATATTTATTAATGAATTTATCTAAAAATAGACTATATGTACTGCCCTGTTGTAAGTCTGAAAACTTACTTTAATAATCCATAATCGACATTTTTTTTTTTTGTAAATTATTGAATTCAACTTAAAATAGAAAGAATAAATTAAAAATTCTCATAATAACTGATTTATTTAGTGTGAAATCAATTAATTGATTTGAGTCAGAGGTTAAATCAAAAAATATTGTCCATTAACACTTTTAGAATATTTTATATACATACATATAAAGTTTTATTGAAAAACAAAAAAAAACAAAGACAATAACCATGTCCAGAAATTGAAATTCAATTAAATTGAAATTCTTCGTTTGAAAAACTTTTATTATTTACTATAAACGCCATATTTAGTTTCCAAATCAATTTTAAAAATAGTATTTTATCATCTCTGCACATATTCTTATTTCATCAATATCATTAATTATGATAAATAATTTGGTCAAAAAACCATCTGATCATGCATTTGAAATAAAGACAAGAATCAATCAATCTTATGCTTTTAATAAAAGATTAGTAGATTATAGGGTTAAAAATGAACGAGACTAAGACCAATTATATGAAGATGGTGTGCATAGAAACAAGACAAAATATAACAACAATAAATGACTGGAATTTTGAAGGAGGAACAGTTGTATATATTTATTTAAGATGACTTAATAGTGGAAATTAACATATGCATTTGTTGACAATTAATAATAGAATTCAAGCAGCATAAAAAAATGATTCTACGCAAACAAAGGCCTTTTCAAATTTCAAATTTTAAACAGAATAAATAAAAAAAAATGTGATCATTGTCCTTAACCTACAGCTGCGAAGCGTGGCCAATGAAAATTAGTGATAAACATAAGATTAGTGAAAACTAAAGAATACTGAGAAAAATTTTTGGTCCTAAAATAAATGATGATGGTGAATACCAAATAAGATCAAACAAGGAACTAGAAGCACTAATTGAACGACACAACATTTTCAAATTTAATAGAGATGAGCAGGACATGGGCTGAAAATGAAGAGTCAAAGGATTCCAAAGAGGATATTAGACAAAGTACCGTATACAATAGTAAATCAAGAGGTAGGCCAAGATCAAGATACTGATGGACGATACAGAGGACAATGATGGAGGGTAGTTGCACAAGATAAGAATACCTTGTTAGTGTTGAACAAAACACCAAATTATTTAAAACCTATATATATAATGCAAATAGATACTTTGAGATTGTGTCGTTGGTTCATGAAACAACGAAGCTAACAGGAGAGCAGCGGAAAACAAGCAAACCAATTCCGAAAATTGAAAAAAATAATTTTTTAATCTATTTGTTATTTTTTTTTAAAGTTATTATAATTCAATAGTGAAAGTCCTAAAATATTTTTTTTTTTTCACTTAATTAAAGAAAATAATATTTCCTTAAAAAATATCCTCGAAAGACTTTACGGCAATCAGTGCTTCAGAGGTTATGAGTTATTTTGTTCCTATACTTCCTGTTTTTTGCAGTAAATTTTTTTTATTTTCATTTATTTTTAATACACAAATTTTTATTTTATTCATAAATAAAAAAAAAATCACTTAGCATGTAGTGGTACGCATCATATGATTGTATGTGTATGATTTTTTTGTAATTTACTTTAGTTTTGTGCTTGATTTGTCTTTGTTTTTTTTTAATGAACATGCAAATGCAAAATCGAAACTGACTTTTTTTTCTATGTATTTTAGAAGAATGAACCACAAAATTTCAAACTATATATGTACATATTTCAATATGATCATAAACATATCATATATTATCATTTCGCTCGGCCTACTACACTATACTACGAAAAAATTGTTGAGAGATTTTTAACTAAAATTTAGCTGCCTCAAAAATTGTGGCTCATCCCATCCACTTTCTTAAAACAGACATAAAATGTTTTAACAGGCCAGAAAATTGTTTATGTTACACATAAAATTATTCTCATATTAAAAATTTAAGAAAAAATATCAAATCAGCAGATCGGCTGGGCCAAAACAACTGGGATGGGAATAAAGCAAAATAAAAAAAATCATTAGACATTTTGTCATTTATTAAATTTATAATCTAAAAAAAATTATTTTATTAAAAGTTAACTAAATGATTTCAAATAAACGCAGAAATGTAGGATTAAATAAAACAGTGAACAGTTTTTTTAAAACTCACAAAACTGTCAAAATGTCTATATTAAATTTAAATATACCTATATGTAGCAATGATTTAGGAAAATAAATAATATTTTTTGTTACACTTCAAAATAAAGTTCTGAAATTGTCAAAAAAGAAAATATTTTTTGTTTTTGTTTATTTTGTTTTTGACGTTTTAAGAAGCCCACAGAGTTCAAACCGATGATGAACCGATGATGAACCGATGATAAAAATCATTATCTAAACGCATAATCTTAACGCTGAAAGCTCGCTTTTACAACAAATTTTGTTAACTACAATTGCAATTCAATGTGAACACATCCAATTACCCCGCGATCTATTATGTATGTCTTTATTCTCTGTGATAATTCTATTAGTGATTTTATGAAAAAGAGTTGGTTTAGATAAGTTAAAATATAATTTTCTGATAAAATGTTTTTTGAATAATTAAGCTGTGCGTGAGCATGGGCGACTAGTTTTCTTAAAAACAATATGTCAAAATATTTTTCGGTTTATTTCTTACTACGAGAGTAAAGATCTTTGCAAAATAACCGGAATACAGTAGCTATATTCATTTTAAATTTTAAATATAATTTATGTGATTTCAAAAAACATCTTTCATACTCAAAACTTTAATTTTTCATTTCCATCTGTAATTCGGAAACTCTAATAAACAAAGTATTTGTTTAATCTCATAATCACTTTCTAATCTAGTGCATTGCACGCCGGTATACATTTAACATCAAAATCAACTTTAAAAATTCCAACAATCATTCAAATCGGAAACTAAAATAATTATAAAATTTCTTATCAGTATTTAATTATTTATATATTTTTTTTTTTGCATCCCTGCTACCACTACTAACACAATTCGAAAATCAAATAAAAAAGAATATATTTTAGAGAATGATTCTTTGGGTACTACGAACTGAACTGGACAATTAAGTTGTAAAAGATCAGTTGTTATAATATCGAATCAGTTTGCTTGGAGATCGTGATTGAATAAGACTTAAAAATTATAATAAAGAAAGAAAAAAAAAATTTATTTAAAAAAAAAAAATTATTAAAAAAAAATTTAAAAAAAAAAAAAAAATAATTAAAAAAAATTTTCGCAATTACGGATTACAAAATAAAAATTTAATTTTTTTTTAAATGCATTTGTATTAGTTATTGTACTAGTTGTAAAAGTGATAGATAAGTTTAAAATTTAAAATACACAAAATATATATATATATATATATATATATATATATATATATATATATATATAATACATATTACGAAAAATCACTAAATAATAATAATAATGCGTTTTCTACTGTATATCTTGTTTACGCGTACGTAATTAATTTAATTTTAATATAAAAAAAAAATAAATGTATGCATGTATATTTACAAAAAAAACAAGAGAAAAAAAAAAGAAAAAAAATTAATTACGTTATTAATTTTAAATTTCTTTTTCTTTAACCTAATGACGTCATAGTTGTAGAAAATCAAAACTTAATACAATATTGATAAATTTGATATGTGATGTGACCTTTAGAGTGTTTATCAATTTTCATTTTCTCGGTTACTCTTATATTTTCTCAATAAAATACAAATTTAATGGAAAATAAAGAAAGCAAAAAAAATAATAATAAAACAAAAACAAAAAACATCTTATCATTTTAGTATTATTAAATTAATAAAATGAAATATTTAAATAAAAATTGTCATTTTTTGGTAGAATTTTATTAATTTTTTTTTCTGTTTTATGCAGAATTTATTTTAATTTTTTCCTGTAGTAAAAATCAATATAATATTATATAAGAAGAAAATAATATAATTAAATTAATTATTAATAATTAAATAACTATATAAAAATTAAGTTCTTAATAAAGTTTAAATAAAGTATAATATCAATATAATAAAATAATATAAAAATTAGTGTCTATTAATTAATTTAAATTTTAAGGCCAGTCAACCCTTAGCGATTTTATCAGGCCAAAATATTATATGAAAATACTTAAATATCGAAATCAAAGTATCTATATATACATTAGTTTAATATTTTTGATTTTGTTATAATTTTTAAAATAATTAATTAAAATACATATTCTGATAAACTATAAGTTCTACAACAATTATAATAAAAAACAAATCATAAAATAATAATAAAAATTTTAAATATCTTTGTTTTTATTTTATTATTTATTATATAATTAATAACAATAATAATTAATTAATTAATAAATTTAAATTTGCTTAAAATAATTAAAGTATCAAAAGTAAAATATTCAATATAAATATATTTTTAAATTATATATTAATACTAATGTATTTTTTTGGCTTTAGTAGTCTAAAAGTGCAAATCAAGAACTCTCTTATCTTTGAATTAAATGACAAATAGAAAATCAATTAAAATTCTTTAATTTAATACAAATAATTCCTAATTGAAATTTTTAAGTAAACAAAAAAGTTAAATCAAAATATGAAATTTTGTGGCCTCGGTAGCCGAGTGGTAAAGCACTCGAATATAGTAATGTAACGACTGAGGAGCACGGGTGGGTTCAAACCCCGTGAGAACGGAAATTTTTTTTAAATGGTGAAAATTACTAAAAATGTAATTTTCAATACAACAACATTGGTTCAAATATAAGTTAATAATTAAAAAATAATTAATACAAATAATATTAAATATATAAAATATATAAAAATATACATATACTAAATAATTACTATAATTGAAGAAAAAGGCCGACGTTTCAAAAGGGAATGATCTTATAAAATGGCCTGCAGATTTATTTGTTAAAAATTAAATTAAATATGAGATTTAATCAATATTGTATTAAATATAAATTAAATTTTAGCCGAAAGCCTCTACAGCTAATAATAATAATAATAATAAAATAAGTAATAAAAATTAAATTTAATTTCACTAATATATTTTTATTTTGCAAATATTAATCAATAATTCAAAATTAATATAATTTCTTAATCACTGCTCCATTGCGATTAATTAAATTTACATTCAAATTATTTTATCTGGCTCGCAACAACGTACTATACTTATATATACACATAGGTACTACTTTCACTAAACATTTTGCGCATTTTAAAATTGTAATTTCGAAAACACGAAAATATGACAGATTTAATTGGAAATATCATTTTACATTTACCTTTGTACTTTTTGGTACCACAGTACTAGTGGTACTCATGTATAGTACATAGTTAGTCTTACTTTTACGCTTTTAATTTTAAGCTGTAAACTTATCAAATTTCAACGAATCAGAAGAAAAATTTAAATTCAAATGAAAACGAAATGGGATGTAGGTAAATACTTACGCAATTAGGTGTTTTCATTTACACATAAGCTAACTCTATATAAATTAATTCAAACAACGTTCGGTTTTGTCTGTTTTCTAAGTTGTTGTTAAGTTTATTGTTTACCTATATATTATTTATATTATTACCTAACCTATATCCCCAGATTTTTGTATGTGTCCAATTCAAATATTTGTAATATACCGTCGGTTTAGTGCTTATTTCGGACAAGCGTCAACGACCAGAATGTTGGGAAAACGAATTTAAAGTTTAAAGTTTAATTACTCAAAAACTGCTCTATGGGTTTTAATAATTTCGGTATTAAATTGAAATATAGTTTTTTTATTAATTTTGAAAATTTGAAGGTCTGAAGTGTGATGTAAGTTATGAAGCTTTTTTTAAGAGCATGATTTTTCACCATTGGCTAAACCCCATGAACTAGAAATTTTTATTTATGCGCTTATGGAGTTGTCCAAATATACTTGGAATTGTCCGAAACAAGAAATAAATTAAGATCAATAATTTTTAATGTTTAATTGGAAAATAATATACATATTTATTAAATAAATTAAATTTATTTCACTTTTTTAACTTTAAATACAAGAGATTAAATATTATTTTGACTTTACAGCCTTTTAATTCACAGCTTGATTTTCATAATGTTTTAGTCATTTAACTTTTGATGTAGAATTTTTCATTAAAAGCTTTATCAAATGAACCGGACTATGGATTTTAATATTTTTTAAATTACGGTTTGCGATAAAATGACTAAATATGAAAAAATTGTCTCTCTTTTATAGTTTCTTATTAACTCTCATACTCGTTAAATGGAGATGTACGAAATTAAATTCCAATAAAATATTTCCTTTTTAGACAACTCTACGCTAACAATTAACTTATATGTAAAAGTGGATGCAGTTGTCCGAAATAAGCACTGATAGGGCTTTTTATTTTTTCGGATATATTAAATAGGTTTATATAGTCATTCAATAAATGGATTAAGTCGAAAAAAGTAACAAAACAGTATATATATATGTTAAGAAATTTCCATTGGAAATGGAGTAGTCCGTTATAAGTTTTCTCAACTAAGTTTTAGAAAACTATATGGTGTGACGCGGACAAATCCGAAAGACATGCAATTATCCGAAATAATATTTAAAAAAGTTGGATTTGTACTAAAACTGACATACCTCAAAACTTATTGGAGATCCTATAACAAATTCTAAAAGAGCACCCTCATAAACACTAGAAAACATATTTTTAACAAAAAATTTAATAATGGCGTTTGACCGAAACAAGACACTAAGTCATATAGCATAAGCCATAAGCACTAAGACGATATTTCATCGAATATGCTGTCTGTAAATATTTTTAATAATAGAAATCAGAAACTCTATAGTTTTGTTTCACTAAGTTTAATTAATATATTGATCGATTTCGGTTATAAAGTACACACAACATCATCGAAAGACTGTAATGTGTGATTCAGTCTTCTGATGATATTGTAATAATCGTAATCAATAGTTTAATTAAACAAAGTTTTAATTCATATAAATATATTAATAAAACTTAGTGAAACAAAACTATAGAGTTTCTGATTTCCATTATTCAATCTAATATCATTGGCTCAGTGCTTGTTTCGGACAAACGCCATTTTTAAATTTTTTGTTACAAATTGTTTTGTTTTATTTCTGTTTTTAATGTTTTGTTGTATTTACTGATTTTAAATTGATTTTATCAACTCTATTTTATTCTTTGACTTTATCTGTTTCTACAGCTGAACTGAATGTAATTTTAGTTACCTCTCCCTCGATACAAATTTCATTAACTTATAATCTAAAAGTTGATCTTTTAAATTGCTATATGAAATGTATGGCAAATAAAATTATCTATATTCACCTTGTTTGTAATGTGCAAGCACTGATGAAGAAAGTATCAATATCTATCATCATATAATCATTGGCATGACAGTTCAAATTAAACTTTAGCTGCTTGTATCTCACGCGTCCATTCTTTTCTATTCAAAAACCATGCCCTACAAATGGAAAATTTTAATAGCAAATTGCACAATATTCGCAATGATTTGAAGGCCGCTATCCCATCAGACGTCTGCTTTCATTTGTGCCACAAAGGAATGCCATCATACTTTCGAATTATTAATATTTGTAAAATAAAGACTTTTTATTAATGAAAATAAATTAAAATTTTATATAATACAATATTATATCTATATATTATGTATACATGTATATAAACAAAAAACGATTACCAAGAATATTCGCAGTATGATTTATACATTTATTTACTTTTTTTTTATTTGTTTACTTGCATTTTAATATAAATTAGATCTAACATTTATTATTGATTTTGGAGTTTCATTTAAATACATTGGAACAAAACAACTTTTATATGAATATACTGGAAAAGTTTCAGTTGGTGCTAAGCCACCACAGGATCCAAATGAAAAATTAACACAACCACCAACATCTGATTGGACTGTTAAGGGTAAATTAACATTACAAAAACAAAATAAAAATGTCGTAGCAGCTGCTGTAAGTAATTATTTAATAATATTTAATATACATTTTTATTTTTAGTTTTTAATAATTTAAAATTAAGGTTTTTTGTTTTTTAATAAAATATTTCCATTTTAACCCTGTTGCTATAAAAATCAAAGAAGGATCAATGAACTTTTAAACTTGATTTCAATTTATGAATATGATTATATGAATATGATATATATATATATATATATATATATATATATGTAACTATGTATATTATATAGTATTATGGTATTATTATATTGCTACATTCATAGCCAGATCACATAAATAAATATGTATTCCACATTATGTACATTATTTTTTGAGTATTTCACTCGTTTTCGTCATTAAAAATTATTTCAATTTATTTTTAGCGATGATGAATTTTTTACTTTAAAAAAGCTTTTAAAATAATTTTTTTTCTGATCTCTCCTGTTTGAATTCTTGATAAGGATAATAATTTGACTATTCCGTTATATTATAATTAATCAATTATATTATACATGTGTGGGGGTATAAAAGATAACAAAATATGGTATATATATATATTTTAGTATATATATATTTACATATTTTTGGTTGTGTATATTATGAACGTGTGTTTACAATTTAATAAAAATAATTAAAATAAAAAGTTTTATGAATTGGAGAGCATGCCAGATGGCAAAATCCATTTAACAATTCGAAATGTGGCCTAAAGTTTTTTCGTATATCATATATTGGCAAATTTTTGTTTAACAAAAAACCTATTAATAAAAGATTGTACAGTTAGAAAGTTTCAGAACTTATAATTTTTTTATAAAGTCCGTTTTAAAATTCTATATTTACTTAATGTCAAAAAAAGAAGCTGGTTTCTAATTAAATGGGACGAAATATAATATAAAAATAAATTGATTTTATTAAAAGAGTCAGGTCCCGTACTGAGTAGTAGCTATATCAGTACGGGTCACTGGCCGATAGGAACCCCCTCTAACAAACTAGGTATTTATAAGAAAATGAGACAGAAATTTTTGAACACTTCCTTTGCAGCTGCCCAGCATTAGCTAGAGTCAGGCTTTGGATTTTACACCCCTATTACACATCAATCATAATTACTACTTGTTAATATATTGATGAGAAATGAAGTGATGGTGGTTCTATTGCCACCAAAATTCCATCAATGTTCCCATCAATGTTTTATTTTCAAAATCAGCTGAGTTATAAAAATGACATCTGTTTTGGGGAATGATCAGAAAATGTTATAATGTTAATTAATGTAATTCTAAGAAGAACAATTTTTATATTAATTTTAATAATTATCGTAATTATTGTAATAAGACAATATTAAAATGTGCATAAAAATAGTTTGTTGTTTTTTATATATACACAACATTTATTTTAACATTTGAATTAAAGTCAAAAACATTACTCCAGAAATTATATTTTCAATATTCATATATGTTTCGAAATTGTTAATATATTCAGAACACTTCAACAATATGTCATTGCAAAATATCAAAAAATGGAAAGAAAAATTGATGAGTTTAACTTTTATGTGTAATAAATCATCAATTTAAATTGTGAATATATGGATAATTAAATTGATAAGAACATTGATGTGTTTAAAAGGTATATATATAAGTATTATATGTGTATTATTTCGGAAAAAAAACTGATGATTTGATCAACCTTCTCAATCGCACAAAGGTGGCTCTAATATCGAGTTCCTTAGAAGAGTGATAATGGATGAGTGCGGATCTCCTAAAACAACCATCAACAACAAATAGGTCACTCGAGTGGTGGTATCAAAAAGCAACTAGAAGGATCCCAGACTCTACCTTGTTAAAATTGAAATCTCGTGATTTTTATTTTTTTTCTGTTTCACTCACTCTTCCATCTGACTCTCTTCTGTGGTAGGTGTTTAATTTCACTCCATGTTCTATTGTTATTCTCTATTTTTTTGTGGAATGATCTGCGCCATGTTTCTCCCGGCTTACCTCTTCCTCTTTTACCCTGCAGATCTTCATCAAATGCCTGCCTTATTATATTGTTCGTAGGCCTTTTAATGGAGTGACTTATCTGCCTTCATTTTCTCTGCTTTATTTGTGTGCTTATTGGCTCTTTCGCGATCGTAATATGAAATTAAATAAATATTAAAAGTCTAGGTATGTTTCACAATTTTATTAAATATCTTAATTGATTTCGGTTATTACATCATCATCAGAACTCTATAAATTATATTAATACCCAATATTTTTTTTTAAATGCGACTTTTTGTTAAATGTTTATCGAAAAGTTTGTTACAATTTTTTTTTTGTTGGTAAAAAAATTTTGCTATTTTGTCTTTTTTTGTGAACAAATCGTCCTTTGCGATATTAGTTTAGGGTAACTGTCATATACCCATATTAAAGATAGATTTTTGATTTATTTTTTTTATAGATGGGCGATTGTTTTTGTTTGGGTTTCTGAAAATTGAAAAAAAAAAAAACAAAAAAAAAATCAAAATATTTTTTTAAGATTAAGGCTAGGTCAATTTATTGTATATAGTTATTTTGTTTCCCCTTTTACTTTTTTCAATTTTCTCGTGTTATTTTTTAAATTAATAAATTATTTTCTTAATGAACCATGAAAGTTTTTAATATTAGCAAGTGTATATTGCTTTAATATTATTTATTATTATTATAATTATTATTTTTTTGTGTTGTTAATTTGAATTTTATTATTTTGCGCGGTTTTATATGATTTGATTTAAATATTCTGTTATTATAATTTTAATCAATTATTGTACGAGTATAAAATATTATGTAATTAATAATTAAAAATAAAAAAATATTAGTCATGTATTTTATTCAAATTATTATTAAGATACAAATTTTCGCTAGGGGGGTATTAGTTTTGATTATAGTTTTTTTTTTTTGCTTAAAGAATGGTACTGCACCATTGTATATACGAGTATGTTAATTTTGTTTTTATATAGAATATTAAGTCCTTAAAGGATAACCTAGATATACAATTACTAATCAATAAACTAATCAAAAAGTTGTGCGTCTTCGTTAGAATATTTTAAAGAATTTCATTGAACTGGAAAAATATTATGTGGTTTAATAATATTATAAGTGTAGTATAATTAAACACAGTTTTATCAAAGACGAAGTAAATATTAAAGTCAGATTAATGCTTACTCTAAGCACATGAAACATCTTTTAATGTATTGTGCAATATATCATCATCGGGGTGTGGGTCAATTTGTTGAAAAGCAAAATATCGAATTAAAAACGTTGAAAAAAAATGTTGAATGCAAAAATGTTGAATGCAAAAATGTTGGAAAAAAAATGCTGAAACGAAAATGTACTCGTATGTAGATTTAAAATATTTTTTGTTTTAATTTTATTTATCTACTTTCATAGGACCCTCACATTATTAATTCGGACACTGCTAATTTTAAAAATATTTTATAATTTTCAGAAATTATACGAAGCGACCTTCCGTTATTACTGACAGAAATTATGAAATTTCTGGATCTGCGTGAAAAACAAAATTTTAAAATCCAAACTTTCAAAATCCAAAAGCATCGAAATCCAAACTTTGCAAACCCAAATTGGTCAAAATCCAAGCTTTCAACATTTTTTTCCAAACTTGGCTAACATAATTATTAACGCTTAGAAAAATTGTTGGTGAGATCCAGTGTCTCAGAATTTGAAGTCAAAGGCCCTTGAATTTTTTTTCCAAGCTTGCCCGTAATTAAGAAGGTTTAGAGACATTATTGGAGAAGTCCAGTATCTCAGAAATTAGGTATATCAATGGTAAAAGCTGATTTGTATAACTAACTAGCTCTGAAATATACTACTTGGACAATTAATTTTACCATTTTCTCTTCAAGTACCGGTTTTTCAACATTTTTTGTTTTTTCGACATTTTTTTCAAAATTTTTTTTTGACAAAAAGATCGGTCCGCTCATCATCCATATAGGGTTAGTAAAACACTGCAGTCATCAGTCGATTATAAAAAATGTTAGCTATAAAATAAACTATATATATATAGAATAGAAAATTATACATTTAAATTAAAGTACTCTGAAAAAATAAAGGGGCCAAATTGTTAAGTAACAAAACTAAAAACAAAAATGATTGGTTAGTCTCAGCCCATTCGTAAATTATTACGCAATCTTTTTTTAAGAGTTAAAACACTAGTTAACGATAGAGATTAAATTAGAGATAACCTCACGGGGTATTATATATGTGATGGACTCAAATTTTCCATATTCAGTAGGGTGGAAACTAATATGGCACAATTCTACGGCTTTAAGATTATTCTGATTAATTCTTTCAACCAAATATTTTGAAATTTCAGAGGTAGAATGTTGCCCGATAGAATCTGGTGAATAAGATATTTGCAATTAATCCACGATCAGACAATAAATGTTTTATAATATTAAAACGCAATATGTCAAATACTATCAAATTTTACCGTAGCTGCAAATACGTTTTCTATTCTGACATTGAATTAAGCTTAATTTAATATTAAAAAAGTATTTGACCTAAATTTTAAGTACTATATCTATATCTGATATTACAATAAGTTATTAATTACAGAATCTATAGTTATCAATCAGTAGGTGATTTTACTATTTTAAACAAATGCTTATTTAGTTTAGAGTGCTGTATAAATCAAGTTACAGATACATAACAGATTTGCAAGACTTAAAGACAATTTTCAATTTTAAAGACTTTTTTTTTAATTTAACCATACCTTCGTTTCAAGAACATATAATTTTTTTTTATATACGTAGACTGGTGGGAATCTTTCAAAGACACAATGAGCCCCGTAGCTTGACATTGCGCGTGAAATTCTTACCCACTAAATCATACCCTTTCTATATTGCAATGAGCAATTTTTTCTTGGCTGTATTTCAATTTTGAATGTAGACTACATCCAGCGATGTGTATCTAACTTTTCCTTTGACATATTATTGCTGTTCTAAGTCAAAAGGTCTTACTCTTTTGAGTGTCGCCTGGTTATATTTTTATTCTCCAGAAGCTGAACTACCACGACATTTACATGGTGCTGGAGCCTTTTTTCAAGATTTCTTTTAAATTTCTGGATTTCTTTATCTACGGATTCTATTTGCAAATTTCTATGTAGGTCATAGTTTTTGATGAATCAGGGCGCGTTTACAATATTTCTTAGGACTTTATTCTGGAACATAATATCTCTACATAATATCTCTATTACTTTTTTTGCCAATCCCCATAGCTGAATGCCATATGACCATACTGGTTTCAGTATTTGTTTATATAGCAGAAGTTTGTTGTGTATAGTCAAGGTAGAACTCTTATTTATGAGCCACTACATTTTTCTATAGCGGATTTGTAATTCTATTTTCTTGTTTTTGATGTTAGCTTTCCAGCGAAGCTCTGCATCAAACTTCATATCAAGGTATTTGGAAGTATTTGAATGGGGTATTTCATTACCATTTACATTTACTGGTTTATGGTAATTTTTTTTAGTTGTGAAATTCACATGTACTGACTTAGCTTCATTTAATTTTAGCCTTCATCTTTTTGTGTAATCTTGGATTTTTGTTATAGCTCTCTGCAGTTTTTCTGTAGATTCTTTATTATTTTCTCCAACAGCCAGAGCCACTGTATAAATATCGCAATTATATTGTTTTCTAGTGCAGGGAAATCTCAAGTGTACGCAGTACAATTTACAAAAAAGGTACAGTATCGAACCAAGTACACTTCCTTGAGGAACTCCGACATTGATTTTTTTAGGATCGGAATATGCTTCTTCTAGTTTTATGTAGAAGTATCTTTCTGGTAGGTAGCTAGCTATGATTTCTGAATGTTCTTTTGGAAGGATTGTTTTCATTTTACAATTCAACCTCTTATGACACACCTAATCGAATGTCTGAGCCACATCCAAAAAGATTGCTGAACAGACCTTCTCTAGAACTTTTTCCATAGTCTTGGATATTCTGTGTACCTGGTCTATTGCAGTATATTTTTCTCTAAAACTGAGTTGGTGATCCGGGACTATATTTTATTCTTTCAATAATTGGTTTTAGTCTTTTAGATACATTTTTTTAAACACTTTTGACATTATAGACAGCAGTGAAATTGGTCTATAGCTTTGGGTATCATGATGACTTCGGCCAGTTTCCACAATTTCGGTATATATTTCAGTCTGAATGCAGCATTTATAAGGTTCGTTATTTTAACTATTGCCTTTTGTGTTATAGTTGCCTTAGAATATGCCCCGTTATCAAATCATATCCTCTCGCCCACTTTCCGTCTATATTTTTAATTAGAGGAATTTGTTCAATAGGTTTTTTCAGTGGCTTAGCTGCCTTCCAAAGAGAGTAATCAGTACTTTTATCAGTTGCTAATTTTTTTCTTAGTTGTTGCGTGAGATTATTTAGCCTAGTTTTATATTGTGAAGCTCAAGTTTGATGCCATTTTTTCCTTGCTCTCCGTTTTGTTAGGAAGAAGAAAAGATATGAAGAAAAGATATGAAAAACAAATTAAAAGCAATTTTTATTTTTTGTAATTAACTGATTTTTACCTTGCTGGAAAAATACTATGGTCGTACTAATTTAATTACTTAATATTCAGTTAAAATTATATTAAACATATTTATTTTATTTTTTTTGTATTTACTTTTACAAGTAATAGAAAAAAAAATATTGAATCAAGTAAATAAAAAATTTACTGGAAATTACTCTATTTCAAATCAAAACTGTTGATTGCCATTCTGAAATTTTCAAAAAATATTGTAATTGATTTTCTAATTCCTTTCTTTAATTAAATCAAGCACGTTTAACCGAAATAAACTTTGGTGTCATATAAATAAAATTATTAAGTAAAAAAACGGAAATAAAAATATTATGTACCTACATACATTTTTTATAAAAAAAAAATTAGTTGATTAATTAAATCTCATAAATTAAATTCAATCATATCACATTTTTTTTGTTTTAGTTTTAATTCAAATTTTCAATTTTGGTATAAGATTAAGATTACGTTAAAAATAATTTTTTCGGTAGCTTTAATCTTATTAGATTTTTTGTCGTTTTCCTTTGTTTTTTTTTTAATTTTTTTTTTATTTATTTTTTAACATCAAATATTACACCGAAAAAACGTTTGTTGATCTTTGAAAACGTTTAAATATCGTTTGTTCCTATTCGGAATGAACATTATCAAATTTTAATTGTTCCTGAATTAAATTTTGAGGATTAACATCAATAATTTTACATGTAGTCCTATTCTATTATAATGAAATAATATTGGGACATAATTTTGGTTTTGAATGTAACAATTTTTATAATAAAGCCCTCTGGGGAGACAAAAGGGCTTCTGTAGGCTAATTTTTTGTAGGCTTTTTGTAGGCTAATTTTTATGTATCCATCATTGTGATAATACATGTGATATTAAACCGTTTGCTGTATTTCTCATTGATCTACAAAAATGCCAACGAATCAGATTGATACAATAAATATCAAACCTGTTTATATTAGCTAATTTTTATATATAAACTTGTTGGTAAAAATATTTCCAGTGTGCATGCATAGCGATAAGAACTATACCAAGAGAATTTAGAATATTTTCGTTTCTAATATTATACATATATTTTTTTTATAAAATTCTATTTTACAGTCCCCAAAATATTTTTTTCCAAACATCGTGACGTAACAAATCAATAATTTGCATTTGAAGCTTAGATGATATTGTTGTAACGTCAACAGAAAAATGTTATAATTATATTTTAAAATCTTCTTCATGCTTTATTATTTCTTTTAATCTTTAACTCTACTCTTTAAGTAAAAATTTTCTATTAATTGAATAAGCCATAAAATTAATTTCAATTTAAATGCTTTTGCAGAGCTATAGGCCAGATATGACAGTTAATATATTCTTGTTTTGAAGCTCTTTTTAATTTACAAAAATGTCGTCTCAAAATCAACCGAAAAGACCAATAAAGCATCCAGTTTGAATTGGATCAGTTAATTCTGAAAATGTTTGATAATAAATTTTAACAATAAAGCTTAAAAAAATTTCTCAAATACCCGGGACATTCATCTGACGTGACTGACATAAAATATACCTTATTATATTCGTTATTCAATTCTTTTAAATGTTGTCAAAATTTGGAATGACTCATAGCATATATATTATAATTTATTTTCTCACTACCATCCATACCAACACAAAAAGTATAAAATTTACTTCAATAAAGTTTTATTTATGAACGAAATTGCAAAAAATTAAACCTACCTAGTTACAAATTTTCAGAACTGTAGAGCCCTTGGTGTTTGCAATAATTCTCATGTGTGCTAGGAGTTGTGTGGCAGCTACTCTACACGTTTAGTGTATGCAATATTAATAATGGGTGCTAGGAGTTGAGTTGTATGGAAGCTACCCAAATATGTCACCTGGCAGCGATATAAAGTTAATTTTTTTTTTTTTAGTTTTGAATAACTTTGCAAAATTTCAGAACTCTATCTTTAAATGTGGACGTGAACAAATAAAAAAACAAACAAATAACCTTTTATAAGTGTAGAAGAAGATAAAGGGAAACAACTCACCATATATTTTTAAAAATTTTGAAACACAATATTTTCATGATCTATCAGAAAATGAGAAACATATAAATCTATTTTGAGATTCTGTTCTTTTGAATACAACTAAAAATCACTTTTGATTGCTTTTGTCACATTTCAATTTTTTGTTTTATGATTTTATTAATTCTTTGATTGCTCATACTTTTAAAATCGTAATATAAAAGCATATTTATAATATAACTACTAATAAGAAATATTTTTTTGGCAGTTTTATTGGTAAATAATATTGGTCCGCTCCCCATAAATTATTTCTTGATATGTCTTTGATCGCAGGTAACATCTCTCTACTCTTACTCTATAGTCCTTATCTATATTTTATTTCTTATATTTTGTAAAATTTCAATCAGAGTATTGAGTAGTATAGTGTGTCTGATGTCGAAGGTTATTTATCTACATATATCGTATCTTATACCTATGTATATATACTAATTTCGTTTTTGTCTGAAGCCTTTTATAACAACAACAATAATATTGAAAATAATATTAATGAATTATGATGAGAGATGATCCTTATTTATTTTTTATTGTTGTTGGTGCTTTGAGTTGTAATGTGCCTACATACATAATATATTAGACTGCACCCAAACTTTACTAGATTAATGACATTATACTAGTGTATATATAAAAAGAAATAACTGTTGTGTACAATCTTGATCTTAGATGATAAATATATTTGGAAAAGATATAATTAAAAATTTCATTTTTTAATTCATTATTATACACAAAGATATATAGTATACATATACGCATATATTATATATACAAATTAATATAAAAATTTAAAAAAAAATTTTTTGTTAAAAATCAATTAATGTACAAGAAAACAGCGAAGAATTCTAAATCTGTGAACGGATGCAAAATAGTTCTGTAAAATATAAAATTAAATCTGATAGATAAGTAAATTATTATGGTGTAAAATTATATTTCTTATATGATTCGTTAATTTTGCATTTTTTATATCCCAACTGGCTAGGCTCTATAATAAAAATCCAAAATGATAATTATTTTGAAAAATTATTCCAGTTTTCTTATCATTTTATATAGTTTTGAAGCCCTATAATTTGTAAATGTCATAAAATTGCATTATTCTTGTTTTTGTTTTTATATTATTTTTTTTTTCTTTTTGTTTCAGTTGAATAAAATTGTTATCACATTCTTATCATTTATTATTATTATTATTACCACGAATTTATTATAATCAGTCAGCTGTTTCTTAAGAAATTATAATTTGTTTTGTTTTGTATTCTCTCCTAATTAAATACTCTTTATATTTATTTTAGTTGTTTTAATTTAATGTTAATCTGAATATTATAATAACGTCTTCCACTTAATTTATCGATTATATTCTTTTTTTTTAAAATTGGCGATCCAAAAGTTTTCCGCGATTCAAACATTTTACCTAATAAAAGATAATACAGTATGTATTCGCTAATTTGCTATAATAAATTGGACGATTAGATAAATCACACGCACACCCTCTGACATAGTAAAACAATTTGGTTCTATTTCGAATTAATTGAAAATATTTAATATAACGGTACATTTTTGGATTAACATTTTTATTTCTAATTCATGTTTATGTTTTTCTTTTCTGGCAGAGAGTAGAATATGGAATATAACTCGTTAATTGACAATCAACTACTATAATTTTGGAAACATGCTGCAAAGATATAGGGCTTGTGGAGAGTAACCTATGTAGAGGGTTCGGAGAAGGAGAGGAAACAGTGTTCCATATCCCACCAATTTAATCAACCAACCAACCAACAAACTACTATAATAATTTTTGTAGCTTCTTGTAGAAAAAAGAGCCTGAACGTAATTGTATACTCCTCAATATGACCCTATTAGACGCCTTTAGTCTCCCTATATTTACTCTAATTTTTGTATTCAAATTCGCTGTTCTTCTCCAAAACTGTTCTTCTTTAAATAAGTTTGTTTTTTAGTGGTTCCCATAAATTTTGAACTGATTACGTACAATTGTAATTAACAAGCTCGTTGTTTGAACTTCTTATAATTGTGAACCTTTGAGTACTTGCGTACCGTTGACCATTTGAAAAAGGAAAGAATAGTTAAAGGAAAGGAAAGAAAAAGGAAGAAGAAAAGTTTTGTGGGAAAGAGCGAACAATGTTGTTAATATTCGTCTTAAATCTCTGTAAATCATAAATAAAAAATACTGATGTTTGGAAAATTTTTTAAATATCATTATCATTACATCTATTGGTCCTACAGTTCGGGATGAGCCTAAATCTGGTTTACAAACTATTATTCAGTTTCTATCTTGAGTAACTGATGTGCTCCATCCATTGACTACAATGTTTTAGCAGTGTTGTTCTCGATTTCATTCAGTCATCTTAATTTTGGTCTATCTCCTTTTCTAGTATTGAATGGTATTGTCTTTAATATTGCTCTTGTATCCTTTAATCATTATTAAGAGGAATTGCTTGTTTAAGAATAAACTGCATGCTCACCCGTTTAGATGTATTAAAAATAAATTACAAATATAGATTTGTCTGTGTTGTATTTACCCTGATACACACAGATTACAAATACATACTTGTCTTTAATTAAAATATTTAGACTAACTATATAATGTAAAATCTTTTTTTTTTCCTGTTACTCCTCGGGTAAGCATAGGGCATCAACTTGCCACCTCACGTGTTCTCTGTTGCACCCAGTGGGTTTTATTTCCTCCCAAGTTCGTCCATATCTCGATTGTTGAGAAGTCATATTTCGACAGCAGGTGTTGTTGGGTCTTTCTCGCCTTCTGCTACCTTGAGGGTTTCATTCTACGGTCATTTTGGTTATATTATTTAATTGGTAAAAGTTGATACCTGATTTTATACAACTTCTTTGATTTATTAAAAAAATATTAAATTTCCAAATAATCCAATAATGCAAATTTTAATATATATATGTATTTTCAGTTGGCTATCGATGAAGTAACTTTAGATAATAGTGGTGAAAAATTTCATCAAAATAAAGAAATGTATCCACCATATAAACCATTTAAAATAGTTGTTGACGAAGATAGTGGTAAAATAGCTCATTTGATATTCAAGGAATCTGATCCAATATGGTCAACAAATTTCAAACGTGCAATTGCATCAACACTACAATTACAATTGAATAGTGGTGGATCATCAGCATTTTCTGTTAATGAAGTAAATTTTTAAATTATTTTTTTTTTAAATATAATTTGTTTTTGTTTTCGTTTTTTTCCATAATTGATAATTAAAAAGTATTAATTTTTTTTCTTTGCATTTTAGAATGGGATTCATGGGAAATGCCCAACAGAATATTATATTACAGATAGAAAAGATCATTTAATTGTTAGAAAAGCACCAGAATTAAAAGAATGTGAACCATTTTTTGAAGGGATACATTTAAGAAGAAGTAATGTACCACCAAATTTATGTGAATTTGATTTTCAAAAAAATGTAATAATTGGAAATGATATTGTATATGAATTAAATCCACATCCAGAGCATGAATATCTTCTGAAAACAGCATTTGTTAAAGGAATTACATTAATTCATACATTTGAATCAACTGGAGAAGCACAATTTATTGATTCTGAGTAGGTTTTCTTCAAATTTAATTTTCATATATTTATAATTTTATTTTAATTTTTTTTGTAGGCTTCAATTAGTATTCTTAAATGAAACTGAATTTGATATACCAATTGATATTGAGACAGGAATGTCAGGTATTGAATCTAGTTTACAATTATTAGCATTAGATGTAAATGATCCAACAGCTGGTCGTTATCCACCAAAACAAGAGGATTTAATAAGAAATGCCTCAACATATTTAAATAAAGCAGCTGAAGATTTAGAATCAATTGATTTGAAATTTCATGAACCATATGATAGTATTGTATCAGATATTATTAAAGTATTATCACATTTAGATTATGCATCATTACAAATATTGTATAATGAACTTGATATTGGTACATCATATAGACAAGAAACAATAAGAAATATATTTTATGAAATATTACCTAGAGTTGGTACAAAATCATCAGTTCTATTAACAAGAGATTTAATTATGGTTAAACAATTAAAAGCAGCAACAGCTGTACAATTATTAATATCATTTCCATTTCATATATATGAATTATCAGTTGATTTGGTTAGAGAATGTGAATCATTTTTGTCATTAGGTAAAGTATCAATTAATTTTATATGCAGGTATATAAATAAATAGATATATTTTATGTAAATAGAGTTTAGAAATTTAAAATAGAAGTATGCATGTATGTATATTACAACACTACAATAGAACTATATTGATGACTACCGATTCCAATAATATTGATGGACTAAACACCCTTTCAATTGAATTATTTCTTTTAAATGTTCAATCAGGTCGAATATTTTTTTTCAATTTAATATCCTGTATCCTGATATTGTAGTTATTTAAATAAAAATCGAATTTAATTTCACTAGATATTTCAAATATACTATATTTGAGCTATTCATCATTGTTTGCGACCATAGATAATATATTACATGCTTGCGACTAGTTTGCGACAGTCGATAAAGAAAGTATGCAGCCATGCAATTATAACAAAAAAATAATAAAATTATTATGTTATAATTCTTACGTTAATTGTACATACAGGTATACATTTTTCATCTTTAATTAGGAATTTAGTGTTTGTTTTTTTTTTAAATATTTCTTATCCTCAATTTTGTTATGACGATATCGCATTCACTCCATCTTCCTGGTAGACCTTTGATATTGATTTGACCATTCATTACTACCTTCGACACTCGACCTTCTGCCATTCTATTTACATGGTCCCTGCAGCTGTTTTGTTTATTTCGATTATAACGAACAATATTTTGAATATCAAACATTCTGGTACATGACTTATTAAAAATAATTTCGAAACCTTAAAGGTCTTTAATTTTATTATATTACGTATATTTAATTTGAAAAAATAAATAAAATTACTTTACTTATAAATAAAAATATATGTATAGTATATGCCTTTTAAAAATTGCAATTTCATTATACAAGGTGGTCTGGTTCCACTTGAAATCTTTAAGTGGTGATTTCTTGAAGTATTTCTTGAAAAAAATTGTTCTAGGCAGGGGAAGAACCTTTTTTGGCCGGATTGAAGAAAATCGGATTATAAAAATAATACCGAACAAATATCAACTATACAGCTCCCAAAATATTTATTCATAAAATACTTCAATCAATCACCCTTTAAAGGATTTTTAGGTGGGATCGGTTAACTCTTTTGTTAAAATATTTGCAATTCCACACGGGAAACTCAACAATCAAGCTCCTGTTTAGATCATATATTTATTCGATTGTGCAGAAGCAATCATGTTAATTATAAAGTAAATACTTATGATCTAAAAATAACAGATCAGCGTTTATTTAGTATTCAGCTTGATCACATTATTTCAAGATATGGCCAACATAATTTTTATGAATTTAAAAAAATTGATTTTAGTGCTTTAAATTCTGTTTTAGTTTTTGAAATGTGGGATGAAGTCTACGCTTCTGATGATCCGTCTGTTGCATTTGATATATTTCTTAATAAATTGCAACGTCACATTTCAAATTGTAGCTCAATTGTTAATCAAAATACGAATAACACAAAACGACTTAAGCCGTGGATGTCTTCATCATTGTTAAGGAATATTAAAATGAAACAAAAACTTATGTTAAGTGTAAGGCAACATAATTTAAGACTTAAAAAATATTACGAAAAGCTTTGTCATGAATTAAAAAATGAGATTCCTAGATGTAGAGATAATTATTACAGTTGTAGATTAGCTGAAAGTATAGGTAATACTAAAAAGGAATGGGGTCTTGTGAATGAAATTTTGAATAGAAATGAACAAAATGTTGATATCGTTATTAATGAAAATAACACTACTATTTCAAATCCCTTGATTGTAGCTAATTTATTTAACGATTATTTTACTAATATAACTAATTCATTCCAAGATGTTGTCGATAACGTAGAATGTCAGTGTGATAACAACATCAGGCGATATCAGACTAATAGTTTTTTCTTTCTTAAGTTTACCTTCCTAGAAATTTACAAAATTTTAATGTCATTAAAATCTTCTAAATCAGTATCTTGTGACAAAATTTCAAGTTTAGTATTGAAAAATATTTCACTACAGATATTAGATGATCTGTGTTTTATTTTTAATTTAAGTATTAAAAAAGGAATTTTTCCAGAATCTTTAAAAACAGCACTGGTTATTCCACTTCATATGAAAGGTGACACTCTGTCTATAACTAATTATAGACCTATCTCTCTGTTATCAGATTTCTTTAAGGTTTTTGAGAATGCTAATTTTATTTCTGATTTTTGTTAACTCTTTGTTTCTTTAACCATTTAATGTTAAAGTTACGGCCTTTGCCGATGATACTACCCTGACTTATGCAAACAAGAATTATTTTAACACTTTTACTGATATTAGTTTTGATTTGGAAATTCTAAGAAGGTGGTTTAAAAGACACAAATTGGTTATAAGTGGCAAAACCAAATATATGTTGCTTAACCTTTCTGGAACAGTCTGTGAGGATTTGTCTTTTGTATATCATTCTCTGTCTTGCTTGAAAATGCGTCTTGTAAATTTGTGTGAACTTGATTTGTCTTTGTCTATTTATGATAGTAAGTTGAGCTGTACTGATAATTGCTTTGTTATTGAACGTGTTGACTGTTTTAAGTATTTGGGTGTTACTTTGGATGTTAGATTAAGTTGGAGAGAGGACACCAGATACTTGATTTATTATTTAAATAATGTGGTTATGCAGCTTTATCACCTCAGCCTGTACTGTAATCGTTCAATTCTAAAACTAGTTTATAATGGTTTGCTTAATTCTAAATTAAATCACATTGTTGGGGTGGTACCTCTTTCAATAAAATTGAACCATTGCTTCTCAAACAAAAACATGCTATTCGTATTATGTGCAAAGTCAATCGTAGAACTCCAAGTTTTATTTTGTTTAAGAATTTAGGATTACTTCCTTTAAGACATATGTATTTCTATAAAGTCCTCAAAACATTCTATAACAATTCTGGTTATACTGCAGCTGGCTTTATGGAACTTACAATTTAAGAGTAAATACCAGAAATTTTGCATCTATTCCAACAATCAATAAATCACACTTTTGTCATTTTTATAATGTCAATGCGCCTCGTCTATTCAACAAGTGCCAGAAAATTATCGATGCGAAAGAGTTGAAGTCAGATTTCTTAAGAATATTAAATCATGGCTCTTATCTTTTGATAATCACTTTTGATAACATTTTTTTTTCTCTAACAGTTTTTTCTTTTTGTTTTTAATGTTTTTATACTTTTCAATTTCTATTATTCCAAAATTTTATTTTTTTCTAAATATTTTGTTACTTTTTTCAACTTTTTATTTTTCATTTGTTGATGTTTCTCTTAGAATTTTGTTTTAATTTTTAGCTTTTAATAGGATAAGCATAATAATTATTTTATTATATTAATATTATTCTATTTTATACTCAATTTCCCCATTAATAAATTGATTTATTTTTTATCTAAAGGTTCAATCGCCACTTATCGTTTGGATAACATAATGAAATAGCTAGGTCATTAAAATACTAGGCTAAGAAATCTGAATTAATTTGTTATATAATTTTGTAAATTTAGTATGTAAGTTAGCTTAAGTTGCTAATGAAATAAAGAATTATTATTATTATTATTATTATTATTAATTGATATGAACTAAACTTTTGTTTTGTTTTTTTAATAATTCTTTCAGGACCAGATCGACCTGATATTCGTCAAGCTGCCATATTGAGTTATGCAACATTAATTTATAATGTATTTGTTGCTGGAAAAATGACAAATGATCAATTTGAAGAATATGTTCAAAAATATTTTAATTTTTACTTAAGTAAAATTTTGCAATTCCGTACTAAATTTTATACCATTTTTGTTATTTATTTTTTTTGTAGATGGACATGATTATGAACAAAAAATGTTATATCTTCAAGGACTTAGTAATTTACAGCTTGGAAATGTTGCTAATTATTTAGATCCAATTATTAAAGATCCACTTGAAAATACTGATTTAAAATTTTTGGCAACTTGGACAACAATGCCATTGGCACACACAAGACCTGATAAAGTATAATTATTTGAGAAAAATTAAATATAGAGATAAAATAATATATATATTTATATATATATATATATATGTGTATATATATATGCATTTAATTTTTAGATTTATGAAATTTATTGGCCAATTTTTGAATCAAAAAAATCAACATTAGAATTGAGAGTAGCAGCTCTTACATTACTTATAGTATCAAAACCAACACCAGCTCGTTTAATTAGTATTCATAGAATAATTAAGGAAGAAACTGATCCACATTTAATAAATTATTATAGAACAACAATTAAAAGTATATCAGAGACAACTTATCCATGTTATCAACTTTTGTAAGTATTTATTACTCTATTTTTTATCCACAACTAAATTTAATGTTAGCAGTCTATAATGTGTACTTTGGGTATTATACTGACTATAGAATTATTCTATCTTCAATACATATTATCGAAATTTCGTATATTCAATTCCAAATGTATGAAATTTTATTTTCTATAAATTATTCTTCTGTCGTTTTAAATTTTTTCCACACGACGTTGAAAAATTTTGTTTTTTTATTTATTCTAAGAAGAACTTCATTATTTCCAACATATGGGCTGGGCTGCTTACCGGATATCGAAATACTTTATTTATTGCTTGATTTTGAATATTTAAAGACAAATTGTTGCTAATAAATTACTAATTTAGTAAATTTTAGGTTAAAATATATGTAAGTTTTAGGGTGGTCGCTATCGAAACCACTAGTAAATCATAGAAACTAAAAATTTGTTAATAAAAAACACTTGTCACAAATTTTTATTTTATACAAAATTTATTTGGTATAATATTTTTTGAAACAATTTGAGGTACTTGTCAAACATTAAGAAATTTTACAAGTTGAACAGTCTACTGCGATGTGGGTCTCATTACAAAGCCCACATCTACTCGAAGTTCCAGATTCTGGAGTGTGAGCTTTTTCTCATACCGTTTTTCTCCACGAACAGATTTCTTGAAATGACTAGAGGATAGTTGTCGTAAAGAAAATGTTTTTATGTGACATGATATCATTAATTCGATGCCACCACTTCATACATTCCCTGTCTATTTCATAACAAAACTTTAACATGTCTGCTTTATATACATATTCCATATACTTGTTTTAATCTATTATCAATTGTGGACACATGATTTCTGTTTTACTTTGTTTAATGAATATGCTAAAAGATAGTAAAAAAATAAAAACATTTTGGAGAAATTGAAAATTTTCGTATTTTTTTGTGATGCCAGCATCGTTACAAATTTTTAAAAATAACAATATGAAAAATTACTTTAAAATCTGAATTTTTGTGCCGATTTCAATATTTTTTCAACTGTTTTACCTTGTTTAATGAATATCCTAAAAGATAGAAGAGTGTATGTATAAAAAAGTATAGGTGGTTTCAATAGGATTCAGGTGTATACTTCTAAGCAATTACATTTCAAAAACATCGAGTTTGTTATTGAGTTTAAAAACTCTACTCATAATGTTAATATTACAGACACCATATATAACACTTTATGAAAGGCAGACGAATATTCTATATGAATATACATGAATTGAAATCTCCCAATAACGGATTTTTTTAAATTTACTATTACACTTCTTTTAATTGCAATACGACATTTTATTTTTATCAAAAGGTCCTAGATTTGCTAACTGCTGAATGTAATTTACTTTTTTTAAATCTAATTTTCTTTTTATTTTTTTTTTTAATATAGACGTCGACTTTTATCATATATGCATCGACATTTACCATTAGCTCCTGGAACGCGATATTGGGTAACTGGAAATTATATATTTGATTATCGTGATTCAAAATTTGGTATTGGTGCTATGTTACAAGCATTTTTAGTTGGTGATTCAATATCAGATTTACCAATTGTTGCATATTTTAAATTTGATACAGAAGCTTTAGGTAAATTTACTGGACAATTAGCTTTATACATAAAAGCAAGAGGTTTACCAGATGCCTATTCAAATAGACATTTTGTTAATTTAAATATTAAAAAATCAAAATTAGAAGGTTTAATAGAAATATTTGAAGCTATGAAAACACCAAAAATTAGTCCAACACCATTACATTTAGAATTTATTATACAAATTGAAGGAAAAACTGTTTTATCATATTATTTGAATCAAAAAACTTTTGATAATTTAAGTTATCTTGATAGTAAGTGTTAATTAATTGATTTTTTTTTATAAATATTTTTTAATTAATTACTTTTTTTTAATTTTTAATTTTTCAAAGTGATTGCAAAAATAAATATTTTATTTTTGGCTGATAGTCATATTAATATGCAAACAGTTCGATGGCCATTTATGACAAAATTTGCAGTTCCAACAGTTTTAGGTGAGAATTTTATATATATGTTACAGTTAATATAATAAATCGGGATATTATTAATATAAAGCGATCATTATTAATAATATCCTCGTATTTGGGTAAATATAAATAATAAATAGATATTATAATTACTTGTATGGATTTGTAAATGTAATTAAAACTATTTCTAATTACTATTTTTATATTAAATCTCAGTATTATCAGCTTCAGCTTAAAAAAAAATTGAACACAGATTTAAAATTTATTACACTTTCTTTTTGTTCTGCACTAATGTCAATATTCCGTTAAACGTCCAAATCATAATATCAGATTTTAAAACAGTAATATATAAAGAAAACATCAATTTTTTTTTAAAAATCGTGGGTCGCCTCCCCTAAACCCCCCCTACTTATTTATTATCTGTTTTCGCAAAAAATATTAAAAAAATTAAATTGTATTTTTAAGGTCGGGTCTATCGATATTTTTGCTCAAAACCAATCACATTAAAAAAAAATAAATGTAGTAGAATGCAGATAGTTTCAAAAAAATTTCGGAATTTTTCATACGGAGAATTCCGGGATTTTACATATACCCTAAAATCCGGGATTATGATTTTGGGGGCATTTTTTAAATTCGGGATTATGTTACTTTCGGGATTTTGAAATAGCTACATTTTTCTGTAGAAATATTTAACTGACTTTTACATTTTTCTGTAGAAATATTTAACTGACTTTTATGCTGTTTTCTACCTTGTCACAAAGGACTAGAATTACCAATGAATAAAGCGGGAGTTTCCATATCTCTGAATCAATGAATAATTGTATAATTTTTATATTTTATTTAAAATATTACATTTACCTAAGATGGGTGGGAATTATTAATAATTACCGTTTTATGTGATAAATTAAATAAATTCTGTACAAAGTAAACCTTTCTATTTGGTTAGTATTAATAATGTCCGGTTATTATTAATAATAACCAATTCATTATTTTAACCGTAACATATATATGTAATATAAAAATTTTATAAACTAATAAAGAAATTATAAAATAATTAATATAGGAACTCCTGGTGATGTATTAATTCAGAAAACAGTATTAACATCTCTTCGAGGTAATATTAGTCAAATATCAACACCACATTCTATTATAAGATCACATGAAATTGATGCAAGGTATATTATGTTTATAAATATGTATATTTACAATTTAATTATTATTTTTATTTTATTTTTTAGATATAATTCATATTCTTCATGTAAATCACGTAGTTATAATCCATTTTTAAATTTGGATCATGAAATTAATCGAGAACAAGGAATTCTACTTTATATTCCAATTAATAATGAAATTGAATTTAATTTTAAAGATTTATGTTTAAAATTTTCATTTTCACGTCCAGCAAATTCCCTTTGTGGTCTGTCATTTAAATCTAGATCAGTAACATCAACAAAAGGTGTTATAACAAATAATAAGCCATTTAAAAATTTATTAATACCACTAAGAAATCATAGTACTGTATGAATATTTATAATTTTAAATAGAAAAGAAAACATTATTTATTAAATTAAACTTTTTATATATATTTTAGATAAATTTATTGGAATATGATTTAGATGATTTGGGTATATCAATGTCTATAAATACAAATGTTGAAGATCTAAATAGTTATAGAAAAATGTTTTTAAAATTGGATTTTACAGAAAAGTAAGTTAATTTATTATCTTTTATAATTTAATTACAATACTTACAAATAAATTTAACATACGGTAGGTTTGGGTAAGTAGTAGCAATGACTATAATATACTATATTTATATATCATATAGTAAAGTAAGTGTTTATAACGGTAGACGGTCTTTTTATCGAAAAAAAATGTAGAATAATGAATAAAATGTAAAATGTTGAAAAACAAATGTCAAATTTCAATATTGAAAAAAAAAATACTACATTTTTTTTAAAATGGTATATTTTAGAGGTAGTTACACAAATCAGCTTTAATCATTAACGAAATATGTACATAAACAATAAAGACATTCAATAATAATGTTTAGCGGAGGTTTGGGATGACAACCCCCACTGTAATAAGTACTTTTTTGTGGAAATGTAAATGCAATAAAAATGATTAGAGGGAATTAAAGAGTAGAATTCAAAATAAGACAATCAAAATATTACATGGTATTCCCTTTTTCCAGAATATTTATGCAAGTGTATATGCAAGATCCTGAACTAGGAGAGACTTTAGAGTTGAATTCAAATAAGGGTATTCTCTTTTTTCCAGAAAATGTATATATATATTATGTATATGCAAGATTCTCAATTAGGAGGGATTTTATTGTTGGTTACAAAATCAGGGTTATTTTGCAGAATATTTACATATATATGCTTACAAGCAAATTTTCGGAGTTATTTCATTTATAGAATATATCTTTTTCAGAATACATGTAAATCTAATTTCTGGGATACTGGACCTCTTCAATAATGTCTCTAAGCTGTTTTAATTACGTGTGGGAAGTTTGGAAGAAAAAAAATTTTCAAGGGTCTTTGACCTCAAATTCTGGGACTTGGACCTCTTTGACAATTTCTCTGAGCGTTGTTCATTACGTGTGATATGTTTGATTCAAACAAATTTTCGCCGAAAGCCCCAGTTTCTGGGACACTGGACCTCTCCAACAATTTTTCTAAGCGTTGTTAATTACGTGAGCCAAGTTTGGAAAAAAATGTTGAAAGTTTGGATTTTGACCCATTTGGGTTTGAAAACTTTGAATTTTGAAAGTTTGATTTGGATTATGAAAATTGGGTTTTAAAATTTGGTTTTTCACGCAGATCTAGAAATTTCATAATTTCTGTCAGTATAATAACGGAAAGTAGCTTCGTATAATTTCTGAAACTTTTATGAAATATTTTTAAAATTTGCACAAAATTAATAATGGTTCTTTTATGGATAATGGATTTTAAATCTACATATAAGAGTATCTATATTTTTATTTCAGCATTTTTTTTTCGACATTTTTGGCGTTCAACATATTTTTTTTCAACATTTTGTTATTCAACATTTTTCATTCGACATTTTGCTTTTCAAACAATCGACCCACACCCTTTTATAATAATTATAATGATTTTATTTTTGAATATAAACATTTTTGTTATAACACTTTTTGATTTCATGGTAATATTTTCAATCAATAGATGTCGACTCAGTATTTACGAAAACCCATATGTTTTTGTTTCATTACAAAAAATTTTATTCTGTATTGGATATCTTATGTATATATAGTCATTAGACCATTGAGATTCCTTGTGGTATCATTTTCCCCTCATAAACTTAACCTTTTAAACCAATTTAAACTTTTTATGGAGTGTTGGAAGTCCTGTCTTATTTCTATGAGCTGCTTCTTTCTATCTTCTCATAAATTGGTTATTACTACCATTGGATCTTTTAATTTCTATATACATATTGTATAATTGTTTCTACGTTTGGGGTGCTTTAATAATTTTGAATTTTACGTTTACTGAACTAGTCTTTTTTTCAATTTCAGCATCTATTATTGAAGTTGAAAAAGCACTTAAATAAGTGAAAGAAGTTATATTTATTATTGTATTTGTGATGTTTCTGACTATTTATTATTAACAATTATAATACATTTATTTATATATATATATATATATATATAATAATTTTTCTAAAAAAATTTATTTCCAGTGGATTCACAAAAAATATTTTTATAAATGGAATCATGTATTTGTTTGCTATAGCTCAATTAAGTTCAATACACATAGGATATGATAGAAATTTTACAATGTTAGTTTATAATAAAGAAATGACAAGGGTGAGTACATAGTTAAATTATTTTTTAAAAACTAAATTTTATTATTTAAGCTGCTTGGCTAGCTAACTATTTACCAGATTCCATCGTTAAGATATGTGTCGAGTATATACAAAGTATGAAAAATCTAGCAGCTGGCTTATATATTTTTCTTTTTTTTTCTCAAAAGGCGCAATATTTGCTCATGTAGTAGAGTATATTTATTTACATATTTACATTTTTGAAACAAATGAAAGAATATTTATTGAAATCTTAGTCAGTGAAAGAATAATTTTTGTTTTTTTACGTTTGGATCTCCTCCTCAGGGTGGAATTGCTTCATCAGAATTTATTCATGTATATATTATTGAGTCACATAATTTTCAATTTGGCGTGTCTCTTTTCATGGCTTTGAAGGTTATTCAGATTTATATTTCGATTTCATTTTCATCTCAAGTAAGTCCAATTAAGGCTCGGCTCGTACAGAGTGTAATTATAATTTGTTTTCCCTAATACTACTTAACACTACTAGAAAAAAATTAAAATTAAAAGTAAAAAAAAAAAATTATTCCAATGTATATACATTATATGGTATTCAACTTCTTGGTTGTTATTTTTAGATCCGAATTTTGCTTTGAATCATTTTTAATTACATTGCAGAAGTAGACTGATCTTACTATCGTACAGTGTTAAAACTGTATAAAACTAAATAAATTTGTAGCGTTAAAACTGTAATAAACTATTTTTTCAAATTTTAATCAATATGAAGAACAACTGTTTTGTTAATTTTTTTATTAAATTCGTAATATAATACGTATAGTAATTAAGATAATATTTCCAGTGATATGAATTGAATTCAATGCTCTTCCTAAGTTCCTAAAATATATAAAACATATAATTAATATGATATTTTTTAGCCATGATGAATTAGAAGGCTGTTTTATTTAAATTAATTTGTTCTTTTTTTCAGATATTTGAAAATGTATATAATTTTTTCTGATTTGCCGTATATGTGCGTTGATTTTGCCGGATATGTATAAAATGCCCGAAAAAATTTCTAAAGTGGTATATACAGGAAAATGATGTTTTTATTTCTTTAAAAAAATGTATCTATATAAAAGTGAGTCCGAAAATTGATAAATATTTCTTTTAAATCACATCATAGATACAAGTCAATAGTAATAATAATAAAATAAAAAAATTCTATTGTTGAGTTTAGTCAATATTTTATTTCCAAACTTTAAACTCAATTTGCTTGAAATGTACAATTGGCGTATAAGGCAAATCAATGCTCAGTCAACGATTTCTCTGATTAAACTCGGTTATTTTTAATTTTTCAACGGAAAAATAAATTTTTTTAACATTTAATATTATATATTTTTTTATATTATGTATTTCAGATAAATGGTACTATTGATGTAAATAGATCTGCCAGTTCCTATGATGAATGTGAAATTGTATTTGCTCTGTCACATTCAAATGATATATTAGATAAGCCACTGCATGAATGGGATGTAGTTATTAATTACTTAAAAGAAACAAACTCACAATGGTATATAATATATGGAAAAGTATTAAGAAGTTCACTTGATTCCAAAAAATTTATGGTAAGAAATTAAGTTTTACTTTTTTTCATATTTAAAAATTAATTATAAAAATGTTAGCTAAATTTTTTTTAATTAAAAAAGTTGAATTGACTTAGTAAATTTTTTTTGAGCTCATAATGCCAGTATTACTACATATTGTGGTGTTTAGATAATAAAATAACACAAAACGACTTATCGTACAATAATTTGTACTGCAATTGTTTAGATAGACTGTCATTTGAGGAAAAATTGTATCGCTTATGGTGTTGGTTGTTTGTTAAAATTTGTAAATTAAATGCTGTATAATATGACAAATCATGGAATCAATCAATCGTTCACATTCTTAGTGTAGGCACACTTAAATACGTTTTGCCCGTTCAGTTTTTGATACAATCTGTTATACTAGTACAACTTGCTGTACGACAAATTGTTTCGTATAATGTGGCAGGATGTTTAATATAAATTGTAAATATTTTTCTTAACTAATAAGTAGTGCCAAATCATATTCATTTGTGAATGACCTCAACTATAATTTGGAAAAAGCACTGCTACTTTGATTTTCGTATTCAAAATTTATTACCCGAAAGTAACAGAAATTTAATATGAATATCATTTTACAGCGATATTTACTCATATTTGGTACCGTTTTTATGAAGCCAGAAAAAAAATTTTAAATTAAAATTCGCTGAAGAACATGTAGATAAGGCTGCTGAATTTTGGCAAAATATTCTGTGGACAGATGAATGTTTATTTTCACTAGACGGTACGTATGGAAGAAAATTTTTATCATTCCACCAATATTGAAAAGAAAAAAAGAACGTTATAAGATTAATAGTGGGAATATAATGGTTTGGAGAATTATTTCTTTATTACGAAAAATACCCCTTGTTTAAACTACCGAAAAAGTCACATCAAAGTATTTATACCTTGATCTCTATCATTATAGAATGTTATTACTTGATGAATATTTGATAAATTGTGCTACAACAAAATAATGCAACGAAACACAAGGCTGCTATTATTATATAGTATTTGAAGTTTATTGGTCAAATTGTTTTAGTTTGGCCACCTTAGAGTCTTGATTTTTATGTAAATTGAAAACCTTTGGTATTATATGAAAAAAAAAGTACTACAAGAAATTGGAAGGTCAGAACAGAGACTAGAAGTGTCATTGAAAATACTTGAGAATCAATAGAAGTTTCAATTTTGAAAAACTTTAAGCGATCGAGATGCCTGGCGAGCTCTATGAGGTTATAGAAGTTGAATTATTTGCGAGTCACCCAACCGAATCGTTTTTTTTTTTTGAAACATTTTGAGTTTGGTTCAAACTTAACAAATTTCAAAAAATGCTTATTATTTTTATTATTTAGTGAGTAACAGCCAACTTGGTTTGTGTTAAGTACGAAATTGTTCTATGCACAAATAATTTTTGAGACGGACTGCAATTATTTTGTTTTTGACGTTCTAAGCGCACGCACAGAGTTCAAACCGATGATGAGTCGATGATGAACCGATGAAAAATTAGAATGATAACATTGAAACACGCATATGCATAAATTGCAATTGATGACATAATTTAAGCTAACTTTTGCAACAGATTTTGTTAACTACAATTGCAATTCAACGTGAACACATTAAATTACCGTCCTATCTATTTTGTCTTTATTCTCTATCATAATTGTATTATTGCTTTTATGAAAAAGAGTTGGTTAAATAATTTTGCTCAATAGTATTTTCACTTTATATGTTGTAGATTACAATCAAATACGAATAGAAGTAATCTATAGTAATTTATATAGTAATTTTCTCCTATCATATATATTTTTTTTAATAATTACAATAGCCCTTTTTTTTAGTATTTTTATTTTTCAAATGAAATGAATTTAGATGCAAAATTATTTGGTTTAACAATAATGTTCGAAAACAAAAATTATTCTAGTTCTTCTTCAGCTTTAATCAATTGTAAAACACCATTTTGTAAAGTTTTTATCAAATCAATTTCTGTATGCCCAAGACGATATTTATTTGAAATGTCCATAACATCATCTTCTATTTCAGTATAATCAGCACTAACATCACGTACTTTTAAATCTAATTGATTTGCGATTTCTTTTAATTTTTCTCTATCCTTACATAAATTTGGTAAACGAATATGAACGCCTACAAATAATTTTGATTGAAATTAATTTAATCTAAAAAAACAAAAAAAAAAAAAAAACAATTTTTTACTAGCTCTCAAAGATGTTCCCAAATTAGTTGGACATGCTGTTATATAACCATATCTAGAATTTCTTTCAAATTTTAATGAATCTTCAATACATTGAACACCTTGAACTAATCTCTTACAAACTTCACCTGTATAGAAAAGTTATAGAATAAACAGTAAAAATATTTTTGGTTTTTTTAACCCTTTAAGAATAAATGTCCATTACCTAAATCACCATTTTTATTTAATGATATTATATGTAGATGATCTTCTTCATTTACCCAAACAATAAAATTTTCTTCATGATTTATAAAGAGACCACGACCAGTTGGCCAATATCTATAACATCCAGCAGCTTTCAAATAATTGTCATTCTTTTTGAATAGAATATGACGTTTTACCATTTCTTCTTGTGTATTCAAATCGATTTCTTTTAAAGTTTTATAAGTTCCAGCAAATTCATCTTTTAGATTATTAAAAGCTTTTTGTGCCTGGGGTATAATTAAATAATTTTAAATAAATAAAAAATAATAACATCAAAATTGTTTAATTTACATTTTTTTCGATTTCAATAAATTGTTGTTGTGTTAAAATTGAAAAAAATTCTGTATTTTCTAAATTTCTAGCAACTTGACATCTTGTTGCCACAATATATTTACCATTTGGATCTAAATTATCGATTTCAGTTAAATTACCCCAATCAACATTTGATTGTATTTGATCATTTTCAATATTTTCGATACCATGATATTCAGTTATAATTGGATCAAATAATATTTTGTATGTTGTATAAGAATCTGGATCTGCTGCATAAATACCAACTTTTGAGTTATGATATTTTAGACCTGATTGAATGCAATCTAATAATGTTGCATTTTTGTTTGTATTGATATTTTTTAATTGTTCCAAAATATCGTTTGTTAAAAATTTGTTTAATAAAGATTTATCAAATGTATTGTTTTGTAAAGCTTCACATTCTTTTTCTAGTATAGCCAAAATTTCATCAGGTGATCGTTTGCTGTAATTTTGGAATTGAAATAAAAATAAAAAACAAAATGTATTAGACTTATGTACTTTATCTTCGTGTAATAGCAGTAATACGCAGTATATCCAATACTGTTTGCTATAAATAAGGATGTAAAAATGTATGGAACAGGAATGGGAATAATTATCGAATCTACTAGATCCAATGTCAAAATGCTGACATGATGTATCACAGGTCATGGTCCATTCAAGAAGCAACTGTTCAAGATTGGTAGATCGAGCAAAGGCAGACACCAGCTTGCAAAAGATATAAATATTCCCAGGAATACACATTGCCTGATTCTGAAATTGACATCAGAGCAATAATAGCGTTTTGCAAGTACATAGATCTAAAATTCTGAAATAATCAGGGAACTACAATAGATTTTAAGAAGTAGCGTTTACATAGAACTCCCCATTAATAAAAAAAAATATTCTTTAATTGAATCTGGCAAGAACTAACTTTAGGCTGTTTTATGTTTAATAACCTATATGAAATCTGTACAAAATCAGTTGTGGTTATATATGAATATATAGAAGATTCGATTTTAGTCAGAGATTCAATGTTGTAGCGCAATTGCTAACTTTTCGTATATTAATTACTGTATTTCAATTTTTACTACATAAAGTGGAACGTCTAATTTTTTTAAATTATTTTTTTTACTATTATTTTCTGTTATATCAACTAATTATGGAAAACTACTACTATTATTTATCATGAAAAAGGTTTTATTATAACCTATTCACAATACGCTCTATAACATTAACTAGTGAACGCCTATTTCTATACCTATTTCTATAACGAGTTATCCGAGCTCGATAACATTATTAGTCTGAATAGCAATATTAAATGAAACTAATGAAAGAAAAAAAAATCAATTAAACATCCATGGCCTGAATCGGATTCAAACATGGGATCTACTGATTAGTATAGTCAGATGACATAAACAGAATATAATTTAAGTTGGGTATGGATTTATATTATGACTTACTGTTGTTGCATTGCATACAGTCACTGGTACAAAATAGCTGGTACTATAATCTGCTGTGTACCATTGTCTACCAGGTACAATTAAGTTGGTTTTATTTTATTTACATTAGTAGTTTGTATTTTAATTTGGCTCCAATTTCTTATGGAAGTTTCAAGAACTTTTTTGCTTTCATGAAATTTCTATAAATTGAATTTGGTGATAACTTTGCTGAAAGAAGATTTTGAAAGAGCATAATAAGTTCGTTAGAATGACAGTCTAAACAATTGTTCCATACCGTTATAGGCTCTCCAGATAGGTCTAACAAAAAAATTCGATTGAATAATGGTATTTTTCTGAATTCCCTAACATGTGGGGTGAGCAATTTCCATTTTTACATTAACATTTACATTTTCCATTAACATTTACGATTTAAGACAATCAATATTCATTTTGATATATCATAACATGAAGTATAGCCTATACTGGTTTGAGAAATACAAAGAATTTAATTATAGACTGATATTTTTTTTATGCGTTACCATAAAAAAAATGTACCAACAAAATAATATTTTTGTAATTAATTTCTTTGTATTTTTCAAACTGGATTAAAATTAAATTACGGTTATTATTTTAATGTGCTATATCTTCTTGGAACAACCTACGATCGAATTTATAAAAAAACAAATTTAAAAATTCGTTTAATCCTCTTGATACTGATAATATAGGATAGCTGAAACGGTATAGGATGAAAAGAAAAAATTTAACTAGAAGCGACGAGTGGCAAGCATGGATCCCCTTGGAAATAAAAATTCCGTATATTCTACTGGAACATAAAGGTATTTTTCATTTTAAACTTAGTTTTGGAAATGTTATCATCTTCTATGGCAAATGTGAATAGAAAAACAATAGATGTACACAGTAAATTAACTGAGACTATGTGTTGATTTGTGGGACTTGAATAAGTGTAAGAAAGAAGAAATTCACCCTATCGGTATAGGTGTAAATATTTTTTTTTTAAAGATGGCTGAGAAATTAAAGGGGATAAGAATTTTTCAGTTCTAGATTTAAAAGAGGGTTATTGCCAAATTAAAGTAAGTGAAAGAGCTAGTAAATTGTGTACATTTATAATTCCATTTGGGTGCTATAAATTTTTACACTTGCCATTTGACATTAAAATAGCGCCTGAGGTTTTTCAAAAATATAATAAAAAAAACTTTGCTGATATATTGCAGGAGTCGTAGTTTACATAGATGACATTTTAATCTCAACAACAACAATTGAAGAGCACGATAGAATATTAGAAAGAGTGATGGAGCGAGCTAAAAGGTTGAATATAAAAGTTAATGAGAAAAAATTTCAATATAAAGTGTCTGAAGTGAAATATCTTGGCCACATTATATCTGAGAATAGTAGATCGCCTGTGACCCTGAACGGATTCTCGCCATTCCGAAAATTGTGGCTCCTAAATACAATAAATGTTAGGAATGATTAATCTGATTATCAAAAACAAATAATGATTAACTGTATCCGTAACTTTATCCCAAATTTGAATTTCTGAATTATCATCACCATTATACATCACATCAGAATTATTAAAAAATAAGGTTATCTTTCAATGGTTATCTAGTCATGATCAATGTTTATATAAAATAAAAGATATTATCTGTAACGCTCCGATAATGAAAACATTTAATAAGGACGAAAAAATTACTATTGAGTGTGATGCATCCAAATCAGTATTAAGGTGTTGTTTGCTACAGGAGAGTCGTCCAATATCATTCGCTTCTCGCAGTTTGAAGGCAAAAATTGAGAAGGTTCATTTAATTAAAATTATATGACTCTCATTTGGGAATAGAGAAGACAAAATCACGGGCTCGTTCACTCGTATATTCGTCAGGAATAAATTTAGGGATTCAGAATATGTTTAGAAATTGTTTAATGTGTCAAAAATATCGTAACTTGAAAATTAAGGATCCAATGTTATCCCATTCAGTGTGAATATTGCCATTCCAAAAAGCGCGAATAGATATTTTTGAAGTTGGTAAAAATAATTACCTCGTTCTTTCTGATTATTATTCTAGATATTTAAAATCTAGATACCAAAAAAAAATTGTAGGCTTTTATCTACTCATCTGATATGCTTGCTCTAAATATAAATCTGACATTAGAAAAACGTGCGCCATTCGACTTCAGTATACATTATTGTATGTAACGTAAAATATTTAAAATAAACATATAACTTTGATTAAATAACAATTTCTATGTATGTAAAACAGGCACCATAGGGTCAATATATGTTTACAGCTGAAAATAAAACATGTAACTATATATGACGAAATTCTATAATTCTATTCTGTTAATGACGATAATGAATTCCATACAAACATTATACCTACACTAGTAAAGGGCGGCTAAAAAATGAGTAGTATATAGCAATTAACTATAGTAGCATTGATGGAGGATGTAGCATTGATGTACATTTCATCGAATGTTATTACAATCACCTAGTTCTTCATAAAATAATTCTAGGCAGAATTAGTTACACGATAAATAACAATCTTAGGCAGAAGTTAAAATGCATATCAGAGCAAAAATTTCATCTCTAAATTTTTTTCATTTCTACTTACATATCACCTCTAAACTTTTCTAATTCTTCTTCTAATTCAGCTATTTTAATTTTTGATTGATTATAATTATATTTTAGAATTTCATATAATTGGTCATCATCAGGACATGAATCACTCATATACTTTCGAACATAACGTATACAATCATCAGGTTTATTCTGTTCTTCATATAATTTAATTAAAGCTTTACTTAATGAATCAATTAGACCACAACGTTCAAGATATGTACGAAATTGTTCACGTTTTGCTTCAATCTACAAAATTTATTAATTTACATATTGTTATTTTAAATATTGAATTACATAAGTACTATGTATGTACTATGTACTGTATAAGTATTAATAGTTTTAATAATTTTTCTTAAATTAACTCACCGAGGTCATTTTATTTTTTAATTTGATTTCGTTTCCTTTTTAAAATTTTGATTTATTTTAAATTAATAAAAGTTTTCTCAAAACGATTTTAATTTTTGAAAATAAAAAAAACAAAACTAAATTTTGAATTTTGAAAATTATTTAAAAATCTACTGCAATCAACACAACACCATACAAAAAGAAAGCGTAGAGTGCTCACGTGATAATACGTGTTTATTGTTATTTTACTGAACATAAACTGGGAACATAATTATTATTACAATTTAAGTGGATTTAAAATTCAATCCAAATTTTGTCCTTATATTTTAAATATTGATCAAACATTTTAATTTTACAAATTCTTTTACTTGCTATAACTTAACCTATACCTACAAATTTAATATTTACTTTTTTTTTTGTTATGAATTTCGAAAATTCAAATATGTATGTACAAAGTTATGTATATATTATCTTTCTACAGTAAAGTTTCTTTAATCCGGATATAATGTTAATCCGTATCATAAAATACTTCTATTATGTCCTCGACAGTCCGGATAGCGTTAAAATTTTGATCTCATTAATCTGAATTTATTTTTAAATCTTATAAACAACTTAATTTCTAACTCAAAATCGATATCATATGCTGATGGACCCTAAAATTTTCAACTGTTACGTCAAATTTTACCCATGAGTTTTCAGCTATCAACATAATTGATCCCATTGTGTCTCTTTTACATACATGGAAATTGTTATTCAAATTTATATGTTTACTTTAAATATTTTACCTGACATGCAATAATGTATACTGAAGTCGAATGGTGCCACTATTTTATAATATAAGATTTATGTTTAGAGTAAGTATATCAGATGAGTAGATAAAACCCTACAAAATTTTTTTGGGAATATCTTGTCATTCAGTGGAGCTAGTAAACTTACACCTTTCTGAGAAGATATTTGTAAATGAGAGTCTGTTACTAGATTTTTTTTTGTTTGGCTCTTCTGAGGGAGATGTTGCACTCGCGTAGGAGCTAATGACTATATCCCAAAGATACCTGGTGTTCCTAGCTTTACAAAAATATATATCTTTAATGGTGCATCTTATCCTTTAAGGACGAAAAGGACATTTGAAAGTATCCTTGTAGTCTATAAACGGTTATATCTGTTGATCCATTTGATGCGCCATTAAAGATATATTTTTGAAAAGCTGGGAACACCAGGTATGCTCGGCATATAGTCATTAGGTTCTATGTACAACATTTCTCTCAAAATCCCCTTTTTTGGGCTTAATTTGATTTTATTGAATTCTTTTAAAGGAATATAAATTTTACATAAATTTTCTTTTTGCAATCTTAAAGATCACAAGAAGTAGAGTAGGCATATGCTCAGAAGAACTAAAATCACTACTTTCGCCTCTTAAGCAATTCCGTCGAGGAACGCGAGAGGCTGCAAATGCCCACCCTTACACCGTGGAAATACCAAGATGGTTCAAGACTGGTTATGGAAATTCGTTTATTGTCAAAACTTCTAGAATGTGGAATCGCATTCCACTACAAGCATTCCCAAGAAAGGGCATAGTTTTATATTACTATGCCCTACCTACTTCTTTCTCCTTTTCTTCTCTCCAACTATCCCTTTTCTTTTCTCTTTCAAAAGCCAACGGTACGAAAGTATAAAGGTTTTTCTGACATAAGTTTTGGCTAATAATATAAAAAAAACTGTGGTAAAATCTTATTTTACATTAAATTGGGTCTGCCCCAGTATAATGATATGATGGTAGATTTGTCAAATTTCTTGCGAGCAGATTGGGGTGGGCTACTGTTCTTTTGACGTAATTTTTTGTTTCTCTTTTTCTTTTTGTTTCTTTCAATAACTTTCATAGGTAAGTTTAGGTCCTTATGAAGGTTGGAATTTTTAATGTACCATGGTGTAAGCGTTCTCATTGTTTTCGACTGGAATATTTGGATTATCTCCGTATTACCTTTGGACTTGTTTTTCCAGATTTGGCATCCGTAAAACCATGATCACTTTGTAGATGAGAACTTTCAATTCCACGCTCAACGATAATTTGCTCCCAATTAGCCTGTGCAGAGGGATTTTTTTTAGTTTAAGCTGATTTTTTTTTATCTCTAGGTTCTTCCTTCACGTTAATCTTCTATCGAAATGAATTCCTAAATAGTTCACTACATTGGATAACTAAATTGGCTGTTACAAGATAAATAAAAATATTCGTAATAAGTAAATAAAAGGCATTGTTGGTGATTACGCAATTAAAAAATAATACTTTAACTATATATTAAATTATAAAAAAAAAAAAGGTAAAATAGTTAGTTAGTCTAAGCTTCACTTTTATTGTTACGCAATCCACTTTTAAAAATAATTTTTGAATTAAAATGGTAATAATTGACTCAAAAATATGTTACATTCAGTAGGGTGGTATGGAAGGTAGAAAATCTTAGCAATTCTGAGATTATTTCGATTGATTTTTTCAATCTAATGACTTAAGATTTTTGAGCCTAACGTGTTACTGGAAAAATTTGGTTTATAAAGGAAATATTTCAGTAGTTATTCGACGATCTGATGTTTCCTAAGATATGTGTCTGAAATTTTTTGAAGCCATTTTTTTATGAAGTCCAAAGAATTACTTTACTTATTATTCTACCATAGTGTATTTTAAGTGTCCCAACGAACTGTCATTTAATTTGTAATCGTTAAAATTGTTCCTAAAAGAGAATTACTTGACATTTGGATCTGTTCAATTTAATTGCATTTTAAGCTCCGTTTGATCCGTTATTGATATAACTTTATATTTCTTTAACTTCTAGCTAGTTGTATGAATTAAATATCACATGTTGAGGCAAAGATTTTCCCGAAAAATTTTCCAAAGACCAAATTTTCCCATTTTTCTATTCGCATTCATTTTATAATAATACACAGTCTATTTTCCTTTTCCAACTAGATTGCGTTAAACTGTCACTGAAACTCTTAAAAAGAATGTTTTGTAAAATCGTAACATATTTTTAGTAATCCTCATTTTCATAATTTATACTCCTACATAACTAAATATTCACAGACATCATCATATTTCGCAGAATAGTTATTACGTTATTTTGTTATATGTTTGACGTATATGAACATAATATACATACATATGTACATATCTGCTATTTTAATCTGCTATATTGAAAAATCGCGTGATTTGATAATTTTACCTAATTTAATTTTGTTTGATTTTTTGTTTTTATTTATTTCTTACGTACACTAGGATTACACAAAAATTTTTGTCCTAGACTTTTAATAAAATCAGGTCAGGTTATGTTTATGATAGATCTTTAGGTTATGTTTATGTTTATAATAAGGTAAACAAATCCGAAATTGATTTAATTTTATTAAATTTTCTATTGAATATAAAAAAATATATAAATATAAATAAATTTCTATTTTTATTTAAATTATGTAGATAGTTTTTGCATAATTAGATTACAGTGAATATAATATAATAAATAAGTTTATTCATTTATATTATATGAACTATTAATATTATGTACATATGTATATTGTCTCAAACATTTTTAGATATATTTCCTGACCTAACTTAATTCAAAAAAACAAAAAATATTTATTTAAATTTTTAATAAAATATATTTTTGCGGTAGTAGAAATCTTATTTTAGAATCCCTATAAATTGAATTTTATTTTTTGATATTCTATTATTATATTATGTACACACCTACTTGCAAAAAGTCATCCAATGTTGTCAAGGTCCAATACAAAAAATTTACTTCAATATAGTTTTATTTATGAATCGAATTCAAAAAAAAATATTCTAAAAGTTGCGTAACTGATATTTGAACACATATGCTGAGTCCACTTCAATAACTGTATTAGTATATTTAATTTGTTTCAATTAACCTGGTATCTTTGTGTATAGTTTTGGCTAATTGAAATTGCATAGAAACCTTATTGAAGCTCCTACTATTATTTTTAGTCCTATCAAATTCAACAAAATTTATTAGGATAGTTAAAAATTTCAACTTCATTGCTGCCTACATAATTAATTGCTATTTGAATATTACCATATAAGTCTTCTTCAGAAACTCCATTTTCACCAAGCTGTTGTAAGTTCTGTGTTAAATAGTGGCTCAAAACCCTGACGATAATAAATTGAGTCATAATAATGTCAGTACCATCAGGACATTTTGTTATCGCAGAATATGAAGGTGTAACTTACCTAGCGAGCATCGCATCGTTTTTGCCCTTCATGTGGCTAAATTCGTTTTGTGAACTTCCCCTAAAGACATGTGAAATGCATATAAAAAACTGGCTGGTGGAAAAAACTAAGGATTTCTGACAATCGAGAAGCAGAAATTCTCAATCGCTCGCTCACTCATGACAGGGGTTATAATATTAGTAATAAAAACGCATCTTTATAAAATAGGCCTAACCAGAACCTGATGTGCAGAATATGTGAAGTAGAGAACAAATCTATTGAACATCTGTTCTGTGAATGCAAAAGTTTTACTCGCACTAGACTTCACCATTTGTGAATTTCATTCCCCCAACAATGGAAGTGGCCCAGCATACAAATGAAAAATATTCTGAGTGCAATCACTAAATCAGGTATTATTAGGAATTTTTATTTGTATATTATAACCAAAACTTAGATCAGATAGCTTTATACCTTATACCGTTAGCTTTTGGAAAAGAGAAGGAATAGTTAGAAAAAACAGAGAAAGAAGTAGTAAAAAGGTTCGGTGAGGAGTTTGCGAATTGTTGTAAATCAAACATATAAAAACTATCCTTTCTTGAGAATGCTTGTAGTGGAATTCGATTCCACATTCTAGAAGTTCTGACTTTAATACGAATTTCCATAACCATTATTCAACCATCTTGGTATTTTCACGATATAGGGGTGGAGCATTTGCAGCCTCTCCCACACATTGAATAATTAATTATATTAATACGGTTAAACACAATAATCCCACTTGTGACTGTAGTAATAGTAGAGCCCTATCCGTCATATATATAAATACTAATTGCTAATTGATAAAAATTACCTAACAATGACAATGATTGAATAAACAAAAAAAAATTTAGAAAAAGGAAAATTTGTATATCACTCAGTGATGATCACGGTAGATAAACTGTTATAAGGAAAACCACATACTATTTAATTTTATAATTGTTTCAATGTATTTGTATATAGTTTAGTGTATACATAATTGAGGATAATTACATTTATTCCTGAGTTCATTATTATTATGCTATCGCCCGATAGCAAAATTAACTTCTATTCCAAAAGTATTTGAATCGGTCTTAACTGATTTAATTTATAATCACTGTTCAAATCTTTTAATAGATAATCAACACGGTTTTGTAAAACAAAAATCACAGTTATAAACCTAGTTGAAACAACATCACTATACTTTTGCAAAATATTGAAGAAGAATTCCAAACTGATGTTGCTTATACAGATTTTATTGAAGCATTCGACTTATTGGCACATATAGTATCATATTGCTGACACTTAAAAAATGTGGATGGATATACTGTTACCTGAATGAACGCTCGTACAATGTCATATTTAAAAACACTATTGGAGCGAAACTTTTGAAGCCAATTCTGGTGTTCCTCAAGAGAGTCACCTTAGTCCTTTACTTTTTGTTTTATCTGTAAATGATGTCACTTCATGTGACGATGATGCCGTTTTTAATTGTAAGCTTCAAATTTATGATGACGACATGAAAATCTTTAGAAAGATTACGTCTAACCATATGACGCTATTCTTATGTAAAATGACCTTCAAAACTTTAATAACTGATGGCATGTGTTAACAATAACATTTTACTTAATATAAATAAATGCGCACTTATACCGTATACACGTCGTTCAAGTACGATTTCTTTTAACTATATACCTTAGACGGTATTAATTATTAGTCTATAACCTAAAGTTTCCTCAATAAAAGACTTATTAGGGGTGTATTTTGATTCTCATCTAAAAACTCACTATAATATTACTATAAATAAAGCTAATTCCATATTGGGTTTTGTTAAATGTTGGTCAAAAAAAATTTCAAATCCCTATGTACTTAAGTTGTTTTACACCGGTCTTGTAAACCCGAATCTTGAATATGCAAGTCATGTTTGGCCACCGTTTTGTATGGTACACATTGAGGTAATACAAACATTTTTTCTTAAATTCGCTTTACGCTACTATATTGTCATGGTCTAATTAATCCTATTATCTTATCACCATATGAGAAAATACTAAAATTAATTGATATGTGTACATTGAGCTTTAGGCGTGAGATTTCTGATGTTATTTTTATTTGAAAGATTATAAAGGGCAATGTAAAATCAACTTTCAATTCTAGCAAAATCATTATTAGAAATTTGGCCCGTTTACAACCATTCAATTTATTTCAAATCAGTAATCACAGGACTAATTATAGCAAATATTAATAGAATGCTTATTACAGGTAACAGACATAAATTGAAAAATGACTTTACACGACCTTATAAAGATATTATTTTATTTTGTTTTGTTGTTTTATTGAAGACATTAAAGTGTATGTAAAGTGTATTTGTTTTAAATAACTTAACTATGTAATAATTTTGTTTTGTTGTGCTAAGCAGTATGAATACTTGCAACTGTTTATGCTAAACAGTATAAATAAATAAATTATATAAGTATAACTTTGCACTCAATTCACGTTGAATTTCGGACTTTAAAATAGTTCCCTGATTTTAATTTATCTTTTCTATTAATTTTTTACAACGCCTTAAAAAATACCAAACATTTTATAAAATCTTCGATAAGTAAAAAAAAAAAAGAATTTAATTGTGGAATGAAATTTCACCTTAATTTCGGTTCAAAAATTTATTACCTACATAGGAAAGGGTAGGTAGGTGGAAGGGGAAGTGTAATCACTAAACCAGATATCCTTAAGGACTCAGATGAATAATTGCATTAATACGGTTAATCACATATATGACTGTATTTCATTTGCCCGTACATTTGTTTGATTGCTTTAATAAACATTGCCCATAATATTATGAAAAGATTTATCTAGGCGATATACTTATCAGATACATGAGAGTAATGCATTGAATTATCAATTAAGTCTTAGCTAATATTGATGAAAATCAAATTAGAGAATCCAGATTACTCGGGTTTTAGATTACTCGGGTATTCGAGTAATTTATACCTACAAAACCCGAGGAACTCGGGTCTCGGGTAAACATGAATAAAAAAAAGAATAACTTTAATGGTTTTATTTATGAGATAAAAAATAGTATTTAAGGAATACAAGACCATTTAAAGTATTCGGTTTCATTTGAGAACGTAGTTTTGTAATGAAATTTGATGCTACTGAAAACACTTGTTCACTGACAGTGGAAGTTGGTGGGATTGTAAGTAATGCTTGGTATAATTTTTCCATATGCTCGCCTCGTTTACAGTCACAATTAAATTGTTTTAGCTCTCGCTCCAAAAAAAACAAATTTGATGAAGTAACTTTGGGAACCTTCATAACACTGATAATTGTTTTTTGCAGTTCATTATACGCAGAATATTCCAAAGTCATATCCGATTGCGAATCTGAATCATCAACTTCTTCCTAACTTTTCTCGCCTTGTTCGCCATCGCCATCGCCACCATTAAATAATCGTTTAAAATATTCTTATGCCAACGATTTTATTATATTTTTTGATGAATATGAAACATGTTCGTTAGGTTGTGGATATGTAAAAATAACAATAATGATATTAAATCCTTTTGCCTTCTTTAATCAATTCGCCTTTTGAAAGCAATTTTTAATTCAGTGGCAAGATCTGTATTTGCATCTTGTAGCTTGTTCAAAAGAAATATACAAACTCCTTCTGCTTTTAGTAAATTGCTGCCTTCTTTGCTCAGCTCATTAACTGCTAGCTCTGCAGACTGCAAAACCTCAGATATCCCCTCCCCTTCAAGATAATAATGTTTTCCTCTCGAAACTTTTCTTTATCTAGCTCTTCTCAGGCGAGGTTAATGCAATTAATTAATTTTAAAAAATGATTTACCATAGGAATAATAGAGTTCCACCGAGTTCTGCAATCAAGAAGTAGCCGTAATTTCTTCGCCTATTTCGTTTTCGGATTTATATTTTGAAGTTTATTTTTTTTTCAAAATAGATACTTCATATCGGGTTTGATTTTTTCGATTAGTTGAGTACTCGAAAATAAGATAAAAAATTCAAGTACTCGGGTACTCGATAATCGGCATTGGATTCTCTAAGTCAAATAATTCTGCAAAATACTGGTAAATCAAGGCTTCTGATAGATAGTAACCTGATAGAAGTGATCATTCCATTTGCTTCTGGAAACCCAATAAGCTTATACCACAAATAATTAACTATATATACTTAAGTTATTTATTTGTGCTTATACCTATTTGATGCGACGACTCAAGTGACTTCTTTGTTTATTTTAGTTTTGTCAAAGTTTCTGATATTTGTATTTTCTTCAATGAATATTGGTATTGCAGAATTTGACTTGTTGATACAAAGTATAGTTCTGAGTTTTCAAAATGTTAAAATTTATCTTATTTACACTACTGCTCCAATCTTAAATATTTTTGTAGGTTGCTATATACTTTCTTTTGTAACTTTTTTTCAGTTTTAATAATGTTACAGTTTTATAAGAGTGTATAGACTTGTTTAAAAAATAACAATTTTGACATTATTTCTTTTCCTTCCTAATATAAGGGAATACATAATTAATATAGAATTAAAATTTTGAATATTATCGCATATGTATGTATGTATGTACAATGTATATCATAAATTTTCATTTTACAGGCAGACATAAAACTACAGTATCTTCCATTGTCATTTGCTAAAAAACCGCATACATTAGAAGCACAAACTTTATTTGGATTTTTAGAAAACAATGAAGACATTCCAAATAAGGGTTCACGAATAGTATTATCAGCAACAGCTGGAGTAAGAAAATTTTTTTTTATTTAGATTAGAAATTAAATAATTTTCATAAGTATTTTTTTATTTTGCATATAGGTAAAAAAAAAAAAAATTTGTTTTTCAATATTAAACAAGGAAGTTACCAATTGCTTCATTATACCAATACTTATGAAAATCACTCTACATAAATTATTATTGTTTTTATTTATAAAAATTACTTTTTTTTTATTTTTAGACATCTGATAACACCAGTATAATGTATGAAAATCCAGATTTAAATAAAAGTGATTTATGTCCAAAAGAAATGTTAAAATTAATGCCAATACCATTATCAAATTTTTGTAACCGAGAACATTTTAAAAATTTAACATCAGTAATTAATTATAAAATTTTAATGAAATTTGAGAATGTAAGTTATGAAATTTGGTTTTTTTTTGTCCATTATAGAAAATAATTTTTTTTTTATTTTAGATGCCAGAACGTTTTGATTTTTGGGCAAATCGTTTAGATCATTTAGTTGCAGCACTATCAGAACAACAATTAAATAGTTTAGGTTTAAATAAAGAATTAAGTGTTAATATACATATACCAAGAGATCAACATTGGTTAACAATTAATGTTAATAATGTAACATCGAAAATTTATCATATACCATTTTTACAAATGTTAACCGATTTAAATTATGATAATCCAGAATTTAATTTTGATTATGATTTAGGAATGTTACGTAAGTTTAATATTTATTATCTTTTTTTTGTTTTTTTCTTTTATAAACTTGAAAAATTATATGTAATATTCTATAGAGAAACATTTAAAATATAATGACAAAAAAATGAGACAATAATTGGGTACGGCAGGGAAGACGAATTTAACTTCATATAAAGAAAAAATGTTCGTATGTTTTTTTTATTTAATAGGTTCATGTCTAGGGGGTAAATAAATACTAACAACTGCTTTTTACACTGTACTGTGATTTGGTATACACAATTACATCTAGAATATAGTTGAACATTTTTTTTTATGATTTATCTACTAATTTAAATGTGGAAAATTGTTTTTTTTTTTTTAATTCGTTATTCATTATTATACATTTAGTATTTTTTGATCGCCTGATAGGCATTTTTGAAACAGTATATACAATCAAATTTAAATTTAATTATTATTTCACAATAAATTCAAAGTAACATTTATAGTATACAGAATTTAGTATACTACTGTTTATGAAAATGCAATACTACAAAAATTTTATAAGATTCACATATCCAATAAAAATAAAATTAATAAAAAATTTATAGTTAGTAAGGAGAGAATAGGGCCAGGAGGAAATGCTTAACATATGAATACAAAACAAAAAAAAAAATATTAGTAAACACGAAATTAGTAATAAATAGATAGAATACTGAAAACAAACAAAAATAAAACCCATAAACGGCAAAAAAACGGAAAAAACGATTAAAAATCCAATAACTTTGATTTGCCTTCCAATATGTCAAGACAAATCGAAAAACAAAAATCAAAAAGCAATATGCGTATATGTATCTATGCTATTAGTATTAAATAGATAATTACAAAATTTAAATTCATTTATAATCAAAATCAAATAATAAAAAAAAAATAACCTCTAAAATTCACTAAACAAACGTTAAACATACAATTCAAGTAATAAAATCCAAATAACCGACTCAAATAAATATTGTTTTAATTCCCTTGTCAAAAACCTTATGTTTGACAAATCTTTAATTCTTCGTGGCATAGAATTGTATAATCTTGAATCAGATACGGAGATTCTCTGAGACGATAGTAGACCACAATCCTAATATCATTTCTGTTTCTGGTGTTAAAACTATGATCATGACGTTGTATAGAAGTAATATTAGAGTGATCAACAATTAACATTATTAATAGTTTTAAATATATTTTGAAAATTTGCTGATATTCCCTTAATAGGCAGAATTTGATTATATGAGTATAATCTATAAGTACTATGTAGCAAAGGCAAGTTGAAAATATTTTTTAATAACTTATTTTGAGATATTTACAAAATCCGAACATTATTATTACATCCCCATATAATTGTACCATATAGGATAATAAGGAATGACCAAGTGCAAAATATATTTTTAATTTTATTTCGCAAGGTATCTTATTTTTAAATTTGAACAAAAAAACGTTGAACGAGCTTAACCTACTTACTAAGTTGTTAACATGAGGTTTCGAACTTAAATTACTATCTAGAAATAAATTCTAAAGAATTCCTAAAAGCTTAATTTCATTAATTTCTTCTATAAAATTCTATAAGAGTTCAAATTAATTTTATTGATTTTTTTCTTTTCTACAATTTCTTCAATTTAGGATCTTGTTCAATAATTCGTAATACAATAAGTACATTTGATGGTAATACAATATCAGCATTACCATATATAAAACAAAATAATGAAACATGTTCAACATTATTAGTTGGAGATTGTTCAATAGAACCAAAAATGGCAATATTTTTAACAGATTATCAAACACAACATATTAATAACAATAATAATAATACAACAACAAATTTATATGGTTTAAAAATTTACGTTGGTGACAATTATTTTACATTTGAACCACAAGATATCAGTGATTCAAATCCAATTCATATATACATGAATGATAAATCACAGTTTAATATTAGAGAAAAAGCTTTTGTTTATCCAAATGATACAAGCGTTTATTATTTAAAGTAAGTTTGTTTTTTTTTTGTTAAATAATTATTTTAATTAAATAAAAATTATAAAAATCATTATTATTATTATTTTTTTCAGAATTGAAATAAATGAACAAAATATATTAAGTTTTGATATAGCATTATTGTTAACAACAATCCAATATGATATGAAGGATATTTTAAATATTGAAATTATGAATATTTATAAGGATAAAATGTGCGGTCTTTGCGGTGGAAATTTATTATATAATATGAATAATTATCATTATTGTAAATAAAGAATAGATTTAATCATTTAATTATAATTTCTTTAAAAAAAAAAACAAATAAATGAAAAACAATTTTAATAATTCAACAACATAAATTAATAGATATTGATTGTATAATAAGAGAAATAAAATTACTATAATATTATTATAATGATTATTTTTAAACAATTGAATATAATATTAAAATAAATATATATTTTCAATAAGAATACCTTTTTTAATACGAACTTTTAACTACCTTATATTCAATGAACTGAGATTTAATGTACTGTGTGTGATAACAGCAGGACTGCTTTTCAAAAGAGGATATTTACACCATAACCAAATTTTCAGTAAAGTCGAAAACCTACGGCACATTGCCTATAGTTGTTGTAAATTTGAAATTATACCAGTTATATGATAAGTTGGCCTTAAGCTAAGTCATGACTGTGTCTTTCAAAAATGTTTGACCTGTATTTCTGAAGTTATTAGTTATCAATTTTAAAAAACGTTCCGTCCCGTTTTGTTGTAAATAAAAACAATACCCCCTTTTGCATGGAACTCTTTGAATATGTCCTAAGTCTACATTAATTCAAAGTCATAAGTCATGAGTCATAGGATTCCCTTACACATCGTGAAGTAATTTTATAGATTTGGCAGAAATTTTTATGTTTAAACAAAGTTTTAAAACATTTAATATAATTAAAAAAATAGGGTATAAGCGCCTAATTTCAGCCGTGTCCAATCCTCAGCCTTTTAAAATAAAAATGCTTGTAAATAGTGAGCAAAACGCGTTATCTTTATGTATTTGTATTGGACACCTGCAAGATTTTGTCTACAATAGTGCGCGTTTTCTTAAAAAAAAAATAAGGAAAGGAGTAAATTTATACTTTAATAACTTAAGTAAGTAATTTAATATTATATTTTTATGGGCTTAAAATTTTAAATTATTTTCTTGTAAATTATTGTTATTTCGATGGGGCTGGATAAAGGAAATTAGAATTTGCTTACACGCCAATAATCAGCCTAAAAAATTGTCCTTGCTGACAAAAGAAAAACTCCGTTTAAAGATGGTAAGTCTGGATTTACGGTTTTTGTAAACGTTATCCGGATCTATCTATGAAAGAAACCGAACATATTACGAAAGGTTGTGCCATCATCACAGAAAACTCAATTCGTAAATGGTTTAGAGATTCACAGGAATATTTGGAGTATGTGAATGCCTCTGATATTTTAGATGATCCAACTCGGATTTTAAATGGAGACGAAACATCTTTCGTAATAGCTCCAAAGTCAGGAAAAGTCATAGTTCCGAAAGGAGCGAAAAATGTTTACCACATAAAGGTGAGCAAGGAAAAAGAAACACTAACGACTCTTATAGTGTTCAGTGCTTGTGGACAGATGCTTCCATCGATGGTTGTGTTACCTGATGAATGGGTTTTGGGACGATCTGAAAGTGGCTGGATGAAACAGTTTTTTGAGTATGTAGCCAATTAACCAGTTTTTGAGACGTCTTTTAAGTATGTAGCCAATGGTTTAAACAAATGGTTAAACGAGAAAAAGGTGAAACGTACTGTGCTATTTATTGTAGATGGACTTAAATCGCATTTATCATAGCAGTTAAGCGATTTTTGTAGTAACAATGGAATTATATTATACTCATTGCCCTCAAATACTACCCGTATTATGCAACCTGCGGATGTAGGTGCATTTAAATGGTTAAAAAGCGAGTACAAAAAAACAGTGATAATGTGGCAAAGTAATTTTTGTTCATTTTTGCATAGCACGTTGAGCAGCAAGGATCGAACGGAAATAGTGAAAAACTGGCTTATATGTGTTTTGTGTTTAATTCAGATGCTGTAGACTACACAAAATGTGTTCAAGATTTCCTGGAAAGCAATATGGAGATTCCATTGGTTTCGAAATCATCTAAATTTTCTAATGCTGAATATTAAAAAGCTAGAAGTGTAATTAGTTCTCTTAAAAACAAGAAAAGGTAAAATTAAATAAATTTTATAGATATTTTATCATTTTAGATATCAACAAACTAATATTTTAACAAACATTTATCATCGACTTAATAAAAGATATTCAGAATTACTTGCAAATAAGATTATATCATTCGAGCAAATTAATCTAGTAATTTTAATTTTTTAAAAGAGCAAAGTTTTGTAATGATGAAAACAACTAAGTAGTTTCCGGTTGATGGTTGATTTAGATGTTATATAGTACATCAAAATTTTTTCAATTTATATTATTATAGCTACTAGCTATTTTATATTTAATAATTATTATTATAGCTACTAAGGCTAAGAAAATTTGTTTGCATAAATAACATTAATAATTTAAGCAATCTTTTTGTAGAATAACTTTTATTTTGTCATAGAATGTAAGCATAACTTTAAAAATAGGCTAAGGAATATGTAATTTCTTTTTTTGTTTATTATTACAATATAAAATTCAATATAATTTTATTATTTTGTTATATTATTATGCTATACTTATGATCAATAACAGCTTCAGTAAATTACTAAATATTGATTTCATTTAAAAAAGATTGTACTGCCAAGTCATTATTTTTGATATAGGACCATTTTCTCCCAAAAAGGTAAAATACTTTTATGTAACATTTTTATATATGTACATTATATTTTTTGCTAAATAATAAACTTATTTTTTTTATTAGTTTGTCTTTATTTTTAATTACTATAACAAATTATAATTTTTTGAATTTTTCTTTACAGTTTTTTTCTTTTTCATTTATTTATATTTTAGTTATATTTGCCTACAATTATAATTTTCCATTAATATGATTTTAATAGTTTTCCTTGTATTATTAATAGGGTCATTTTAAAATTTCAATTAGTTTTCTTTTAAATATGAAAATATGTTATAATTTATTAAATGTAATTCATAAAATTGTTCATTATACATTAAATTATTAAGAATATGATTAACAATTCTTTATTTATTTAAAATTTGTGAAAAAAAATTTATTATTTTTATTTCATTTACAAAATTAAAAATTGATTTTTTTTTAATGGCCAAATTTTTAAAATAAAGTAAGTAAAAAATATTTACTTCAATTTTTTTTTTTTTTGTTTCTAATAGATTTAACTATTTTATAGAATTTTTTTTATATATATTTAATGGCGAAACAAAAAAATAATCTTATATTTTTTGAGAATGGATTTGTATAAGACTAGATGTGATGATCCAAAAATTTATATGAAAAAAAATATTAATTCAATATATTCGAAAATAATTATATTAAAACTATAAAAAAATTTTTTATTATAATTAAAATGGAATGTTTAATTAATTTCGGAATGTTTAATGATAAAATAGTATATTAATATTTTTATTATGTAAAAAAAAAAAAATGATAAAAATTAAAAAAACAACAAAAATAAATGCTAAATATGAGCATAGTGATTTGATGAATTTGTACTTTAGAAAAATAAATAAAAGATAATTATTTTTTTTAATTATATGTATTTTAGTTCAAAATCTAGATAAAGATTCAAGAACTTTGACATAAACATAATTTAGAAAATGTTTGGTTTTTAATTTGAACTGATTCTATTAGTTATATTTATTAAAATAAAATATTATAATTTAATATTGTTCACAATTTTTGTGTGATTATTTCAAAATTGTAGAACTCATAACTATTTCTGAACCAGCAAACGGTTTTAATATAAAAAAAATAATGATTAATTGTTAATAATACTCAAATTTTAAAAATATTTAATATGTATATTAAAAAAAAAAAAAAAAAAAAGTTGTCTTTTAGAAGTGCATTTTTAAAAAATTATATTGCATAATGACATTAAGGTAGTTGTAGCAACTATATATTGAAAATTTTTATTTTAGCGTTCAGAAGTATTGTTAAAGTAAATATTAATAAAAATTTTGGAAAGAAGCTCTTATAATAATTTTTTTTTTCTAAAATTGTTAAATTGAAATCAGACTTTTTTTTATTGATTATAACCAAAAGTAATTTTAATTTTTTTCTTTTCAACATTATGGGACGGATAAAATACGTCTAACGCAAATCAAATGTTGTTAACACTTCCGAACGTTATAATCTTAACTTAAAAATAATAATAAAAAAAAAAAATAACTTTTAACCTAAGAATAAATTGGAGAAAAAAATGGAAAGAATATCTATCACATTTAAGTACATATTTTAAAATTAATATATTAAAAAAAAAAAAAAAAAACGGCAACAAAAATTTGTAAAAAGAACCAACCAATTTCGCTTGAAAACAAGCATTTCTGTAAGTACCATAATTATATAGATTTTTTCTTTTTTGGAAAATATTTCCTATCTTTTAATTTTCTGTTACAGTAGTTTAAATAAACTTCCATTATTACAACATAAAATATTGTGACAAACGCTTTCTCCTTATTTATTTTAGAAAAAAAAAACTTAATCTGATATTACTAAATATTAAATCTACCTAATTTAACTAAAAATTTTCTAATTATACTAAATTTTTTTTAAAATGAATTAATGAAAAAAAAAAAATATTCTAAAGATTTCAGACAGGAGCACAAATGACAAAAAAAAATCAATACAAATGTTTGAAATTGAAATTTTTTGTGAATTTAGTGAATTTTTATACCCAAACACCGTGTGGGTTTTTACTTGTCGGAACTGCATTTTCAAGTTGTCTTGGAGATCCTATAATACGACGTGTACTTCCTGGTCGATTAGAACCTAAATAGAAATCGATTTAATTAAAAAAATAATTCATAATATTCAGTAAATTATTTTTTTTTTAATTATACTCACCTTCAAGTAAATGGCGAATTTCTTCAGAAGTTGTTACCGTTAAACTTTGTAAATTAACTTCTTTCATTTCATTAACAAGTTGTTCAACCTATTACAAAAAATATCATTTATCTTATTATACAAATGAAAAAGTTTTTATTTAAATTTCGATTACCTGTCGTTTCTTTTCTGCTATAGCATTTTCAATTAAAATAATTTCCTTTTTCAAATTATCTGTTGTTTTTGTTGAAGATTCAGTGTTTTGAATAGCAAGATCAATTTCAGTTTGTATACGTTCCATTTCAGTTAAGAAATTTCTTTCAACATTTTGTCTAAAATAGTATATAATTATTAATTTATGTATTTTATTTTTATTTAAATAACACAAAACTATAACTTACCTGTTATCTTTTTGTTGATTACTTAATTGTCTTTGTTCAATTTGAATTTCATCCATAAGCAAACGTATTTTGTTTTTGCATTGAAGTAATTCAGTCTCACAATTTGCTAATTTTGAACGTAATAATGTTATTTCTGACTTCAAAGTTTTTTCCTGTTGTTTTACAAGTTCATTTTCTTCTTCAACATACTGTAATGTTTGTAACTAAAATTAAAATCAAATATAAATAATTTTATAAAAGAAAAATATACTTGTATATATACTTGTTCGCTCCCTTGTCTAAACAACTGATCTGCTTTACTTATTTCTCTTGATATGGATTCTAGTTCTTGCACCTGATCACGTTCTTTACTTTCAAGATAAACAATTTCTGCATCATACTGAAATTTTGAAAATATTTAATATAGTCAATATGTATATTATTATGTATATTATAAAATTTAGTATTATTTTATGTAAGAAAATTTACTTTGGTTAAATCAGCTTGTTGTGAATTTAATTTATCACGTTGTAATTTAATTAATTGAATCAAATCTTTGTATTGAATGTTTTGTAAAACCCCTTCCTTAAAATCAAAATCATTAATATTAAAATATGTAGCAAGATTCATATTATCTTTAGTGTCGTTTGGTTTTTTAGGATTGTTGCCATTATGACATGCATCCATTTTTTGTAGTGGACTATTACGGGGTGGTGGTGGATCTCTATATGGCGGTGGTACTAAAGCACCATTTGCTGAAATTTGGGGTTGCTGTTGAGGTGATGATGATGGAGATGTAATTGAATTATTATTAACTCTATTTAAATTTAGCATATCTAAAAGATTTTCATTGCTAGAAGTTTTTGATTGAACTAAATCATTTTGATATGGATTATTTCCAGTTTTACGATCTAAAGAATTTCTAACATCAGCTAAATTAATTTCATTTGAATTTGCATTAAATATGCTACTCTCATCATTTGATAATGATAAACTAATACTTGACGGTATTTTTTCTGGTTTGATATCAATTTTTTGTGGTGAATTACTAGGAGACTGGTGTGATTTTTGTTGTTGTAAATTAATTGATTGTTTTTGTGGTATACCTTTAACAATTCCAATATTTTCTATGTGCTTGGTTTCAATTGAACTGCAAAATAAATAGTTTTTAATTTAATAAAATCAAATTTTAAAATTACACAAGACTAAACTAACCCAAAACTTTTTCGGTATTCTTTCGTCCGATCTAATGGTGAAAATTCAATAGAATTTTTTTCTGGTGATTTTGAATTATTTTGAATTCCAGCTGCTTCTTTTTGTTGCTGATTAGATTTTTCATCTTTTTTGATTTGATCCGATCTTTGCAGTATGAATTGGACATCATTTGCATATTCACCCCATTTTAATAAAATTTTTAAAGGATTTTCATTTGGTGCTAATGATCTTTCATTATTTCTCCATCTTTCAATTAATGTAAATCGACCAACTTTTCCCGTTGCATGGGCCAAAGCAAAAACAATATCCTTAAATAGTACAAAAATAAAAAAAATCGCAAAATTAACTTGATTTTTATCAATTTAATATATAGATCAAAGAAAACAAATTAGTGCAGATAAAATTAGGGTAAAATTCTTTGAAAATGACTAACCTGACAAGTAGTATTTACTGTAACTCCACACACAATTCTTTGTATTCCTTCCACATAAACTTTAAACTCCATCATGCAAATATTTATATTAAAGTGTTATTTTACTTTTTTTTCTATTAAATATTTTTGATATTTTTAACTAGATAATCAATAATTTCGTCATTTTGTTTTTTCTCTTTACAAAGAAATGAAAAGCAAAACAAAAATGGCACAATGGCAGCCCAACCTAAAAAATGTCATACAAAATTGACATTTCGGTTGAGTTTTATTTCTTAATTCGTATTTTGATCATATGCCCCAAGAGGCGTCACCTTCTCTAAAAATTATTTTATATTTAATCAAAAATCAGATGATTTTTGGCGGATATTCGGATAATAAATTAACATAATTTGAAAATATAAATAAACATAAAAAATATGCTCAATTCAAAAAAATATTGCAATTTCTACAAAAAGTTATTAGTGGAAGAAATGATTTTTATAGAAAATTTTTTTGAGTATCATTATGGTAATTGTGCTGTTATTGGAAGAATAATTAAAAAGGATGATTGTTATTTTTTAGAGAATATCCGACTTAATTGTCTGGGCAAGTATGTAATAAATAAAGTTATTATTAATTGCAATTTAAAAATTTAATGTTTTATTAATAGAGAACATGAATTACCAGAAGGATCAATTAAAATTCGTCTTCTGACCAATTTATATAAAGATATCATTCCGAATGGAAAAGTGGTCGAAATTTATGGAAATGCTGTAATTTACAATACTAGACTACCTCATAAAAATTACTTACCAAATTCGCTACAAGATATATTTAGTCAATTTAATGAGTTTTTAAATTTAGAAGAAACTCTCGAAAAAGATTTGGATATGGACAGCTTAAAGAAAATTTTCAATCAATCCTTATTAGAAAAATATGAACCAGCAATTCAAATTCGTTTTATAAATTTATGTGATCAACCAGAAGAATTAATAGCATATAATTTGGAGATTCGTCTTTTAAGCGAACAAAAGTGTTAATTTTAGTTCTTCAATAAAATAATTTAGAAATCATTTTAAAGGTATATATATTATTAAATTAATGATAAAAAGAAATTAAGCTGTAAATAAACATAATTTCGCAGTTAATAAAATATTACATTTCGAGATTGAGATGGAATTGTGGAAACTAATCTTGAATTCAAGTTTAGAGGGGAAACAACATATCGTGAATTCCAGCTGTTGAACGAGTATTGTTGTAATTAGCCAACTCCCACCCATAAACCCAATAAAACAAATACAAAATTTAAAAAAAAATAGTTATTTACATTATACAAAATATAATGGGTATTAAAACAAATTTAAATCTTAATCAAAAATGCAAATAAAAAAATTTATTTTATTTAAAAAATATAATTCACTATAATAAAATATGATAAGTCCATTAAATATGTAAAAAGTAGGTACCTATATCTTAATACATATATGTAATTGTGTCATTATATTGTGCTAAAGTATATTTATATAAAATAATTAAATTTTACATTATATAAATTTGTAATATGATTTTTCTTAAAAACTAAAAACGGTTTTACAATTTTAACTAAATATATTTTAATAATATTTCTGGAATTACATATATTAAATATGTATGTATGATCGTACATACATTTTTTAATTTATTTCTTAAAAAATAAAATACTTAAGAATTACTTTTGATGATTTTTAAATACGTACGTACATAATATTATTATATTATGTATTATATTAAAATTTAAACTTTGTTTCTTTAAAAAAATAAATTATATATATATTTTTATAATTGCGCGCCAATTAAAAAATAAATCACATATGTTTATTTGTTTTTTTTTTTTTTTTTTTTTGTTATTTTCATTTGTTTTGTTAAAATTACAAAATTTTCTATTTATAAAACTAAAATTAAAACTTTTTATTAATTCAATTAAAAATTTTAAATAAATTTTATAATTATTATAATTTTTTTAGATCGATTTAATATTTTAAATATAAAGAATTTAGTAATTATCTACTAAATATTCGAAAATGTATTTTATATAACATTTATAATTTAAATTTATTTTCATAATTAAAATAATTCAATAAGTATTTAAAGAAAAAAATAAATGATTTATTTATTTTTATTACATTTTGTTTTTGTTTTTGGAACTTTAAAGTGATTATTTGTTAATTTATGTAGTACACATTATAATTAAAGGAATTATAAATAAGTATTTTTAAATGATTTAACTATTTTTAATATTATCTAAAGATCTATTTAAAACTTGGCCCAAAACTATTTAAAAAAAATGTTATTTAATAAAATATCGTATTTTGAATACCATTTCGTTACTAATTTAAAATTTATATGTATATATAATATATATATATATAAATATATTTTTTGGTTGAATTTAAAATTTTCCGTTTTTTGTTTATTTTGGTGGGCACACTAATATTTCTATTTCGTTTATCTTTTATACAGAGATAATTTTATATTTTTAATATAAAATTCATAATTTTATAGAACTAAATTTTTGAGTTAAATTCTAAAGCTGCCACAACAAATAAAGTATGAAATAATTGAAAAACTTTAATATAAATAAAAGTATATAATAATTAGTTGTGTATTGTACTATTGTGCTTCATATAATATTATATAGTTTTCTTACTAACATATTAAAAAAAAAAGAATAAACAAAATAAATTAAATTAAAAACCAAATTAAAATTAAAAACAATTTACAACAAAATTTGTAGCAATATACATATGTGTATGTATGTATATATATTGCATAACAACAAAAAATTATACATATTAAAAATTACAATCCTTTTCAACTCGGTATTAAGTATTTTTAATCTAATTAACTATAATTACAAATAAGTTTTTGAAAATTTATTAAAATCATTCGACAGAAGTCAAACCATAAAACTATTCTACAAAATTTCTGTTTCGTTTTTCAAAATTATAATTTGTAAATTTTAATTTCACGAAATGATTCATTCGAAAGTTTTATAATATAAATTTTAAAAAATAGTTTATACGTAAATATTTTTGCTTTAAAATATAAAGTTGTTATTAATAAAATATATTGTTTAAAAATAAAATTTTAATTTTTAATTAGCAAAGTAAAATGCATGATTAACAAAAAAAATTAATTCCCTAATAAAATATTAGAAAATTAATTTTCATAAAATTTTCTAATTAAATAAGAAACAAATAATTAAAGTGATTTTTTTTTTTTTTTTATACCTAAAATGCATTTTAAATGCAAACATTTATATCACTCTACTATTGAACAACACTATTAATTCATAAGTTCTAATTTCATATTAATATTTTATTTAATAGTTAAGGCAATTTTTTTTTTAAATAAAATTGCAAATTTTATTATGTAGTAAATTTTGTACTTAGTACATGTTTATACTAATATTTTATTAAAGTTTTTAAAATATTAATGAGAGTTTGACTTCTGGTTATTATTTTTTTCACATCATTAATTTTCGTTATTATTATTTATCTTTTTATTCAATTTTACACTTGAAAATAATCGTCAACAACTAAAACACTACCATTTTCTTGAATATTTGTATTTTTAGTTATTTTTGTATCAGTTATTAATTTACTATCTGTAACAATATCTTTAACTTTTTCATAAGGATTTTCTTTTTTTACATAATTTATAGAATTTTCTAATTTTTTATTAGGTAGTAATTCTGGTGATCTATTACCAACTGGTGGTAATGGTGGTGGAATTTCTTCTTGTAATTGATTTTTTTGTAAAATTAAATTTTCTAATGAATTATTTTTATTTGTAGAAATATTTTTTGCTCCAATAGTAGAATATTTATGTTCTTCATCATCTTTCTTTATTTTATTATATTTAATTTCTTTTTTTTGATCAATGGTAGAATATATATCTGAGCATTTATCATCACCATTAATATTATCATTAATTAAATTTTTAGTTAAATTATCACTTGTTTTATATTCGTTGTTATTATTGTTATTATTAGTATTATTATTGTTGTTATTAATATTAATATTATTATTTATATTATTATTAAAATTATTTATTTTTGAAATATTATTGTTATTAAGATTTTTATTGCTAGAATTAGAATCATTTAAATGTTTAGCCTCTGATATACTAGCATAACCATGATTTTTAAAATCTGATTTTTCTTCAGACATTTCCTTAATACTACTATAGCCAGGCATATTTTCATCATCATCTTCAATTTTATTTTTACGTTCTTTTACTTTACTATAACCAGCTAATATATCATCTTCTTCAATTTCTATACGTTCTTTAACTTTACTATAACCAGCTAAAATATCATCATCGTCTTTATCCTGTCTTTCTTTTACTTTAGTATAACCAGCTAAAATATCATCATCTTTATTTGAACGATCTTTAACTTTAGAGTAACCAGCTAAGACGTCATCGTCATCTTTTTCTTTTCTTTCTTTAACTTTGCTATATCCATCTAATACGTCATCATCTTCCAAATCATTATTTAAGATATCACACGAATTATTGCGTTTATCGTCAACAATTGCAGTTGGTTTTTCTAAAACTTTGGCATATCCATCATCTCCTGATGTATTTGTATACAATTTATTGTTATTAAATGGTTGTAAAACTTCATAATTTGGATCATAATCAGAATTAGGTTTACTGCTTTTATTATTTTCAACCGACAATAATGGATTTTTTAATAATGTTTCATATCCGGGATCGTTTGTGTTTAAAGAGGATGTATCTGGTAAGCTTTCATAACCTGGTTCTATTAGAACAACACTCGGCTTTTCGATCTTGATCGATGTATCCGGAAATAACGTACGAACGACAGAGTATCCTAAAAAATTGTTTCAGTTTAATTTCAGGTTTTGTAAATTAGTATATATCATGTCAAAAAATACATACCACCTTCAGATTTACGATTTTCAATTATGTTCAAACTATTACCATTTGTTTTGTCATAGCTGTCACTTCTTGGTCGTAAATGCTCTAAATATAAACTACATTTTAGAAAGTTATAAATTTTAATTTGTGATTTTCTCTTACCGGGTTGCTTAAAAGAATTACTTCTCTTTAAGTCTGGCATTTTTTCAGCAACATGACGTCTACCTAAAATTGGAGAGTTGTTTTGTGATGGACTATTTGCATATTTTCCTTTTTTCATAACCTAGAATAATTCAAAATTGCTATTATTTTCTAGAAAAAAAAGATTAATATAATTAATAAGTGCATACTTTTGCATACATTCCATCGATATCTTTAGGTGGACTCTCTTCTACTACGGCTGAATTTCGTCCGGATTGATTTGATAAATTTGAAAAACTATTTCCATTTTTTGGTGTTGGTGGTAAAGGTGAATTTGCTTGCCTTTTTTCAGGTTTTGGAGAACCAATATTACCAATATAACTGATATTTGACGAAGATGATGCCTGTCTTGAGTGCATCGCAAACAAAGAATCAACTGGCGGAGGTATTGGTGTTTGATCATTTGCCTGATTTATGCTTCCGCTCGAATGTATTCCTGTAGTTTGTTGTAAAGTCAACGGGGTATGATCAAACACATCTAATCCACTACGTCGTGATGAATTTGTCATAACTGTACTTATACAAATAGTTTGATTTGAAGTGGAAGTTGGTATTGTTTGATGAAGTTGTTGATTATTTATTTGAACGATAACTAATTGATTAGTTGGCTGTATTTGAGCATACGTTTCTGAGCCGCTATTGTAAATATCACCTTGGTTATTATGATCTTCAATAGCAGCATACATTTCGTCTAAAAATTAAGAGTAATTAATTATAAATTGAAAAAACAACAATGTATTTTTGAATACCAGAGTCATCAGAAACAGTCGCATAATGTGAATCATTTCGTTGTTTTGACGATAATCTCTGTTGCTGTTTAGTTTGTGCTATAATGTTTGCTAAAGGTTCCCTTACACTAATACTTGTGTATCCTTCTGTAAAATAAAAATTAAATTAAAAATTCATAATTTTTTTTAAATTATTTACTTGAAGAATCTTGCGAATCTCCACTAAAATTTGGCTGTGGAACAATTGGTGGTGTCATATATGGTAATTCTTGGCTAGCTGATATCATTCCTAACATAGCTGCAGCTGCTGGAATAATTTCTTGTGGCGAATTTTCACTTTCAGTCAATGAACTTTCTGAAATATTTTGGTTTGTATTAATTGATGGTAAAATAACGTCTTCAGTCTCATCAGTATTTTCATATGGATTTTCCTTGTTATTAAGATTTGTATTTCTACTTGTAGTTGGAGCGTTTAATTGAGCATATGGATGCTCTTCATTTGTTTTACGAACCTAGAATAATATTTTCCAATCAATTATTTGAATAATTTAATTACGAAAATTATATATGCCTTGTCATAACCATGTGTTGGATTCTTAACTGTAGCATAAGGTGAATTTAAATCTGCTTGGCTAATAGAACTATGTTGAGATATACTTGTCTGTTTTTTTAAACTTGGCGTTGCTACAACATAAAGTAATTAATTTTTAATTACATATTTTTTTAAAAGTAATTATATAATTAACTTACGACTTGGCTTCCCTTCAACTTTGTCTGGGACTGTGGCATATAAATCGGAATAATTATCATTATTACCTGATGGCTCGGTAATTGGAATGTCTGGAAGACTCCTTTGAGGAACACTGCTAGCTCTTTTGAACAAAACGAAAAAAAGAACAAACATAATTTATTATAGATAAGCGATAATTGTTTCAAAATTTGAAGATTAAGATAACTATTCAGTTTTATTAAATTATTGTGTTAAACATATAAAAAATTAAATAAAACAAATAAAGCAATGCAATGACTGTGAAAAATTATAAAATAAAATTGAAACCTTTTTGATTCGGCATCACCATTAGATGTTGTTGATGAATTGGTATCAGTTTGTAGTACCAAAGTTGCAGTCGAATTATCATTTTCTATTTTAATAGGTTCAATTAAAGTATTATCTTCTGGATTTTTTAATTTAACCATTCCTTCTAGTCCTTGAAATTCATTTCGCCTTTAAATATTAAAAAATAAAACAAAAAAAAAACAAAACACAAGTCACAAAATATAAATCGAAAAGCAAAAAATAAAATGTGATTAAATTAATGTAAAAGTAACTTTTAGTAGTGAGAAAATTTTGATATCCAAATTAAAATGAGAAAAAAAATGTACATTATAATGATTTTCAAATAATAAAAAAAAATGTAACAACTTTCACTTATTGGAATTTAAAGGTAATCCATTAAAAAGCATTACATATATGTGTTGATACATTTACAAAACAATTTTTTGAATATTTCAGGATTAAAATTCTTACTTGTGAATTTTTTTTCTACAACAAAAGCATGCCGTTATTGTTTCCATTATATTTTAATAATTTTTAATTGCTAATATTAATTTTAAAATAATACTATAAAAATTAAAATTTTTTTTTATTTACAATTTCTTAAATTTTCTGACATTCTTTTGATGACAAATTTTGTGACACATATTTTTTTTTCTCTTTCTCTCTTTTTTTATACTTAAATTTTTGTAAATCATTATAAGCTACAGGGTTGAACAAAATTTTAATATATTATCTTTACTTATAAGAAAATTTAATATTTATTTCAAAAATTTGTTTAAGTTTTGAATTCGAATTAAAAAAACATTTAGGTTATAAGTTTTATTTTTATTTTTAATGAACATTGGATAATATTAATTAGATTTGCAAAACTAAATTATTCGTTATAAAAAAACTTTTTCGGAATAAACGGATCGAAAAGGAAAAAAGACATTAGAGAAGTACTGCCATGGTGCTATTCATTAAAAAGTTTAGGAACATTTCTATATGCGTAATAAAAAAATGTCAAAATTGCTATGCTCGCCTACGAATTCTGTTCAAATGGGGTGTGTGTGTATGTGATGTGTAATCAAATTTTCTGCAAATTGTTTATTTACAGTCAAAATTGATATGAAATAGTAATTAAATAAAAATAATACAAATTGTTAGTTTAATTTAAGTTTATAATAACTTTTATAAAGAATTTTGATTTATAATTGAAATTCTAAATTTAATAAATATGTTTGTAAATAATGAGTTTTAAATACGTTGTTAAATTAGTGAAAGTAGACTTTTAAGTTTTTCTAAATACGATTATTTTAATGAGCTTCAATTGACAATATAATTTTAGCAATAGTGTAAGTAGAGTATGAACAAATCTTTTTTTATTAATTTTTTGTGGCAACATTTACATAATTATTCAAAACAAATATGTTTTTTTTTACCATATAAGATTTATATTTATCGTGTATTGTGGTGATCTATCTATTGCTCGTATAGTCGTATGGGATGTATTATGTTGATGCGTCATAACAAAAACAATAGGTACACTTTTGACAGGGCCATGTCCAATAATACCCGATTTCCCTGACTCTTCTTAAATGTTGTGTTAATTTTGTTTATGTTTTGATGTTTTTATGTGCCATGTACGCACACATATGTTACGTATGCAATATATAATATTCATTATAGAAAAGTACATATATATGTATATTTGTTATATAGACATTTTTCAAAACAAAAAGAAGCAAAAAAAGAAAACCATCTGATTTTCAAAATCCATTTACATTTTACAGAGCAAAGAGCAACGAGAAAATTCATTTTTTCACAAGCATTTTTGTTTAGTTTGAATTAACGTGTGGTCTCGTAAACATTTAAATTTGGTATAAACATTTTTTATCCGTGAAAATAAATCTTAAAAAATATATCATAGTGATTTTATGTTTTTATTATTGTTTTCTTTTGCTTTTGACTTTCTAGTTATATTTTCTTTCTTAAAGATAAGTTTTTAAGTAAAGTAAAATAAAAAGAAAAAAAAAATCAATAATCTTGAATCCTTGACAAGTAAGACAAAGAAATAATGTTAAATACCTAAAGGTTTTTGTGTTTTTTGTTTTTTACTTTTGATGATGACGATGATTCAGACATGCCATTTGAAAGAAAAACATTTTTAATTTTTCTGGATTTTATGAGAATTTAAATATAAAGCTACTTAAAATTAGTAAGTATTAAATAAGTTAAAACAAAAAGTGTTTATTATTTTTATAAATTTATTAAAATTATGTAAAGTCAATTGTTAAAGGATTAAATTTAGATTTTTCTTTTAACAACATACATACACATGCATACATGTATCCAAATTAGTTTTAGATTCCTGTAAAAGAATTTAAAAAATAATAATTTTTTTTTTTTAGATTATTAAAAAACTTTTCAAACACACTTGAATATTCAAGCAGGTATGTTTGGAAAGAAAAGAAGTATGTATGTATGTATGTACATGTATAAACATTCATATTAAGAATAATTATTTTATTATATTTTGTTTTCATAAATGAATTTTGTATACGATTAATCCTTATTGGAAATTCACTTTTCATTCATTCATTTATTTGTTTTTTTGCTGCAATTTTTAATTTAAAAAATTTTAAATCAAAGTTTATACTTGGCTTTTTTTTACATGTTTTTTTTATTAATAACAACAGCAACCGCAAAATAATTTATTTTCAATAAAAGCTGAAGGCCTTTGTAAAATAGTTTGTCTGTATTGTAATTATTACAACAAAATACTTTGTTATTGTTTACAAAAAAAAAAAAAAACAAATTTACCTTAATTATATACACATTCATATAGTTAGGCAAAAATAAGTGTATATAAATAAAAAAAAAATTATAATTTATTGTTAGTACATATTAAATTATATGTACTATAATTAAAAAATAATTATGTAGGTAAAAGTTTAATTAAAAAATATATTTAACTCTCCGAACATAATTGGTTTATCTGAATATACATAATTGAAAAAGCTAACAAAATTTGGTAATTTTTTTTGGTAGTATTTTTGGAAATTATTAATTAAATAAAAATTTGTTTTCAATATCCACCTTATCCTCTCAAATAACGATTGGACGTCATGCTGAATAAACTTTATGAAAGCGAACGATTAAGTTTATTTATTTATAAAATTATTTATATTATTCACTTTAAACTATTCTTAATGGCTTCCATTAACACTTCTGTTGTTTCAAACTGCCGCCAATTTTCACACATGCTCTCCCGCCAATCACTTAAATATTTTCTATTGAATTTATATACATTCGGTGTATATGCAGGCCATTGCAAATTTTTTCACTTTCTGATCTTCTATCCATCAGGTTTTAATAACATCTGTAGTGCGCATTGGAGCGTTGTCTTCATGGAAGATTTATTTAATGTGACCAAATTTCTGCTAAAATCAATATAATTTTATAAGTATTTACTGATATTTTGCATTTTTCAAAAACTAATTTTATTGTACCGTAGTATGAAATCGTATCCCATACCATAACCCCGCCAATTCCAACTCAAAAATTTTTATTTTCTTAAATAGTGCAGTTAGTAGTTGTACCGCAAAATTTCTAAACTTGAATTTTTTTCATAAGAAAAAACCACATTTTTCTATTCTTCCGTCCAATTTATATGGTTTTTTTTATGTTCTTGACAGTACTGCACTTTCAATATAAGTACTAAAATATTTTACAACAACGTTTTTTAGTAAGTAGTTACTTATTTATTTATAAAATTTCTGGTTTATCAACACAATGTGGAAAACTACTACTATTATCAGGAACTTAAGCCTTCTTAAATAGAATAGTTCCATTTTATTTATTTTATCCCAATAGCAAAGGATACTGAAGCAGGTCAAAAAACCCATAAAGCATTTTTTTTTGTTTAGTCGATAATTGAACCTGGACCTTTCGGTTGAAAGGCAGGCGCTCTACCTACAACGTCGGTACTTTGAAATATTTAATCTTTGTTCATTCCGTTTTTCATTTAATGGATTTATTGTTTTATAGCTTTATACGCAGGGCCGGCGTTAATCATTTGTGCGCCCTGTGCACTTTTTAAAAATGCCGCCGTAAAAAAACCGTTTGCCGTAAATAATCCGTTTCCACATCACCCATGAAGTAGGAAATGTAATGCATTTTTTTTAAGTAGGTATCCCACGTAAGTATAGTCCTCAAAAATATATATTTAAAAAATAAATAAAGAGCTTAAATATTTCTATCGTACAAATTTAGTGTACGAATTTCTATAAAATAAATTTATTTAACAAAAAATATTTGTATGAAACGCATTAAAATTCAAGCTTGCATTTAAATACATAAATAAAATAAATATTTTGCAAAACTTATTAATTAATTAATTAAAATTTGTTTTCAGTTCTTTAATTTTTGCAAAATCGTCTGTCAAGTCACTATAATCCAAGTTGCTGAGAAAATCACTTTCTGTAGATATTCTAGCTAAATCTACCAGTCCCCTTGTACTACATAAATTATTTTTAATAATTTTTAATTTAGAAAAACCACGTTCCCCGGAATCTACTGTTACTGGTATTGCAATAATATTCGAAGTGCTCTACAACTAGATTTGGTAATATCGACTCTAATTTCTTTACAAATATAAAATCTAATGATTCTGTAGTGCTAAAAGTTTCTTAGAAAGAGTTATTGATATTTTTTCTTTCCGTATTATTTATGAAGAGTGTTTGAAAACTGTTCATAAGTAATATGGAAAGAAAAAATATCAATAAACCCCCTCTTTCGTTTCTCATATAAAATAAAACTCCGCATGAACAGTAATTCTAGACTGTGCTAATGTGCTTTGTTCTTTGTATCACCAATTCTGAATTAATCGACACAACAAAAATAGGAAAAATAAAATACGAATTAAGGAATTGCAGGAAACAAGACTTTTTTCTCCGTCGGTTTCTTATTTAGATATGAGTAGTGTTTCGAATTATAGAATAGAATTTCTTATATTTTTATACAATGAGAAAATAGCTGTATTATACACTCTAGTCTATGTAATTGTATTGTAATACTATTTTTCGATTTCAAAATTATATAAGCCCATTTTGTACAGAACAGAGTAAAATTTGAATACAAAGCAATTAGAGTACATATTTACCAAATTTATTTTTATGCATTCGTATTCATCTGAACGAAGATATTATGTAATTATTATTTTAAGAATTTTTTTGTACAAAAAATTTACTCTAGAAAATTTTAATTGAGCTGTGCAGTATAGTATTTTGGTTATACAATTTTTTGAAAGACAAATTTTACTTGAAAATTAAAACAACAAAATTTTTTGTAATTTTATTTTTTAATATTTATTAATGGATTTTGGCGCCCTCGAAATATCTTAATTGAGGAATTTAATATATATTAGATAACGTTTTGCTGTACTTAAAGATTCAATGCCATCGTTTAAAGTTGATCTTATTGCCTGATTTAGAAGTTATTAGAAGCTAAACAACAAATTAAACTCGCTTTTTAATTCCCATAGCTTTAGAAACACGTCTATGACTATTTTTTTCATATAGTTTTCTAGAGCTGACAAATATTTTTTAACTTCATCAGTTTGACTTCTGTTTAATTTTTTTATTTTCAAATAGTCTGCAAATTTTACTACATAAAAAATGTATCTTTGAATAACACTAAATTAATTTCTGTTGTTCATTTTGATTCAAACCGTTTTGAAGACTTAATTTACTTAGGTGGCCAACAGATATATAGATCCTCACTCATCAACATCCTTAATTTTTGTCTGTCACGGGCGGCTTCTCTCCAGTTGAAGATACGAAATTTAGTTTTGAAGACTAATTAAGTTAAAAATATGCTGCATTTGCTGCTTTAAATGATTTGGTTTTTGTTTGATTCTAAACAAATATCGCGAAAAATGTTTACAAATACAGATATGAATACAAATATAGAATAAGTATTATAACTATTTTAAAATATAAAATTATTTAATGAAATATAATACAGTGTATTTCTCCCGAACAATTTGATAGTAAAATTGTTTTTAAAAGACTCTCAACCTGATGTACAATGTAGTCACAAAACTTAAAAACATGCAAGCAAGTAAAAATATGGGTCTAAAAAGCTGTTGTGAACTGCATGTAACTATCTATTTTATTTTATAATACATCTATGTAGTATATGTGGTTACTTAGAAGCAGTAATTATATATTATGTTTTATGTCAGCTGCGTTAGGCAATTTGACATTTACAAATGTTGTTCTATGTCATTATAGTTAGCGCATAACAATGAAATATCTTTCAATAATATCATTGTCGAATGTGGCAGTTGCAACAATATAGACTTAGATTCCAGACACTAACTAGTTATAAAAAGTAATAAATTTTTTCCAAACCGTTACTATATGGTAACACTTGAGGGAGTAAAATTATAAATTTGATTATTTCTTTTGATGCTGCATATTAACTTTAGAATAATTTTCTACGAATAAACCATCATAAAAACAAGTGAATAAGTCGCGTTCTAGCATCAAAAGGGCACAACTTTAGTGCTTACTACTTTTCCAAAATCAACTGAAGTAGTAATTTCCACTTACCTACCAATCAATAAGTATGACGAGTAAGTATATTGGAAAAATTATTTCGGTGTTTCTTCTTATGATATTTGATAAAATTCATTTCGTGAACAAATTTCTTCAAGATATCTTCGTTCTCCCGTTATTTTCACTTAAGTATATACCTATATATTTCAGTTCTCAAATTAAAGTTGGATGCATTCAAATCAATAGAAACAAGTTTATTTGCTTCAGTAAAAATTAGTTATTGATAGTAAGTAAGTGTATTCGAATTTTACGAATACATACATATTTATATTGTATGATCATCTCTTTATAACTATTTAATATATATATATTCTTTGTACCGGTTATTTATTTATAATATTATTTAAAATTTACAAATTAACAAGAAAAAAAAGAACAAAATTTCGTTTTGAATTTATTTTTTTGAAATTTTCATCAGGTAACATGTAGTTAGTGATTACTTGATTAGATTAGATTACTACTGTAATGACAAAATAAGTTCTTCAGTTACTTGAATTTTGTCTAATCATTGATTAAAAACAATAATTCGATTGTACAATTGATTAAGAAAATCAGTAACGGAGTCTGATGATTACCAAAAGTAAAATCGTTAAGAGGTGGTACAAATGATTACATGGGCTTCCATATAACCAACTAACTAACCATCAAGAATAGAAATTAAATGAATATTTCTATAATTTAAATTTTTTCCTAATTATTCTATTTAAAAAAATAATTATAGTTATGCTATATTTTTACTGTCTTTTTTATACTTAGTTATAAAATAATGTGACATCAACTTTGTATATGTATTATTATTATTGTTGAAATTTCTACCATTTAGACAAGAAAATTTTTAAAATAATTTTTCAAATGCATAAAACAAATGTAGCCTTTGTTCTATCAGAAATTCAAAAACAAAAACAAAACGCAAAATAAAAAAAAAACTTGAAATACTATGAATAATTTGAATTCACAGAATATGACTTAAGTAACAAATGAATAAAAACAACAACAATAACAAAAATAAATAATTGCTATAAGCGTGCAAAATGAAAATTACTAGAAAAAAAACAAAATAAAAAAGTAAAACAAATGAAATGAATGACTATTTTACTATTATAGTAGTTATAGAAGAGTAATCAACGAGAACATAGAATCGACATCATATTTATTACCTCCCCATCACCTACCACTAACTTCTATTCAATTCCGATCCTAAAACTTAAATGTATATATACATACATATAGATTCATAATAATAGTAGACGTACATAGTTATTTTTATAGAATGATTATTGTCTATATAAGTTTGCAAAAAAAATTTTTTTTTATTATTATAACATTTTTTTTTGTTTATATTTTTAATTATTATAATTTACCAGACCAGACAACAAAAAAAAACAAAGGTTAAAGAACTATACTTGGTATTATTAGCCATTTAATTTTAACTGATTTTCTTTTTGTTTTTAATTTAAAATAAATTTTATAGTAGTAAATTATTAATAAAGTAATTAAATTAAACAAATAATTTCGTTAATTTTAATTAAATTGAAATTTGCATTATTATTATTATTATTAATTTAACATAATTTTACGCATCGCGATTCTAAGAAACAAAGAGTTCTAAATGATAAAAATATAATTTTGAGAAAATTAATATTTCGGAAATTTTTAGAAGAGTCTAATTTTGTGTAGGAAAGAAGGAAATAATGTTATCTATAATTATTATGAATGTGAAAAACTTTAATATTGAAATTTGTAAAATGTATTCGTATATACGGGGTGTTCTAGAGCATGCGTGTCAGCTTTTTAAGAGGGAAAGGAGTCGTTATATTTAAAATTTAAAAAAAAAATTATTAACTAAATAGAGGGTGCTCTATCGATTGGTCATATTTTCAACTTCGGGGAAGGACCGGAAAAGGGTTTTTAAGCTCAAAATTCGTCAAAATTGGCCGATTAAAAAAATTTTTTTTTCAAAATAAAATTAGTATAGCAAGTTTGGTTGTTGTCTAAGATAAATCAAGAATAAATTTAAATTATTAATGAAATTATAATATTATTAATTCATAATCAAATTGAATACTATTTTTTATCAAACTTCCTCGAATTTCGAAGGGCGAGTGAATACTAGTTCAAATTAAATTACAAAGTTAAGTCAACTATATATTCAAAAGTACAATAAGTACGTTATTTGAATAGTATGAACAACTTTAGCCATTTGGCTTAACACCTACAGTACTTGTATATTATGGCAGTGATAGATAGCTCGTTTTAAACTAACTAATTTTTTGAAATTAATTAACTTTTTAAACTGTTGACAGATTTCGTAATTTTTTAGAATTCTTAGTATTTAAATAAAAAAAATTTAATAACTAACTAATACTTATATACAAATTAACTTCTATAGCTTTGAACACTATATAACTATTTTCAATCGAATGAGTTACTGAGTTTGAACAGATAAAACACAAAATAATGAAAATTTTTAATGACGAAATTTGAAAAATGACGTAAAACGACATTATTTTAGTGTACTACTGAATAATTAAACTCTAAATAAAATAAGTTAACTGCCAAGTTCAAATATAATTTTCAATTACAAGTTCTTAACAAGAATCCGCATTAATTTATGATTTATTTGTAATAGCTTAATTAAATTAAACAACCCTTCTTAGTTTCTACACACATATTTTCGAATGATCCAACTTAAAAAGGTATTAAGCCGAATTTTAATTAATTAATGTTTTTTAATAATTATTATAGACTAATTTTTATCTTTGTAACTGAACCGGAAAGTAACAATTAAAAAAAAAAACAACAAAAAAAAATATAAAAACAATGATCAAAAAATTATGATCTATACTAATTTTACTAATATTATTAATATGGTGGTGTATATTAAAAATGTCAATAACCTCTTATGTTCTCACCAGTTGTTTTTTTGTAATATTCACATTATATGTAGCTCAATTGTTTCCAATTTTAATTAAAAATTACAAAAATTTGTACATATACATACAATTATTGTGCATCATGATATTACATACAATGTTTGTACATATTAAATACTTTTTTAAATTTCCTATTTACTTATTTTAATATAAAATTAGCATTTAAAATATTTTCATTTGGAAAATCAACAATAAAGTTGATTGTAATGAAATTTAATCTGATTCAATTTAAAAAAAAGAAATTGTCAATTATAATCAGTTCTAAATAAAAAAAAAAACATATTCAATTGATTTTGTGCTACGTTGGGAGTGTTCATTTAATATTAGACCTATTAAATAGAAAAAATATGTTCAATCAATTTCACTTTTTAATGACCTTTAGTACTTAGTTAAGTATGTATAGTAGGTTTCATCAATGCATTGATACACTGACTAACTATACACTAATAGACCAACATAGAAAGCTATAACTAACTACTATACTTATATATTATCTTAGTTCGATTCTCGATTGCTAATTTATATTCTTTTATAAAATCTAATTTATGTTTATTAAAATAGATATTTTTTACAACATTTTTGATTTTTATGAATCATAATTCATTTTTGTTTTTGTAATAACTATAATTCAACTTTAGAATTGTTTTATTTAGTTTTATAACGCCAACGCATTATTGAGATTCTATATTTACAATTTGGATTTTGTTCCGTTGAAAAGTATAGGCTAACAGAGTCTTTAATAATAATTTTTACTGATCAAGTGGTCACCAATATTTGGTTAGATTTAGATTTACATATTTTTTATATCACAATGAACCTCACTGGTCTAAATGTGACGGTTGAAGATTGCTGACAGCCACTAACTACCTAATTACATATTTGTTAATTTAGGGTTGTTTTTTCACTTAAATTTTATATTTAAATTAAAATTATTCAAATTTCGCACTTGCTTTCGCATTTGACATGTGAATTAGCACCACCATAATTTATTATGGTTAAGTATGTAGACTACTACTAGACGTATTGTAAGCATTTTAACATCATAGATTGCATTGATGCTCCGCTTGGTTTATGTCTATTTTTTGGACCGGTATTCTGAGTGGTTTGTATAGTTGCCATACAACTCCCAGCACTTATTAGGAATACTTCGAAAACGAAAGGTGTTACAGACCTGGAAATTGGTACTCATGATAGTTATTTGCTTATTTTTATTTTATTTTATTTATTATAATAAACAGAATTTGCGCATTCAAAGTATATATAAGTATATAATTAATAATATTTTACAATTTATTAGTGAGTTCTTTTACGAACTAAAAAATTGGTACTTTTGGTACATACATGGTAGATAGGTTTAAAATTTAATTTATCTATCCAAATTTCTATAACTATATATAACATTTTCAACTACTTGGGTGCAATACACAATATATGTGTTGATACCTGGAAGGTTTATTTCTAATATTATAGCCGGTAGCCAAGAAAAAACTTTCGATTTTTTAGTACATCATGGTAGGCGCTAAATACTAAAGTTTGAATTTTTGAATATGACTTACATACATTAGGTGAAAAAAATAGAAATACAAACAAAATAAAAGGTAAACGACTGAAGTTCGTTTATGTTCATGCATTTATTGATTTATTTCAACTCATTTAAGACCATTTTCCGTAATTTGTGTTGTGACCACATTGCGTGTATTTAAATTTAACGAAAAATGCCAAGACCAAGAACAAGACCAAATATTGGTCGATGTACACGACATAAATCGGGTTATAGGACACGTACGAGACTATATATGACAGCTGAACAAGTCGGTCAACACAATGAAAATAGTAGAACTCAGACACAGATACGAGCAGAAAGTCAGGAGCAATGCAACGAATGCTTACTGTCAAATTCATTAAGACAAAGACGATTACGTCAAAACATCACTGAGGAATACAGAACATTAGATCGAGATCGCGCCCAAGTACGACGTGCATTGATACAATCATCAGTATATATAAGTATATATATCCCAAACCACTATTTAAACTTGGTAAACTTACTTAAAATTTTTAGGTAACTGACAACGTTCAAATTTAAGCAGAAAAGTTTAATATGAAAACAGTAGAAATTAATTAATTACAATCAAGAATTTTTGTTTCCAATCCAATTATTGGATAATATAAAACAGAAAAGTATTAAACAACCACTTATTATCTTAAATTATTATGCAAGCGATGTCGATTGACATATTATATAACGCCTTAATATCAGATTTTTTTTTTATTTCCAAGTTGGAACAAATTATTAGGAAAAAAACAGAGGTTGTTGTAAAACCGATCTAAGCAGCTTCTGAAATGTGCTATGCTCATATAAGTAACGCAGTCAAATATAATTTAAATAACCACTTACCATTATTTTTTCTGTTTGGTCACAATGTTTTGATTGCTAAAATACAGATACTTTGGTAGGAAGATAAAATGAAAGTTGTTAGTTACTTCTGCAAAGATAATTCATCAGCAGTAAATTGTGCCATTTTCATGTGGCACCACTTGAATAGTTCATTTGTTGTTGCGAGTTTTATTATTGGTTGATTTTTAGTTTTAGCTTGATTTTATAGTTAATCTAATCGGTTAAAAGAGTTTAAATCAAATTTTTAATTTTTACTTCTATTTTTGTTTCAATCAAATTGTGAATTTAATTAAAAACAATGTATTGCTGTAAGGCCTCTATTACACATCAATGAATGATCAATCAGTGGTCAATATATTGTCAATATATTGATCATTGATTGATGAGAAATGATTGATGGTGGTTTTATTCTCATCAATATTGTTGTCAAAATCAGCGGAGGTAAAAAAATGGTTTTTTGGCAAATGTTCAGATATTATTTTTTGGGAATGTTCAGATAAGGTAATATTAATTTATAATGTAATTTCTAAAAAGAACAATTTTTATATTAATTTTAATAATTATAGCAATTATTGTAAAAAAACAATTGATATATTATTCAAATGTGCAAAAAAATAATCTGTTATTTTTTATACACAACATTTACTTTAATAATTCAATTTAAACTGAAGTCAAAAACATTTCTCCAGAAATTATATTTTCAGTATTCATATATGTTTCGAAATTGTTAATATATTCAGAACACTTCCACAATATGTCCTTGCAAAATGTCAAAATATAGATAAAAAGATTGATGTGTAATCGCTCATCATTCTTTTCATCAGTATATTGTCAATATATGGACAAGAAGATTGATGAAAAAAATTATGTGTAATAGGCACCTAACACTGTATTTTTCGTCAATCAATTGAAAATTAGGTTACATATTTCTTATATAAATTTTTTACAAAGCAAAACGTTTCAATTTCGTTTAAATTATTTTAACTGTTATTTTCTATAATTGAAGGATTTTTTAAACTCTAACTAGTTACCGTTTAATATAAATTATCGTATCAATTTTAAAAATGGAGTAAACTTAGTCATATTAAATAAATTAAAAACACGAAGAGTTGATGTTCTAGATAACTTAAGTATATTTTAAAATTAAACAAAAAAAAATAAAAATATTTTGAAGAGTCTATAAATCATATTATCTATATGTTCCAATTTTTTATATGTTCAGCTCAGTTAAAAGGAAATAATATAATTTTATTTTAATATATTTTTTATTTTTTTGAAAAAGCTTCCGCCCTTTGTGTGTTATTTACTTTACATCATCTGTTCAAATAAATTAAATTTTACAATATTATACAATACTTTTTTTTTATGTACATAAGTATATATGATATCTATAATATCTACTAAAATACACCTGTTAAATTTTTACATAAAAAAGAATGTGGAAATATTGATTGCTATTAATTGGAAACGTTTCAGTTTCTAGGTTAGGTTGGTCGGGAATATCTATATGGTAGATGGAGTGTAAAACAGAAAAAAGAGAACAAAATTATAAAATTTTAAAAAAGAAAGAATTAAATATTTTGTTTTCTTCTTCCACAAACAATATGTTATATAATATAATATCATATTATGTGAATGTGGTGTGCATAAATTTATATTTACCATAAAATTACGATAAATCATTTGTCATGGGATTAAGTCTAGGTTTGTTAGTGGTTTTCTTTTCTCTTATTTAATATTTTCTATACTTTAGTATAATAATAATTTATTGTATATACTTATATGCACTTACATGATCTCGATATTTAAGTAGTTATACTTAAGTGCATAACTATTCATATTTATTTAATAATATTGTGGTGAATTCGGTTGAAAAGAGACAAACCGATATTTTGTGTTGTTGTAAAACTGCATTTTTTGGTGAATCAATTGAAAATTAGGCTAAATTCTTTATGTATTGTTCAAAGAAGTAAATAAAAAAAATTTAAATTTTAAACAAAAAAAAAGAAAATTTTTTCACGAATTTTTCTTTTCTTATACCCTATTATTAACAAGAATATCTTTAATTCATTTACATGTGCATATGAATTTTATATAGGAAAACAACCAGAAATTTATGATTAACACGAAAAGTCAAAATAACAGTGGGAAAGAAAATATAGGTTTTGTAAATTTATGGAAAATTTAAAATGCTAAATTTAAAAAATAAAAATTATGATACAAATTATGGCCAAACAAAAAAATGTCTATATTGATCTGAGGTAGCTGATCTACCATACCTGATCATATCTATATCATAGTCTTGGTAGCTAAAATGTGTTATAATTACCTTTGAGTTCATCTTTGTAACTGAATTTCGATTTAACTTGCTAGATAGTTCAAAAACCATTTTTGTTGAAATAAAAAATATACATAGTTATTTACTTATTAGGATTTGCTTTATTTTTGGTATTCTATTAACTTTTTTATTTTTGTATAATTCCGACAGTAGTTATGGGATGAACATCATCATTTACGCCTTGGCGCACAAACAAATCAATCACACACAATAGTTTTTTGTTTTTATTGATGAATCAACTAATTTACATGTGGAAAACTATACTCATTATAGCAACTTTTCCTTCATGATGGCACAGTTCCATTTTATTTTTAGTGATAGCCAAATTATAGTCGAATTTAATTTCAAAGAAAAATTGAAGAAATCTTTTACAACATCCTAGCTGCTAGGGGGGATTTGAACTTGGGATTTTCTGATTAACGGCCATATGACATAATTAACCACTGCAGCATATCGGTCGGCTACAATTTGATTTGAACTTCTTTTTTAAATAGATAATAGTTTAAAAAATTGCTAGATAGTAATGATAGAGTAATCAGCCGATTGTACTGCACTTTGATATTGCAGTTGTTGGTAATGCAGTTAACTGTACTGTCAACTATAATATTGCAATTTTTATGTAAAGTTAATCATTAAATGCATAATTTTTCCTTTTCCATTGAAAAAATATTTTTGTGTAGATTTCAACTCCCTGAAACCCAAAACGTATTTAAAAAACCAAATTGAACCTTTGGAAGGGCTCTGAAGCTAAAAAAAAGGTGTGATGCCAATCTGTTATACCATGCATTAGGGAGTAATAAATTTTGAAAATTTTGTTTAAACATAACTAATGGTTTATTTATACCACAATCATTTTATTAATTACATAAAGGTTCATTACATGCGAAAAGTTCATTACTGGAACGTATAATGCGACGAACGGGAGTAAACCCGGGGCCGGCCTTGTACTTTTAAGATCTATCCAACTACTAGGGTATACATTGATTTTATCGCCAGATCACGGTTTTCGAGGCTTTTAACCAGATTGAAGGAAAAGCTGAACAAATGAGTTTTAAAGCAAATGAAGATTCAAACAAAATGTATGTTGTCGATAAATAAAAAGGCACAAGGTTTTGCCAATGACTTACATCGGTTTTAGGGTCCACATCATTTATATAACATATTCGTTGTTGGTAGTACAAATAAATACACATCGGTGTAGTCTAAAAGGCTGATAATGGATATCACTTCATGGTCTTACTTTTATTTACACCCACAGTTTTTGTCATTAACAAAATGCATCACAAAATACAAATTCTTTAAAAAAATCTCAATGTTGGAAAATCTTCTAAACAATTTAACTGTATTTAGTTTATAATAGTACTTAAACGTATACAACGACATATTGCGTGATAAATTGCAACACTTTAAATTGAGAGAAAACTTAAACAGCTTGTAAAGGGTTTAAATGTAAAAAAAAAGTAATAACATTGGGGAGAATAGAAGAACTTAAATATCAATTGAACATAATATTAAGCAAACTTGAAAAAATAGAATTTAAAAAAAGAAAAAAAAAATTTGAATACACGATAGTCCAACTAGAAAAGCAGATTAAAATTTGACGTGTTCTAATTTTATTTATTATTTTTATTAAATTTTTTTTTTTATGCCTAAAAGGTAAAATATTCTTCCATCATGTAAATTTATAAAAAAACAAAAAATAAAAATGTAAATTCTAGAAAGTAGATATCGTTTGAAATCAACATTTTATAAAATTGCGTTGTCGGTGGCATAGAATGTTAGTTGTTACACTCATTTGTTGTTGTTCGTTCAATAGTAATGTAATAAAAATTATGTATGCGATATATATATATATATATATATATATATAATATAGGTATAATATTGTAGTCTCATGACTTACAGCCGATGGACAAGTTAGATAATTTTTGTTTCATAAATAAGTTAAAAAAAAACTTTTCGTATTTGATTTTTTATTTTTCTTTTGTTGGTAAGATTTTTCTTTTTTGTTGTTTTACTTTTTTATTTGTATTGGGGAAAATTTATTCTCGGAAAAATCGTTTTAAACTTTCACTATTTCTAAAGATATTTAAAAATGTAATTTAGATGGTAAAATTCACCTAATTATATATATATATATGTATATTATGTATATGTATCAATACTTAGAGTTATTATATAAAGTGAGTTACTTTGGGCAATCGAAGGATGACTTAGACTTATGTATTGGAAGTTATTTAATTTACTGATGAATCAATTTTTTCTTGAACATGATTTCTTAACAAATTTTTTTCCATATGGATATGTTTCTTTATTGACAAACTGCTTTATTATTCTAAGCATCATACCTTTATTTAGTTTTTATAAATTTAAGTAGAAATGACTATAAGTGCAGGGGTATTGACATTGACAATGAACATACTTGAATTTCTATACTGTATGAGTAACTTTGTTCTTTTGTTTGATTTTGCTGATCGTTAACAACTTCAATGTATAGATTTAATCTAAATTAGTTTTAGAAAATCAAGTGGTAGTTAAGTGGATATGCACTTATTTAAATTTGCTAAATTGTATCTTGCTCTCATGAAAATATTCCACAGCCTTGTTGACTTGTTGAACATTTGAAATGTTAGTAAAGTTAAATTTTTTCAAAGATGTGCCTATAATGCTTTGCCGAATTTTTCCCGGTTGGTTTTTTTTTATATAAAAATGTTTTCCGATTGATGCTAAATAATACTGGCAAATTATCAGAATTTAATTCGTTAACTGTGAACGAATCGGAAAAAAAATTCGAAATATTTGAAATAATTAGATCCAGTGTGGATGGGTTGGATCTAGCTGATGTAGGTATATAGGTTGGGGTTGACGGAAATAATAATGTATAGTTACTATGGCATAACTTTTGATTTGAGATTTTTGCCCACATGTTATTTTTTAAGCATTTCCAAAATTTTTTAAGCATTTCCTGCAAATTGAAATCGCCCGCAATAATATATTTACTATAAAGTTTATTGAATAGGTTTAAGTCGTGCTTAAAATTCCGGAAATGAAATGAAATTTTATCAGCTCAAAAACAACATTAAAGATCAATACAACAACTCAAGCTCAGATGAGTGAAATTTACATTATAAAATTTATTGATTTCATTTCAAAAATATAAGTGAAAATTATTTCAAGTGTTGAATTCGTATTGAACATTATTGTTTTTTTTATATTGGATGAATATACCTTTACAGATAATCTTGCCATACGAATAATCACATAATCCTCTTTTGAATATTAGGTATTTGATTCTGGAAAACTGCACTCTATTTATAGAATAAATTCGCTTTCATAATTAGCATATTTTTATTTTATTTTAAGATAACCACATTTTATTCCCATCAAATGTCAAGGAAACATGAAAAAATCACTTTTACAATATTCATTCATACAGTAAGCCACAGCCTTCGATTCAATATAGTCATCAGATAACATAACCATTATACCACGAGACCGGGTATAGAGAATGATTTTAAATTGTATTTTTGTCATGAATTGTTTATTTTACTTTTTAATTTTTTTTTTTTTTAATTTACTAACTAAGGAACAAAGAAAGCACCAGCTAGTGTTGACTTATACTAATCAGATTTTAAGTTTATTACAATCATTTGAAAACTCATTTATTTAGAATTCATATCTAATCATTTTAGCTGTAATGGTAGTTTTTTCTTTGTCTTAAATATCATAGTAACAACTTTTACTTATTAATTATAATTCACGTTTATGTGGGTTAACTTGTTTCCCCTAGATCCTCTAATTTGTATAAATATTTAACTGTATTTTTTTTTGTTTTTTATTATTTTTCGTCTTTTAATTTTTTATTACTTTAACTTGCAATTGGGTTATTCGGACTTTGTTTTTAGTTAAAAAAAATGTATATGTGTATGTATGTAGATACATAATTGGTGTTTCGTGTTTATTATAACGTCAATGTTGATTAAAATTTTTATAAAAGTTAGTTTTATTTGTGTTTTTGTTTTTATTTATTATTAAAAAAGGAGTTCAAAGGAATTTTTTTTTTGTTTCTGTTCATTTTTAGTTTAGCAATTGTTGAATTGAAAGGTACATAAATTGTTGAGCTACATAGTTAAGTATATGTATATAATTAAATATTAAAATTATTTTAAAAAATCAAACGTCAGAAGCATAATAACTAGAGGATTTACGGACTGAAGGTTAAATATTATTAAATGAACAAAAAAAAGAGTAGCAGCAACTTTGAATAGTTTTGTTGAATTAATTTTGTACAGAAAAATTGTTACGTTGATATTTTAAAAAAAAATTGGACTTTAATACTAAATAATTACTAGCTTTATTGATATAGTTTTCCTAGAAAATTTAATATTGCTCTTGAAATTATTTAAACATTAAAAATATTATTTTAATTTTCGTAAAATTATTTGTGATTTTCAACTTTGAACTTTGTCGATAGATATGTAAAATGATAAAAAGCATATTCTTTAGGAAAGAGCTCAAGTGTTTGCAAATCCAAAGTCAAATAATTTTTTTAAATTGATGAGATTAATCTATCTACAAGATAATTTTACAAATAGAAGTCTAGGTAGGCTAATTACAATAAATTAGTTGATACTTGATAGTTCAGAATTAAAAATAGTTTGGGAAATATATTGCGGACGCCAAATTGAAATCAGTATTTTGAAAGAAATTTTTTAAATTTAACAACATATTGGTTTCTAGATTTCAAATCATAATTTTGTTATACAAGGAAAGTTCGAAAAGTTTCCTGTTTTTTTATTTCTTTTTTATTTTTCAATATAGTCTCCTTCCACACTTTTCAAGCTTTTTAATTCCATCTGAAAAAGACAATTTTTCAAGACTTTCGAAATATGCTTCAGTTTCAGCGATATAAGAATCTCTTTCCAGCAAGCCATTTTTTTTTAAATTCCAAAACAAAAAGTAATCACTTGGGGATAAATCTGAGCTGAATGGTGGATGTGGAGTAATTTTGTACCGTAATTCATTCAATTTTATTGTTGTCAAATTTGATGTGTGTGATGGTGCGTTGTCTTGATGGAAAAACATTTTTTTCTTTGCTAAATGTGGTCGTATGGGTCTTGATTTCGTCATTCAATCGATCAAATAATGCAAAATAATATGTAGTATTTTCCTCTTTCAAGATAGTCGAAGAATATATTTTTTTTTTTTTTTTTTTTTTTTATACTTTACAATAACTTAGGTAGAATCACCTTTTCGTGCTTAATTAAGTACGGTACTGCAATTTTACACTACAATCTACAATATTTCGAGTATTTATTTAACAAATTACTGGCTTATCAACTCATTAAATGTGGAAAACTACTGCTATTGGTCAGGAACTAAGCCTTCTTAAATAGAATAGTTTTATTTTTATTTAATTTGTTACCAGATTATACTCTCAATTATTATTTGCCATTTATTATATCCCAATGACAAAGGGTACTGGACCAGGTCGAAAAATCCATAAAGCATTTTTTTTTGTTTTGCTTCATCGGGAATCGAACCTGGGACCTTTCGGTTGAAAGGCAGGCGCTCTACCTACTGCGCCACCCAACGTGTAAATTATATACCTTATGCATCCTAAAACACAGTTGCCATAATCTTTCTTGCTGATTTTTCTACTCTTGCTTTTTTTGGCGTACTTCCACCAGGTTCTATCCATTGTTAAAATCGATTTTTCGTTTCTGGTATATAGTAATAGACTCAAGTCCATTAACAATTATAAATGAGCTTAAGAATTCATTTGGATTACGTTGATATATTGCCAAAATCTACTCACGAATTATTTTTGGGCAATGTAAATACACGCGGCGGGGTTTATCATGTAAAAACGTCCAAAGCCATCATTTGATATTTTTAATATGTCTGCCAGTTCACGAACTTTTACTCGGCGATCGTTTGTCCCTATCTACATCATGTAGTTATCTTATAATTTTAATGGATGTTTTTGGTCTTCCACTTCTTTGGTCATCATTTACACTTGTACGACCGCGTTTAAATTCAGCTACCCAAAAACGAAACGGTTTCACGGTTTCATATGATGGTGATGAGGTACCTAAAGTACTATCCATATCCTTTTGGATATCGATTGCTAATAAACCTTAAAAAAAAAATAACATTAAAGATTGTTCTTTGAAATGGCAATCATAAAAATTTATAATATTGACAAAATTATGACGTTACAGGAAACTTTTCGAAGTGGTCTCCTACTTGAATAAAGTCAAACATTGAGTCATATTAAGTTCTCCGCTCCTTTTTTATTTCAGCGGTATGTAATTATTGATCATTTCTATCATCCCTGGAAGCTGTATGAAAAGGTAAAAAACTGTGGATTAAAGGTGTGCTAAAAATGGTATGTTCGTAATGATGATACTTACATACCTACATAGAAATTTCTGGTTCCGAAAGATATCGCATGAGAAGTAAAAAAAAAATGTAATCAAGAGCTATGATCGTCTTTAGAAGATATAAACTTGATTAATAATCAAGTCTTTCTAGCTTATATAAATAAAATTTTATTAAATTTCCCTCTGTAACTTAACTACGTACTTAGGGCGTTTCCGAACCTTTCGCACTTGCACTTGATACTCGCACTAAACCTGTCAAATCGCACTAATTTTTTTTTTTATTTTAAGTTTTAATAAATTTAATTTTGCGATATTTAGTGTATTTGAGACTACACTAAAATTTTGACAACAAATCAAGTGCGAATTGACAGGTTTAGTGCAAGTATCAAGTGCAAGTGCGAGAGGTTCGGAAACGCCCTTAGTGTTAAAACATTCTGGCTAATATTATAATCAATAGATTTACCACACACATACTTAGTTAAAAAAAAAGAAGTAAAACAGAGCAGCACTACAGTCTACAGACAAATTAATGTTAAGTATAATAATAATAATAGTTTGAATTGAAAATAGTGTTGTAAATATTTTTAGTGAGTAAAATTTGAGATTATGTTATAGTATTTTAAATCATTCTATGCAATGGTACCAAACAGTACCAGCTGTAAGGGTTCTCTAAAAAATATGATATGGACATGGTGTTAATATCATATATGGCAGCGTATAATTTCAGCGAAAGTAAGCATCGTGGAAATAAATCAAGGACAGATTTGGATTCCAGAGATAAAAATTAAGTATTTTAAGAAGTTTCATAAGTAAATTCGAAATAAACTTGTCCCGCAATGATTGGGTTAAACGTTAAAGTCTCGAAGATTTTGATTTTCAAAAAGAAACAAAAAATTATGAAACATAAAAATTTAACATAATCGAAACTTTACATTAGGTTTTCAAATACAGTATCATAAAGCAAAATTAATGTTTCAGAACGTATGTTGCCAACCCATGCGCGCGCATATTTTTTGTATGAAAATTTGAATTCTCTCAATTTTCAAAAATGTTCGGAACATTTTTTTCTCTCCGGAACAAAAGTTGATTCAACTTTAACTTTGTGTTCTGGACAATTTTTTTTGCTGTCATTTTTAATTTTTTTGACATTTCTCACATTACAACTTACAAAGCAGAACCAAAAAAAAAAACAAATAATTCATAAAAGTATTGAAAAACTATTATTTATAACACTTCTACACAATTTTGTATTTATTTTATATATTAACAATTATTTTATATGAAAAATTATTGTATATTAACAATATTATTTTATTCATTATTTAATAATTTTATTTATTTGAATAACAATGATTTGATATATTGAGATTGAAATAAACAAAAATTTTAAAATTAATTCAAATCAAATTCAAATGTTAATGTCTGCTGTTTAAATTTTTTTTGTTCGGAACAAAATGTTTTGAATCAGTGACATAAGCATAAGTGTTTTACAAAAAAAAATTAATATTACAAGCATTGAAGAGAGTTAAATTTAATTTATCATGTATTTGTAATTATATTTAATGTGATTATAAAATACGTTCTCATACATTTATTTTAAATTTTTAATTAAAATGCAATTCAATTGTATTATTTTCTATACATTTTTTGTATTATTCTTTGAGTTTTGGTACAATTTAAATCGTAGTAAATTGTCATATGTGCGAGTAGTAAAAACAAAATTTTATATACATTGAACTTTGGTCCATTAAAAATTTATTTTATAAAATTGAGTAATTTCTATTATTATTTAATAAATTTAGTAAATAATGCACTTAAATTTTAACAATAAAATTATTTTATTTTATGTAGTTTTATTTTTACTGATTCATAGTATATAGTTTTATCTATTTACATATTTATAGAATTACTGCTAGTAAAATACTTATTAGAAATCCTCAATCCAATTAAACTATAATGCATAATGCAGCAGTATACATTTTGAAATCCAAATATAAAATAATCGTATTTCCTACATCTCTTCTTTGTTTTTTTTTTTTTTTTTTTTGTATTAACAAGTCAATATGTATTGTATATATATAGAATGTAAAATTTGTGTACGTGTGCCTGCATGTATTTTGACGTAGATATCAAAAAAATTTAAAGTGTATTTATAAAGACAAGAAAATATAATGATTTTGTTAGAAAATTATAAATTATCTGCGCCATAATAATATGAAAGAAATTTCTATAATTTATTTGAGTGCTTTTAAGTATGCACTTTTGAATTATTTTTGAAATTTTAATTTTTTTGAAATTGGTTTTCTATTTTTTTCTTTTTTATTTTACTTAAACTCTTATCATATCATTTCTATTCTGCTTCGCAATTAAGTATATCTAAATTTATTGAAAATTTCTTTCATTAATACAGGAAATAAAAATTAGGGAGAAGAAGGGGTTAAATTTTGAATTATAAAATTTCATCTTTAAAGGTTTAGCCCTTGAAAATGATCTTGTATTATATTTGAACTTTGAAATTAGTTTCTGATTTTTTTTATTTTAATTTGTCGTAATAGCATGTTTTGTCATATTCAAGCATGCACTTATTATGCCTATATGTAATAATATGTATGTATATATGTATGAATTTAAGATTCTTATAAAATGTGTTTTGATGTAAATGGCGTTTACTAATCTCTATACGTATACTATTATGATGTACATATACTTACATGTATATATACATACATTTATTTCATAGAAATCTATTCAATCGGATTTTTGTTTAAAGAAGTAAGTAAGTATGCTCAATTGGCCTCATTTTTTTTTTTTTATAATATCTACATATTTTGTTATTGTTTTTTTTTTTTTTTTTTTTTTCAAAATGAATGACAAGGATGAATAAAAGAATTTTAACCTTGCTTATATGTTCAATGCTTCTTCTATTACATAATGCTTTTGCGATAAAGTATTAATATTTTAGGGTAATTCATCATATTAATCTGGCCTTACTGGTTTGAGGGGGAATAGAAACGATTAAATGATCTCCACTTCATGAGGTTGAAGGCGATTGATTTGGCTTCGGTACAAGGTTTTTCGATCGAATTGCATTCATTTAGAATATAGTTAGTGTTTTCTTTTCCAGGTGTTGCATGTTTGTTAATGTTATTGCAAGTTATGCATAGTATGGTTGGATATTCCGGTCAATATTATGATACGAAATCGAAATTTAAGAATCAATGCAAACCACAGTTCGAAAATTCTTTCAATTTAGATGAATAACATTTTTTTTGTAAATAGATGCAATCAAAAGTTTAACAAAATTCTTAAAAATAATAACATTGTGCATTGTTTTACTTGTTTTGATAATTTTACAGTCAAAATTGATGGTTTTCTAAACTGGGCAGTTACTCTCCAGTTTCTGATATGGGACAGTGAAGATCCATGAGCTTCGTATCAAGCTACATTTATTTGGATCTTCTAAATGGTATATTTCTATGAAATGTCTTAATGGGAATTTTAAGTATACGTTCCAGATGCGCCGCCAATCGTTATCTGGTGATAGTTATATATATTTCGATATTTTTGTCTTATATATTTGGTTCAGTTTATAGTTGTTTATTATTCTATAGCCATTATTTTCACAAATGGAACCCACTTTCCACATTAAAATTTTTCTTTTGATTCCGTTGAGGTTATTTTGTTGCCTGAGTTAGTGTTTAACTTTCATTACCAAAGTTTAGTACTGGGCGGATAAGCATTTTATACAAGTTGAATTTGGAGCTTCTGTTCAAGTGCACACACAAACTGATCTTCGAGAAAAAGACCTTATCAACTTGTAAAATTCTAACGTTAATTTCTTCTGTGTCTTCATTTTTTGTTGGTGATCATGTCAGCCCAACCCAAGTAATTGAATCTATTCCTCTACATTGTACTCACCATTGCTATATGAGCTGTTCTTTTAATATGGCTCGAGATCTAGGTTTTATTAAATTCAAAAGAACGATGTAGGTTAAGGATTTAAATAATTTTTTTAAGTTGGCAAACTTGTTAATTGAATTATCAAAAATTTCTATCAAACTATGCAAGTGCTACTCGGATGAAAATAACGCAGCTATGATTGAAATCAGTTCACTCTGTTTTTGTACCACTGCTTTAGTTTTTTCTTCATTTATCTGTCCGATATTATTGGTCTTATTTTTCACTTATTAATTATATATTTAGGGTGTTTCCTTTTTTCTTATTTTAAACCAACAATTCAGCGATCGGTCAATGCGTAACGTTTATACCATAGTGCAGACCATGAATGCATTGTTTATTGCAATGAACTAAGAACCATGTATGGAACAAATTATGTTAGGAACATATTTCAGTTTAAGGAACAGATTATGTCCATATTATGGATCCATAATAAATAATTGAGAAAAGGTTTACTACAATATGGCTGCTTTACAAATCCTATTTAAAACAATCGAATAGCACCAAAAGCATTATGTGAATTAATAATTTTAAAACGCTAGCATCATAGGATAATGATGAAGATAGGTCGTATTCGTATATGGAAATTATTATTTAAGCACATTTTTGGGAAAACATTAAGTATTATTTTCTCTGTTTTTAATGGGGCAACTGAAATCAGTTGCTGGTTGTTGTAGTTTTTTTTTTATTTTAGAGCCAATCAAATTTGGTTGTAGTTAAATTTGGGCATTTGAAAGGGAAGTATTTTTCAAATATTTCGCTATTGCTTATATTGTTGCAGCTACGACATTAAGAATGAATGTACGTCACGAGATGTGTTATTATCAGTGTTGAAGAAATATAATTACTCATCAATGAGTCTGTTAATGAGATATTTAAAAGATTTTAGTTCAATTATGTTCAAATTTGATTAAAATTAATGTTCCATTTATAATTTTGGGGATTAGCAACAACCAACAAAAAGAAGGAAATTATGGCAGAGTGTACACAGTAAATATTGTTTTTTAAAGTGACTCATTTGGATGAAAAGCTAATTCAAATATTTTTAATTTAATTAAAATTAAATTTGTTGACTTACACTGGCGACAATGTCGATGCATTTCACACACTTCTCTTGTGAATGTTCACGGCGATATAAAATATTATTTTTTTCTGCCAATTTCAACGCTGTTGAACATTTCAAATTCTTAATGACATTTCAAAAATTATTTAAGCTAAGTACTAGTTATACTTAAAATTAAAATAATTTTTTTTAAATAGAAGACATTTAAAAATTGCTATTTTCACCATAACTCCATGCTTTTTGAGTTATTTTGGCTCTTTAAAAGAAGAAGGAGAAAATTCAGACCAGAAGATAACAGATGACGTTTTGTCTTTGACGTTTTATCTTTGACGGCGCCAAAAGTTGAAATGAATTTAGGTATTATCTATAAACACATTCTATAGTCTGATACATTTTCATATATTTTAACTTTTTTGACATTTCGCGCCGTTGAAAAGTTTCGACATTGTCTGTAGCATTAACTTTTTATTTTCTTTCATAAATTTTATTTCTGTTGAACTCATGTGACTAAAATTTACTTTTTAATAAGACATTTTTTATGTTAAATCTTACTGAGATTGACCCTAAACGATAAAACAATAAATTTACTTTCTGAAACGTTTTTACTTTCAGAAATTTCAAGTAAATGAAGCTTAAAAGTTTGTAATTTTGATATAAGTACTTTAAACGATTATATTTATAAAGGACTTGATCTAGTTTTAAATTTTTTTTTATTTTTTTTTTGGTAACTTGAAATCAAAAAGAATCAAATTGAATGTGAATCTTAATGTTTATTTTGTAGTGAAAGAAATTGAAAAACTTGAGAAGAAAAACTTTAGAACAAAACAAAAATTATTTTATCTTTTATATTTTGTTTTTGGCGATATTTTTCAAATGGTTTTTGAGATAAATAAAATAAATTTGTTTTTTTTTTGTTTTTTTGCAAAATTATGCAGTTAAAATGTGAATTAGTTTTTTTTTTGGATTTTTATTCTATGTTTAAAAATTAAATTTAATTGTTTAGCTTTGAAATATTTAAACTCTAGTACTCGAAGTATTTTTGTGCTTACCCGATTATTATAAAAAATATTTATCAGAGTAGGAAAAGTATATATATATTTATATTTGATTTGATTTGAATTCATTGGTTTGATGGTCACTTATCAAGTGTAAACACGACTTAATTAAAGAAACTTATTACAGAATTGAAATGACTTATGAACACTTAAATACGCAACTAATTACTACTTAGACGTTCCATATTTCGAGTTGTATGAATTTATAATATTTGTCATATAAAAAAATTATTTTGAAAAGACTGTATTGTTATCATCAAGTTTTTTCTATGTAGTAAACCACTTTGATATATTGTATAACTAAGAATAGTTTCGTATGTAACTATTATTTTTTAATATAAGATATAGTTAGTGTTTTTTTTTTATTTATTTATTTTTATTATTTCAAAGATCGTTTCAAGTTTCAAAAATAAACTTAAAAATAAACTAAACTATATTATTAATTGTTTTAATGATCCGTGTAGAATACTCAAAAACTTACTTTTATTACTAATTGTAATAATATTTAATTAAATGCTTAGTTATTTTGTACATATATGTATTGATTTCAATTTAAAATTTTGTAAAAACATTTATAAAAACAACAAATTACTGAAGTATTTGATATTTATTTTAAAAAACTACAAAATAACTTAATACTAGAATCTTAAAACCAAAGACTGATGAGAGAGAATAACGAAAGCGAATATACTCTTATCAACCTATTATATCCCTGAGGATGATTTATCTCTTCACCTAACAACCAATAGGTTTTTATTACAAATCTGATATTTTATAGTTAAATTTATGTCAAATTGTAGTTTTTCGTTATTTTCGATTGGAATCAATGTAATTTTTTGCAAAATTATTTGCTCTTCTGCTTATATGATTATATCAGCTGAAATTATATATATGATTATATGATCCCTATTATATGGACATTACAATCATATTGTATACACCGATTGGAATCAAGGAAGTGAAATGCTTCCGATGGTACGAATCCAGTCTCAAGTGTAGATTGCATGCATTTATTATTGTTGTATAGTAAACATGATAAATTAATGTGTTGTTTGTTATATTTGATATTCTATTGAAGTGTTCTCTATTCAGTTTAATCATAAAAATGTCAATTCTAGTAATTTTTGATAGATTATAAATAAATTTATTTGAGTAATAATTTTGGTAATTGGTGTTTGGTTTTCGATTCTTATTTAGGTACATAAAATATATAGTGTTATCACCGAAACCTGCCTCTATTAAACAACAAACTATTGGAAGTAATTAATTAAATTGGTGTCAGGTTTCCGTTTACGAATAATTTTTTAATATTTGTTTAATATCGAGATTTTGGAAGCAACATACTTTACTTTTTCCATCAGTGCTTGTGACTAACTGTCGGATTTCCGTGACAAAGCGAACGGAAACCTAAAAACAATTAAATTAATTAATTTAAATTATCACTAAAAATAAAAATCAGAGTAGGTATTTAAAAAATAAAAAAATATTGGAAGTAGTTTCATTTACTTCAAATACAAGCCATTTTGAAAGGGTTCATGAAGGTGTATCATTATCCATATCGAATTTGGTCTCAAAAATAAATAACTAAGGTAATATTGAGATGTTTTTAAAAAAGATTGTTGTTGGGGTAATTATTAATTGATTGTGATGTGATGATTATGTAAAGGTTTTTTTTGTGTTTATTATCAAGGATGCTTGGATTGTCAGCTTACATTTAACGTGAATGTTAATTGGTATCCAGTCTATGGTTACAGTGTATAGCTTTAGGAGCGGATCTTAATTTCTTAATTTGTACTCGAATAAGTTTTTATTGCTTTATTTTGTGTCTTTGAGATGGACATTTCCCCCATATTTGAATAGTGTACGTAATTGAACTATGGAACTTACTGTAGTAAATTGACCTTTTTTTGTTGTACTCTTTAATTTATCAGTCTAAAAATTCCAGCAATTTTCGAACCCCAAATGGTTTTATTTGTTCAGAAATTTGTGAACCCCAGTTTAAGTTACTGTCACTTATAACAACTAGATATTTATATTGATCAACCAATTCTATCGTATTTAATATTTATTCTGTTTTCTATTTTATTTATATAAATATATTATTTATATATATTAGCAACATATACTTAAGTATTTGGTTTTACTTATGTTAATTTTTGATTTATGTTTATTCATCTAATTATTTACCTTGCTTGATGTATAGCTTAATATCAAGTAAACTATACTAATGTAACACGAGAACATTTTTGAACTTAAGCAGCTTCCTTGTACAACACCACAATTTACACTTGAGGTTTTGCTTTTAAAATTTTCACATTCTGCATATTGAGATCTATTTGAAAAATAACTTTGAAACCAGTTGAATTCGATACCTGTAACTCAATCTTTATAGAGTATTCGAAGTAGTATCTTCCTATCAATAGAATCTAATGCTTTTTTAAAATCGAAAAATATTATTGATTCTATTTCATTTTTGTCTAATCCGGACTGGATTTCAGAAAACATACTAGATATGGCTCCTTAATGTTGGTACCTGGTTGATATGACTCTAGTCACTTAGTTGTTTGAACGAGTGATCAAACAACCATGAACAATAAAAAGATCACTCGAGCCATGGCACAAAAAAGGCACAATTCAGTCTTAATTGGTTTTCCAAAGGGAACAAGGAGTGATCATTTCCACCTACCTATCTACCTACCTGTCAGGAAATAGGTATGTGCCTTTTGTAGAATAAAGTAAGGCAGGTGTAGGGAATATGTAAGATGTTCTCATCCTTTTGCTTATCTCTACAGACTCTCTAAAAATTATTTGTGAGAGCGGAAATTACTTAGTAAAAGTCGTACAAAAAATTAAATTAAATTTTTCCTTGCATTTTTTTTTTGCAAATTCGTATTTACTTATTTGAAAATTTTTTTTTGGAAAATTCTATTTTTTTGTTTTTCCAAACAATGTTTTTTTTTCTATATTTTACACAAAAAATTAATGTGAGAATTTGGCTCGCCTCGCAGTCGAGTAATTTTCTCAATGAAAAAAAATTGTGTTTTTTTTAAACCTTTTGGCTTCATAAATAATAACAAAAAAAAAAAAAAAACAAAAAAAAAAGAATAGAAATGCAATATATTTTAATTTTTTGCACAAATGAACCCTTTTCCCTTTTTATCTGAAAATCAAGTTAATAAAATTTTTCTATAAATACTTTTTTTTCTATATTTAAAGAGAACTAAAAGAAGACCACTTTGGTGGTGGAGATTTGTGTCACTTTTTTGTTTGTTTTTTTTTCTTCATTCTTTTTTACTACGTTGCATCATCATAAGTGACACAATAAAAAAATAATGTGTTCTGCAAAAAAAAAAGAAATCATAAATAGAAAACAAGGGATTATGGTGGGCATTTTGCTTATTTAATAACACGAAAACAAAAACAAAAAAGACCTAAATGTATGTAGGTCTTAAATAAAAAACAAATTTATTATTAAATTATTTTAAATTGAAAAAAATGTAATAAAAAAACAAAAAAGAATAGACGATTCGATATCTAAAATACTTTTAGAATTTCTATTTAAAAAAATGAAAAATAAATATTTTTAATAGCTCATTTTTTATTTTTGTAATGTTTTGTCCCTGTAAATGTCTACTTTTAGATTTGTACTAGTTTTTTATTAGTTCTTTATAGTATTTATTAGGCATAATAAAAAATTTTATTTTTGTTTTTGTTTTTGTAAGAATAAATAATTGCGAAAGTGTCTAGAGCGACACTAGTTTTTTTGTTCTGTTGTGCTAAATAAGTAGGTTCGCTTCGTCAATTCTTGTCTTCTTCTCTATGCAGCTTGTTTTTATTTATTGCAATTGATAAAGTTTTCAATAATTACATAAATTATGTAACCCAGAATTTTGTAACATCTAGTTTTTTGTTATCTTGATAATCTTTTCCATATCTTGTACAATTTTGATCATTGATATTTTAATATTCTTGGGTTTTTTTTTGTGTTTTGACAATTGCCAAGAGATGGGATGAATTACCCTACAATATACTTTAGACAGAGTCTTGGCATACTAACAATCCCACAATAAATTGTTTCTTTTGAATATTTGATATTTTTGTATTACTTAAGTAAATAATTTGAAAATGTAAAACTATTTTTCAATATTATATAAAATAATTTTAACTTCATTTAAGCGTAGTTCAACTCTATTTATAACATACTTAGTTTTACTTTACTTCCCTAACAATAAAGTATTCATTGCGACCAAAAATTGGTGATCTAATTGATTTCCTCAATCGAAAAGGTTAGGCTTAGTAGGGAGTTCCTTGGGCGAGTAATATATCCCATACCCGCAACCAACAACAACAAATTGTTGTTTGTATTGGATAACTTGAGTCTTGAAATAAAAGATACAATTATTGCTGGAGGCAATTTCGACGACGTATGAATTGTGAACTGGCAAAAACAAGTTAAATGATATGAAAACAATGGAAGCAGGCAAACTCAACGCTGATTTTCATCGATGTACGGCTAAAAGAAATAAAGTTGATCCAATTTCAAGTTTTTCGGCGTAGAATGACATTTTGTGATTGTCTATGCAAATTTTAGTGAGTGTTTTGAAAAACTAGTAGAAATTAGTAGATAGTGTTTAAAGAAATATTTAACATTAGCACACAAAAATATAAAAATTTATTTAAAAAAATCTAAAATACTTAATTTTAAAATACAATTTCAACCACAAAAATGTTTATCAAAATTTAAACAGTAATTTATTTAAAAAAAAATATAAAATTTTTACAAAATACACAGAAAATGTTCACAATAAGTAAAAAAATTACAATTGAAATTTGACATAATATAAAATATGGATTTATGTTTTTTAAATGTCAATTGACGCCGTTCAGTTTGCCTGGTTAAATTAACTTTCTCCGATGCTAATGCTAATTAGTTTTTCAGAAGCAATTGAAACAGTCATTTTCACCTACCTACATATCACTTTATTTTAGTGATAACAAAATATTATTTGCAACTAATTTTAAAGAAAAAAAAAAAACATTCTGTATAAAAACATGTTATGGACACGTAACGAGCCTTTGTGTTAGTACTTAGTAGACAAATAATGCAATCATTACACCATGATGGCTGGTTACAGAATAAAAATTTGTATATAGTCGACTATAGAATAGAATATTGTACATAAAGTATGTCAATTTGAATTTATTAAATTATTGTACTAGATATGCTACCTATGACAAATATTTATTTATTTATTCAACCATTATGATGCCTAAAGAGACACTAACATATAACATTATATGAAATGATTCTAAACTTCAGAAGTTTATGGTGATATTGCAATGGAATGTTGCTAGATGTTATTTACAATCAATTTTCTTATTTTGATTTCCCTATATTTATTTAATTTGAAAATTTTTTTAATTTTATTTTGGTAATTTTAAAAATATCAAATATAAATTGACCTATTTAGTTATATTTGATGTTTTTTTAAATATTATTTATTCTCAAATTAAAATAAAAACATCTAATACATCATACTACTACCATATTCTATTATCATCTATTATCATATATTATCTATTAGTTCATATTCTATTAATCATTTAATTGAAAATTGAATTTAATGTATTTATGATTAATTTCAGTGATAGCAATCAATTTCAATAAGTAAAATCGGGTATTGTTTTTAAAAAAAATATGAATTTGTGCTAAGAAGTTAAGTTGAATTCATTATATGATGATAAACATGTAATGATAATTTATATTTTTAATATTTTATCATTATAAATTTAATTGTAATTTAGAAAGGCGGGTCATTGCTTCAACAATTTAGAGCCGAATTTATTTTAGAGGAACGTAATAATTCTCGGTTGATTCACTGCTTCAGCACATATTTTTTGTATAAAATCAAATTTATTGTATTTTTAAAAATCAAAATGAAACGATAGAAAAAGATATAAAAGTCGATAATATTTGATAAAAATTAACAAATTAAAATGTATTTTATTCAACATTCTCAATTTAAAATTTCTAAATATAATTTAGGACTTGCCAGTCACTTGCAATGCATTCAATTATTCTTACTAACTAATATACACTTTCTCAACTATTAGCTGTACTTCAATGATTTTTTTAAATAAGTAAAATTACAAGTAAATTGCAAGTGATTTGACATTTCATATAAACAAATATTAATGAAAATAAAAAAAAAACAACAAAATCAAATAACAAATTATTTTTAGGAGTTGTATGAACAAAACACTACTTGAAGTCATCCTTGTTCAATAGGTAGCTATTTAAGTAAACAAACGTAAAGCTCTTAAGTTGAATTTTTTTGTTATGTTGTTATTTTTGTTTTCTTTAAAAAAATAGTAATTTGCATGTCACGTCATTCACTTAAACTTTGTTTACAAAAATATTACAGACATTTTTGTGGAGCTACGAAATATGTTCAATTGAAATAACTTCGATAAAAAATTCACAATGTTTCATTTTTTTTTTGCATAGCGTCTACCTTTCAACCGAAAAGTCCCAGATTCTCGATTCCCGACGAAGTCAAAAAAATGCCTTCTTAGATTTTTTGACCTGGTCATTGGGATAAAATAAATTTTAAAAAATAGTTGAGTTTTGGTTATCACTAAAAATAAAATGGAACTATGCTATTATTAAGGCGAAGTACTCTACAGTAAATGTAGTTTTTCCACATTAAAACTAGTAGATGTATACCATAAAAATTGCAATAAGTAATTGCGTATTCCAATCTCTGTGTAGAAACAGTTAGGGTGTTTATCTCATCCATAGACTTGAAATTATATATAAAAAAAAAATCCGAATTTTATTATTTCAATTAAAATTTTAAATATTTTTTTTTCACATTTTAAATATCATTCTTTGATGCAATCATCATCCTCCATTTATAATTTTAATACAAATTTTGCACGTCACCAAAGTTAACATCATAATATTTGCTTTTCAATATAAAAACAATAAATGCGAAATCAATATTGTGCAATATTGAAATAAAATACAATAAGTGAAATACAAGCAATGAAATTCTAAACTGAAAAACAAATTCTGATGAAGTTGATTTAACGTTTTTTGGTTTAGTTAAAACTATCCTTTGAATTTTGTAATCCTATTTTGAAATTCATAATTAATTAATTTTCATGCGTATAAAATCATTTCATTTTAGCCGGTGTAACACAATACACGAATAAATTATTCACATTTACTAATTATTTGTTCTAATTATTTACTTAGATACTTATATAAAAAGATCATTCACATAACTCTGAGCTTCATTTTAGCAAAATCAGAAACATGAGAAATGAATAGATTAACAGAGAGAGGACATTATTTTCCAAATATTCAATATGTTTGTTTATTTTTTAAAATATTGATAATGATTTACTTATTTATTTATTTAATAATAGTTTATTTAAATTCTATTGATTAAAAAAAAAGAAAATAAATATTTTTTGTTTTTACTAAAAAAAATTTAATTACGTGAAAAACACAAAATTATTGTAAAATGTTTGATTTCCAGTATATTCGATATAATTTATATCAGCTGTTAATAAATTACAATTAATAATAAAAACAAAAACATAATTTATTTAAAAAAACTAAAATTTATTTATTTTTGGAAAATCGATAAATTGTTCTTGTTTTAGTTTTTATCTTTATTTTAAAAAAATTAAATAAACAGAGTATAAAAGAGGAAACTGAAATTTATTATTTTTATTTTATTTTTTTGTTTTTGTAATTTTTTATTTTTATAATCAATATAGAGTCACGAAATCTTTTTGTAAAGCTTTTTATTTTTTTTGATGGGTATGACGAAAATATTCAATATTTACTAAATGGAATTAAGTAAATAAACAAAACGAACTAACTATGTACATATATATATATATATGTATATGTTGTAATAAAGTATATTACGTGTGTCAAGATAATTTAAAAACTTCCTAAGATTCACCTTCAAGATTTTGTTTTTTATATATATGTATATATAAGTATGTATTATATATATATAAAAAAATAAAAAACAAATAAAACAACAAAAATATATATACAATAGTAAATAAGGACGTTCAGAAAGACGATGTTAAATCGAATTGATGACAATTTTAAATCAAATAAAAGGTGGTTTTCTATCGAGTCCAGAAACTATGATGTAATGATTTGTAGTAGTGCTGATTTAGAATGATTGAAGAAGGACGCTGGCTAATTTGAACATGCATTTTTTTTTAACTTAAACATGAAATCAATTTAGTGTGGTAAGAATATTCGGAATATTTCATATATCTCTTCATGAGCAACGATGAAATGCTTAACAGACTACAGAGTAACAGAGGTTTGAGAAGCATATTGAAATTTAATAGATTGAATTCAATAAGACTAGTGTTAAATACCTCACAATGGTTAAATGTAGAACAAAGAATAAAAGTTAATGTTTTATTTTTTGTTTTTAAAATTAAAGATAATTTAATACTGATCACCTTACAGAACGATTAGTTTATTCTGGTGACAGTCACAATTACTCACTACGAAATAGCAACAATTTAGGTTACAGTTTTTTATAAAACTAAAACACAAAATATGGTTATGCAGAATGGTCTAAAATATTTAATAAATTACCGTATAATTTGAAATTGGAAAAAAATTTGAATAAATTTGAAAAGGGAATAATAATTGAGTTTGTAAAAAATAAAGTTTATTCATAAGATAGTGTAAATAATGAAATATTAGGGTAGTTTTTTGATATAACATATAAAAATATGAATTTTAGTAATAAGACAATGTAAATATTGAAATATGGATTTGATTTATAAATGGTTAATAAAACTAAATTAAGAATAAAATATTTCACATGAAGTTGTACACATTTTTTAAGTATGCAAAGCGGAAGTTGATTAAGAATCGGATTAAAATCTAATAATGCTTTAACCAGCCCAACACAAGAAATAAAATTTCTTAAATGGCATAAGATGACCGTTAATATACTTAACTTGATTCAAAAATTAGAAGTATTTCTAAAACATTTCATTTGTAGAGGTAGAGATACAAAATATGTATAAGTAGCACAATTATTTTCTATCACTCAAGGATTATCCATCATTACATAGATGGATAACTAAATTGATAAATGTGAAATTTAGACGAAAATTTTGCAATTTTGGTATTTTTATAGAAAACAAATTTAAAATAAAAAAAATTGTTTATTTTTTATTTCAAAAAATGTATAATAAAAATATTAATAAATTAGTTTTCCCTTGATAGTTATATGCAGTACATAATATTTCTTACGTAGTACGAGTTAATTTTTCTATCAGGCAATTTAGATTTTAGTTTCTCATAGTATTTTTGACGAAAAAGTTTTTACAGTTCTGGCCTCTATTTCGAGTTTTGACTTTGTCAGAATAAAACAGAAAAGAATCAAGTTATTTTTTTCAGAAAATTTACTATGTAACAGAAAACTATATCTTATTCTGATTTCTGATATTAACTTCCCTGAGATCTAGAAGACAATGAAGTATAATAATTTATTTTGCACAAAATTTAGAAAATATAAAATTACAGCTTTCCTGACATTTTATTATACTTACAAATTTGTTATAAAAACATTTGACTGACTGTCCCAGTGAATATAAACTATGTACAATTATACGAGAGCAATATACGATATATATACATATATTTTTATTTTTCAACATAGTCTCCTTCCAACTCAATACACTTTATTAAACGTTTTTCAAGTCCGGTTCGGTCCGGACAATATTTTCGAATCGAGTTTTAAAAAAAAATGTGATCTGAGCGAGTTCTGTCCTCAATCAGTTTCAGAAAAGAATACAAAAAAAATCTCTGATGAATATGATCCAACTTCAGGTCACATATTTTTTTTCAATAAAGAAACGCTATTATTGGTCAAATATTATTTTTCTATATAAAATTTATACTTACACATGCATACAACCATTTTTATGATATCAAATAAAAAGGATTAAATAATTTTAAAAATTTATTTTGCTATAGAAAAGTTGTGACATATGAAAATAAAATAGAAAAACAACAGGTTAGAATACAAAACGTAATTAAGTATAGGTATATACAGCAAGTCATCAACCAACAAATATTTTCATTATTTTAAATGAAAAAAAAGAAAAGAAAAATTAAATTGAATTTGTTTATATCACGAGAATAAAAGGATTAAAAAAATAGATATTGTGCTGGACAGTAGGAAACCTAAATAATTTATTGTCTAGGTAATGTCCAAGTGTTATTTATATAATTCACTGTCTAGATAATATTTAAATGTTTAGCTTATAGAGGTTTTATAAAATAGAAAGAAAAACATTAAATACACCAAAACTCTCTAATCAATTTATGCATATACGACACTGTTTTTAGAACCTATAAAAACCTATAAAAGATATATCAATTGGATGGTTATAAATTAGTGATAGATAGTATTCCTTGTCACGCTACTATACCGAAAAAATTTTCCATTAAAATGTTTATTTATGTATAATTTCTTATTTTTCTTCAATTTAGGGCTACTTAAAAGGTCAATTATTTACGTTTCACAATTCACAATCGTTGAAAAATTTAACCCGATTTGTTTTTCGTTTTATGGTGAAGCGAAATAAATATACTTTTAGGAAATTTCTAAATGCGTACATTTATAGAATTTGGAATAATGTTAATCATACTATATATATATATATATATGTATTTTTGCAAATCATTTATAATCATATTAAAAAAAAACAAAACAAAAAAACATACAAAAAATATTCATTTTGGTATTTAGATTTTCTCTAAAAGGATTCACAAAAACGTGCTTACACAATAATATACACTTAGTAACAAAAAATTAAATACGCTTTAAGAATATATGTTCGTGTGATTAGTATAATAAATATTGATCTTATTTGTTATTATGTTTTCAAATTAGAACTCAATTTTATAATGCTTCATTATATAGTTGGATAGATTTTGTATGACCAAAAATCATCTTTAGGCTACAGATAATTAATGAATACAGTCATACTCTTGCAATAATTACTTTGAATTCTGCAGGTGCAACAAAATGTGTACATACTAATCTGAAAAAAATATGTAATGCATTCGCTAATGATTCAATAAATTAGATCATTTTTCTTCATGCGAGTGTTTAGGGCATATCACGGAAAATGAACATAATCATATGTTCGACATAATTAATATAAACATATAGGTACTCCTCAGTTGTATGTAATAGAAATGTATAGAAAAAAATTCCTTAGTATTGTAAGACCGCTTTCAGTCCAATAATATACATACTAAGTGTCTGATCGTCTGCTTAATTCAAATTTTATATTTTATGTACACTGGCATCATAGTGTACGTTAAAAATTATAATTCTAATTTTGACTGATTATACATCATAATAAAAAATCATTATATATAGGTTAACACACTATAATAAAGTGTAGCCGTAATTAGTTTTAGCTATGGTTTTAATCGTAGATTTAATCGTAGTATTAGTTACAGCCTAAACTCTATTTTAGTTATATATTTAAGTAATTTAGATTAGGTTAAGGTTAAGTTCAATAATAATAAAAAGAAAAAGGGACAGTGCAAGTGCGAAAATATAAAATGCAAATATTTAGAATAAAAATAACAGAATGGTATCATAACCGGGTAAAATAACAGGGGTATCAAACCAAACTTTATGGTTTAAGAGATAAAGACATGGATATAAGTATTTGTAAATATAATTATGAGAAACAATATGTACATGAACAGACACAACAAATGAAATGAAATGAAAATGAGACTTCTTTTTAAGAATATCTGACATTAGGAATGATATCAATTATTTTTCAATTGTGGTTAATTTTTTTCTTATAGATATTATTTGTACAATAAAAACTTAAACCGAATTATTCTATTTCTTGTTGTCATCCTTAATGACCTACTAGGGAAGGTACTCTAAGATTTTAGAATTTCTTAAATTTATTAATTTGTTTAATAAGCTGATAGCTATCTATTATTATTTTATTCATTAGTACCTTATACATTTTTTTCCTTTTTATTATTCAATTGAAAAAAAAAACACAAATTTTTTTGATCAAAAAACCAATTTTTATTTTGTACTTTGTTTTTTTAAAACCTACACAACTTATTCTAACCTTACGGCTAATTATATTTAACTTACAACTATCCTAATCTATCTTATATTTTTCTATTCTTCTATTCTTTCCACCAATACTTATCAATGTTTACTAAGTCTCTATTCCTTACATAACTATCGTACCTAAATATTTTACTATTATCTTCGAATTTAAGATTTGGTTGGTATTCTATTTTTTTGTCTGTAGGTCTCCTGAATATATGCATGGCATATTATGTGCAATTTATCTTTATTTTGGATATATTTATTTTATCCAGGTAAATCTATCCTTCTGGATGTATATAACTGGTACTATTTGTGTTCTCAATGTACTTATCATCTGGATATATTGAATCACACTATTTTTTTGTCACCGACTCTACCCCAGAATAATGATTTCTTATTAAATTAATTATGAAATGGTCGATTTTCATTATCTTACTAACCTCCATAGAGCGTTTTGTTCGATATATAGTGTTTGTAGTCTGTTTCCGGTTTTCTGAATTTACTTGTGCAAAGCCTTATACACTTTCTCTCAAACTTTCTCAGTAACTCCATACATAATGGAATTATTTATACCATATCTGAAATTTTACTTTTTTCCCTAAATTGTATTTCTTAAATAAATTTTTGTCAATTTTTAAATAATTTTATTAGGTCTGTATGTTAACTCTCAAATTTATTCAAATTCCTGTATGTTTACTTTTTTATTATATAAACGCTGTCAAATTTTTGTTAGTTTTTTTAAATGTCAGGCAAATATTTCACATTTAAATAAAAAATAGTCTACCTAATCTGAAAATTTATTTATATACATATCTAGTTTTATATACATATCTAGTTTATTTATCTAGCAAAGACCAAAACCAAGATAATTTTTTTCAACAAAAACATTCAATAATTCTACAAAAAATTTCAGAAAATTATTAATTAATTTAAATTTAAAAAATCTCATAACCTAAAAATCAGTTAATTTTTGACATAAAAATATTTATAAAAATTTAGGCAAATTTTGCGCATGTTTACTTTTTTTTGCAAATGAGATTATTTTCACTGTTCTTGCAGAATTTTATGATCATGTGATTTTTTTCTCATTTGCAAATTTTTGCAACTAAAAGTAAACATACAGACCTATTATATATAAAAAATAATTCAACTTTAAAACCGCACTGCAATTAGTTTTATTCTTTTCTTATGATATTAGTTGCAATTTGACTAAAGAAAATATCGTTCGACATATAAATACTAGGTGTATTTTGAAATCTTCCGATTGGATTTCTACCCTTTAAATTATTATGGCATATTTATGCAACATATTATGGCAAAAACACAAATTTTATTGATTTTTTGCAAGTAGCTTTACAATCTTTTCAAAAAATTCAGCAAAACAACAATTCAAACAAATTCTATATTATCAAACATATTTTTTAAAATCTTCTAAATTAATGTAACATTGTAAATCAGTCTACTACTCCAATATCATCCAATTAGAGTTTAATATTGTAATTGTAATTTTAAATTAATGTAAAGCAAGTTTTAGTACATAATATTAAAAAAATTTGTTTGCTTATATTCCAACCAACTTGCAGGAGTTTAATTAAGTATTGTATTAAACTTTGTACGAACTACGGCAACGTGTTTAATTAATTTTATTATTTTCAATTATTTAATATTTTTTGACAGTTCTAAGAATGTACAGTGAAATTTGGTCTTAAGTTTGTTCCCAGCATTTAAAAAGTCATTTTTTTTTTAAATTTTGCATATAAACAAAATAAAAAAAATAAATTTTTATTTTCTCTAAGTATTTTGGGAAATTTGCATAAATTTGAAAATTATTTTGGTATTTAGAAATGTATCAAATACGTTCCTGGGCATAACATCCCTGACTAACATTACTTAATAATAGAACTCGTCTAGTATTTAAACTTTTGTTATCAAATATATTATGTATTTAACTATATGTATGCAGATGAAAAAATTTATTTATTTTCTCTCTTTAGAAATTACAAATAGTCATCACACTGTAATTTATTTAACTCTATTAAGCTATTTGTAATTCAAAAAAAAAATTTTGTAATTCACTTTAATAGAATAAAATTCCGGAAAACCTATATTGAATATTTGGATGATACTTGAAATATCTGAGCATAATATGATTGGAATTATCATAATATATTTATATATTATGTATATGTACATAATATAAATGTGATGTATGTTTAAATAGGTGCATAATGTAGATATAATTTAGTTAACAGCTACTGGCAGACGACACTATAGAATTTATTCATTTGTAATTTGACTGCATAATAATATGAAAAGTAATTTTTCATTGAAAGTTTTTGAAATAAAATAATGTTGAATAAATTCCAAAAATGTTTTTTTGTTTTTATTATTCAGAATTTTAGTGTCTATATTCTAAAAAAAAAAGAAAATTTGAAATAATTTCGATGTTTATTAAAATGGAAAACTTTAGTTATAATATATATAGTAAAAGACGTGAAACAATTTCGTTAAATAAAGTGTTTAATTTCCAGGCGACTTAAAGAATATTTATATATGTATGTATATATATTTTAGCACATATTTAATAACCTTTTATTGATTTATAGTTTAAGTAATTTACATTATTATTATTTAATATATAAGGTGATTCCAAAAATTATTTATTAATTTTTGAACAGAAAATAAATTATCTAAAATTTTATAAATACACAGAGTGGACAGGCAGAAAAAAGATTGTATAGCTATTGTTGTGATTAAAAATAAATAAATGTAAGACTGTCTCCTTTTTTAATAATTAGTAATTTTCTTTAACGTCCACAATTTGATCATCATAAATTGATGATATTTCTCATTAATATTTTAGAAATCTATAAATTGACGAATTTATTCTAAAGTAGGTATTGGGAATTTCTTAAATTTCTGTACTAAAAAAATTCTAAAACTACCTAATCAGTTATATAAAAGTCATATATATTTATGTTAATTTACTTTAATTTCCATTCTCATTAAATTAAAACACAAATAAAAATAAAATTTTGTTTTTGTAGTAATAACAAAATTTATGCATATTGAGTGACATTCATTTTTGGAACAAAGAGTGCCGTTCAAAGAGTTTTTGAACTTTTGATTGACGGCCAAAAATGTTAATGAATTTTTGATTTTAATCATCTTTATGTTTTTAACATTTTTGAACAGTGCTATTCAAATTAAAACTAAAGTCATTTTCGTGAAAAAAAGTTACTGATGGTATTTCAATTTAAATCGTTATAATTTCTGAACAAAGAGACTTATAATAATGGTTATATAACCATTTGTTTGAGTCCATATTAACATACAACTATATATCTAAAAATCTTTGAAAATTCATACTTTTTTACCTTTATCACTTTTATTCTATCTTACATAATTGGCATTTTATAGAAATAAAACTTAAAAACAATGTATGTAAAATTTCAAGTTTCTGTAGCTTCTAAATAATTAGGAATAAACCTCCCGTTCTGATACAATTTGAATCGAAAGGCTTTTTCATAAATCCAGTATGACGTGACAATTTCATTATAGATGTCTGACTTACAGTCATATGTTTTTAGTTTTAGACGGTCACACTACAATAATTTATTGCCGTTTATGGACACGCATTTTAAAATTAAAATAAATAAATAATACCTACCTTCTAAATGAAGCAATTTATTTTGATAATATCTTGTCCTTCACAGACTATCTCTAAAACAAAGCTCTAAGAAAAAAAAATGACAAGAGAAAAATTTTTGTGCAGTATGAAATCTCATAATGCTTTGCTGACTTTGTTTTACTAATGAATTTTGTGTCATATGATTGTTGCAATGTAGTTTATAAACTGTAAACAATGATGTATAAACCATTTATGAATGGTTGCAATTGCACCATTCAACTAATGCAATTATTGAACATGACCAGATTAATGTCATTATCATAATTGCATTAGTTATAGTTGCGCTTGTGAAAAGTAAAATGAAATACTTAATGAAATTTATAATCGAAACTCGAAATGTTTCGAATTTCTTATATTTTCAATTGATTTTCACTTCTACATTTACTTTCACTAGTTTTAGTACATTCTAAATTATTATTTACAATTAAAAATAAGCAAAATTAAAATGTACGTAAACAGGCCACTTTTGGTTTTTATTCTGGGTGCTATTATGAAGAGTAATTTTATCTGTGTACAACAAATAATAAAAAAGAAAACAATCAAAGTATGGTAAATGTTAAACACATTTTGTTCATAATTGTATCATAATTAAGTAAATTTATTGAATTTATAAATTTTAATAAGCTGGTAGCCCAAGGAGTTAGAGCTTACAAATAAATTTATTGTAATTTAATAATGCGCCACACGCTGGGTAGTACAATATGTAGAGCTCTTGCATTTCAACCGAAAGTTCTCAGGTTCGATTGCCGATGAAGCAAAAAAAAATGCTTTATTGGTTTTTCGACCTGGTCTAGTATTTTTTATCATTGGGATATAATAAATGGTAAAAAACTATTGAGTATATATATAACCGGTTAACAAATTAAATAAAATGAAACTATTCTATGTAAAAAGGCTTAATTCCTGACAATAACAGTAGTTTTCCACATTTAATGAGTAGATAAGCCAGTAATTTGTTAAAATTAATACTCAAATTATTGTAGATATTGTAGTGTAAAATTGTAGATATTGTACCGTACTTAATTAAGCACAAAAAGGTGATTCAAATGAAAAAAAAATTGTAATACTTAAATGCAAATATTAATAAATAAATAAAATAAATAAATTTGAAAACTGCTGATTTATTTCGCGGTTTGATTCTTTATCCCCACCCCGATCCATAATATATAAAAATCTTTAAATATTTTTCCTGTTAACATTTTTTCTGCAAATTTTGCATATGACTTGTTAAATAATGATTTTAATTATTAATTTTGTATTAAAATTTAACTAAACCAAATTGGTGTTTTTTTACGTGATTAGCATGAATCATATTTAATGTGATTTAAATTATTTTTTTTAATAACACTATATATTGCATATTTCCAAAATTTATGGCTTTTCTTCAATTAAGAATTTACATGATGGTGAATATAACTTCAACATGCTCAGTTTAAATTTTCCATAATAAGTAGGTGATTGAACCTCATGCAGATGTATACGTACATAGAATTTTCGTTTACTTGCTTAGAGATACGAATTATTTAAAGATGTTCACAAACCAAGGGATATTAAAAAAGGGTATATATATACCCCTACTTATATACATATAAGATTAATCAAACAAACAAACATACAAGTATAAACAAAAATTATAAAGATTTTCTGATGATTTTGAACTCTTTTTTTTTTTATGATTCACCCAATCAATATGCACCCAAAATATGGAACGTTTTTAGATTCGGATTAATATTGATTCAGACATCCTATAAATAATTAAAATTGAATGAAATATGGTACCATGGTATATACCTTTCAAAAAATAAAATATTAATAATAAATTAATTTTTCTCTTCAATTTCTATCATCTTTCTTTCTTTCAAACTATATATTTCGTATTTCCTTTCAATTTCTGTCTAGACAAAAGATTTTTAATTTTTAATTACTTGATTTTCTTTTTAACGTTACATTATTTTAATAGATTGTTTTGTCAGTTGCATTCTTTATTATTTAACAGACACCACTAATAATTTGTATCTAAAACTTTTTCACAAAAAAATTAATCAGACACAATAGATTTAGTTTTTTTTGTCTTTATATTGTTTCAAAATAATTAACTTCGTGTTAGTTAGTTTGTTACCTCTTTGGTGAAGAACACTCCCTGTCTTCTTTTTAAATTACGTGGATGAATTGGAACGTCAACTAAAATTATTAATTACTAAACAACAATTTTTTTGACACTTTTAAGGGATGTCTTGTCAAATTTTTTTTTTCTCCATCCAGTCATTACAAATTTTTGTTTTTGTTGTTTTTTTTTTTTTGGTACATGAATTCAAGTTTTATGATTTCATTCTTATTATATTTTCACAATAATAAAACGTACACATTAAAATATCAGTTCAGTAATTTTATGAAAAATAAATAAATATTATTTTTAGTTATTTTTCAATTTCTTGAACAGAATACAAAAATATTACCAAGAAAGAGACAGCTATAATATAGAGAAGAACATCAGAATAAAAATAAAAAAGAACAACAATATTTATCAAGTCCATTAAAAATTATTATGATGATTCGTGTTAATGATCTTAGAAATAAAAAAATAAAAATAAATAACAAAAATTCTTGTAATTTTTTTTAGAAGTGAATACTGCAGGGCAGGAAGGAAAATTATAAAAGCATTAAAAACATTTTATTTCACGATTTGTTTACATTTAAAGCAAAAAAAAAAAACATAATAATACGTACTAATATTAAACTTTAAAGGAGCATTTTCATTTGCTTGAATATGTATTTGTTGATCGTTTGCTTTTGAAGTTTGGAGAAATTTCAAAATGATTGTGGCTTAATGATTGTGGCTTATTTTTTATTTAATATTTTTATTTATTAGTACATGGAGGTCTGACTTTATTCTACTCCAATTTACACATAACTTAATTTATATTTTTTCCAATTATACTCCAATATGAAATATAATTTCATTTAATAGTTATTTTAAAATGATTAATTTAATCTTTAAAGTGCTTTCAGAAGTTATTATTAATTTTTTTAAATCACTTATTGAATTAGTGCCAAATATTTAACAAATTAACGTAATTAAGTAAACTGAGGGGATCAAATTAATTCCATAGTTTTTTTTTTTTAGATGAATCAAATATTTTAGTTTCATTAAAAAAAAAATACAAAAATGCAGCTTAAAAACTCGAGGCAAACTCGACGGCGTCTGTACGGCTTATGATCTCTGAACTGTCAAAAACAAGTTAGGTGATATGAAAACAATATAATCAGGTACACTCGATGCCGATCTTCCCCGATGTACGACTAAAAATAAAATAAAGCTGATCCAATTTTAACTTTTTCGGCGTAGAATGACATTTTGTGATTGTCAATTCTAATGTAAATATCTTGAAAAATGGTGGAAAAAAATGTTGACATTTGGAAAATTCAGTTCTGCGAAAGATTTAGAATTTATAAAAGTTTTAAAAACAACAACTTATTTTAAAAATCCAAAATATTTAATTTTATGGATGCTTTTTAAATGTCATTTGACGCCATTTGACGTTCAGTTTGTTTGGTTAATTTAATTTTTGCCTTTACGCAATTTTCTTTTTAAATGCAAGTATTTTTATTCTAAGTGCAAGTTTTTTTTTTTTATGAGTGGAAGTAGTTCGTTTTTCAAATGCAAATTTTAGTTTTTAAGTTCAAAATTTTCATTTTGAAATGAGTATATTTACGTAATTTGTTACATAGATTTTTTACATCGGTTTGAATCGCATATGCTTGAAAAGGTATTTGTCAACACAATAGAGAATTTTCACGATTTTTTAAACCTTTAAGCCCATTCTATACTGTTAGTGGATTTATGTTTTTTTTTTTATCAAATCTTATATATTAGTTGTACGGTTTTACCTTGTTCAATTCTGTCTCTATCCTGCAATAATTTTATTTTCTTCTAATGCTTATTTTGGAATTTTTTTTTTAATTGAACTTGAAATTTTAATTTATAAACTAACTAGTTACGATTGAATTTACTGAAGGTCATGAGCTGCACATCTTTTTCTTGCGGAAAACTTTGATAATATTTTAAAACAAATTTATAGTCTGACTTCTTTCAGCTATTCTATACTAGTGTAATAAATTAAAAAGCTTAAAACCGATCAATACTTAATAATCTTTATAAATACTAAACAAAGAAATGTTTTCAGTTATTTTATAAATCTAACAATTCATTTTCAATCAGGCAAAACTTATTTTAATAAAAAGGTTTAAAAGGTTTTTCAAAGGAAAACTTGCATTTAAAAAAGAAATTATAGCACTTAAAATGGAAAACCTGAACCTGCACTTGCAAAATTTGTTTTTAAAAAAGAAATGCTTGCACTTGTGCACTAGCAAAAATCCTTATTCATAAAGTAAAAAATGTAAACATTGTCAGGATGGTTTTTACTTAAAATAAAACACGAAGTTTCACTTAACTCATTACACACATCAATCAGTAATGATCATTTATTTTTCACGTGTGACTTTGACAGTAATTTCATAATCATATACATGATGCAGATGTGTTTTATCAAAATGCAGATGTGGTGGAACGGAAGAGACATCTAATTATTATACCAATATGTCTAATCTTACAGTATAAGCTTTGATTTTTTTACTATTGCTTCTACTACTCCTACTCTTATATACTTTGTCTATCTTGCACTACTGTTTTCCACTTCTTTACTGCCAGTTTTTTGTTCTACGTTAATATTCCGTCTTCAATTTGGTTTTCTCCTTGCTATTCTATGTCACAAAAAATATTGCTTGTCCAATTTTTTTTCATCTATTCTTGAAACAATATGACAAGCTGATCGAAGTCTCTGCGTTCGGTTTTAACAAAACGAACTATAATTTATGCACAATCAGTTAGGAGTTTTATCCGATTATTTTGGCTTTAGAAAAATATTGTTATAAATATAATTTAAAAATATATTTATTGCTGATGATATAATTTAATTTAATATTGCATTTTCTGGTAATTTTCTGCTTTCGTCAAAAATTCGTCAAAAACTTTTCTAAATAATTTTATCTCAGAATTTTCATTCTAGTAATAATTGGTGGGTAGATAGGTATAGAGTGGACCATTCCAGTTGCTTCTGGAAAACCAATTATTACTTAATTAGGTTTTTTTTGTTGATCTAATTGGTTGTTTTAGAGTATCACTTTCCCAAGCGTAGTACTGAGTTCTAAAACCACCCTGTGTGATTGACAGGTTTGATCAGATAACCAATTTTACTTTGTGCAATAATACCTATATTGTCCTGTAATAATATTCGAATCTATTTTTGTATTAAATGACAAGTTATATGAATTAATGATTTGTGAAGTTAAATAACATTCATTTGACGGACATTTAAGATATCATTTCAAATCCCTTTAAGAAAATGTGATTTCAAATCAATTTAACACTTTAATTTTGCATCTTTAACACTATTAGACAAATTTGTTATTTTTAGTTGAGTTATATTAGTGCATGTGACTAATTTGATAACGTAATTCTTTACTTGGCTCACTGGTTACCTGTCATCTGAAATAATAAGACAGTATTTCTAAGTTGATATAAATGTATGACTCAAGAAATTCAATTTTTTTTGTCAAATAACATTTAAAATGTTATTATTTAATATAATATAATTAAATTATTTAAAATTAGAGATATAATGTGGATATACATATATACATATATATCAATTTAATATTTATTTTTGGTTTTATAATAGTTATTTCTATTGAGTAATTAATATTTTTCAATTGTGGTAAGGTGATGTGCATATTAGGATTTATTTTAACCCTATCGAATAGAGAAAAATTAATTTAATTAATTCTATCTGATATAATAGTAAAATCTAATGTTATTAGCTCATCAGATGAGCACATACGTATGTTTTATTAAATTTTTGTTTTGGACACTGCTCTAGTGATCATTAAAAATAATTCAAATTATAGTTTTATTATCATATTTGACATTTATAATGTATATAAAAATAAGATAACATTATATAAGAACGGTAACATAAATCTTCAATTGATATTTAATAATTTTATAATTCATGTTCTCAATTTTGTTTCTTATATTTTTAAATCAATTTGTATATTTTATTAGTAATTAACCCAATATCATTGTAACAATTCAAAAAATATAATTAAAATATACTCGTCTAACAAAATATTGTAAAATTATTTTGGTGTAGGTAAATTATTTTTAAAATAATGTTCTTTTATGTTTTTATATGGGGTGGATTCTCTGTTCAGAACAACTTATGTACTTTTGTAAATTACTTTACTTTTTTTCTTTCTTTGATTATACTGATGATTGCATTCAGTTTAATATTGTACATCATCTAGTTTGTAGGTTAGGATTAAATGATTATACAAAGAAGAAAATTAAACGAATGAAAATGTTACGGTAGCAATTCTAGTAGATTAAGAATTCAATACGAGATATATCTAATCAATTTTGGTTCTCTATTTCATATTCCATACAGTAGTAGTTTATGTAGCTCATTTTAATTCAAAAATTAACTATATATTTGAAACTAAAAACAATTTGAACTTATCAATTTAAATTGATCAATTTGTAATGAATTTCAAATGTATCTAACTATTTTAATTACAATAAAAAACTGTGACAATTTTTTAAATTTCTCTGACTCTAAAACTCACAACTAAAATATTAAAGAAAACATTTTTTTTTAAATCCTCTCTTAAACTGGATTGATTTATTTCTTAATTAGAAATATATTATTACTTTTCATTTTCCAATTGAAAATGGATTATTTTCGTAATTTAACTACATATACATTTTTTACTATTTTAACACGCAACTAACTTGGCATGGTATTCATTCATAAATTGGAAATAGTACTAAGATTTTTATGATCGTCTTTTAAAGTGAAAATTAAAGTGAAAATAATAAATGAAATGAAATTAAAAATTAATTGAATGAATTAAAAACAAAAAAATAAAAAACAATAAGAATAAAAAAAAAACAATAAAATAAACAAGTTTTCAATTTGCCATCATTTGAAGCGAAAAACAAAGATCATTAACAATTTCATTATTAATTTGCTATCAATTTTTGTATTGTTAACAATCAGCAAAACTTTAATAAATGATGACTTTAAAAAGTTTTTAAATTGTTTTATTGTAATCCATATTTGGTGTAATAATATTTTTAATTTTAAAGATGATTAATCGAAATAATTGCGAATAATATATTTGTAGAAAAATATTTGAAATTTCAATTAAAATTTTATATTGAAAATATTTTTAAAGGTCGAATGTTTAAAATATTAGTTATTATTATTTTAAGTTCTTAATCGTACTTTTCTTAAAATTGAATTTTATTAAGAAATTAAAAAATAATTTATGATTGTTGAACTTAATCTATGTATTTTGTAGATATTAAAGAATGTGCCTATGTACATTGGTTATTTTTACTGCCTGTTGTTTCAAGGTCGCTCGAGTGTACATTTATATTTTTAATAACAGTCAACGCTTCTTCTTTTATTGTCTATCCATAATGGATGTCAGTGGTCATAAAATATTGGCAACGATGTCCGAATAGATGTTTCGATCTGTTGCTGAATGGCTGTGTTCATATTGTAGTGCAATTGCAATCAACAAACTTGGTTGAAAAGTTCTCCGGCGTTTATATTATAAGCCTGACTTGCGAGCTCATCTTTATATTTATGTGTGCGTAAATGTTGTTTTACATTCGAATTTTTTAGGAGAAACGCATAAGTGCGAAAGAGAAATAATATTTTAAGAAAATAATTGCTCGACAATGTGAACATAGGGAATAAATTAAATCGCCAATTTTTTTCAAGTCAAAGCTTGAGATGTTTGAATGTAAGAATTACAAACAATAATGAATGCGTAAGAATTAAATTTTAAAATTTGTTTTCAAGATAAATGTAAACATCATAAGTCATAATGTACAACCAAAATATTTTTATTACTCCTTTAGTCCTTTGTATGGATTAGTAAAAATACCAAAACGTGAAGCTCTTAATTAAAAAAAGTAATCATGTTTGTAGATTGAAATGTGTGTGAGGGAAAGAACAACAAAAGGTAACAGCCAGTGGAAATACTATGTACGGAGCTCCAATGTTTACGTTATTTAAAATTTGTATTTCGTCAGATATTTTCTTTAAGAAAGTTTATAATCTTTTAAGCTTGCAAAATGTTATTAAAAATTTTCTCTATTTCTAATACCGATTTGAACAATAAGGTTAAGTTTTTTAATACTTTCTGAATATTTTGTTTATTTTGTTTTGTTTTAAGTTAAAACTGGTAGTCTAACGTCTTTTTTTGCAAATCAACTTAACTCCATGTTTTTGACTTATTAAAATTTGATTCAATTTGTTGAAATTAGTGCTTCTTCCACAGATAATTCCATACTCGAATGAAAAAGGGTTATTTTATTATTTTCTTTATTTATTAATGTTGTAACTTAACAAATCTGGTTTTTCCACAGTTAATTTATTTTCTTGTTTTATAATTTTTTAATATTTAAATTATTCATTTTAATGTTCTTTTAGTTTATTTTAACTTTATAATCTTTTAAATATATAATTTGATTTAACCTTATAAATCTTTAATATTTATTTCAATTTAACTTTATGGATTTTCAATATTTGATTTGTTTTAACTTTGTAAATTTTCAATATTAAATTTATTTTAACTTCATAGACTTTTAGTATTTAATTAATTTTAACTTTTTATAGAATTTTAATATTTAATTAGTTTTAACTTTTTTCTTTTAAATTTTAACTTTTAATTTCTTTTTGTTCCAGGTAAGTTGCAACCTGTTTTATAATTTGATTAAATCGTAGGATCTCTCCGGTGGGTATATAAAATAATAATAATTTAGTTTTTTGTAATGATTTTCTAGTTTTCCTTTATTCTTTGTACAATTTTAAAAAGCTTTTCCTAATTTTGTTGATGCAGCGTTTTGTACGTTGCATCAAGTATTTTTTGTGAGAATTTATTTTATAAAAATACAAAGCGGGATTTTGAAATATGAGTTTTATTGTTTCGGAATTGCTTTTGCATTTTTATTTGGAATTTTTAACAAGTAAGACTTAACAAGATTTATTAGATTTATTAGGGTTTTCTATTTTTATAGTGGTATTATGGATTTCATCCATAACACTGAATATCACTAACAATAAGAGAGGTGCCCCACTCTTCACGACCGACTTATTACTAAAAATATTTTGTGTTTTAACCCTTTTTATACGATAGCGAGGTAAGACAAGCAAATCATATATAAAACTCCTGAATCCGGTTCTGAATAACTTTACCATAAAAATATCGTGATCAACCATATCAAAAGCCTTTGGTTATATCAATAAATACAGCACAGCAGAATAAGTCTTTATTTAGTGAATTATAAATTTTTGAACAAAATGTATGTAGAACATCTTCAGTTGGCTTATCCTTCATTATGCCAAACTGACAATTACTGAACGAATTAATTTTTTTTAGGTATGTTAAAAATCTTTTTTTCATGATTTTTTCAAAAAATTTTGATAAATTAGGTAAAAGCGAAATTGGTCTAGAATTAATTATTTGCACTTGTAGAATCACATTTTTAAAAAAAGGGACAATTTCAGCTTCCTTTAAGCATTTTTGAAATATCAAATTAGAAACACAATAATTTAATAAATATTTCAATTATCTGGAACGAAATATTTTTTTAAAATAGAGCTAGAAATACCATCAAAAGTCTTTGAATTACATTTATTTATCATATTAAAAATCGTATGTAAAAATTACACTGTGTACTCATATAATCTAAAATTATTTACGAAAACTCCCCTTAATATTTATATAAGATTACAAAATATACAAAATATAATTTAATTTTACTTCAACTCTGTATATAAAATAATTCTCATACAAAAATATAAATATTTTCTTTGTTTTTATAATAAGAAAAACTGAAATAACAAAAAGTAAAAAAAATAAATAATTAAATAAAAATGTCATAATCATATGATTTAAGAACCACATTTAGGAAGATAATGTTTTATATAGTATACGTAAGAAGATACAGACATGTGGAGATAAAGATATAGATATGTATATATATATTTACACATTTTGTTTATTTATTTAAATGAACTATTTTCATTACCGCGGTAGAATATTGTGGCGCATCTTTTTTGTATCTTTTTGTTTTAATTCCTTTGATGTGTTATTAGTGCAGTGGTCTAAAACATTTTTTTACATTGTGTACAAATATATATGTTTATTGTTTTTGGCACATAGAATATTTTATTTATTAGTTAGATCCATCGAAATACTTTTAAATACATACTTATACACGGTGTGATATTATATTCTACTCGTGATGTAATCATGTAGATTTTAATTTTGAAAAAATAGATTACTTATAGTGCGCAAATTCAACACAATTTTTCTTGTTATAAATACCAAGTTATTTCGAATAATTTAATTTTTTATTATATAAATTATCTATACCTAATTTGTTAATTACAGTATATAATTAAATATCGCGCGAAATTAAAGCAGCGAAGTGGTTGTGGAATTAGGTTAAGGTGATAGCACCAGATCGTTCTGAATGGCGAAACTTTGTTGAAGGTCTTTGTTCCAACTAGGATTTATCGAAATTAGTAATATATAGTTATTAATTATATTAACGAATTTTCCTCTACTTTTGTAATTATTCTACAGTTATCATGGTTAATCTCTATCTTCTCCATAATTTTATATCTTTCATATTTTAAATCAGACATCTTTTTTTTGTAGTTTTTTTTTAACATTAGCATTATTGACTCACGTGTAATTTGAATATTTATTTATAGTGCTTAGCATTAACAGTTTACAAAACAAAATTATTACATAGTTATTTAAAACAAATCAAATTAAAATTAAAAATTAAAACTTAAATAGAAATTGAATATATAAGTACTTACATACACTTTAATAAAACAACAAAATAAAATAAAAGAAAAGCAATATCCTAAAAATAGAGATTTTATAACTTTTGTTTTGGGATGTCTTGATAGTGTATGTAAAGTTTCATTTTATTAATAGGTTCATATTTGCCAAAATTACTCCTATGATTACTGATTTTAAATAAATTGAATGAACGTAGACGGGACAGATTTCTAATTGTGGTTTTTGCTGTAAATGAAAGTTGATTTTACATTGCCCTTTATAATCTCGGTAATGAAAATAAAATTGGACCCCTCACGCCGAAAGTTCAATGTACACATATTAATCAATTGTAGTTTTATATGCATATAAGATTATTATTTTTTATTATTTATGACATTATTGGATCTATATAAGTTCCTAAATATTTGTTCATAGTCATAGTATTATTTTCACTTAATTTAATTGATAGAATATGTGAAGTAGAGAAAGAATCTATTGAAAATCTGTTATGCAAATGCAAAGCCCCCACTTGCAATGAACTTCGTTATTTGAGAACGGTGTTCCCTGAAAAATGGGTGTTACCCACCCTATAACTGAATAATGTAATAATTAAAATCAAAAATCCTTGAAGAACGCCTATTACGCCAATAAGTCTAATTGCGAGACAGTGGTGACATATCCCTACCCGTTACAAATATATATATAGTTATTATGTATTGTATTTAATTGAAGGAATAATAAAACTTGCATAAATAAATTTTCGCTTGTTTATTTTTAGTTGACAAGTGTAATTGTGTTCGTTAAATAAACGGGTATCTCAATCAGTTTATATTTAGATTTCAAGGCCCACTTGTTATTTCTTTCCTCTTATCAAAGTTCATTATCGAACCAACTTATTCTTTTGATAAATTCAGGAAGAAATTACGATTTTTTTCATTAAATATACATATATGCATACATATATTCGATAAATGTTCGATTCGATAAGTGAAATCTAAATAGAGAATAACTACCTTGTGGACATCTTGTATACATTGATTGAATTCAAGAAAGGAAATATCTGGCTGTACCAATTTTTAAAATTTAATTCAATTTTGTCACTAGTTTATTTCAATGATTTTTGTTATATAAAAATCAGAACTTAGGTTATGATCCTTTGAATACTTGGGTACCGTTATTGAAAAAGAAATAGGATAGTTAAAGAAAAGTTATGTGGAAAAGAACGAACAATGTTGTTAATATTCGTTTTAGACCTCTGCAAATCATAAATAAAAAATTATTCTCTCATTGGGAATGCCTCGATTGGAACGCAAGTCCATATTCGAGATGTTTCAACTATAAAATAATTCCCTAACCGGATTTACATCATCTCGGAATTTCCACCTTAAAAGAGTGGGCACTTGCAGCATCTTCTGATACGTGATGAAATTGCTTGAGAGTAGGAAAAGTGATTTTAATTCCTTGGATTTCAATTTATTAAATTCAACAACTGAAACAATCGGAATTACCCATGCATAATCAATCAATTACCAGTGAATTTGATTAATTTCACATTCATCAACATTATTCGGGATTATGGATAGTCACCAAGTAGTATATGCATAATCCCCACATTTATTGAAGTCTCTATAATATACAAACGTTAATAAAAGGTATTAAGTTGATGTCAAGTTCTGTGCAATAGCAAATACTATTTTGGAGCATTCAAGTATGAAATTTTAAATTCTTAATGGGAAATCTCTACCCTCTAAAGTTGATTGTTTTTCTTAAAAGATTATCCTTTCTGATAAAAATTCCTTTTTGATGTTTTTTGTATTCTAATCTTTTCTTTGAAATTTTATATTAAATTCGCGGAATATCAGAATCAATTATGTTGGCACACTGATTTAAGATCATTGCTGCCTTAAGATGTATCCTCTATTAAATTTTATTTTCTTTGTGAAGTTTTTTAATTAAAAATTTTGTTTTCTAATTTTAACCACACGGTAGTATTTAAGCACAGCATTGAATTTCCTTAATTATAAAAAATAAATGTTCTTTATTTTGTTTTTAATTTTAATGCAAGTTTAGGTATCTGGAATGAAAACTTAGATGCGGGTGATTTAATTTTTATTATCTTTAATTAGGAAATTTTATTTTTATTTTTTTTTTTTTTTAAATATGATTTAAATAAATAATGCAAGCGAAAAGATAAAAAAAAAACAAACTACAAAGATTTTTAATTGGAAGTTTGGAGGTTGTTCAATTTGTAATTAAAAATTAGCAAATATATTGTGTCTACATCTTAAATCATAGTGTTAGTGTGAATGTTTAATTGTGGGGTAAACTTAAAAAAAAAAAAAAAATATTTACTTTTTAAAACATAAATTTTGAAATTAAATTCAAAAATAATATTTATATTATTTATTTAATTATTATTTAATATTCTGAAATATTTTTGATGGTTTTAAGAGAAAAGATGAGAAAAGAAAAAACAATTCGATAATTTTTTTATAATAAAATCATTTTATCATCACAAACATTGATTAAGGAAGTATGTTGCTTCCGAAATATCGATATTTGCCATCAAATATTAAAAATTATTAGTGAACGGAAACCTGATAACAATTAAATTATTTAATTCCTTAAATTTTACAAGGTGTTAAATCACAGGACCTGGGAGGATAATTAACTGGATCATTTCTTGAGACAATTTCATCATTAAATTTTGTTTTCAATAAATCGATTGTTAAATTGATGAAGAAGAATAAGATTGATGGTTTTTCGATTGTGTTCCATGATTCAATGACATAACCTACTGATGACAAATGACATAATAAATGCCAAAAAATAATACGCAGTGTTGCCAGTTTAATTATTTTAAATTGTATCAACACTATTAGAAAATCCTTTACAACCAGGGTCACCACTTTTTTGGCTATTTGGCTTTTTCTATTTGAATTTGGCTGATTTTTTTATGTCATGAAATCTCTTAAAGTCACAAATAGATTTTTTTTTGTTTAATGTTAATTATAAATGTGAGACAACCTAGGCATATAAATGAATTGTCATAATTTATTATTGTCATGTCATACCGTCAAAATTTCAATTGTTTTTTGCGGTTAAGTTAACTGCTGCTATAAGAAACTGAAGTTTAAAATTTTGTTTGTTTCGTTGTTTAAGTAAATCTAGATGTGAATCCGATATATGGATATTATATCTTAATTAATATGTTAATTTTAACAAAAATGATTAACAAACAAAATTATTTTCAGGAATTGTTTCGTTCATCATAACACTACTAGAACTCATCAGTAGGTATTTATAGTGTTAGACTACCTATACAACTCCTAATTTTTAATTTGATTGACTTTATAACTTATTACAATATGTCAATAAGACCTCTGTGAGTTATAAAATTCAACCAAAAAACTCATGGTAAAATGTAATTTTTACATTTATAAATTTATTTTGTAAAAATGATTATATTTTATTTTAAATTTTGTATGTTAATTTTGTTTGTTTTTTATTTTGTATGCTTTTTTTTTGTTATATGAATTGTTATTTTTTTGTTTTTGTTTTTTTTTTTATATATGTATGGGGTACTTATTTAACTAAATAAAATAAATAGATACTGAAAAATTATTATAAAAGTATACTGGGAGGTCCAAAGCATGCGTATCAGGTTGTTAAGAGAGGAAGGCGCCGTTATTTTAAAATCAAAAAAAAAAATTCATTAGCTTTTTTATTATAATAAAATAATTAATTAAAGGTTTTTACTTGCCAATTTGCAAATTAAATGTATTCTTCTAAATAAAATACTTAAGCCAGATTAATCTAAATAATTACAAATCAAATGTACATATTGTACAAATACATTAAGGCAATAAATAAAAAATAATAATAATATAAAACAAATTTATGTATATAAATTATATTTATAATACCGGTATGATTAACTTAATCGAGGGTGCTCTATCGATTGGTGATATTTTCCACTTCTGGGAAGGACTAGAAATGTGTTTTTAAACCAAAAATCACCAACAGTATACTCGATTTAGTTAATCATACCGGTATTTCATCAGGTGATTAAATAAATTTTGAATCGTTAATGTAAATGTAAAGAAAATGGTAATAAAATTAAAAATAATAATTTTTAATAAGAAAATTGAATTTTTTTTTATTATTATTTGGAATTCAATTTATTCACTAACTTTTTTAGCCCTAAACTTTGGGCAGTTTGGTGTTTTCCGTTTTGTTTGACGGTCTTTTAGTTTTTTTTTTTAATTGGTGAACAACGAATGAAACTATTTCTATCAAGTAACAGGTCACTATTATGAATCTTCACGGCATTCACTGTCATGTAAAATAAACCAGAGTCTAACATGAGAAAAAAAAACAGCGCTTGTTAAAATAATAAACGATCACATCCTTACATTCTTTGTATCAGATTGTAAATATTAAGATCTATATGTTGTTATTTTCTACCTGGAACCCAACCTGAAATATTTATTTCTTTTTTATTTGAGGCCGGCCAATCGTAACTGCTGTCGCAGAATTGAAACCATTTACTAGATTTAGAATTCTGCGGAATAATTATTTATACTGTTCATCAGTTCTCATAATATTTTTATTTGTACTTGTACTTAGTAGTATACGTTTTGTGAACAAATCAGATTCAGAAGTTTATTTTTTTGTAAATTACACGGCTCTATTATGACCTACGGACCATAGTTTTTAGACCATGCACATCAGTTACAAAATAAAAAAAAATTCATTTTTATTTTAAATTACTTAATGAACAAGAATCTCATGTTCGGAGTCAGGATATTAAAACAACATTTAATGTCTATAATGTAGTTTGATGGGGAAGAGTTAGGTAAAATGAATATTATAAACTTTATTAATACGTAGAATGAATGGAAAAGGATTATAAAAATAGCCTATAAAGCTGTACGAGTTGTACAAGTCGTTTTTGATTACTTTCAAATACGGTGGAGACAATTTTTGAACTATCAGTACCAAGAAGGTCTAGTCCCAATCTACTTTTACAAAATTTAAATTACGTTATTAAACTTTTCTGATTACCACATAAAATCTTGTATAATCTTCAAATAGTTGTATACTCTTTTGTGCACCCTCCTCTATATGTAATTATTTGCATGAAGCTAGCCGTAAAAACTTTTTAAATTATTATTATTTTTTTCTTTTTTTTTTTTTTAAATTTCTATTAAAAGGGAAACGTAACTAGATATTAATAAAATCCTAACTAAACAAAATTAACAAACAGACTCGAATTAAAGTTGTATGAACTGAATTTATTAACTATAAAAATTTATAATTCTTTAAAACATTTCACTTGAATTCTTTATTCATTTAAGAAAAAATTTAAAAAAAAAACTATTTATATCAACCTATATACAAAATTAATAGCAGAGTTGTGAAGAAAGCATGTTGCCTCCGAAATTTATTGCAATCAAATAAATTTATTACTGAAAGGAAATCCTGCTTTAATTAAAATAGGTATAAATTAAAATATTTCTATATAGAAAAAATTTACCTAGGAATTAAATGCTGTACTTCTTATCTTCACACGAACTAATTAAATTATCAAAGGTTCTACATAAGTAGGAATAATCATTTATTATTTTATTTACCTATAATTAAAGAGTGATAAAAAGAAAAATAAGAAGAAGAATAAGATAAAAAATCAGAGTTAGCTTAAGTTTTCCTATAAAATAATGAGCATACTTCATTAAGTATATTAATTTTAATCTAAAAATTGTATACTCTACATAAAATTTAGCTAATATTTTAAAATTATTACAGCTTTAATAATATGTAAACAAATTATTGTTAATTTTAACTATTAGATAAAGAGATTAGAAAGATAAAGAAATAAAATAAATGTTAGTTTAACATTGAGGTCGTTTCTTGTTTTATCAATTAAATATTGCTGTTATCGCCATTTCCACCATATGCTTCTAATAATGTTCATATTTTTCGGTATCTAAATTTATTCATCAGATAAATTGCATTGATATAAACTTAGAAAAAAAATTTATAAAGAAAACTGTCTGTTTATGTTTGGTTATGTTAAGTTTCTTAAACGATAATTTTATTCTGTTTGTTTGTTTATTTATGTTCATTTTTTAAAGGGTATGAGGTAAAATTATTTAATATATGTATTTAAATTTGTTTATTTAAGGTTTTCTTTTAGGTTTTCTTTCTAATGCTTATAACATATACATTAGTGATGGTATTTTTAAAAATAATTAAATTATTATTTTTTTTTATTATATTTTTAAGTCTAATTGCGAGACAGTGGTGACATATCCCTACCCGTTACAAATATATATATAGTTATTATGTATTGTATTTAATTGAAGGAATAATAAAACTTGCATAAATAAATTTTCGCTTGTTTATTTTTAGTTGACAAGTGTAATTGTGTTCGTTAAATAAACGGGTATCTCAATCAGTTTATATTTAGATTTCAAGGCCCACTTGTTATTTCTTTCCTCTTATCAAAGTTCATTATCGAACCAACTTATTCTTTTGATAAATTCAGGAAGAAATTACGATTTTTTTCATTAAATATACATATATGCATACATATATTCGATAAATGTTCGATTCGATAAGTGAAATCTAAATAGAGAATAACTACCTTGTGGACATCTTGTATACATTGATTGAATTCAAGAAAGGAAATATCTGGCTGTACCAATTTTTAAAATTTAATTCAATTTTGTCACTAGTTTATTTCAATGATTTTTGTTATATAAAAATCAGAACTTAGGTTATGATCCTTTGAATACTTGGGTACCGTTATTGAAAAAGAAATAGGATAGTTAAAGAAAAGTTATGTGGAAAAGAACGAACAATGTTGTTAATATTCGTTTTAGACCTCTGCAAATCATAAATAAAAAATTATTCTCTCATTGGGAATGCCTCGATTGGAACGCAAGTCCATATTCGAGATGTTTCAACTATAAAATAATTCCCTAACCGGATTTACATCATCTCGGAATTTCCACCTTAAAAGAGTGGGCACTTGCAGCATCTTCTGATACGTGATGAAATTGCTTGAGAGTAGGAAAAGTGATTTTAATTCCTTGGATTTCAATTTATTAAATTCAACAACTGAAACAATCGGAATTACCCATGCATAATCAATCAATTACCAGTGAATTTGATTAATTTCACATTCATCAACATTATTCGGGATTATGGATAGTCACCAAGTAGTATATGCATAATCCCCACATTTATTGAAGTCTCTATAATATACAAACGTTAATAAAAGGTATTAAGTTGATGTCAAGTTCTGTGCAATAGCAAATACTATTTTGGAGCATTCAAGTATGAAATTTTAAATTCTTAATGGGAAATCTCTACCCTCTAAAGTTGATTGTTTTTCTTAAAAGATTATCCTTTCTGATAAAAATTCCTTTTTGATGTTTTTTGTATTCTAATCTTTTCTTTGAAATTTTATATTAAATTCGCGGAATATCAGAATCAATTATGTTGGCACACTGATTTAAGATCATTGCTGCCTTAAGATGTATCCTCTATTAAATTTTATTTTCTTTGTGAAGTTTTTTAATTAAAAATTTTGTTTTCTAATTTTAACCACACGGTAGTATTTAAGCACAGCATTGAATTTCCTTAATTATAAAAAATAAATGTTCTTTATTTTGTTTTTAATTTTAATGCAAGTTTAGGTATCTGGAATGAAAACTTAGATGCGGGTGATTTAATTTTTATTATCTTTAATTAGGAAATTTTATTTTTATTTTTTTTTTTTTTTAAATATGATTTAAATAAATAATGCAAGCGAAAAGATAAAAAAAAAACAAACTACAAAGATTTTTAATTGGAAGTTTGGAGGTTGTTCAATTTGTAATTAAAAATTAGCAAATATATTGTGTCTACATCTTAAATCATAGTGTTAGTGTGAATGTTTAATTGTGGGGTAAACTTAAAAAAAAAAAAAAAATATTTACTTTTTAAAACATAAATTTTGAAATTAAATTCAAAAATAATATTTATATTATTTATTTAATTATTATTTAATATTCTGAAATATTTTTGATGGTTTTAAGAGAAAAGATGAGAAAAGAAAAAACAATTCGATAATTTTTTTATAATAAAATCATTTTATCATCACAAACATTGATTAAGGAAGTATGTTGCTTCCGAAATATCGATATTTGCCATCAAATATTAAAAATTATTAGTGAACGGAAACCTGATAACAATTAAATTATTTAATTCCTTAAATTTTACAAGGTGTTAAATCACAGGACCTGGGAGGATAATTAACTGGATCATTTCTTGAGACAATTTCATCATTAAATTTTGTTTTCAATAAATCGATTGTTAAATTGATGAAGAAGAATAAGATTGATGGTTTTTCGATTGTGTTCCATGATTCAATGACATAACCTACTGATGACAAATGACATAATAAATGCCAAAAAATAATACGCAGTGTTGCCAGTTTAATTATTTTAAATTGTATCAACACTATTAGAAAATCCTTTACAACCAGGGTCACCACTTTTTTGGCTATTTGGCTTTTTCTATTTGAATTTGGCTGATTTTTTTATGTCATGAAATCTCTTAAAGTCACAAATAGATTTTTTTTTGTTTAATGTTAATTATAAATGTGAGACAACCTAGGCATATAAATGAATTGTCATAATTTATTATTGTCATGTCATACCGTCAAAATTTCAATTGTTTTTTGCGGTTAAGTTAACTGCTGCTATAAGAAACTGAAGTTTAAAATTTTGTTTGTTTCGTTGTTTAAGTAAATCTAGATGTGAATCCGATATATGGATATTATATCTTAATTAATATGTTAATTTTAACAAAAATGATTAACAAACAAAATTATTTTCAGGAATTGTTTCGTTCATCATAACACTACTAGAACTCATCAGTAGGTATTTATAGTGTTAGACTACCTATACAACTCCTAATTTTTAATTTGATTGACTTTATAACTTATTACAATATGTCAATAAGACCTCTGTGAGTTATAAAATTCAACCAAAAAACTCATGGTAAAATGTAATTTTTACATTTATAAATTTATTTTGTAAAAATGATTATATTTTATTTTAAATTTTGTATGTTAATTTTGTTTGTTTTTTATTTTGTATGCTTTTTTTTTGTTATATGAATTGTTATTTTTTTGTTTTTGTTTTTTTTTTTATATATGTATGGGGTACTTATTTAACTAAATAAAATAAATAGATACTGAAAAATTATTATAAAAGTATACTGGGAGGTCCAAAGCATGCGTATCAGGTTGTTAAGAGAGGAAGGCGCCGTTATTTTAAAATCAAAAAAAAAAATTCATTAGCTTTTTTATTATAATAAAATAATTAATTAAAGGTTTTTACTTGCCAATTTGCAAATTAAATGTATTCTTCTAAATAAAATACTTAAGCCAGATTAATCTAAATAATTACAAATCAAATGTACATATTGTACAAATACATTAAGGCAATAAATAAAAAATAATAATAATATAAAACAAATTTATGTATATAAATTATATTTATAATACCGGTATGATTAACTTAATCGAGGGTGCTCTATCGATTGGTGATATTTTCCACTTCTGGGAAGGACTAGAAATGTGTTTTTAAACCAAAAATCACCAACAGTATACTCGATTTAGTTAATCATACCGGTATTTCATCAGGTGATTAAATAAATTTTGAATCGTTAATGTAAATGTAAAGAAAATGGTAATAAAATTAAAAATAATAATTTTTAATAAGAAAATTGAATTTTTTTTTATTATTATTTGGAATTCAATTTATTCACTAACTTTTTTAGCCCTAAACTTTGGGCAGTTTGGTGTTTTCCGTTTTGTTTGACGGTCTTTTAGTTTTTTTTTTTAATTGGTGAACAACGAATGAAACTATTTCTATCAAGTAACAGGTCACTATTATGAATCTTCACGGCATTCACTGTCATGTAAAATAAACCAGAGTCTAACATGAGAAAAAAAAACAGCGCTTGTTAAAATAATAAACGATCACATCCTTACATTCTTTGTATCAGATTGTAAATATTAAGATCTATATGTTGTTATTTTCTACCTGGAACCCAACCTGAAATATTTATTTCTTTTTTATTTGAGGCCGGCCAATCGTAACTGCTGTCGCAGAATTGAAACCATTTACTAGATTTAGAATTCTGCGGAATAATTATTTATACTGTTCATCAGTTCTCATAATATTTTTATTTGTACTTGTACTTAGTAGTATACGTTTTGTGAACAAATCAGATTCAGAAGTTTATTTTTTTGTAAATTACACGGCTCTATTATGACCTACGGACCATAGTTTTTAGACCATGCACATCAGTTACAAAATAAAAAAAAATTCATTTTTATTTTAAATTACTTAATGAACAAGAATCTCATGTTCGGAGTCAGGATATTAAAACAACATTTAATGTCTATAATGTAGTTTGATGGGGAAGAGTTAGGTAAAATGAATATTATAAACTTTATTAATACGTAGAATGAATGGAAAAGGATTATAAAAATAGCCTATAAAGCTGTACGAGTTGTACAAGTCGTTTTTGATTACTTTCAAATACGGTGGAGACAATTTTTGAACTATCAGTACCAAGAAGGTCTAGTCCCAATCTACTTTTACAAAATTTAAATTACGTTATTAAACTTTTCTGATTACCACATAAAATCTTGTATAATCTTCAAATAGTTGTATACTCTTTTGTGCACCCTCCTCTATATGTAATTATTTGCATGAAGCTAGCCGTAAAAACTTTTTAAATTATTATTATTTTTTTCTTTTTTTTTTTTTTAAATTTCTATTAAAAGGGAAACGTAACTAGATATTAATAAAATCCTAACTAAACAAAATTAACAAACAGACTCGAATTAAAGTTGTATGAACTGAATTTATTAACTATAAAAATTTATAATTCTTTAAAACATTTCACTTGAATTCTTTATTCATTCTTTTAAAATTATTTAAAAAAAGTAAAACAAAAAAAAAAATAAAAAAAAATCTAAAGTCTATGTACTGAAAGTCTGTGCAATTGATGAACCTTGAAGAGACTACTGACTGAAAAGATTGTCCTGTTCTCAAAGAAATTGAATATTTTTTTCACGTTTTATCAAGTATAATTTTCTTTTTATTTTTATAAAATAAATATTATGTCGTCTGTACGGCATGGAATGGCATCATATTATTTTTATTATTTTATTTTATAGAAAGCAACAAAAAAAAAAAAACACAAAAAAGGATAATAATTTCTTATGAGAATGTGTAAAGGATAATAAAAATATTATTTTGCAATTTCATAATGTTATGTTATAAAAATAATTTCTTTGTGGAGAAGGAAAGAAAGAAAGTCAATGTACATCATCAGTAAGTCGTACAAAAAATGCCTGAGTAAAAATGTTTTAAAAATTCTGAATTCGTTGAGCATCATCACACCACATAATATTTTGTAAATTTTGATTTTGGTTTGGTGATTTTTCTTTGGTTGTTTTCTTAATATTTCAGATTCAATTTTGTACAAGGTACAATTCCCATAAAACGTTATAAAAATGAAATATTTATGGAGAAAAAATTATTCATGGATATTAATCACTTAAAAAATTTAAAAATTTAATTTTGTTTTAATGCAGGAAAAGCATGTATAAATAATGTTAATATTGAAAATATATATATTGCGCCTAAATGTATGCAATTATCCGAAAAGCATTATAAATTGCTGTAATCCCATTATTATATCAAATTTATTTTGTATTTAAAATTTCATTGATTTAAGATTATTATTTTCCAAAATTCACGAAGAAACTGTAGTTTTTCATGTTTCACATCCTTAATATTTTAAATTATAAAATATGCACTTAAGTTTTGCTCTCAAATTTCAATATTGCGATATTAAACAAATCTTTAAAATTCCATAACTGCAAAAGTATTAACAATTGATATCCCTCTCCTGACCTGAGACATGCTGAGTTATGTATAGTTACTGACCCAATCATTTAAGTTATAAAAAAAAGTACAGTTTTTATAAAACTTGTTTTTCAGCGTTAGAGTAAGTTTTTGTATAAAATGTTGAAATTAGTTGAAAATAGTCGAATATGTACTACACAGGAAACAAGACCACAGCGGAGGACAAATGTAAAGCGGTACATAAAGTTGATCCGCCTTGCCATGAAAGAAAATTATTTCACTTTTAAAGGGGATTTCTACAAGCAATTGAAGGGAGCTCTAATGGGAAACCCCCTCTCTTTATTCATCAGTGAAATTTTCATGGCCAAAATCAATATTGTAGTTCGAAGGCACGATTACTTCAGTAGGCATTACTTCAGTTGTATTTTTATTACTCTACGTAGTTTGTAAATTTTTGTTTCTATAATAACTTGAACCTTTTTATTGGTTTACGAATTACGAGTAGTATGATATGTATGACAGTATGATACCGACATGTTATCCCAGTTTTAATTTTTTGGTTTTCTCATCAATTTTTAATTTTAACACTTTAAAACTTAATATCAAAAAAATTTAAAAAAAAAACTATTTATATCAACCTATATACAAAATTAATAGCAGAGTTGTGAAGAAAGCATGTTGCCTCCGAAATTTATTGCAATCAAATAAATTTATTACTGAAAGGAAATCCTGCTTTAATTAAAATAGGTATAAATTAAAATATTTCTATATAGAAAAAATTTACCTAGGAATTAAATGCTGTACTTCTTATCTTCACACGAACTAATTAAATTATCAAAGGTTCTACATAAGTAGGAATAATCATTTATTATTTTATTTACCTATAATTAAAGAGTGATAAAAAGAAAAATAAGAAGAAGAATAAGATAAAAAATCAGAGTTAGCTTAAGTTTTCCTATAAAATAATGAGCATACTTCATTAAGTATATTAATTTTAATCTAAAAATTGTATACTCTACATAAAATTTAGCTAATATTTTAAAATTATTACAGCTTTAATAATATGTAAACAAATTATTGTTAATTTTAACTATTAGATAAAGAGATTAGAAAGATAAAGAAATAAAATAAATGTTAGTTTAACATTGAGGTCGTTTCTTGTTTTATCAATTAAATATTGCTGTTATCGCCATTTCCACCATATGCTTCTAATAATGTTCATATTTTTCGGTATCTAAATTTATTCATCAGATAAATTGCATTGATATAAACTTAGAAAAAAAATTTATAAAGAAAACTGTCTGTTTATGTTTGGTTATGTTAAGTTTCTTAAACGATAATTTTATTCTGTTTGTTTGTTTATTTATGTTCATTTTTTAAAGGGTATGAGGTAAAATTATTTAATATATGTATTTAAATTTGTTTATTTAAGGTTTTCTTTTAGGTTTTCTTTCTAATGCTTATAACATATACATTAGTGATGGTATTTTTAAAAATAATTAAATTATTATTTTTTTTTATTATTTTTTTATATAATTTTATATAAATTTTTATTTTTTTATAACTTAATTTAATTATAATAATAGTATTAATTCCGCTCGAAGAAAACTTAATTGAAATAACAATATTCACTTTGATGTTTAATATAGTTTTTTTTCTCCATTACATTTTGGATAAGTTATTTTGAAGTATATTTAAAAGAGATTTTTATTTATTATACTGATTACAGTGATGTAAATAGAATAATAATTATAAAACAAATTAATAACACACTAGTTTTTTATTTTGAGGAAATACGTCTTTTGGAGTATAATGATTTCAAAAATGAACTGTTGATTTTGATCAAAATTCAATAAAAAAACAGTTTTTTTGTCCTCTCTAATCGAGAAGGATTCAGTTTAAAGTAAAATTATAAAGTACAAGGAAGCAGTTCTCCCATTTTCTACTCCATTGGCAGGCTTGACCATATTGTTATCCGAGGTTGTGTTTTATTTTCTTCAAATCATTTCTTCAAATCATAATGATGCAAATCTTTTCATGATAACAATATCCTAACATTAGCGAGAAAATTTAATTTAATTCCTAATAGTTAATTAAAATGCAGTGCTATAAAACTTCTCAACACACTACCCCTAGAAAAAATAGAAATAGTAAAAAACTAAAGGTATTTAAATTTAAAATTGAAAGTCATCAGAAATTATTCAAAATTAGAAATTAAAATTTAAAATAATTATATAAATTATAATTTATGAGGTATAATTTATTATTTTTGTTTTTAATTTTCATGTTTACTTTATTTTCAATTATTATTATTTACAAAGTTAGTTTATTAAGTATAGGATTTCATATTATTTTTTTTTTACTAATAACCCTTCACCTGGAGCTCTGTAATATAATTTTTTTAACAATTTTATACATTGTATATTAGCTTTCATTCTATTCTTATAATCTTTCTTTATAAAATATTGTTATACTGTTATAAAAATTTGATTTGATTTTATATTCATCAAATACTTATATCTGTAAATAATGTACGTATATATATATATATATTTTAGATTGCAATTTACTTGTACCATCTATTAATTTTATACCACTAATTTATTAAAAAAATATATATATATAATTAGAACAAAGAGCTCAGAATTATCCAATTTTGGTACAAGATGAAAATTTATTGAAGTGTGATGCTTTGTGTTTTTTTTTAGAGATATTAAAATATCCTTCGTGACCCAGACTGAAAATGAACCACAAAATTATCCAATTCTTTAATGTTTTAATTTTTAGGCAATGAATTTTTTATAAAGATTATTTTTTTTGTAAGAATGATTTTAGGTTTTTTTTTTTTTTTGATTTTTTATTATAAACCTGAAAATAAAATCCTAAAAATAAAATTTGGATACTTGTAAAAGTTGTGGTAGATATACCATTCTTTTTTAATCATTCTAAATTCCATCCGAAAAGTGAACTTTGCGTAGAAATTAAAAAAAAAAATGGAAGTTTGACTTATAAACAAAAATTTAACAATATCTAAAATAATTTATTAATAAAAACTTTATTTATTGAAAGAGAAAGTGTAATGAATGAATGGCTGAATTGAAACAAACAAAATATAAAGAATTGGAATTAAGTACATATATATGATGATCAGTGTTGCCAGATAAACTCATCATATCATAATCCAAAATAACAAATTTTATAAGCTTAATGGAGCTCAAAAAAAGGTAGCCCAATACTAGTCCAAAAATGAAATTGAATCTAAATGAATGCCTCTTTGGAATCATAAAATAATTACAGCTTTACTTTTACATATGAAGCAGATTTATTAAAATTATTTAATTTTCTACATAAAATTCTTGTGACCATTTTATTTTAAAACAAAAACCAAAAACGAAAACAAATAACATTAAACACTAAAATTAAATAACAAAACTTAATAAAATTCCAAAATTTTAAATAATTATTTACGTAGACTATTAATGTACTACATTTTATAGATTATAACTAACTACATATACGTATTTATTTAACATTACAATAATAAATCAATAATTTCGAATTCGTTTATTTCATTCAAATTATCTTCTTCGCCACTTTCTTTATTTTCATAAATAATGTTTGTGAAGCGATTTAACATACACATATGTTGATGGTGTAAAAACATTACAACATATCTCCATAGCTGATGAATAAATACAAACTCGCAAGATTGAATCTAGAATAGAAGGTATATATTTCTGAGTTTTATTTTCACACAATTTAATATGGAAAACACTCTCTCTACTACATCATCATTGCTCGAGGTCAAAGATAAAACCGATAGACATACTTAATTCTTCAACAACTGTTGTCATTGCTGCTTTTGTAGTTTTCCAATCAAAAATTTGGTTGCTTATTTGTGTTCTCTTTTAAGGCATCATTACTCACTATTTTAGATTTTTTTAATCGGAAGTTATTGGAGCTTAAATTTCAATTTCATTAACTGGATGTATTAATTAGAGGTCTATTATCAAAAATATTATTAGAGCTCTGTTATCAAAAGTTAGCTGTATTAAGATATAAATTTTAATTAGTTTTATATTTTCTTAAATATTTTTGAATCTATATAAGTAAGACTGAACTAATCTAAATAACATTTTCACGTTCCATAATTTTTAAACGAATGAGTATAACCTCTACTCCATTATACATACAATCATTTGTTTGCCTCATAATTTGATTGTTACTCTATGATGGTGAATATATTGACCAATCAGAAGTATCCATATTATTTTGGTTTAATTTGTAGTTCATTGCACTTGAAACATACGGTTCTACCGGCTGAGTTCAAATTAAGAGTTATATATTTTTTTTTTTTAATTAAACATTTTTGTATTATTTTCAAATAATTATAAAAGATAATAACAAAATAAAACCATTTTGGAGAAATTGAAAATTTGAAAGCTTTCGTATTTTTTTGTGATGCATCACAAAAATTTGTTAAAATTTTGCAAAATTAATAAATAAAAAAATACTCTAAAATCTTCATTTTTGGACTTATTTCAATGTTTTTTCATTTGTTTTTCTGTAACAAAATAAAACCATTTTGGAGAAATTGAAAATTTGAAAATTTTCGAATTTTTTTGTTTTATAATATTTGTTTTTGCTAATTCTTTAATCTCTTAATTTTGTCACGGTTCCATATGACTCTTGCTGGGAGTCGTTATTGTAATTATACTGTTTATTATACTTGTTATAAGCAAAATAATTATAAATTTGTTATATTTTTTACTTGTAAATTTATATAAAGAAAAAAAAATTATTTTATGCTTTACTATCTGACAAATCTGAATTTATTTTTATTATAAAAATCAAAAAAATTATTCTTACTTGAAAAAGTTTAAACAAAAATTCATTTTTATTTTCAATCTTTCTTAAAATATTTTTACATTAAATATTATTATATCATATTTGAATATTATATAATTTAATTAGAACTATTATTATTTTTCTTTATAGGCTTTAAAAAAATTTTAAATCGTAAAATTGAAATGCTCATTTAGTGCCCGAATGGTAAGTTAATTATTTATTTATAATATATACATAAATACATAATTTAATTGATAAGCTTAATTTTTTTTTTTTTTGGAATTAATTAACTATGGGGAAACTACAAATATTAATTTAATAAATTACTATATAAAACCTAATTTAATAATTAATTAATTTTATTTTAAAGAGTAAATTTGCCATCGTTTTCACTGCGTAATTATTGAAATCTTTCAAAAATCCTTTATATATTTTTTTTATTTATTTTTATATATATATAGTATATACGTATTATATATAATATAGTTTTATATTTTTTATGTTCTATTATGTTGTTTCCACATTATTTATATTCCACATTTAAATATTTTGAAAGCTACAATTAAATTTTTGTGTTTTTTTTATTACATGATTTTCTATGGCATTCTCTACTTTTTTTAAAATTTTCGTAAACATATTGGCACGTGCAAAATATTGGTTTTTTTCTTTTTCTATTTAATAAAATTTATTTGAGATTCTATTTATATTATATCATTCGAATTGTTTCGAATTTTTTGATTATCTAACACTAATATATGATGTTATCCAATTTGAAAATTGTGCAATATCAGTATATACAATATACTCTTTTAAATCACATACAGTTTTAGGATGACTTATTGATCCAGAAACTAAACCTCTTAAATACCATCTACCATTAATATCTAATATAAGACCACTACCTGAATCACCAACACATGGACCATTACCATTACGATATCCAGCACATATATTTCTTTCTGATGTTATTCTTGTAAAAACTTCATTAGATCTAAGACATTTTTCACCTGAAACAATTTGGGCTTCAATAATACTTGGTTCTGATTCTGAGCCACCATTAACTTTAGCCAAACCCCAACCAGCAACTTGAGCTTCACGATTTATAATACTATTTACATCATTTGATCCACTCCACATACATGCTGGTCTTATAAGATTATTATAACTGAAAATTTTTATTTTATAATTTTTAATAATTTAAATTAATTAAATGGTGTTAATCTAGTGAGTGCGCCTGCTTATATGATCCATTAATAATTATGATTTATTAAAAACTATATAATGGTACTACACTCATTAGACTATACAACCTTATTTTATATACGTATCAATTTTTAATTTACCTATATGATTTATCTAACATTATAATAGCAATATCAGCATCATATAAAGATTTTCGTCCATATTCAGGATGTGCAATTATTCTGCTAACTGGTGCTATATGTGTTGATGGTTCTTTCCAATTATGAATATTAAATATTCCTAATCCGATAACAATATCATGTGCATTGCGAGTTCTACCACCTTCTACGACACAATGTGCTGCTGTTATAATTGCATATGAAGTTATTATTGTACCACCACATGAATATTCAAATTGACCACGTTTATCTTTTACAAACATTGCAGCTAACCATGGCCATACACCTGGTTTCATTTTTCTTCCACCATAAATTAAATTTATTGGAACTGTGGTTGTACCACAATTAATTGAAACACTGTTATGTGCTAATAATGGTGATGTATGAATATTTTGTGATGAATCCACAGCAGCAGGTACATGTTGTTGTTGTTGTTGCTGCTGTTGTTGTTGTTGTTGTTTATGTCTTCTTGGTTGGTTAACATGATGTGATACAGCTAATGGAGTTGTATTGGGTACACTCAATCTATGAACTAGATTTATTTCGCTGTATCCACGACTACTAACTGAAGTATGAAGTATAAAAAAAAATGTTTTAAATAATTTCCATGTATATATATATATATATATATATAAAGTATAATAAAGAAAGAAATTTCATTTAAACAATTTCCTAATTTTATATTTTCTTTAAAACAAAACTTTAATTATTATAGTTCTTAATAATTATGCTAAAATTTCTATTAGTTCTAGAGAATTTAAATTATTTAACAAGTCCATTATTATAATAAATATGTACAAGGTTATATTTATATTCTGATATAGTTTCAGAATTATATCCGTGGTACTACATATATATATATATTAAGAAATACTTGATATTAAAATATGTACATATATTTGAGAGAAACTTGAGAAAATAAGTAGGTCAAAATGAATGACAAAAATATGAATCTTCGATTTATGTAAAATTTAAAAGAACTATTCCATTTAAAATGTTATGAGAGTTATAAGAGTTGCATGCAGATGAAAAAAATTTAATAAAGAATGCAAGAAATTTTCATTCACACAACATAAAAGTGTTAATAAGAAATGTAAAAATCCAGATAATTTAATATATTCAATTATAGTGAGTGTATAGAAACTGAGGTTGACGAAAAATAAATCAATCAAGTGTAATAAAAAATATTTCATCTTATATTCAAATTTCTGTGACTTTATTAAGTCTTAACAAAACTAGTTACATATTTCAAGTTTATAAGAAAGAAGATCTAAATATAGTAATTAACTACTGATCAAACCTTTTTATTTGACTATTAATAAATTTGTTTATAAATTCAATAGCTCAAGGCTTATACCTAACCTAAATATTTTATTACAAATTTATTGAATTCCATTACAGTCCTAATAATTATATATACATACATATTACATTATGTATGTACACTATTATATATATATATAATAGTGTGTAATTTAAATTACTAACCTCGACTATTACATATAACTCGACCATTTGAAATTATTTCTTTTAATGCTGGTACTGGATTTGGTGTTGGAAAATCAACTTTATATACAATTGGACGATTTTGTGATAAATCTCTTACAATTTCAGCATTGCTTTTTACTAATCCAATACTTCCGGGATGATTCTGAAAAATAAATTTAAATAAAATTTTATTATTACAATATTATATATATCAATCAATTAGCCAATACATTATAGATAATTTCCGATTTAAGTTTTCTAAAAATAAAATATGTTCTATTAGTGTATGTATGTATGTTAAATTAAAAATTCTATTATACATTTTTCTTTAAATAAGAAATTTAAAATTATAATTAAGAATTTTTGTTGATATATTTTTTGGTTTTTTGGTTTTTTGCTTTTATTATTTTTTTTATGTAAATTTATTTTTTTGAAAACCAGTTAATGTTATATATAAAGTGTATAATATGTTGTCACATTATTATTTAATATTGAAATATTTTTATTTGAACTCTTATTTTAAATTAGGCATACGCTAAAATCTCATAAAAATTATTTTTTCTTTTTTTTTTATATTATGTTTCGGAGTTCTTAAAATAAATTACTGTTTTATTAAATGATTATTAATTTAAATTTAATTATAATTAAATTAAATTAATTTTATGATACAATTAACCCATTTTATACTAACGTTGCATACACGCAACATTATAATTATATGGAATTTTAATTTATGTGGAAATTTGAGTGAAAATTGCATTATATCGTTAAGTTTGTTAGATTGTTCTGTATGACACAATATTCCAAAGTTGAATTTTTATTTAATTATAAGCTTTTAATTGAATTAGTATTCGGCAGCTCTTCGAAATTCGAACAAGTTTGTTATAAAAACGTACTCAAATTAATTATGAATTGTTTTCCATCATTTCAATTCATTCTTGGCACTATATCATTTTTTTTTATTGATTTATCTTAGACAACAATCGCATACGTACTAATTTATTTTTAAATAAAAAAAAAACTTTTTAAAAACTTGCTTTTTCCAAGGGTTACACAGTTTTGGTAGCAACTTTAAATGCATTAAAAAGGAGAAAATAAATTAGATAGTTCAAGGTCTGTTAAAAAATGCTATGTGTGTAATTCTAATATTTGACTTCAGGCAGAAAAAAATAATGTTAGATAAAATGTTTATACGAAAAAAGCAAATATATGAACTTGTCATGAATAAAAGCAACTTTTTTCGTATCAACTGCACTGTCAACTGTCAATACATGTATAAGTATAAGTATACAATATACATACATAATTTGTATGCTTAGAAGAGTTGCTTAGATTTATTCTAAACTAAACTAAAGTTTTCGTGTGTGTTGAAATAATTGAGAAGAGAATAATAATTAAAAATTACTTTTTTTTTTGTTATTATATTATAAATTTTATAATATAATAACAAAAAAATTCTTTTTTAAAAATAATAATTTGACTCAAAGGAGAATCGAACTCACAAACCTTGTCATATTAACATGATGCCTTAATCAACTGAGCTAACAACCGCTTAAAATTATTTCTTCAAAATACTGATATAAAATAAAAATTTATTTTGACCCCTACATCGCCCAATAAAATAAATAAATAACAATGTAAGCTAAAGAAAAGCAAGTAAAAAAATTTAATTTAGTTTTAATTCTGGCGTGGAAAAGAAGAAACTTTGTACTTTGGTTAGCTGCGGCAATTTTTTAAAATGTATGTTTACTTACATGGCGGCGTGAAATTCTAAACTGAAATTACAAATAATTGAAAATTAAAAAATTTGAAAAAATATTTAGTTTTGGTATGTCTTCTTTTAAATATCTAACATTTAAAAGAAAAATGATAAAAATCTGTTTTTAAATGGTTCAGATATTTATTTGTAACATTTTTTTCCAATTTACAGATTCAATATAATAATTTTAAACGTTTTTGTGATATTTCATGCGTTTTCAAAAGACTTTAAAAAAGTTATATTTAAAAACGAGATTACGTACCAAACACAATATAAATATTTGCATTGTCAAATTTTGAAAAAAAAAAATGTATATACTTAAGACATAAATTTAACATGCTACAAAACAAATGTTCATAATCGATGGTGATATGCATATAAGACCTAACTCATATACTGCCATTTTGTTGTTATTTGGTTAATCTGCTAAAATAGAAATAGAATTAAAATGTAAATTAGCCTTATCGCATCAACATTAATATAAAACACAATGCAATAGACCTTATATTACAGCTCTGTTTCACATTATTAATTGGAAATATAAATATTTTGGAGCCAAGAAGGTATCATCATTATGAAACGAAATTAAATTTAGAGAAGGTATTGCACGATAATAAGAGACGGAAAATAATTGAAAAAAATTGTTAACTTGGTTCTAAGGTTTTCCAAAAAATTAAAAATGGTTTTTGATTCGGTTTTGATTTTTACTGTTTCATAAAAATAGTTTTGGTTTGGTTCTGGTTTCTGGGATTAAAGTAACCTATGTTCTGAATTTTCATAGTTCACTTGAAAAAATTTCGGAAAGGTCAAAATTTTTTAAAACAAGAAATCAAAATTAGATAAACATCAAATTTTATTTTTTTTACACGCCCACTATTACATGCCATATATTTGAATCTTGTAGCCTTACTTAAAGGTCCATCATTTACCCATTTAGGTACTTACTTGATTTAAGCAAAATTAATTTTGACTTAAATACTTTTGCCATGAAGCAATAGATATATAAATGGGGGGCAAAAAGATATAGCATTGTCGAGTATTGAAAATAACAATATTGTGTGATCATTGATGAAACAAGAAGATTTAAGTATTTAATAAGATGTTGAAAATTTTAAGAAGACTGTCATATTTCAGCTTATTACCAAAAATATTCTTAATTAATGAAGGTCATTTAATTGTAAAAAATAATTGAAGGTCGAATAAAACGGTGTAGATTAAGTAAAAATAAACAATGCAAAAAAAATTATAATTTCTCAAAAACAATTTTTTAAGTTTACATAATTTGCAAACGTTTGCAATATGTATTATGCGTATGAAACACAAAATCTTAATAACTCATAAAATATTCATTATGCCACATATGATATTATTACTCTGAATATCAGACCTAAAAAAAGGTGTTTACTAATCCAGCACAAATTTACTAAGTACTCACATAAAATATTAACCTACATGAAAAATTACATACTAGTCTAACACAAATATGCCAAGTGCTTAGATAGAATATGAGAGCCATAATGAATAATTATGCTAAGTGCCAAATATCAAAGTCAATAATATGTTGAGTGCAAAACCTGTTACAGAAAATAGAATATTAAAAAAAAAAAAAAAATTATTTAATCGTAAAAACTATTTTTAGTTATTATTTGAGAAAAGAACAGAATACAAAAAAAAACGTTGTGACAGTTTTCTAACTTAAATAGTATGGCAAGCTATCAAATTTAAATTGCTGCTGTGCAAAATTATGATTTTGCGACTTAGCATAAGTGTGTTCTAAGCCATTTATATGCTATTTATAACAGAATTATACATTTTATAGATATTTTTATTATCTGTTAGTAGCAGCAATAAATTAGTTAAAAAAAAACAACAATTTTTAATGTCTAAAATTGTTGATGAATTTTTAAGCATAACTTGTTTTATAGTGTTAAAATGACTCGTGTATCCGTCTATATTAAATCAATGTAAAAACAAAACTTTCAGAGTAAAAGTCAAGAAACATTCTAACTTTCAATTTTTTTTTTTTTTTTGTTTTTTAATTCGTTTAATGTTAGATCCGAATAATTTGGAATTTCCAAAAATATTAAATAATATCAGGTGAAAAAAATTTGGTGTTTAAAAAAAAACTTAATAATGAAATTTTTTTTTTTTTTTTTGAAAAATTTTTTGTTATATAATTAATTGCTGTTTTTAAAACAAAACAAAATATTTTTTTCTTCTTGTTTTTTTTTTTGTTTTAAGAAATTTTACTTTGGTTCTAGACGGGGAAAAAATATAGTTTTGAATTGCTACAATGGATAAAATGTTTATAATGGGTATAAAAGTATAAAATTAACTGCCCTACTGTTTTACATATTTGTTACTTATACTATTATTGAGTGTGTTCAGCGTTCTCGGTTTGATGCTATTCACTATACAGGAGTTTTAATATATTAATTTCTATTCATTTTGTTTTTCCATTTTTAATATTTGAATTTTTAAGCATAACTTGTTGATCTATTCAAAAAACCTTCGTCAATATCGAAATTTCATTTTATTGTAGCGATAATTCCAATTGTTGTACAATAATTTCAAGATCTATGTTCAAGTTGTATGAATGTGTAATCATTTAATATATTTTGATTAATCGTTCGCCTCTTTTACGTTTTTTTTTTTTATAATAGAACGATTATAACTACTTCGTATTTTAAATTCTTTTTTCTTGCATTTTTTTCAGTATCTAAGCTATATTTTTTGTACTTTTAGAACTGTTAGGATTGAAATAAACTTTTTTTTTTATTAATTCAGAAATAAAAATAATTCCGATTACAAATAAAAAAAATTAAATTTCGGTCTTAGTCGTTGGCTTTATGATCTTCAAAATATTTTTTAATAATAAATAATTAAAACTAAAGTTGGTAATTAAAAAATGAAAAAATAAAATAAAATAAGAAAAAATATATGCATAAAAAAAAATTATTAGATTATTTTAAAGCTTAAAATATAATAATATTAACCTACATATATCAATTTTAATTTTTTTGAACTTACGTTTTTTTTCAATTTCTTAAATATTTGTCTGTTTAATTAATTGAATGTATGCTTAATTATTTGATGATTAATTGATGGAATTAAGGGTCCTGTACCACGTTGTAATATAAATATTTAAATTCAGAGCGTACTCTATGTGCTTCGATTTAAATTGACAGAGCACGTAGAGCATTTGAATATTAAATGTCAAAATAGATTTTTATTTCATCTCTTTTATATTAATTTTATATAATGTTCAACATTTAATTAATTGAAAAATAAATAATATTTTAATATACTTATTTCGATCGGAATTAGTTTTAGTCTATCTATAATTATTACAAGCATTTAAGGTCCTGCGCAGTAGACACCTTTTTATTTTATTTCGATTCTCCTACTCCTTAATGAACTTCTAATATATATAATATATAAGATTATATATAAAACAAAAATGCGCACACAGTTGAACATTTTGTACACATCCGATTTTATTATTCAGCAAATACATTATGCATAAGTGAGAACTTATTAAAATAATAAACAAAAGTAAACAAATCAGTTATTATATTTTATATTATGTACTTGCGAATGAATCTATGTACATATGCCAAAAAAAAAACAAAGAAACAAATTCATCTCAAATAAAAAATATAAAAAAGCAAAAACAAAAAAAATCAGTTGAATTGTTCATATGACTAGCAAATTTATTTTGATATAGTAGGTCACTTGAATTCTTCATTTTTATCTTTTTAAGTAACTGTTTCTAAATTTTTTTTACTTGTAGTAATAATATAGTTTTTATTAAAATTATGTATTATGTAGATATATATATACGTACCTCTTTAATGATAAAACTTTTTATTTTTAGTAATTTTATCACTAAATGCTTCTTACTATAGGGAATATGTCGGAAACGAAGCAGTATATGAGGGACGTGTATTTATGTGTCCTAAATAAAACTTACTAACCACAAAACTTTTTATTAAACACGAGTGGTTTCTGCTATATCGTGCGAAGTCTATGTCAGTACGTAAATTACTATTTTTTTAAAAACTTTAAATTTGACTTCTACTTGAAATATAATTACTCAACAGGGGCCCCTAGTTAATAATATAATCTATAAAAATCTATCTTGAATATAAAAATCTTATTAAACTCGCTCAATATTTGTTACATGTCCTTTATAACAACAACCAAGCAATAAAATATAATACCTTCAGCACTTAAGTTGAAAAATGAAAAAAAAAAAAAAATTTACCACCTAAGAGTCATCAATTTCATATACCGTTACATTTATACCAACATTTATGAAAAGTTTTCTCATAACACGTTTAAATCTTTTAAAACTTATTGAAAGCTCTATTTCTGTATTTGGGTAAAAATACCCTATTTGAATTTTAGTATTAGTAAAAATGAATTATTGTATTGATTTAAGTACTTGTGTCCTGAAGCCATAGATTACTACTCTATTGCAAAAAAGTTGGCACATACCTTATGTGTATTTTAAATCTGTTTTAGTACTGGCATAACAATTTCTCATTTTCTCATAAAATCTTAGCAGATTTGATATAAAATCAATTTTTTTAGTTTTAGTTTAAAGTACAGATAGTAAATTACCTACACAACATTTTTTATTATGATGATAAGTTTAAAGATAGGCCAACTTTTCCGCAATAGAGTTGTATGTACTTACTTACATTTGGTCGTTTATCAATCAATTAACTTATAAAAAACAACATTTATATCAATCAATCAATTATTGTTAATTTTTTTCTCTTTAAATAATCTAAGCATGTTTATACATATGTAACTTTTAGGGTGATAAAATAACTAACATTTCAAAATTGAAATAAATAAATAAACACATTGACAGTATTCAATACTTACATTAACTATATGTGGTGGATAAATCATTTTAACTTGAAGTATATTTTCTCGTCCAGACAAAGTATCCGATATTAAAATTCGTCCTTCGATTAGACCATTATGTGGATTTTGAACATAATTGAATATATTAGGACATGGTATAGAAGGAATTGATTGATTTAGAGTTAATTCAATTATAAAAACTATTAATATTAAAATTAAATTTATTTTATTCATTATTTATTTTAATTCTTTATTTTTAAATTTTGTTATTTAAAAAAGAATTATTGTTATTTTTTTTTTTAAATTCAGTTTAAAAATAAATTTATTATTATTTATATCACTTTAAAATATATCACTTTAATAGAATATTTATTTTCTTTTTAAATCATATATATTGAATTTTCTATTAATAAATATAGTAAAAATAACACTTTCAATTCAATTATAGAGTTAACATGATGTTTGATTCCTTTATTTTTCGTTTATTAAAACAAAGTGTAAATATTTAAAAAAAAATTTAACTATTTTTAAAAATTAACGATGTAGATATTGTTAACACGACATCTATTCTTTTAATAATCATTTATTCAAAAATACTTTATTATATCTATTTCAAAAAAAAAATTTTTTTTATTTTTTGAAATATTTTTTTTTATTTCATTAATTAATTTTAATAATTCTATTATATTAAATTCATTCTTTTATATTTAATGTAATAAATTTTTGAATTTATCAACTTAAATAAAATATTTATGTTTATATTCTTGTACTTTAAATTCTTGTTTGTAGGAAATAGGAAAATTAAAAGCTTAAATTTTGTAACAAATTTTAAAAATTAACGACATTTTTTATGTATTTAATTGCAAAATTTAATGAATTTTTGGTATAAGAACTGTAAATTTAATGATGGTTCTTGTTTGATTATCACTCTGTTACTAAACTTAACTTTTCTTAGATCAATTCTTGCTTAGGAGATATTTCCAAGAAAAAAAAACCTTAATTAAAGATTGTTGAACGCTAAAAAATAAATTTTTTTAAAAATGAATAAAGCTTAAAATTAACTCGTTTCTGCAAAAAAAAATGTTTTTTTAATTTTATTCATAAACTTTGAAAATGATAATATGCTATAGAGATACCGATATTTAAAATTTAAAATCTAAGTTTTTTTTTCCCATAGTAGGATAATAAATTTTTCGTGAATAGCAGGATTTAGTTAATATTAGGTCAAAATAACATTCGTGAATATTCGTTAATAGTAGTTAAAAATGAACTAATAATGTGGCGAACGACTACTAATTAAAGGTGTCCACAAGAACACAATGAACAGGCAAAACTAAACATTTACAAAAAAACAAAATGATAAAATAAAAAAAGTGTAACAAATCAACTGCAATTATGTAATAGAAAAAAATTCTGCCGATACGAACAACATTATAACATTCATGATGATACTCATATAATCCTAATCCTATTCTCTCCTAAGGAGAAAGCTGGAGTGGCATTTTGTAAGGTGATAATGACAAAAAATAATCATAAATTCTATTTTGGCATTTTACATGGTTTTGGTTACTGTGATAGTGACAGGTTTTGTCAAATTGAGTGTAACAACGAAATTTATTGTCACCTCCACCCCATACGAAATATTATTTTTTCTCTTCTTAGACAACAATATAATTTCGTAGGTCAAATTTGTCATAAAAATACTTGTGTTTTTGTTTTTTTTTTGTCTATGAAAATATTTGTGTTTTTTTTGCTTATAAAAATATTTGTTTTTTTTTTTATAAAAATATTTGTTTTAATGTTTTTTTTTTGTTATAATAATTATAAGCTTTGCTTGGGTTTTAATATAAACTTTTAGTTGTTGCTTAATGTTGCTGGTTTTAAAAATGTTCTGATCACCCTATGAAATACAGAAAATGCTTCGCAACATTTCTGATCGGTTTTACTTTTTATCACAGTCACTAACAATTATCACCGTACAAAATTCCATTCCTGATTATTAGATCTGGCTGGGATGCACTAAAACTATTCATAACCAACACACTAAAAACAGCGGAATTCCTGATACTAAAATATCATATATCAATAACTATACCAATATATTAGATAACTTACATTGCAAACCTAAACTTACATTGCAAACGTAAGATTGCAAAAAATTCATTTGACAAATTTTAAAATAACGTCAAATAACATGTATAATAATAAAATATACATACATAATAATTATTTTGTAAAAAACGTGAATAACTCTGAATTTGTAACCAACTTTAAAATTCCTTTGAATTCGGAATTTGCCATATAGATAAATATTCGGGTTGTTTTTGCCGGTTTTACACTTGAATAGAAACTATGATCCGGTACTTTATTGTTCATAACACAAACAACAAATTTTGTATAGTATTGACACATTAATTAGCAAAGTCTTTGCAAACATTTTTTTTTTGAATTTTTGGATAAATCGATATTGGAAATTTGTTAAGTGAGAAATTTGCTAATGTACAGTAATTAAAATTCAGATAAATAAAAACTTTGCATATTTAATAGTTTAAATTCACAGTAACAATATTAAATGCTCAGCAAATAAAAAACAGTAAATAAATTAAATTGACAGTAAAAGAATAAAAACACAAGAATTACTTTCTGAAAAGGATTAATTGATTTTGCAATGACTTTAAAAGGTCTCAAAATTACTTTTGAAAGTTTGGGGGATAATGTTACTTAAATCAATATAATTCGTAAGGTGTATACCTTTTTTTAGAAGGTTTAACTCAAATGTGGAACGATTTTCTACAATTTCGGAAAAGATAGAATATATCCACTTTCTGCAGAAGTTGTAATAAAAATTTTTAACCGTTTTGCTTGATTTGAGTTTTGTATCTTTTTTGGTTTTGTGTTTTTCGATTGCGGCGCGCTCTTTTACTTAAATTTTCTTAACTTCAAACAGTAGATTTTCCTGAAATAGAAACGATATTTACCCTTTTTCAAAATATTAAACTCGGTTATTAGCAACATTTACTGTGCGTTCATTTTATTTGTAATACAAAAACTAATTTTTTACTGTGCACATTTAACTGAGCATATTTTTTATTTTACTGTGCCAAAAAATATTTTTTTACTGTGCAAATAGTTATTTTCTATTGTGGAAATTTTATTTAGCATTTAATTTCTTTACTTAGCATTTTTATTTTGTAACCTAGTATTTTTCTATTATTATTTACTACCTTGTTAAATCCTAACCTATTAGAAATAAAACAAAAAAAAAAAACTATTTTAAATTTACCAGAACTAAAGAAATAAACCAAAGCATAACAAATTTTGAGGACATTCGCCTTCCTTGTTCGAATTTTTTTTTATTTTAATTGTTATTTTATCCTTGTTTTTACAGATGATGATTTAAGCCTTTTTTAATTGTTTTGTTTTGCTTTTAATTAACAACGTTAATTAACATCCTTGAATGAGGGATCAAAATTTTTAACTGCAATAGAAATAATAATTAAATCAAATATTTATTTTAAGGTCCTTAACGATTTGCCCCTAATATCTCTAATCTAATAATATGTCTCTATAAATAGGTCCTGATATATTTTTATACTTTTAGTCAGTCAGTCAGCTGTTTTAGATATTAGTTATGCGTCGTTTGTTTTCTTCCTAATTAAATTTTTATATTTTACTTCTTTTTACTGATCATTTTAATTATTTTTGTATATTATCCATTGTGAACTTTGATATGTTAAGCTGGAAACGTAGTATGAGATTGGTGATTCATCAAAAATATTATGTTTATTATTCTTTGTTTATTTATATTTTCGCTGGATTTTATTCCATTTTGAAAAAAAAATGCATTTTAATGGTGAAAATAACAAAACGTAAAATTTTCATTGTAAATCAATAAGATTAGTTTATACGCCCGTACATTACAATATGTAGTTTAAATATAGGTTTGATTATGCATTCCAGAAAAAAGCAATTTCAGAAAAATTGCTTGAGATTGTATGCCATCCTCAGAATATGAAGCTTAATCGTCTCATTTTTTGACTAAGAAAATGCGTAAATCGAAGGTTATCTCTATCCTGATAGTAGTAGTAGTAGTGTTTTATTTGTAATATTTTAATTTTACATTTCTATTTAACTTAAAACTAAGAGATATAGACACTAAATTAGGTCTTTACAGCTAGGAACATTTTAATTTTATTTTATTGAGTATTACTTAATCCATGACTAATATATTATGGGTTAAGGAAATTTTTTTGAAAAATATCATAAACGTTAATTAAAAATCATAATAAAATTCTGGAATTTATTTTGGATTTATTTTTTGAATTTTTTTTTATCACTTCAAAGGTGTTGAAATAACAATAAAATTTGTCAATTTAATTTAATTTAAAATGTTCATATATCAGTTTAATATTTAAGTCACAATATTATTTTGATGATTTTCTAATTTCTTATTATTTTTGTATTAGTTAATAAAAATAATTAATTCAAATGCAAATGATAGATGACAAGTTTATTACATTCACGTGTTTGTGCTCATTTAATATGAAAACCTCAGAGATATTACAATGGAATGAAATTAAAGCTAAAACTAGATATTTGTTTATATATATATGTATGTAATGAGGAAGTCAGATTAATAATAAATAATATCTTTTATCGAATATTTTTTAATTATAAACTATTTAACTATATACTTATTAATTGAGTCATATTTTAGTTATTTACTAAAAATGTAATGAATGTAATCAAAGTTTTTGGTAACATTTTATTAATTAACAAATTTCATTCGTAGATATGGTTTTATTATTTAAAAATATTTCACCCACTGTATGGGTGACTAATATTTCACGCACTGTTTGGGTGACTGTAATGGGACTAAATAATTCACCTACTGTATATGGGGTGTTATCATTATTTTTACATGAATTAAAGTAATGCATTAATTTCTTTAATGATGCATTAAAGTAATTACTTTGAATTATATTTTCAAAATAATTCATTTGTATTTAAAAATAAGGCATTACATATAATGCACTACCAAAAATAATTCAAATTAATTGAATTACTTTTGATTTATTTTTTTTTTTACTTTTTTAAGTTTTTTACATTATTTTATATCAGTATAATCCTGACTTGTATATTTTCGTCAAATATTTTTGAATTAAAAAAAATAATTCATTTTTCAAAATTTCCATCTTTGCCTACATCATATTTAATTAAATATATTCAAATTTTAGTTATAGCTCAATTTAAAACACTTTATTTGGCAGAAAACATTACTGAAGATCTTTTGTGTATTACTTTCAGTATACTCATTTATTCTAATACTGTTGTAATTTGAGTATTACAAGAGGTATATTGATATATTCGATTTTGATATATTCATTTAGATAATTTATTTTTGAAACATTCTTTTATAAAAATAAAAACATGACAATTTTTATAAACATTGAGTGATGTTGACCTTTTAAATTTTTTATTATGACTCTTGTAAATTAGACTTGATTGATTGTAACTGTATAATCTAGCTTTATAATTCAGATTACTTTATTGATTACAATAATTGTAGTTTTGTAGGATTGATTACGATTACAGTTTATTTTATAGCATTGATTACATTTTTTTGTCAATCCCAAGCGAATTGTTCTTTATTTAATTCAATTTTTCGGCTTTCACAAACAATTAGTAAAAACATGCATTTAAAAATTGGCAAAGTCAAAATTAGTCTTAAAATTTCATTTGGAAATACTATTCTACCTGTCTACTAGGCTTCGAGAATACATTGTACCCACACGTTTCATATCTTATTCATTATCTTCAAACAAAATTTTAGGTGTAGATATTTTTGATTCACAAGAGAGATTAGATATTTTCAACAAAAAATTTTACGAACGTATTGAGTAGTATTAATATGGATGGAATTGGAGTCGCAAGGTTGTGGATAGTACGATTGATAAATAAAAAGATTAATAAACAAAATATTTTTAAAAATTTATTTAACAAAATCACTGTTGGAAAAATTTGAACTCTTGGATTTTCTTTTTTAATACATTGTATTTAGTTCTTTTGCTTTTCTAAAAACTTATACGTGCTCGTATCCATCGTGTAAACTTAGCAACATCAGTATAAATAACATATTCATTTAAATCACATATTGTTTTGACATGACCCAATGCACCAGAAACAATTCCCCTTAAATACCATCTACCATTAATATCAATCATCAAACCGCTACCTGAATCACCTTTACACGGACCCTGTCCATTTAAATAACCGGCACAAAAATTTCTATTTGATATTAAATCTCGTAGAACACGATTTGAATTTCGACATCTATCTGTTGAAATAACTTCTGTTTCAATAATATTTGGTTGTTGTTCAGTGCCACCACCTGGTTTAGCTACACCCCAACCAGCAACATGACCTTGTTGATTAACAATTTGATTTACATCAGTTGGACCATTCCACATGCATACCGGACGTATACGAATATTGTAACTATAAAACGAAAAATATATTAATAAATAAGATAATTATAAAAAATAAAATTTATTTTTACGCATAAGATTTATCCAAAACGATAATAGCAACATCAGCATCATAAAGTCGATTTGTATGACCATAATCATTATGTGCTATTATATTATAAGCATTTGCAAGATGAGTATTTGGTTCATTCCATCTATAAATATCAAATAAACCCAATCCAACAAGAATATCTTGAGGCTTATAAGTTCTACCATTATTTTGAATAACACAATGGGCTGCTGTTAGAATAGCATGTGGTGCTATAATACTTCCACCGCATGTATATTTATATTGTCCACGTGATGTTCTTCTAAACACTGCTGCTAACCATGGCCATGTACCAGGTTGCATTGTAACACCACCAACAATCAAACGTACTGGTGTCGCTGATACACCACAATCACTGGAACTTTGTACTGATGAACTTCTAAATATTGGTTGTTCTTGTACAGTATTACGTATAATATTTTGTGGTGTTACACGAATTGTACCACTATTTTGTACACCAGAATAAGTTATTGGATTTATATTTGGTACAACTAATTTATAATGTAATATTATTTCACTAACACCACGTTGAACATCTACAAAATATATATAAAAGAAAAAAACAAATATATATATTTACATTTTGATGCAAATTGAATAAAGAAATGTCTTTTTATATTTACATCGATTTCTGCATATTACTCTACCATTTGACATTATTTCTTGAACAGTTGGTAAGGGATTTATTGTTGGAAAGTTTACTTTATAGATAACTGGACGACGTTGTTGTATATCTCTGACTATATCTCGATTATTTCGTGTCGGAGTAATGGATCCAGGATGTCTCTACAATTGTAAAAAAAAAAATAAAGCAAATAAAAATGATTTAATAAAACGCCTTTCAATTAAAATTATGAAGTTACATTAACTATAGATGGTGGATATGACATTTTAATCCATATTAAATTTTCTCTACCAGATTGAGTATCCACAACAGTTATTCTACCTTCCACTTGATACGTTTGTGAATTTAAAACATAATTGAATATATTTGGACATGGTGATGCAGGAACTGATTGACTTTGTGATACTTTTATTATAAAAATTATTGTTAATAATATTATTAAATTAATTTGTTTCATTATGAATATTTACACTTTTGTTCAAATTTTAATTTTTTAATATTTTTAAAATAAATTATAAATAAATTAAAAAAAAAAAATTAATTACAAATTAAAACATTTTTAAATGTACATAATTTTGTTTTTTTTTATTATTATTTTTTCTATTATTGTGGTTTTTGAATTTTATGATGTGGGTATAAAAAATTCCCGACTAGAAATACGTAACTGATTCTAAAGTATTAAATAAAAAAAATATTTGATGTCTTTGCTTGTAGAACTCTGTTCTCTTAATAATTTTTCATTAAGATTTTTTTTTTGTATGTTGTTAAAGCACAGCGAAACGGCTCAATATTCAAATTGTTTTTTAAAGTTTTAAGAGAGGATCAAAAATATTAATTTATGTATATATATATATTTATAATATATACAGTATACATAGTTATTACGTTAATTCAAAAAATAAATTCAAATATAAAAATAATGTGAATATTTTGATTGTTATTAAAATTTTGTTTTTGTTTCTTGCGTTAGTTATATAAATTTTTTTTTTAGTTTTGTGTTATTCTTTTTAATATTTAACCAGTTTCAAATACTCGTAATATTATAATGCTAAATAAATTGAATTGAAAGAATGAAATATGTTAAGAAAAAATAATATTTAAAGTATGGGCTATTTGTAAAAATGTAATCTATCTGTTTTCCAAGGTTTAGGTGTTATCTTCAGTACTTTACTTGCAATAGGTAAAAATATGATAGTTCCATACAAATTTGCGTAACTGAGCACGCTTTATGAATTATTAAAAACGAATCTGAAACCAAATGAATTAACAAAGTAAACAAATGTCAATTCCACTTACGGTACCATATTATCATTTAATTTGATAAATTGCATCATGACTGACATTGTATTTGCAAATACAAAATCAAGTTCAAAGGCATTGAAAATCAATTTTTTTTAACCTTTTTGATCCGGCTGGTACACATATGTACCACCAAAAGTTTAAGCATTTTTAAGACTAAAAAATTGCATATAAATTGTTTTGAATCTATACCAAATTCAAATACCAAATGTTCAATTTCGTGTATTTTCGTCGGCTTTTTACCGTTTTTTACGAAGTGAATAAATCAAAAAGTGGAGCGCGAAATAGTTTTTGTTTAGTTTATGACTAGTTCTCTGAAGAAATTTATAAAATTTGCAAATATTGTTAAAATAAATTAAAATAAAACAAATATTAGTGTTATAATTACAGAAGGTAGAAAATTGTCTGTAAAATCAATAGATAATGAAAATTAGTTTATTTTAAATATTTTTTTCATATTAAAATAAACTTAAAGTATAAAACAAACTGTAATTATTTTTATTTGAAAGTTCTTAGAAAAATATTTCGTTACTCTTACTACGTGCTTGAAATTTTTAACAAAATGTGGTCTATGTAATTTTTAATTCTTCGCATAAAAGTGTTCGCTAACAATAAAATTTTCCTACATAATTTTGCGTGTCATTCTAATATTTCAAACATCTTACTTATTATATTCAAATGAATATAAAATAATATTGTAGTAGTATTCTAATAGTTTAGATATTTACATGTATAAACCTGAATAAAAATAATAAATCTAAAGTCTAAATTTACGTTAATGTAACATTTTCCCAAAAATTTTTACTTAAAAAAACCTTAAAAAATTTAATTGTTGTAATTTTCAAATTTCAATATTTGAAATATATTTTTTTTAATATAAATTAGAATTATAATTTTGTTATTAATAAAATTTAATCATCATTAACAAAAACTTAATTTTTGGTTCATTAAAAACAACAAACAAAATTATTAATTTTATTAAAAAAAAATAATATCAAAATCGAAATTATAAGAACATTTTGTATTCTATGTGATTGACCATTTGATTGATTTAATTTGAAGAGTATTTAATTGAGTATTTTATTTTATGATATTTTATTTTCATATTTAGCTTCATATTTTAATTCATAACATTTCTTTTTTAGTATGTGATTAGTTTTTTAATTTCATTTAATTAATTCTAATTTTCTAATTTAATATCGATTTTTTTAATACATAATTTAAAGAGTAATAATGTAATTAATATTTTTTTTTGTGTTTTTATGTACATAATTTTCCGAATTTTTAATTAACTATGAACAAAATTGATTTTACGATATGAATTTTTACGCAAAAATAAAAATGGAAAATATTGTTTACTACTGTATATAATTGTTAAAATATTCGACTATTTTCAACAACTATACAAAAATTTTACCCTAACGTTAGAAAACTGTTTGTTACTGTTTGTAACAATAACATTTATTTTCAATGATAACAAACAGTTAATTAATGTTATTTGCGCAATTACAAAACAAGTAAGTAACGTTATGTCTATTAATTTTACGCAATTTTATATTTTAATGTGTTGCCAATAAGTATGCAATATCGTAACTTAACAATATTTTAGATTTTCTTTATTCAGTTTTATTTCTATTTCAATTTTTATTATTTTTTATATTTTTAATACTTTCATTTAAAATTTATTATTTTGAATTGATTCTAATGGTTTATGTTTTTGCAAATTTGTTGTTGCTATCAATTATGGCTGAAAAAAGAACAACACTGAGCACACGTTTAAATACCCATATGTTTGTATTATTTCCAATTCTAATTTTGTTTTTTTCTATATTGATTTTATCCTTTATTGAAAGGAATTAATTGTTTGGATTTGGTTTTCTGTAACGTAATTGTACCTATTTCCGCTAGGTAAGGAGAAGTTATGTTTACATCGGTTCGAAAACAAAGACAAGTTCAAGCTTTTTTTATTTTTTTTTTTTTAAATTACAATAATTAGTAAATTTTTTAACACAACTAAATTATTTTATTTCGATTATAATTGAATTTATTCTAAATAAATAATAAAATATTAAGACTAACAAGAAAAATTGAATTGCACGTATTTGCGCTCGTGAATTTCAATGTGAGCTAATTGCGCCCGAAATTTACGCCTTCCGTCTTTTCTAATCTATTTGCGATTTACTTGCATACCTATTTACGATTTTATTAAATAAATCCCTTTAAAATAATTAATATGAGCAAATTTAATAATTCATTTTTTAAATAATTTAATATTTTAATAAACAAATTAAAAGTAATAAAAATTGAATATTACATGCTATAATTTGTAATAAATAAATAATATTTGAGTATAGAGAATAGAGTTATTTATTACAATTTATAAAACAGATAAATTTATTATAAGAGGCATTTCAATATTCACAATTCAGTATTCGAAACAAAAAAAAATCAATAATTTAAAAAATAAGATAAGTAATAAAATTAAATATTATAACAAGGCACATTAACAGTATTTTCTTCATTTGAACTACGTTCAATGTCGTTTTAGTTTTTAAATTTCGTTTAACTTTCTTCGACATTAAATTTTATCATGGCCAAAATAAAACCATTTTAAATGGTGTTGGAAAGTTTATTTTAACGTCTTTCCTCGAGTTTTTTGATTACAATTTTTTTCAAGTTTTTTATGCAATTCTGTTGATATATCAATGGGTTGATTTGGAATTGATCTGGAATTGATTAGTTTCTTTACTCGTTAATTCAGCTTGGCCATTATCTTGGATATTCAGATGGACAATATTTTTATTTTCTATCCAAAGATTGTGATCGATACTATATTATTTAAAGATATGTCCATGTTTCTTAAATTATGTACAAGCCTAGTTTGATGCTATGTTATATCAAAATTACTTAAAATATCTGCATAATCCGTTGATTCAAAAAAAAATTTCAAATATAAAAAAATTCGTTAGTTCGTTTCAGATATACCTTAATAAAATTTTGACGGCAAGATAAATTCAGAGATTGTTTCTATTTATAAAAACAAGTAATTAGTATAAACATTAAAATATAGATTTTTTTTAAATATAAGACGAGAAATAAAATTAATTTACTGAAAATAGTTTACAAATATTTGGTTCGCAATTAGGACGCATTTTACATATTACCGACCCGCTTTTTCATACAAATTTTTGTCAAAACTCAGAATTTAGTTGTAACAAAAAATACACACATACGAACTTAAATATTAGGTCCAGTTTAGTTTGTTAAATTTCAATTTGAAATTTTCCAATTGCATCCCTATAAAATCAAAAATATTTGAATAATTTAATTAATTATTTCGATATATCATTTTCCTAATTCCGCCATGTCGATCGTAAATACATACAACATAAATTTACGTGTACCCAATTTCCGTTCAAAACAAATTAACAAATTTTAATATTTTGAAAAAGTGGTTTGGGCGGGATAGGGTCCATGGACGGTGATAGGTACATTTACGATAATGGTTATTTTTCTGAAACTGTACAAATCCTTTCGTTGTCTTTACATTTGATATGTTAATAAACGGTTGAATGCAGATTTTGTGTATTCAAATTTTATTTCATTAATTAAAATGTACAATATTAATATTACATAAATGATTACTAATACTACTATATCAAATAATTACTTAATTTTTTGTCTCTATGCCATTAGAATCTATACAACTCCATTAGAATTTCTCTATGTAATAATCAATACAACTCGTTTTATTTAACATTTTAAAAATTTGAGAATGAAAGAATATTAAAGATATATTTTATAGAATATATATGTAGGCTCTAGGTGAAACATTATTAAAATTAAATAAATATTAGAACTCTAGGTATGTTTCAGTCTTCTGATGATAGGGTAATAACCGAAATCGATTAAGATATTTAATAAAATTTGTGAAACATATCTAGAGTTTAAATTCTTATTTAATACTAAATTTAACTGTCAAGAACTTAACTGTTTTTAGTTATTTTATTTAAGAAAATTAACTGTCAATTAAACTAGTAGTTTCAAGCTACTGTAAATTTACTATTAATAATTGATCCTCATCTTTAACAATTATTTTAAACCATATTTTAAATCCCTTATTTTATATGATTTAATGTTCCATATCAACTATTTGTCCAGATTCGTTGATTATTTTTTTTATTTTAATAATCTTCAATAAAAAAGTTTCCGGATAAGTTATTAAGTCTATTAAGATTCTTTTGATTGTTTTTGTTTGAAACATAGCTTTTTTATATAGGAATTTTATTAATATTGTAAGTATATTCAAAACTAAATTGCCTAAATTACGATAGATCGAAAGAACAAAAGTATATATATATATATATATAGAGAGAGATAGTATATATACTTATATATTTTCACATAAAACTTGTTTAACAACATTGAAGAATTTTAATTTTAGGAATCAACACTTTTAACAAATGACAACTTTTCATTGTTCTATTAATATTTTATTTTCTATTGTTATTTTTTCTTATAGAAAGAAAAACAAGTTTTTAAAATAGGGTTGGATTTGAAACTGAATATTAGAATTTAATATATATGCACATTGATTTGTCATAAGGATTTAAATTGAAATATAAATGTGATTGTGAAATTAAGTATTAGCACAATGAAAAATATTGTAGTCTTTTTTAATGTATTTGTATAAAAAAAAACTGGGTTGTGATTCATTTGATGACAGTTATAATATAAAAACAAATACAAAACTTTTACTTCAATTTTTATACCACGTTTGACACAATTTATGACGTTTGACACAATTTGAATACTAGACAAATATATCGTCATACAAATATTATTTTTTAATACATCACGATTTTCATTGAGATCGCTTCTGGTCTGAGTTATTCGAAACAGTTTTTTCTAGGATAGGGTATAACAATTAGCTTAAATCACAATCTGGTTCTTTGCAAAATTTTGTAAATAATTTAAAATGGCTTAATCCTTCACTTTCGTTTTTGAAGAATTGTGAAGATTTGACTTCACTTTCGTTTTTGAAGAATTGTGAAGATTTTATATTATTGACATTTGCAATTGTTTTATTATTGTAATTGTGTTTTGTTTTATATTTTCAATATGTTTATTTAATTTTAGTTTTTTGTTTTTTAATACAATTTATAGTATTTTAAAATTATTTTAGTGATTGATTGTTAGAAATTCATTAGTGTAATTAAATGCAATTTTGATTTACATATTTATTATATTATAATTTTATATTACAAAATTTAGGTTCAAAGTCAGTAAGATTGTTTTATATCTGTAAGATACATATTTCAGTCCAGTCCAATATTCCATTATTTGTTAAAATCAATCGAGAAAAAGGTAATAAGATAGGAAACAGTTATTGGTTCACAGTCGGGCTAGTGCTGTCGCCTTGACAGATTATAGATACTTCTTACAAATAATAAATACTCAAATAAAATAAACTGAAGAATTGTGACATTATTGATGTGACATCACAGTATATTGCATTCCCTTTCCCTGTTTACATTATAAACATATTAACAGAGATTAACAAATTTATTCAAAATGTCCCTATACTGATCAAAGGGTCATTTTTCTTTTAGCAATCCTCAATTAGCCCAAGTTTTGTGTTCGTGCATAAAGCTCTCGTTTTAAATCTAATGTTTAGTTTTAGTTAATGCTGAACTTAAAAAAAAAAAAAACGTAAAATATGTATTTTGCATATTAAACATATTAAATATGTACATTGTAAAATTTTGTATACACCAACAAAATTTGAACTGTTTTTTAATGCAAATGTGTATTTAATAGCAAAAATCAAAACTCTTATTTAACATATTAAAAACTGTTAAAGGACATATTTACAATAAACGTTCATATAAACGAATATTTATTTACAATAAAACTTATATTAAAAACTAAATAAATAAAAAAAAAAAAAGCAAAAAAAAAAGAAAACCAGAAAAACAAAAATAATTATTTAAAAATTTTGAAAACAAATGTTGACTATTTAAAAATTCTATTGTTGCTAAAATTAGCAATGATATAAAGCTGTTGCTAAAGTTCAATTTAATATATTTTTTTGAAGATTCAAGAAAATTACAAATAACTAACATTTCAAATTTCTAGATATGATTATAGGAATGCTTAAGGTTTTATTTAAGGCTAATTTACTGTATATTTAAAAATAAAGTTTAACTGGCAATTCTATAATTGCTGTAAAATCTAATTTTTAATTTAATAATGCTAGATAAGTTTTTGTAAGCTCATATCATGATCATAGTTTTTTAACACGTTCACGACAACTTTCGAATGAACATGTTACAGTTAAATTTTGAACTAATAGACAATAATTAACAAAAACAATAATTTTGAACAATTCTAACGAAATGCACTTAATGTGAAATATGACAATATATCTCAGTTCTAAGGGCACTGCCTGGGGACACTGGTACAACATAATATGTACTACTCGTCTTTATATGTGGTACAGCATGTGTACCAACAGAGTTTTATGAAAGTAAAAAAAAAAATTAACTCATTTATTACCTATTAAAAGTAATTCATTTATTACCTATTTCAATATAAATAAACGAAAACTTCGTATTAAAATAACAGAAACATAAAACAACACCAATTTATGAATGATATAATGCAAAACAAAACTTGCATAGCGGTACATTCTTGGCATTCTTGGCATATTATTCATATGGCAATTAACATTATCAATTTCAGAATCTTCCGATTCAAAAAATTTTTCACGGTTTGTTATTTAAATTCGGCAAATAAAATTCATCGCTTCCGTAAGAAAAATCATAAGCACTTGATTGACTATTGTCACTCGAATAGTCTTCTTTTAGGAAGTTTTATATCTCCTATGGGTTAATTTTTTTTATATTTGTTTTTCTCACGCTGAAAGTAAAACTATTACTATATAAAATGCTGTTGATATACATGTAGTATATGTGTACCAATGAAAAAGACTGATGGTACAAATATGTACCTCTATCAAAATTTTGCCAAAATCAACTTTTTATGCAACCATTTTCATACTTACTGCAACACATTAACCTAAAAATATTATAAAATATTCTAATTTGCTAAAAAATATTGAAATAAATTTGTATTCCTAAGTTTTTACACAAAAATTCAAATTACAACTTGTTTTATTGCAACTCTTACTACAAATAAGCTAAACTAATCGCGTATACCAAGCAAATTCTGTATAGTCCTTTTTTTTAAAATTATTTGTGTTTTACTTGGAAACGTATGAACATTTTATTGCAAGACGAATTGGTGCATACTCTAATAAATTTCAGTATAGTTTCATATTTCTAGTCTTTTTATTACCGCTGGTATGTCGTCGCGAAAGGGTTAAACTATTAATATCTCAGTATATATTCTTTGAATTTTGAATTTTAGCTTCAAGTTGCTATTTGAAAGCCAATTAATTTTTCTCATTTATTTATGAAGCATTTAAATGATTACTATTTTTCATTATTATCGTTATGATTACAAGGTATAAAATTAAATTAATAATAGATCCTAATTTATTGATTGAAGTTGAATTCATCAATTCTATGTTCTTGATTCTACTCAAAAAGAACAAAGTTAGCATTAATTGTCTTTTCAGAAGTAAGTGTAATTGTCACTTCCACTCGTCTACCTATCTAAACCACAATTTTAAAGTAGGAAGGTAGCATTTCATCTTATATTTGTTTTGTGTAGTACATAAATTGCTTTTCACTGAAAACATTAGTTAACTAGATTTAGTAACGATTATATTATGGGAATTTGTTTTTTGATTAATTAAATAATTAACAACATTAATAAATATAATTGAAAATATTAATTCAATATAATTCTAAATTAAATATGGGTACATTGACAACTCAATTTATGACAATATGATTCTTATTGATCATGACATAAGCTTAGAATGCTTTTGAATGTAATTAAATAGTTTGCATATTTTCATCAACTGATAAAAGTTTTATAGATGTAACTGGCTATGTATCTTGTATATGCGTTTGAATAATTAATAATTAAATTAAAACTATTTTTCTTTTTTTTTTAATAATTTTATTTATTCATTTTTGTATATGGAATTTACAACTCCAAAAAAAAACTTAACAAACAAATTTTCTTAGTAATAATCTAAAAGTAATCATGTTTACCTTACGAGTCTCTACTACTCCTTACAACTCTCTAACTTAAATTTAGTATTAAGTTTTAAGAACAATATCTTTTTGTCAAAATATATGTATGTACATATTTTTTTGTTCTATCATATTGTCAGAAACTTATCTTTTCGAATATTATGATACCAACTATTGTAAATCTAAAATTCTAAAATGGTTAAACTTGACAAATCTGATTAAAAAAATTTCAAACTTCTATTTACTAAGTATTGTTCTTTGTATGAGGCAAAAAAAAAATATATATATATATAGTTCTTATGTACATTACATAGTACTAAAACAGTAAATTCGACAGAAATACTACTTTAAAGTAGGTCAGTTAGGGTAATAGAGAAATGAACCCATAATTTTTATTTTTCAGGAATGAACCATAACGTATTTACTTTAGTCATTTACTTTTTCTCACAAGATGGAGTAGTGGCAAGACAAGTAGTTTACTCTGTAAAAAAACGTAAATAATGAAAAAAACTAAAATTAAGTCATGGCATAGAAATAAAAAAATTATACCTGAAATAAGAAAAATAAATGTTAAATGAGAGCTAATCTGTTAAAGATTTTAGCAATTTTTCAAAAACATTTATTTTAATTTTTCATGAATATATTATGAGTAAAAAAATGGCATAGTATCAAATAAATCTACTCACCTATAGAAAATTACTTTGATAGGAAATTCATTTTTTTTTCGTTTGTTGTAAGAAAACAAAAGTTTCAATAGATTTTATTTTACTAAATATTAGTGTTTTACCTTATGTAATACCGATATTTCGCCAATGTTGCATTCTTTAGTGTGCGATTTCAAGTCTTTCGCAAAAGTATGATTTTTTCTGGTGTCATTAATTTCTTTGATGACTTTTATGTCACCTTTTATGTCACCTCACATATTATTTTCCTCGTTAGCGAGTTCAGTAGCACAACACATCGCTATAATTGAGGAACTATGAAGTCTTAGTTGTTCTCTATTAAAATGTTTTAATTTAGATTCTTACCTGTAAAATCGCAATCGGGTAAAATAAGATAAAAAAATACTTGAATGATATGATATAATTACTGAAAACTGATTAAGGCCCTCTTCTAGTGTCTTATCGAACTTTATTCTAGCCTTTCTTTATTAAGAACTAATAAATTCTAAAATTAAATAACTGTTAAACAGAAATGTGAGAAATGTACTCTATGAAAGCTTTATAGATTTTCAAGAGGCCACAGGAAGTAAGCATTACAGCGGCTAAGAAAACTTGAACATTTGGCTGCATTTTTTGCAACATCAATTATATTATTATTCCAGATCAATTTTCATTTTAAGTGCATACCTAATATACTTAAGCTTTCAAACCGCGCTGATTATAAGAACCGAAAATGGAGAAATGGAAATTTTTCTGCAGATTGTACAGCTCTGAGTTTTAAAAGTGTTAAACTCGAATAAGTTTTTTTTAGCTATTGCGATCAAATCAAACTGGCTATGATGTCTCTTTTGGTTGATACAGCGATAGATGTAGCTTCATATTTTTTCGTAGAAAATCGTAGAAAGCTACTAGAGTGCTGTCGCCTGCAAAGCTGTGGATTAGATTGGAAGTGGTTTGAAGCAAATCATTTATAAATTCATATGAGGAATAGCGTAGGTGAGAAAACAGACCCTTGGGAAACACCAACGTTTATTTGAAATTGATCGGAGTTAAATCCATCATCTAAGACTTGAATCGGACGATTCGAAAAGAAACTTTCAATCCATTTGAGTGTAAAGAAACCCAGACCTATAGGTTGACATTTTGCTAATAATACACTATTCCATACTCGATAAAAAGCTTAAGAAATATCCAGAGACACAATATTTGCTTCACCCGAATTGTGAAAACAGATATTTAGATTCTCGTTAAGGTATGTCATTAAATCATCGGTGGTTCGGTGGAATCTAAATCCATATTGCCTATCGAGGACAATACCTTGATTGTCTAGATATTTTGTCAGCTTTTTCCTTATTGAGAAATAAGCTACATGCCTGTGGTTTGGGGAATCGCTTTTGTCGCCTTTTTTGGGAAATTTTTTTTTTTTTAAATTATAAACGTAAATAAATTTCACATCAATATAAACTAAAATTATTCTTTATATATTATTTAGAATATATTATACTATAGACTCTAGGTGAAACATTTTTAATAATATAAAGATTAAAAAATCTAGGTATGTTATGTATCACTAATTTTAATTAATATCTTACTCGATTTAATTTATTATACCATCATCAGTTTTCTGATTTACCATTACAATCATCAGTCTTCTTTATTATAAAATGATTCTGTAATTCAAAATAAGTTTAGAATGATTATTTTTACTTTGAATATTCCGATATAAAAATTTAAATCAGCTTAAAATCCTGTTCAAATTTAGCAGAAATATTCTATATAATTGCCTTAAGGGTGAATTAACTTGGAAATTACGTTCTAATATTCTTTGTATTACAATTGACTTTATAGATATTTAATGAATTCTTAAATTATACATATAGATATATTTATACATATAAAAATTACCCCTGGAGCGTTTTTTTAATTTATAATAATATTTATAACATCAATATATATCAATTAACGTTTTATAGAAGAAAAAAATTCAAATTACTTACATCATTTAATTAATTAATTAATTAATTACACCAATACATAAAAATATAAAATCAAATTTGTATATTTACATAATATATATATTAGATTTTAATTGTATGTACTCGTATATGTTAGTTTAAAAAAAAATCAACACAATAGTCTATTGTTATCTATATGTTCAGGTAATAATTTTTATCTTCTCTTCTTTATTTTGTCGAATTCCATTTTTTCATACTTATATGAAGTCAAACTTGGTCTTTCATAATATTTGATGTGAGGTTTTCCCCAATTTGCAAATTTTTAATAGAAACGATTCTTTAACTATAGTTTAATTTTTTATTTTGTTTAGATCAGCATATGTATTTAAGATATCTGTAAGAAAATTATTTTAAAATGAATTATAGATTTGATCCTTCGTTTCTAATAGACAAGAAACGTAGCAATACAAAATCAGGGTCTCATGTGACATTCAAGGTATTGTTCGTTGGAGTCAAAATAGACGAAGAAACTGTAAATGTCGTATAAATCGACTGGCGGGAGGGTAGTAATGAATGGTCAAATCAATATCAAATGTCTACCGAAAAAATTGTATGAATGCTGGACGTTGTCATTACAAAATTTGTTCTATGGTATATTGAAAAAAAACCGGCAATAAATGCCTCTTTTAAGTAGAACAAACTTATAATGCCTAAAAAAGGAAATAAAGTATAATAAGCATTATGCTGGACGTCTAATTTCAACTGTGGATATCTATAAAGTTCAACTAAATTACTCTTAGAAAAAAGATAAATTTTTGCTCTTTAGGAAACGTAATAATAATGAATAATAATATATATATGTATATTTGAGAAGCAGAAATAAAATATTTTTTTTTTTGTAAATTTCATCATATACTCAGGTTACACAAAAATATCCTTAAAATTATCCTTTTCAGTAGTGTTTAGTGTTGTCCTTTAAATAACATAATACTTTTTTTTTATAAAACTACAATACAGTATAATTGGCCTCAATAGAGTAGTCGTATGATACATACTTCATTATAGAATATCTCACCCGATTGAGTGAAGTTCAAAGAAGGTGGATAGAAGGAAGGTGAAGTTGATAGAAGGAATTTTTTTTTATGTATACATCACAATCACTGTGTGTTTAAGCAATTACTTTATTATGTTTCCAGAACTAGCCACATAAATCGAGATCTACACATTAATCAGTAAAATTGCTTCAACACCAATGCGCTACAGCTCTTGGAGATCACTAACTTGACCAGAACGCTGAAGAGAGTAAATCCCATTGGTGTCATAAAAAGTAAACGAATTAATATTATAAAATATAATATAGAAACATAATATTACTTAATATTTAATTAAAATAGTAAATATTTTAAACTTTATTATTATGTAATCGCTAAATCTTAAGGAAACGATCGGTTATTATTTTAAGCCATTTATTTTTTGTTAAAAAAATAGTGTTAAATTAATGATTGATGGTCCACAAGACCATCAGTTTTAATAAAATAATATAGAAAAAAAAACTTTATTTATATATTTGTTTCTTTAGTGAGTTGTGTTATAGATCCGCATCCTAAGCGGAATAGATTCTAACTCCTTAGACAATTCAGAAGGAAATTTGTAAATAATATTGATTTTAGATTTTCTATTTAATTTAATTTATATAAGAAAAATTATTCAATCAATTTTACAGGATTAATATCATTCTATAAAAATAAAATTTAAACTTAACTTCTATTTGTATATATCCTTAATTTTGTAATCTTTGGATATTATCCCAAATTTCATTAGCATTCAAATAAAATTATTTATTTGAAATCTTCGAACATGAGGAGCCAAATGTTAAATTACAAATTTTAATTTAGTTAGTAAGTTGCCAAATTCAAGAATTGAAAAATAGGTTGACTTTTAAAATGCAGTATAAAAAGTGTTATAGTTCTACTACCGTTTAAAGTTTTTAAAACCACTTCATTGTAAAATATATAAAATTTTGATACATTTTGGAATACCATTTTGACAATATAAATACACAGTATCATTTTAACGTTTAAATCATATTTTTGTGTTTCTGTCTATGCTGAAGTCCATTCTATTTGCGTATGCTGAAGTCCAAAAACTAAAATATTTTTTTATCTAGTAAAATTGATATTTAGATAGGTAGGTAGGTAGGTAAGGTACATTTAAATCTTTTTATTTGTTTTGTGTTTGTTCACTGTTCAGGATAAAGAATTAATTCAACATTAAAATATGTACGTCAAGAAAACAAATTTTTATTGAAAAAAGTATTTTTAAAAATAAATTAATAATTAAAAATATTGTTTACGCTGAACAATGCACCATTTCTAAAAAAAAAAATATTTTAAATTTTTATAAAAAAAAAACTATATAAACAAAAATTATCTTTACATTTTGAAAATAAAAATTATTTTGCACATAACAACGCTTCTAATGAATTTTTGTATCGAAGGAAATTTTGTTCATTTTTATTATCTACGCAACAAAAAAAAATTGATATTTTGCAGGGTTCGAAAACAATTCGGAATTCATAATGCCACGTGTGAAATTTTTGTTCATCGAAACATTTCAACCCTATAAATTTTTTCGCTAAATTTATTATTAACGTTTCCACCATGTATTTTGGAAAAGTGTACAAAGTCAAGAGCTTTTGATATATACATTTTGAAAGATGCTACATTGTAAATTTTACGGTTTCACTGCATTTTGGAAGACACGGTACGGTATACAGAAAAAATGTATTAGTTAGTAAAGCATTATTTTTAAAAATTATTGTAAGCTATTCGAAGTTGTACAAAGTTGAATAAATAGGCAAACTAAGTAGACAAACTAGGAACAAATTTATAAAGAATATAAAAAATTCGTGTTTTTAAATTCAATCAAAATTTTTAATTTAAAGTTAATAATTAATTTATATACATAGTTAGGTGCCTATTACACATCAATGTTTTCATCAATATTCTTGCCCATATATTGACAATATATGGACAATAATACTGATGAGCGGTTACACATCAATAATGCATTAGACAACTTTTTATCCATATTTTGAAATTTTGCAATGACATATTGTGGAAGTATTCTTAATATATTGATATATATGAATGAAACATATGAATATTGAAAATATAATTTCTATAATTTGAAAGAATGTTTTTGACTTCAATTTAAATTGAATTTTTAAAGTAAACTTTGTGTATAAAAAACAACAAATTATTTTTTTTGCACATTTTAATAATAATATATCAGTTGCTGTATTACAATAATTGCTAGGATTATTAAAATTTGTCAAAAAAAATATAAAAATTGCTCTTTTTATAAGTTAACATTATATAACATTATCTGAAAATTCCAAAAAAATAAGTATAACATTATTTGGTCATTCCCAAAAAACCATTTTTTTACTTCAGCTGATTTATTGATGAGATTATTGATGGCTCAGCTGATTGTATTATTGATGAGAATATAACCGCCATCAAAATATATGGACAATATATTGGTCATTCATTGATTTGTAATAGGCATCCTAAAATTAATTTACATTTAAAGGAAAATTAAATTTATTATAAGTAGTTCTAAGATGTAAGTAATAAATAAAATTGTTTCGCCATATTAAACTGTTCAGATCATTACACCTGTAAGTTGTAAGTTAGTCTATTTCTATTGTTATAAAATTAATTTATTTTCAGTTTTATTTATATATTTTGCTAAATTCAATACAACACAAATATTATACATTGAAAGCTTTTGTTGTTTTAAATTACCGTATTTCCAAAAATACTGGGCTCTGTATAAATTACAAACGTCTGTAGTTGAATGATGAAAATTTAAAATATAATTTTAATTTCCTTAAGCAGGCAAATTTAATATTATTTAAATATTATCAAACATTTTTTTAACTTCGTGTTTAGAGAAGTTGGCCATAGAATATTAAAAGTTGATTTATGGTACTCCACTCTCTGATAAAATTAAATTAAAAATGAAATTTGAAGCTCGTAAAGTCGAAAGAAATAATAGAAAAGTCACTTTTATGACAAAAAATAATACAAAATAGAAAAACTTCTATTATTATTATTTTTTCTTTGATGTCTTTGAGTTGCCAAAGGATTTTTGTTATATTTTGCGAAACAGATCTGGATTTAATTTTTAAAATGTACATGATATTACATAAACTTTAAAGTTATTCTTTAAAAATTCTCGTATGCGCAAATATTAAATTTGAAAATTAAAAAAAAAAAAAAATACAAGTAATCAATTAAAATAACAATAATATGATGTAAAATTGTCTAAACAGTAATGTCTAAACTCTCAATTTAAATACGAGTATAAGAAAACTTTGTCATTATAAATTAGGTAAGTAAAAACAAATTTTAGAAATAAACAAACTGAAAAAGTAGTTAAAAAAATAAAAAAATAAATTTTATTTGTCCTATGAACGAACGCTGCTAAAACAATCTTAAATCTGCTACAAAGACAACAAAATGATATTCTAAAATTAATGTTGGCACTAATTTCTTAATTTTAAGTTAGTTTATTCTAGATTTTAGAATAAAAATAAATTGTATAAAAAGGGTTTCATTTTCCGTTAAAGAAATATATTATAAATAACGAAATTCATGTTCGTTCTAAGTAAATGCTAATAATTACACTTATTATAATTTAGTATATCATTTTAATATTGTAAATTGTAAAGTATATAAGACAAACCGTATATTAATGTATCATCATTGTCCTGCAATGTCAGCATTGGGATTGCCATAGTAAATAAATAATAGAAGGAAATTAAGGCATAGTAAATAAATATTAATAATAATGGTATACTTGTGTAATTAGGAAATTCTATATAAATTACATACGTCATCATTTTCTATTTGTTTTTAGTGAGAAACAATTTTGTGAGAGCCTACAGCCTTTTGGTAGTAGTTAATATTTTTTTATTTTTTTTTTAATATTTAAATTAACTAAATAAATAAATAATAAATAAATAAAACAATACAACAGTTGTGAATATTTATAAACTTGTAAATTAAGATATACAATAAAAATAGAATAAAAATTAATTTAAATAAGAAAGCTACTTCTTTTTTGTTAAATTTAACAACATTGTAATTTTAATGAATTTATTTATTTTTTAAATATAATTGTTATTTACATTGACATAAATATAACAACTTGGCAAAAAATAATAACAATTTCTAGAAATATTAATTAATTAATGTATATCCTCTTTTTTGGGAATCGAATTAAATATAAACACACACTATAATTAATATGCACATAACTTATTTTATTATAGTAGTTAAGCTTTCATTGTAAAATATTCAATTTTTATAAAATATTTCATTAGTTATTGACTAGCGTCTTAATACAGCTACATTTTTTTTTACCTTGAATTAATTTAATTGCAACTTATTGAAAAATTTTATTTTTGTTTTATTTTAAAGATAACTCTTTTAAACGTGGAAAATTTCAGGATTATTTGAAAAATGTAAAAAAAAACTACAGTTATTTATATTTTAAAGTGTAAAATAAAAAATTTAGTAGATAGCTTGAGAAATTAAAATTTTCTAACAAAAAAAAAAATACATAAGCATAAGTAATGATTGGTATCATTATGTTGTTGAGAGATTTTCCACACAATAATATAATGACGTTTCCTGGCGAAAAATAACAACAACAAAAAAACTGAACCGTTACAAATTCTACTTTCATTTCACCAAACACACTTTCGGATTTCATATTTATATTTTTAGTGAACGCAACGACTTAGAATTGTATTCTAAAGATGGGTTTTAGCTTCTAAAGCTCTTCAATATGATAATATTTTATTGGCTCTAAAGCGGGAGATAACATGACCTTACATTATTTTATATGAGAACTCAATGCATTCGACAACAATAGTATAAATATCATTTACTGGGGATATTTTTCACACTATATTTTTAAAATATCCATTTTTTTTATACGGGCAACACTTTTTTAACAATTTTTTGAAATTTTGTATGTAAAAATAAAATAATTTTTTTAACAGATTTGACAGATTTTGACGGCTTAGCAATATGTTTTTATGTATAAAATAAATTTTCGAAATAGAAATTTAGGAAATTCTTCGTATCGATCTATTTTTCTAAAATTCAATAAACTATGTATTCCCATTTTTACAGTCAACAAAATATTATCACACTTAAAATATTTAGAAGCTAAAATCCACCTTAATTCGTTGAGTTTGAACTTTTTTTATTTTTATTTTCTGCATTTTGACGTATATGTATATATATTTTAATTTTCAAATTTCTACAGCAATTCATATAAAACAGTGTGAAAAATACTTTATACTGTGTAGGTCATGGTTTATAATGACCCGTAGTAATATTCTGAGAGACTGCCTATTGATTAGATTATATAAAGTGAATTTAGGAGATAATTTTCTTGATGAGGGATTTTTTTGATGTACTTCAATTTTTTATTACTTGACTGGACCATGTTTGTTCTTTTATCCTTTTTTGCTGCCCGAAATTTAATACGACTACCTGCTCAATTCATATTATTGCACTTTAAAACAAAATATTGCACTCTTCCTATAAAAATGTTTTGTTCTTCCTTTTCTATTCAATAGATAACAGTCGAAATAATTAAATCTGAATTTGAATGAATTTTCACTTGATTTTTTTTCCAGTTGTATTCTCAATTTTTTAAAGTTAAAACAGAAAAACAAAAAATTGGCAAAAAAGGAATTTCCATATTTTTTTCAAATTTGTTTTCATTTTTTTGATGCCTTATAGTTGTGAAATTTAGAAATTTTGAAACTTCCAAAAAATAAAATAAATTTAAGTATATTGAAGTTATCTTAAATATATTTTTTAAAAATATTTTATTTAATATTTTTGTTTTGTAATATATTTTTAATAAACAATTCAAGTTCATCATTTTCATTTTCTATTATGTTCGATTTTAAGACCATGACCTTACCAATTTTTATTTGACCAATAAACTAGTACTTTATAATAAAAAAAATTAAATATTTTGTATTTAATTTGTAGTTTTATGGCATCATTGCAACCTTGGATCAATTTTAGTTCCTTATTGTTTATTTTTCTAGAATATTCTGGTTAGTCTACTTTAATTATGAAAATTTTAAGTGTTAATTAAATTTATTTTCAATAGACTCTTTGAAAAACAAAACAATTATCTTTTTTCACATTGATGTCATATATTAAGGATTGTACGAGGTTTTATGATAATGATAATATATTTTATATAGTGTTATGAATAACAATAATTCAGGTTATCAGAACTTAGTATTTATGTCCTTGCATATTTATTTTGAAATAATGTGTTTGAAACTATAAATTTATTGTACTTACAATAATAATGACTGTCGTTGGGGCATTGGATATTGAAAAGGTCTATTAACTTTTACAACAGAAAATCCTGAACTTCCTGAAGTGTAAACTATTTGAAAATGCAAATTTTGTAAACTGTTACATTATGTGACACAGTTGTATCACTATTGATATTTCAATACTCATCAATATTAGAAATAAAAATATTAAAATTAAAATTACTATATTTATACTAGGGGTCCCTGTTGAGTAATTATAATTCAAGCTAAGTATTAGCTTTTGTGTAAAAATAAATTTTTTGATACAGGTTTATTTTTTTATCAGAAAATCGATTGTTGAATACGCCAAAAGATGACTGGGACTTTCAATTTAAAATGCATACTGTCATAAATTAATTAGTATTTTAATGAAATGTGATCAATATGTTCTATAACTACAGAAACAATTTGATAATTTTAATTTAAATCTGTGTAATTTACCGTGTTAGTTTGTTTTATTTGTATTTTATTAATACTTTCAATTATAAATTATTCAAAAACCAATGTACAAATCAAGACATGGTACTCTATGAGTAGGAAACTTTGGAAAGTTAAAATTTCGGAAAAGAAAGCAAAATTTATTTTAGGGGAAGCAAGTAAGTAGTAGAATAAATTTAATCCAACGATCCAGGAAAAGTTTTAAGAAATTTAATTCCAATGAATTTTAGTAAAATTAAACGATTACTTTTCATTCTTACAACTTCTTTCAAATAAGAAATGTAGATAATAATAATATTTTTGATATATAAAAGCAGACAATATGTATTTATCCATTACCTGGATTTTATTTTTTATAATAGTTTTTTATTTCTATTTATTTTTTTAAGTAACTGTCTCAAATTATTGTTTTCTATATTTTAATCATTTGTAGATTCTAGTAATCATATAGTTTTGATTAAAAATATGTATAATGCATATATATACATCCCTTGAATTTCCTAAATAAAGCTTACTAACCTCCAAATGTTTATGAAAACATGGTGGTTTCTACTTTATCGTGAGAAATCTATGTCAGTACGTAAATTATTGTTCTTTTAATTTAAATTTTGTGTTAACTTGAATTATAAAGCACTCAACAGGGTCTGTTGTATATACAACTTATTTATATATTAAAAGAGTTCATTAAGGTGAAGAGAGATCAAATGAGAAGGTGTTTACTGCACAAGTCCTTAAATGCTTGTCTATTATAATTATAGATGTTCAATAACTTGGGAAGTAGAAAATAATATCTAGTATGGGCTAAATTAATTTAAAAAATGTAAAGTTAGAAGAATTTAATTCTACTAAAAAATATTATTTATTAACTATAAATTTCTCTCATGAATGTATAACTTTTACGTAAACTCTGAATTCGGAATTATTTTCATCCTTATATTAACTCATTGCTCTGTAATCTAATCGGTAAGAGTACTAAAAAAAGGTAATACAACAATACGGCAAATATGGGTTTGAATTATTCGGTAGGTAAAAGTTTTCTGTTTTATTCAATTTGACTGTGCAACACTAAGTAAAATAGCCACAATAGATAAATCAATTACTTAAATTTAGATTGGATTTTGAATTTGGGAGGGGTTCAGTCGTTATATCACCGAAGCCGCAAATGGGCTTATTGTGATAACTCGTGTTTGTTATTAAGTCATTGAGTCCTTAAGGATACCTGATTTTGTGATTACACTCGGGATATTCTTCAATGGTATACTGGATAGCTCCCATTATTCGTGGAGCACTGTTCCCAGATAGCGAAGTCCGCTACGGGTGAGCCCTTCGCATTAACAGAGCAGATGCTCAATAGATTCTTCCACTATTTCACATATTCTGCATAAGTTAGTTGTTTTCGGTTAGACTCATTTTATAAAGGTGTTTCTTTATTAGGCAGTGGCTTGTTATTATCCCTGCCAAGATACGTACCTGTTTCCTGTTGAAACATACTAGCTTTGATATGATGGTATATGAATTAATAACTAGTATTGCTGTTTTGCTGGCCGAGAGAGGATTTTACGTTTAATCAATTACTTTTAAAAAAAAACTTTAATGATATCAAGAATATAGAGTATACCTTGCATTCTTGTTCTTCAGAACAACAATGATCCGACTAATATACCGAAGCCCAATGTTCTCAAAGGAATTAGCAAACGTAATAAAACTAATAACATCCTTACAATTTGATACCTTCAAACTAAAATAATGATTTTAATTTCTGCGTCAATAATAGCAAAACGTTATCACAAAAAGCTATCACATCACATTATTACGTGAATATGACCAATAATTTTACGATAACGCTTTAAAATCACTGTTATTCTCTACAGGTAATTGACTTCATAACAAAAAAAAAATTTGGTTTTTCTAAATTTTAACTTTAATTCTATCTTTAAATCTAAATTTAAACTTAACTTAACTGTAAATTCTATATTAAATTTTACTTTTCTTTTTCATTTAAGTTTACTTTCTTTTGTTAACTTACACTTTTGATTATGTTTTCCTGTTTTTGGTAAATCTAATATTTTCTTGTTGTCATAAATTTAACTTCTTGTATAAGAGTTATGTTATTGTGTTGTTAACAAGGCAGTCCAAAAAAAAACCCAAATAGGTTCAGTGGCCTTAATATATTTTAATGTTGTATTCGATTCGTTGATTGTAATGAGAATGTTTTGAAATTACAATTTCGATGGAGTCGTATTGTTTTATAATTAATTCCTGTTATTTCCAAAAATATGCTTTACAAGTAAAAATTATATCATTCCTCCAACGACAAATATTTTGATTCTAACTTTTACATACTAGCATTAGGAAAAAGATTTCTAAATATACGGATTTAATTCATAAAACCAAACCTTTGGGATATTCCAAAGAAATATTTTTCAAAATATTTGAAATAAAAGCTAAGTTCATACACTTTGAATCCGACATTATTGAAATATTCAAAATTATAGAATTTTTTCAAAAATTGTTTTATTGTATTATTTTATATTGTTATTATTATTTTTTATTGAATATAATTTAAATTATACACAATAGTAATTTACAATCACTATAGCTGCCAGGGCTATCGCAATCTTTTTATATTGTTATTTCTATATTTATTATGGCATTCTAATATACGGTTATATCAGTGCATCACTTTCTAAATAAACGCTAACTAACTTTAAGCTAAAGATGTATATTTATAATTATAACATCTCTCGCGCAAAAACTCTGATAAAATTACAATTTCAATTAAAAAACACTACAAAATTATAATCTTAAGTTTAAAAATTTTATTATTATTAAAAATCAACATTAGTCCTTCATATTTGATTGAATCCAATTCATAAATTTTGATATATCTGTGTATATTATATAATCTTTTAAATCACATACTTTTGTTTGATGAAATATTGCTTGTGATACTATGCCGCTTAAATACCAAATACCTTGATTTTTAAGCATTAAACCACTTCCAGAATCACCTTTACATGGTCCATTTCCATTACGTAAACCAGCACAAAATGTTGTATTCGATGTTAGTTCAGAGAATACAAAATTTGATCGTAAACAAATTGAATCTGAAACAATTTGTGCTTCAACAATTGTTGGTATATCAGAATTATCTTCAGTATCTGGATTTGATAGACCCCAACCAGCAACAAAACCATTTTGATTTATATTCAAATTTGTATTATGAAAATAATTCCATAAACAAACTGGACGAATTTTTGTTGTATAATCAATTACTGATTCTAATAATATAATTGCAATATCAGCATAACTTGCTGCTCCCACACCCACACTTTTATACTCTGAATGTAATATAATTTTTGTAATATCTGATAATATAGATCCTTCTTGATTCAATTGTTTTATATTATGTACACCGATACCAATTAAGTAATTTTTTTCATTTTTATCTTCATCAAAACAATGTGCAGCACTTAACACTGTTGTATGGGATATTAAACTGCCACCACAATAATAATTATTTTTTATTTTATTAAATAGAGCAACTAACCATGGCCATGCACCTGGTTCAAACTTTTGACCACCTACAATTAATGGTACTGACATAATTGATGTTGTACCACAAACTGTTAACGTATCGCGAAACAGATTATTTCCTGATTGTTCTTGTGGTTTTGTTTTCGATTGTGGAATTGTTTGTTGAATTAATCCCGACATTTGTTTTGGAGTTGATTGTGGAATTGGTTTTGGAATTGATTGTGGAAATTTTTGTGGAATTGATTGTGGAATTAATTGTTCATTTGATTTTAAAATTGATTGTTGAATTGATTGGGGAATTAATTGAGAATTAAATTTAAATTGAGGATTTGATTGTGTATTCGAATCTGGAAATACATGATAAGTAACTTCGGGTATCGATTGAAAATTTGATTGGACAGTAGTTTGTGGAATTGATTGTCGAAACGTTTGAGATGTCAATTGTGAGTTTGGATTAATAGAATTTCTAAAATTATTTTGTGTTTTAACTTCTCCCAAATTATCAAATGCTGTTGCGAAACTATTTGGTTTAAAATTATTACCATTAAGATTAAATGTTTCTATTAACTTCAAATAGTTAGTTGTTGCAAAAAATCCTTTCGGGAAAACTTAAAAAAAAATATATGTTTTTTTTACTTGTTTTATTAAAAAAATGAATTTTTCACTTACCTCCATTTTGACAAATTACTAAATCATTTGATTTGATTTCAATAACTTCTGGAATTTTATTTATTGACTGGAATTTAACCCTATAGTGTATCGGTTGTCCATTTTTTATCAAATTAAAAATATTATTTTGATCTTGTACAGTTTCAAGACTGTGTTTCTGAAATTATTATTATATAAGTAATTAGATTATAATTATTATTAAGTAATTTTAAATTATTAAAAATTATTTTATTTTATTCCAATATGAAAAAAATTGGAATTAACAATATGCCTTGATGAGAGCTTGTCATATGCTTGCATTTCATTTGCCTGAATTCCATTTGACTGGATATGCTGGATACTGAATACAATAAATATTACCCACATATCTATATATATATATATATATATATGTATATACATATGGAATGAATATATATGCGATATTCTGAGTTAGAAGAGATTTTAGAATTGGATTCAAAATCAAAGTTCTACGCCTTTTACAGAATATTTACATATATCAAATGAAATGCAGGCAAATGAAAGACTAGGCAAGTGAAATGCAGTCAAATGAAATTCATTTAAATGAAATACAAGCATGTGATAGTAACCCTGCCTTGACTTTGAGGAATGAATCACTTTTTCACCACATTATTATCGTTAGGGCATCGCATCACAAATAATTCCATCTCATATGGGATTTAATTCTAAAAATACCATCAAAATATAACGGTATTCTAAAAGATACCGTTATAAGGATATTGTTTTTTTCGCTTCGTAAAATAATAAAAATAAATTTTTCGTTACGTATCAAAAATTTTATCTCAGAATAAACCCCACAATCTTAAGTAATAGAACTAAGTTTTTTATAATTATTAAAAATATAAAAGAATGTCAGGAAACAAAAAAGTTTATTCCTTCACTGTGTTAAAAAAAGTTAACATAACTATCAATGAAAATAATATGGAAGTTGAAAAAAAAAAACAAATAGTTTATAATTTGTTACAAACGTTTAAAAGCAGTTTTGTCGTCGAAATATTTTTATTTTCAATGAAACTCTTTAGATTCACTACAATATCTTATTAAATAGTAGGCAGATGTCATAATCATCATCATTAGTCTTGCCTCAAGGTCATACATAGAGTAGATATTATAGATATGATATTCTAATCAGAATCAATAAAATTAAAACTTATGCTATTGAAAAAACCTTTGGTATTGAAAATAGTTATAAATTTTAACTGTGAACGGATAAAAAATATTCGTTAAATAAATAAATAAAATACTCATGAGTTGTCTCAAATGTATTTTAGTACTGGTGTATCTAATATGCGAAAAGGTGTGTCTATCACATGGTATCTTATAGTTACAAAAATACATTTGAAAATATACCTATTTAGGCTTAATTTATGAAAAATATTACTAATTTAATTTTTGATTACAACTGGCTACCTACATTTTTTAAACTTTCACAAATTAATTTAGTTTAGATGCAAGTTGATTTTTAATTATAGCTCAATTTTAAAATAAATAATTTTTATTTTATTTTTGCTAGACGTGTGGGCTAGTGGTGATTTACTGCAGAATACGTGACCGTCTTATTTTATTATCGTAAATGTGTAAATTATGTTTTTATTAAAATTTCATAATACTTCAGTATAAAATTTTATACATACATAAATTCATTGAAGATCAAATTTTTTATTAAAAGACAGACGAAAAACTGTCAAGTCTTTAACAAAGTTATTTATTTATTTCGAGCTTAGATCAAGCAAGTTACAATATATATTTAGTTATTACAATTTAAGAGTTAAATTAATAAAAGAAATATAAAGAATATAAGAAAAAAAATAAAAACTAAATTTAATAATTATACAATGATAAAGATAGAATTGGTTGGGTGCAGTATGCACACCATGTAGTTAAATTTTAAAAATTACAATATTTAATAATTGAGTTAAAAATTAATAAATAAAAAAAGAAAAATTAAAATAAATTGAGCTACAATAACATAATAATGCAATCTATAAATATACTTGTCGTAGGATATCATAGCATGCATATTCATTGACACAAATATAAATTATTTTTTAAAGATTACTTTGTTAGTAGTAAGTTAATATGGGAATTATGTGAGTTACGTAAATACATCATTCTATTTAATGGTTCATACTTCTCATAATTAATTCTATGAAACTGTAAGGTAAACATATTATTAGATTGTAATCGTAATTGTAAGTTGAGCTGAACCAATAATTGGGTAGAAGAAATGTTCCATTTGATTAATTCAGTTAAAAATACTATATCAGTAACAGTTCTACGTTTTTCAAGCGTATTGAGATGTAGTAAATTCAATCTGTGCTCATATGGAGGTAATCTTAATGAGTCTTCCCATGGGAGATGATTTTTTTGATGCGTAAAGCAAACCTGATGATTTTTTTTTTGACTAATTTAATTTTGTTTATATGATTTATTTTCCTTATTAAATTAGGTCTAAGCAGGTGTAAACAGATTTCAGTACATAAGGATTATCAATTTTTTTAGCCCAATGTTTGATAAAACCAAGCAAAGAGTTAGCTCTATTCAATATGTGAGTATAATGAAGATATGAAGATATGAAGGTATAATGATAGCTTACTATCAAAAAATGCACCCAAATCTTTTATTGATAAAACCTTTGGAATGGTTTTAGAGCGACTAGTAACTGTAATTAATGCACATTTATTTACGTATAAATGGAGATTGTTATTTGTACATCAACTATAAAAACGATTTAAATCAGTTTGTAGCCCAACAGCATCTTCCAAGGTAGTAATTTTTTTTATAAATTTTCATATCATCAGCGTAATTTTTAACGTGACTGTTATGAATTATGTATAGAAGTAAAATCATTGATGGAAATAATACATAATAGAGGATCAAGATGATTATCTTGAGGAACACCTGTCGGGGCTCCAAACTCTGAAGACGTTGTAAATCTAAAAAATACTCTATATCTACGATTTAAAAGGTAAGAAAATATCCATGTGAATGGAAGTCCATATTTTTTTAACTTAAAAACAATGATGTTATGAGGGAGAAGATCAAAAGCTTTACTAAAATCGGTGTATATTACATCCCTTTAAAAACCATATTATTAAAAAATGTAGATGTGGATTCAATAAGATTTGTAACTGTAGATTTTAGCTTTACAGAACCATGTTGAAAGGGTGATAGAAAATTATTGCATATTATTACAATTACTGTTAGGTACTATATAAAGCAAGTATTAAATACAATATTATAAAGCAAGAGGTAGGTCAAGATCAAAATGACTAAATGACGTGAAGAACAATAATTGAAAAATTAAAATTAACGCATGGAAAACAATTACTCCAGACATATTGGAATTGGAATAAATGAAAATTTGTAAGAATTCAAGTCTTACCAGGAGCCTTAGATACGTACTTCAAACTAACCCAATTATTATTGTTGTTTTTGATTTGATTTGCTTTAATTTTTCATTTAATTTAACCATAGCATTTAACATAGTAATATATAGTATATGCAAAATTACTTAATATGGAAAAATACATTTTTTTTTGTTTTGATTATTTATATAGTAATAATTTATAATAGGTATTTACGTAATTTGCTACGTGGAAATTAGAAATCAGAGACATGTTATATACATGCACAAAAAATGTAATCATAAAATATTGTCCCCTACAATTGAGTGTTTTCATACCTTTTAGGATGACCTGATACTGTCAATGATTTTATATTTTTTTATCTATATTTATTATCTTTATTTATATTTTATATTAATTTGCAACACTAGTTTTACTACCATCAATTATGTCTACAATTTAACATACAGGCATTCCTTTCTTCCACAATGCTACAATAATTTATTTTTCTTCTGATGTTAATATCGATTATTTTTTCACTAAACTGAAACTGTTGAATTTGAAACTGACACTGATTTTAACTTACATAATATTATATTGCATTTGAGAAAGAAATACTTTCATTTGAAAAGAAAATTTTGCAATTTAAAAAGGAAAGGCTTGTGATTATATGATATAAATAATTTGCCATAATTAAAATTTTACAATTGTGAAGGTAAAAGATGGAAATGTTAAAAAAAAAAGTATATATCTATAATGAGTATAAATAGGTATATGTATATACACAGTTATATAACTATGTAATTTTATAATACAAATCTATTGGACCAGACAGCGTTTCAGCTAGGTCTTAAAATTAATCTGTTCATTATTACATATTTTATAATTTTAATTTTTTTTATTATAATCTTAGTTTTAAGTAATAGTTGAATAAGCACAATAGAGAAAAAAAAAAAGATTTAAGTTGTACAAATTAAAATTTGTTTAGTCGATGAACGACAATTGTACTAAAATTTTTAAAAAAACTTTCAAGCTATACAAAACTATCCAAAAAACTAAGAACATATAAAGTATCGGTATTTTTTTGTTTTCAGAATATTGACACGATCCCATAAAAATCCTTGTTTTTCTAAAAACAGAAATTCAAACATGATAGTTGTTAAGTTTTTCACTTCTACCAGAGATGTTAAATATTTTTGGTATAAAATTTCGTAAATTTGCATTTTTTTATTTAATAATTCAAAATTTAACTATTTTTATAATACAAAAAATAGCAATATTCTAATAATCTGAGATAGAACAGAGACAATCTCAGAATATTTTCAGTAAATTCTACCATAACAAGATTTATAAATAGACCTGAGATAAACAGAAAAACAAGAAACATAGATAAATAATAATAATAACTTTTTATTTCATTTAAAAAATTTAGAAAAAAATTTATATCACTTCATTTTATACAATTTCACGGTTTATAATTAAATTGAAGGAAATTTGTGAAGAGGATTAAAACTAAAACAAAATAGAGGACAACAATAGTTGTAAAGCTATACATCATGATAATATTGAGTAATTCAATTTGATGCAAGAACAATCCCATTTTTAAAACCGCTGAGTTTACACTGAGAACTTTAATTTTAATTTTTCTTTGTTAATTTCGAACACTGTAAAAAATTATGCCGGATACTTAAAACATTCGCGTAACAAAAAATACAAATTTCTTTGTAATTAATAACACTATAAAATCTTGAATTACCTTAAAATATAAAAAAGCTTTAATTTACATATCAATAATGTTTTTTATAGAAATATAATTTGCCTCAGCCGATGTAATTAGTTTGAAATCAAATAAAGATGTGTAATTCCCCATGAATAAAAAAAAACTAAAGATTTTTCGATTATTTATTTACAAATTATTATATATGTAATATAAATATGTTGAATCATGATGATAATGACATATTTCCTAATACATAGCAAGTCCATCCAAAGTGTTACTCCCGTTGTAATAAATCTCCCGTAAAAATAAATCTTCAAATATAAAATTAAGATTTTTAATGTCCTAAATTCGCAGTTAAAGTAAGTAGCCGAGTAGTGAAGCATTAGAGTATAGTAATGTAACGACAAAGGAGTACGGGTTCAAACCTCGTGAGAAACCAAAAATTTTTTCAAATGTTGAAAATGACTGAAAATGTGATTTTTAAACCAACCACATCGGTTCTAATATAATATAATAATTTAAAACTAATAAAAATAAAATAATATATATAATATACAAAAATATATTCCAAATAATTGGTATAATTTAATAAAAGACCCACATTGCGAAAGGGAAAGGACGAATAAGTTGGCCTGCAGATTTATCTGTATACGATCAACTGTTCAAAAATAAATAAATAAATATTAAATTATTGATTTATAATTCGCAGTTAAAACAAAAATGTAAATCCATATTAATTTCACCATCAATTTGCTGGCCTAGTTTTAGATTTATAGAAATAGCTTTGTACAAAATAAAAAGTAAATACGAAGAAAGATGTATACATGCTTCCGAAATTTGATATTTACAATCAAATGAAATTATTAGTGAAAAGAAATTCGAATTTAATTAATTTAATTAAATTTATTAAATTTTTTTACAGAAATTTAACATAATTATATAATTAAAAATCTAAGTTCGAATAACAATAATTACATAAAAGTGTTAAATCGTAATAGATTTGGTTTGAAATATTTACAACTGTATAGACTAATAATAATATACTTCGTTAAAATATTTAAAATAAAGGACAAGAAAAGCTAGTTAGTTATATATTGAACTGCTAGGCCAACTAATAAATTTTTTAACAAATCTAATACTAAGCGTTGTGCAAATTTCGATAATTAAAAAGTTTTTATATAACAAAAAAAAAATTAATTTCTTACCTCAAAATTATTCTCAATTGTGAAATTTGTTGATAAAATATTAATTTTATTTATTTCAAAATTATTTATTTGTATTATTCCAACAATTTCACCATTATATTCTGAATATGAAAATATTGTTGGACATGGTGATATAGGAATTGATTGACATTTAAATAATTTTATATTTATAAAAATATTTATTAAAGTTAAAATTAAAACAAAACTATTTTTATTATTCATTTAATATAAAAAAATTTTTAATTTTAATTATTTTTAAAACAAACTTTTTTTTTTTTTGCAAATTACATTTACGTATTTTTATTAATTATTTTAATTTTTTTTATTTAAGTAATAAAGTTAACACATCACTGGTTATTATTCTACTAAAAAAGTTTTATTGATTTTCACACTTTTTTTTTACATTTTACCTGTATTATTCTAAGTAGTTAAATAATATACTGTAATATTATTATTATCGTATAATAAATGTAATAAAAATGATCGTGTAGTAATTTTTTTTTATCCAATTATAAAATATCTAACAAAACAAAAAATAATCGTTCTCATCAGGAGGTATCGGGTAATCGCTTGACTTGAGTAGAGGGTCGAATTTGAAAATTTATTTTACAAAAAACAAATAATTTTAATTAAGTTTTATTCTTGTGATGCTTTATTAAACGAATAACATATCGTTGGTGTATTACAAAAACATCTCAAGTCCAATTTTTGTCATATGGAGTTATTAATACAGAATAAAGTATTTTTTACTAAGATATAATTTACAAAAATAATATAATTTACTAGTGAAAGAAAAAAAAAAACATTAAAGATAATAATTTAATAAAAATCACTAAATAATTTAAATTTATTAATAATTGATTTAAATTAAATTAATTACAATAATAATTATTTAATAGTAATTTCACTCGCTTTATTATTATTATTAATTATTTATTATTAAAATAATTCATTTATTTCAAATAATAGCATTTACATAATGTAACACTTATAATTTATAAATTAAACAAATAATTTTTATATTATTTACCCCTGAGTCTCCGAATCAATCAAAATTTATTTTTTCTAGTCTGCAAAAAGACCTTTGATATCACAAATTTGTAATATCGAGCTATGTTGTTGTTTTATTATGGATAAAATTGTGTATAGTGGTAGTCAATATAGTAGTAGTCGGAGTTATGTCATGTGACAAGTAATCAAAAGAACCCAAGACTTATCCCACTTAGGGCATGGATGTTGTAAAAAAATTTCGAATATTCTTTGGAATTAATTTGGAATATAATTTGGTTACTAAAGTAAAATGGAACTATGCTATTTATGAAGGCGAAGTACTCTAAAATAGATGTATGTAGTTTTCCACATTTTAATTAGTGTATATGCATTATATCATGAAAACCTTAAAGAAAAACACTGTTGTATGTAAATTGTGTATGCCAAATTTCTGTATACAAACAGTTAGTGTGTTCATCCCATAAACTTGAAATTGAAAAAAGAAAGAAAAAATTGAAATAAACTTTATAATGTATTTATGAACTTGAAATGTTTTGGCAGTATACCAACGATGTTTCCATTGGAATACAAGTATAAGTCATGGCAGGGTCCTACAAGATTTGGCACAAAAATATACTTTTTTTTGCTACAATTTTATCCAGTTTTTATTTGACTTATATTTCAATTAATCCATTTTTTAAATCATTAACTTAAATTTAAATATCAATTCTTAAAATTGATTTCAAAGCCCATCTTAATGTTTTCGTTTTCTCATTTTGCTTTTATTCTAGTTCAACAAATTATCAAACACAATTTTGTTGTGGGCTATTAATAAACATTGTTATCTTTAGTATTTTTTTCGCACATTTGTCGAATCAACACCGAAGCTGTTTCCGCAAAGTTTTGTCGTTATTAGCGTAATTAAATTTTTCTGATTACCCAAATATGTTAAAATTTTAAGGAATTAACTCTTTACAATATTCATATAAGAAGCAGAACTCCCACGACCTTCTTGTAACTAGTTAGACATAATCCTTACATCATGATTTTCGACCACCTTAACCAAATATTTAACTACTTATAAACGAAGACAGAAGTTTTTGGAATTAATATTGATGTGTGCTGATAACTATATCAGACTATAATCTATAGTAGTTATCCGATATTCAGTAAAATTAGACTTAGGCGTCGATTATAGCGATCATTAAAATGAATACGTAAAATTTTTGTTAAGTAAATTTAAATTGTCATAAACTGCCACAAATTTCAAAATACAGCAATTATAAATATTTTTTTTGTTTTTGTTTTTCTGTTAAAACTTAAATTTCTCAAAACTTTGAATTTTGAGATATGACACTTTCATTCTATTGTTTTATTAATATTTTAATAAATAAAAATCAAATTTCCTTTTAATAATAAAAATTCATTTATTTAAATGTAAATATCGTCATTGGTTGCAAGAACTGATGAAGGAAGTAAGTTGCTTTCGAATAGTTGATATTTCCAAATAAATAAAAATCTATTAGTGAATTTAATTAAATTTATTAAAATTGGTTTCAAATTATTCAGAATTTTTCTGAAAATTTTCATCATCTTCTATGGATTGTCATTTCTATTGGGGAAATTCTTAAATGAAATTAGAAGTAACTTCTATATTTGTCATATAATGAATATTTACTTGTACAGTTATCGAAAATATGTTATTCAATTGCTGAACCATTACGTATATTTATTTTTCAATTGCATTGAAATCAACATCATCAAATCAATGTTAAAATACAATTCTTAATTGGTTTAGTTGAAAAGGGAATAGTATAGTGACAGCAATTCGTCGCTACCATGACTAGTAGGTCATGTGTGGGCCCATTCCGATCCGCTTCATCAAATCATAAGTGTACCATTCTTACGTATGTACTCGTATGTAGGCAGTATAAATTTTTCTAAAATTTTAGTAATGTGAGTTAATAAAATAGTAATTTAAAAATTTCTCATTATAGCTGCATACATATTAAGTTTTATTTAGCTCTCTACTACCCTATGAAACTTCGGATCTATAAAATGAAATTAAATTTTTGCCTTTTTTTTATATTAAAGTTATAATTATTATTACAATATATAAGGATTTCCCACGAATATAATATTATCAATTACTTAAATAGTATTGGTAAATGATATTTATTTGTATTTTAATTTTTATTTTCTATTTTTATTTAGCTTTTATTATATATGTACACATTTTTAATTAATTGTATATTCATATTTTTTTTAAATTATAATAACCTATGGCAGCGAATATTATTAAAGTATATATTCGTTAAAATATTTGAAGAAAAATAATATTTAATACACGTGTTGTGTGGATGTATGCTGGGTGGTGCAGTAGGGAACGCTTTTTTTCCTACCACGTCTCAGACTTTATTCCCGATTTCGACTCTGGTCAAGTATTCTTTGTTTACTCATTTTATGCAATAAAAATAACAGTATCAAAAATATAAAAACAAAAAGAAATTCAAATCCTACATAAAGAAGTTTTTAAAGGGTATATGCATATAGGATACTGATTGAAATTTAAGATAAATTATATAAAAAAAAATACTACAAAATAAATTGAAATCATTTGAAAAATATCATTGGGAAAATAAAAATCGTACTCTGATACTTAATGTAAATTATAATAAATACAGGGTGTTTAACTTTAAAAAGTTAACGGTGCACCAACTGATCATCATCATCATCATCTTATAGCGCTACAGCTCTGGGTGAGCTTTGGCCTTCACCATGCTCCTCTAAAAAGATCGATCTTGTGCCGCTTGTCTTCAATTTGGGGTTTGTAGGGTTTGAGCATCGTTTTTCACGTTGTCTGCCCATCTGCTTCTTGGTCTTCCTCTACCACGTCTGCTATCGGGTTTTCTATTCAGCACCATTGCTTGCTTTCGGCTTTCGTGTATTCGACTTACGTGGCCAGCCCATCTAAGTCTTTGGACCTTTGAAAACCGTACAATGTCAACTTTCTGTTTGCATAGTAGCATCTATTTCCGGCCTGAATTCTATTATGAATACAGCATTGCATTTTGAACCATTATTTTAAATCGAAAATGATTAGGTCCTTAAGTCGAATATTAATAAAAGTTTTTTATAGATAAAATATGGTTTAAAGTTGATTAATTAGAAAAAAATAACGGAATTAACATACACATTATTGTGTCAATTAATTGTCATTATTGTGTCGATCTTTTTATTATTACATATACTAGTATCCTTGATATCGTAAATGTCTCAACACAAAGTTAAATACAACGTCCACATGATCTGAAATGTTTACAAAAGTTCGCAAAAGCTTGAAACCGTGACTTCATGATCACAATTGTTGTTGACGATGTCTTTGCGACCGGTTTGAAAGGTATTTAGGATCACCAAAAGAATGAAAACACAATGTCTCAAAAAGCTTTCATTACACAGTGTTGCCAACTTATTTTACGAATAACATTGACAACTTAGTTCTTTTTTACATTATATCAGGTTGAAGTGATTTTTTAAGATATTTACGATGCCACCGTATATGTTGATATCAAATTTAGAAGTATGTACTGACTAATGGAATCGGATTCCCTTTTCATAGGGCTCACTTGTAGCAGATTTCGCCACTTTGGAAAAGTGTTCCCCAAACAATGGGAGTTGTCCAGCATGCCATTGAAGAATATCCTAAGTGTGATCACAAAATCAGATACCCTTAAGAACTCACAGACTAACTAACACACACAGATTATCTCAATAAGCCCATTTGCGATTGCGGTAGTATACTTGACAGATTCCCCTCCGAAATTCACAATCTAATATCATCTAATGACAACTGTAGGTCAGAGGAGAAAACTAAAACGAATAACTCCTTGTGATTTATAAGACATAAAAAAAAAAAAAATAACTGATTGTAAATTGATCCAAAGGCAGATCTTCGATGCTGATATACGTCAATAAATAAATAAATTACAATTTTGGTAGTAAAAAAATACAATATATCTTATTTTATCGAACAAAAACATTGATTAATGAAATTTAAAAAAAGTATTTATGTTATAATTGGGCATAAAGGGCTGAAAGCCTACATGACGGCCCTGGCGTATTAGGGATAAAAAATATGCTATAACTTCTATGATTTTCGAAATACAAAGATACGAAATTTATTCAATTTAATTCTAAGCTTTTACAGTATGTACACGGATTGACCATTGAAAGCACTACACCCTGTATAATTATTTACATATTTTATATAAATTTTGTTTAAAATTATTTCATTGAATTTGAGCTTTATTTATTCTAAATTGTTGTTAAAAAAATTCTTATATACAGTTTTTAATTTATAAACCTTAAATACAACCTTAAAATTTCTTTGAAAATTAATTTTAATATTTTAATGTATTCCTTGTTGTAAATGGCTTAAGTTGTCAAAAATACAAATTTTTAATTCATAATAAAAAATAAAATATATGTAAATACAATATATATATATATATGTATATACACTTAATATAAAAAAAAAAAAAAAAAATATTATTGATGGGCTTTTGTTCTCAAAAATTCCCAAGACGTCATATCGTGGATTATAACTATGTATATAAGAAAGAAATTGACTGGTTTCAATATTTAAGTATGAATGTAGAACATTCTGATCTTATAGATATCTCGGTATAGATAAAAGTATGGTAATATCCTTAAAACTTCACAAATAAAATTCCAAAACTAAACAAAATATGATTAAAAAGGTTTACTTTATAAGTTCTAATTTTATTCTTTTTTTGAAAAATTTATGAAACTTTATGTTTTTGTAATTTTTTTTTTTTGTTTTTTGTCAGTAAATTACCTTTACAGACAACTAAATGCCAAATTTCGTCGACTGAAACACTACTGTCAAATATCTAGGAGTCATCCTAAACCCCAAATAAACTTTTAAACTTCTGGTAAATTATGTATTCTAGTAAATTTCAACTACATAAATTGAAAAGTGTATAATGCTTTAAAGTATTCTATTTATTTATTTATTATTTTTGGTGGTATAATTAGTTGATATTAAATGTGGAAAACTCCTATATATGTACTAGGTCTATCAGTAGGTATATCAGTAACTAGTTCTTCCTTGAACAGATTAATTTCATTTTAATTTATTACCAAATTGTATACATATGTATACTACTGTCAACAATTTTTATAATTATTATTATTATTATTTATTTAATATGCCTTAATTTCATTATACAAATTTTTTAGTACAAAAAATTCAAATACATGAAGATGAGTTGATGAGTTAGCTTTATACTGTCAGATATTGCTTAGAGCAAGCAACCGTAAATATTACGTGGAATTTGTTCAGTTCAGTCGAATCTTCTTATTTAGTATAAGTATAGTTATCTGTTGTAAAACATTGCAGTTGAATCCTATTTTTGTGATGCAAATTGAATTTTTAACGTATCTACTTTCAATTATATTCCTCAGTACATGTAACCATAACTTTTATTTAAAAAAACCAGTTATTCAAATTTACAAAATTTCGAATAAATAATTTCTTCAATATCGTGCAAACACCTTGATTTAAATTTCGTATTCAATTGTCAATTAGAGAATAATATTCTAATTATTTCAAAAACTTCTATTTACATAAGTAAAGTATGATTAATAACATTAATAATAATAAGAACAATTAGATATAACAATGTTAAAATTCTAAAGCTTAGTAAAAAAATATTTAAATAACTCGAAACATTGTTTTAAATATTTTTAAAATAAATTTATATTTTAATTAATTTACTATTTATAATTTTATAACTTTTATTTTAATTAATCAATTTCTTTTTTTATTTCAGATTAAATTTTTATTTAAGGATTTCCCACGAATATAATATTATCAATTACTTAAATAGTATTGGTAAATAGTATTGGTAAATGATATTTATTTGTATTTTAATTTTTATTTTCTATTTTTATTTAGCTTTTATTATATATGTACACATTTTTAATTAATTGTATATTCATATTTTTTTTAAATTATAATAACCTATGGCAGCGAATATTATTAAAGTATATATTCGTTAAAATATTTGAAGAAAAATAATATTTAATACACGTGTTGTGTGGATGTATGCTGGGTGGTGCAGTAGGGAACGCTTTTTTTCCTACCACGTCTCAGACTTTATTCCCGATTTCGACTCTGGTCAAGTATTCTTTGTTTACTCATTTTATGCAATAAAAATAACAGTATCAAAAATATAAAAACAAAAAGAAATTCAAATCCTACATAAAGAAGTTTTTAAAGGGTATATGCATATAGGATACTGATTGAAATTTAAGATAAATTATATAAAAAAAAATACTACAAAATAAATTGAAATCATTTGAAAAATATCATTGGGAAAATAAAAATCGTACTCTGATACTTAATGTAAATTATAATAAATACAGGGTGTTTAACTTTAAAAAGTTAACGGTGCACCAACTGATCATCATCATCATCATCTTATAGCGCTACAGCTCTGGGTGAGCTTTGGCCTTCACCATGCTCCTCTAAAAAGATCGATCTTGTGCCGCTTGTCTTCAATTTGGGGTTTGTAGGGTTTGAGCATCGTTTTTCACGTTGTCTGCCCATCTGCTTCTTGGTCTTCCTCTACCACGTCTGCTATCGGGTTTTCTATTCAGCACCATTGCTTGCTTTCGGCTTTCGTGTATTCGACTTACGTGGCCAGCCCATCTAAGTCTTTGGACCTTTGAAAACCGTACAATGTCAACTTTCTGTTTGCATAGTAGCATCTATTTCCGGCCTGAATTCTATTATGAATACAGCATTGCATTTTGAACCATTATTTTAAATCGAAAATGATTAGGTCCTTAAGTCGAATATTAATAAAAGTTTTTTATAGATAAAATATGGTTTAAAGTTGATTAATTAGAAAAAAATAACGGAATTAACATACACATTATTGTGTCAATTAATTGTCATTATTGTGTCGATCTTTTTATTATTACATATACTAGTATCCTTGATATCGTAAATGTCTCAACACAAAGTTAAATACAACGTCCACATGATCTGAAATGTTTACAAAAGTTCGCAAAAGCTTGAAACCGTGACTTCATGATCACAATTGTTGTTGACGATGTCTTTGCGACCGGTTTGAAAGGTATTTAGGATCACCAAAAGAATGAAAACACAATGTCTCAAAAAGCTTTCATTACACAGTGTTGCCAACTTATTTTACGAATAACATTGACAACTTAGTTCTTTTTTACATTATATCAGGTTGAAGTGATTTTTTAAGATATTTACGATGCCACCGTATATGTTGATATCAAATTTAGAAGTATGTACTGACTAATGGAATCGGATTCCCTTTTCATAGGGCTCACTTGTAGCAGATTTCGCCACTTTGGAAAAGTGTTCCCCAAACAATGGGAGTTGTCCAGCATGCCATTGAAGAATATCCTAAGTGTGATCACAAAATCAGATACCCTTAAGAACTCACAGACTAACTAACACACACAGATTATCTCAATAAGCCCATTTGCGATTGCGGTAGTATACTTGACAGATTCCCCTCCGAAATTCACAATCTAATATCATCTAATGACAACTGTAGGTCAGAGGAGAAAACTAAAACGAATAACTCCTTGTGATTTATAAGACATAAAAAAAAAAAAAATAACTGATTGTAAATTGATCCAAAGGCAGATCTTCGATGCTGATATACGTCAATAAATAAATAAATTACAATTTTGGTAGTAAAAAAATACAATATATCTTATTTTATCGAACAAAAACATTGATTAATGAAATTTAAAAAAAGTATTTATGTTATAATTGGGCATAAAGGGCTGAAAGCCTACATGACGGCCCTGGCGTATTAGGGATAAAAAATATGCTATAACTTCTATGATTTTCGAAATACAAAGATACGAAATTTATTCAATTTAATTCTAAGCTTTTACAGTATGTACACGGATTGACCATTGAAAGCACTACACCCTGTATAATTATTTACATATTTTATATAAATTTTGTTTAAAATTATTTCATTGAATTTGAGCTTTATTTATTCTAAATTGTTGTTAAAAAAATTCTTATATACAGTTTTTAATTTATAAACCTTAAATACAACCTTAAAATTTCTTTGAAAATTAATTTTAATATTTTAATGTATTCCTTGTTGTAAATGGCTTAAGTTGTCAAAAATACAAATTTTTAATTCATAATAAAAAATAAAATATATGTAAATACAATATATATATATATATGTATATACACTTAATATAAAAAAAAAAAAAAAAAATATTATTGATGGGCTTTTGTTCTCAAAAATTCCCAAGACGTCATATCGTGGATTATAACTATGTATATAAGAAAGAAATTGACTGGTTTCAATATTTAAGTATGAATGTAGAACATTCTGATCTTATAGATATCTCGGTATAGATAAAAGTATGGTAATATCCTTAAAACTTCACAAATAAAATTCCAAAACTAAACAAAATATGATTAAAAAGGTTTACTTTATAAGTTCTAATTTTATTCTTTTTTTGAAAAATTTATGAAACTTTATGTTTTTGTAATTTTTTTTTTTTGTTTTTTGTCAGTAAATTACCTTTACAGACAACTAAATGCCAAATTTCGTCGACTGAAACACTACTGTCAAATATCTAGGAGTCATCCTAAACCCCAAATAAACTTTTAAACTTCTGGTAAATTATGTATTCTAGTAAATTTCAACTACATAAATTGAAAAGTGTATAATGCTTTAAAGTATTCTATTTATTTATTTATTATTTTTGGTGGTATAATTAGTTGATATTAAATGTGGAAAACTCCTATATATGTACTAGGTCTATCAGTAGGTATATCAGTAACTAGTTCTTCCTTGAACAGATTAATTTCATTTTAATTTATTACCAAATTGTATACATATGTATACTACTGTCAACAATTTTTATAATTATTATTATTATTATTTATTTAATATGCCTTAATTTCATTATACAAATTTTTTAGTACAAAAAATTCAAATACATGAAGATGAGTTGATGAGTTAGCTTTATACTGTCAGATATTGCTTAGAGCAAGCAACCGTAAATATTACGTGGAATTTGTTCAGTTCAGTCGAATCTTCTTATTTAGTATAAGTATAGTTATCTGTTGTAAAACATTGCAGTTGAATCCTATTTTTGTGATGCAAATTGAATTTTTAACGTATCTACTTTCAATTATATTCCTCAGTACATGTAACCATAACTTTTATTTAAAAAAACCAGTTATTCAAATTTACAAAATTTCGAATAAATAATTTCTTCAATATCGTGCAAACACCTTGATTTAAATTTCGTATTCAATTGTCAATTAGAGAATAATATTCTAATTATTTCAAAAACTTCTATTTACATAAGTAAAGTATGATTAATAACATTAATAATAATAAGAACAATTAGATATAACAATGTTAAAATTCTAAAGCTTAGTAAAAAAATATTTAAATAACTCGAAACATTGTTTTAAATATTTTTAAAATAAATTTATATTTTAATTAATTTACTATTTATAATTTTATAACTTTTATTTTAATTAATCAATTTCTTTTTTTATTTCAGATTAAATTTATCAATTAGAAAAAAGTGCGACAAATTTTTTTGTAAAAGATGAGTGTTGTATAAAATCAAAGAAAAAAAAAATAATAAAATCATAACAAAATTCTACTATATATATTTTTTATATTGGAACGAAAAACAAAAATCATAAAAATTTTAAATAAGAAATATTTTTTTGAAAATTTTTTAATTTCTCATCGAATATGCCTTCTCTACGTCAAAAAGTTACAACATATTTTCGACAACTAAGTTTTATAGCCGATCCACGTGAAGGTGGTGGTGGTGGTGGTAGCAATAGTAGTAATCATGGTAGCAGATCTGGTTTATTAAGTTCAAGAAAATCAAATGATGACGATGGAAATTTTATTATTAAATATTTGGAAAAGTAGGTTTAATTATTATTATATATATATATATATATATATAATACACAAAAGTTAATTAAATGAAAGTCTGAAGTCCAATGAAAAAGGCACGACATTGTATATCGACAAAATATGTTATAATACACTAATACCTCGATATACGGCATCTCTAAGCGGCTGTTTCGCAGTTGCGGCCTTTTTGAATTGTTCCTTTGTTTCTTTATACGGCTTTAAATGTCAGCCGTAAAGCGAGGTAAAATTGAAAAATTGTTACAAATTGATAATTAAAGTGTGATAAATTTTAAAGTGTTTTTCTAGAATTTCCCATGTTTCTTCCAACATTTTTGCTGCTTTCCTATAGATCTTCTACCTTCCCTCTAAATCACATTTTGGTATTCTGTGGAAAGGCATGTGACCAAGGCATTAAATTTAAAAAAAAAAGGTGCAGTCACGTTAAAAAGGTTTAAAAATTTACAGTAACATTTATGTATTGACAGATTTCAAAACTTCCAGTTTTTGTATGAAGTTTATAGAAATTAGGAAATAATTTGCCTTGTTCTCTTACCTGAATAATTTTTATTTCAATATATCTAGGTGCTCTTAATAATCCCTAAAAACTACTATACGTACTCTTGACAATAACACATAAAGTTGTGCATGGCTAAATACTACCTCAGGTAAATAAGCTCCAACTTTTTCAAATGTTTGACCTTGTGCCTTATTTATGTTCATAAAAACGTTTAATTTAACGGGGAATTGTCAATGTATGAGAATAAATGGCAATTCTCTGGTAGTTGGGGATAAATCTATTCCTGGAATAAATATAGTTTCCCTTGTAGCTGTACTGATTAGGACTTCTGCGATTATTAAGTTTGATTTTAATTTTTGTACTGCTAACCGAGTTCCGTTGCGGAAACCACGTTTGGTATTTAGGTTTCTAAGTAGTATTATTATACTATCTAATGTACTTTCAAATTAAGTTTATGTGGAATCATTCCACTTGGACAGCAGCCATTTAAAAATTCCACGGATTAATTGTTTTCATCGTTTTCACCACAATCGTCAATAAAATCTGTGTTTAAATAAGTTATTATTTTTTCCTCTAAAATGTTTAATACTTGTTCGTTAATTGTAGCGATATCAGAATTTTTAGAGCAAAGTATGTACTTTTTGGAATAGGCAGCAAAACTATCTACGTTCAGATTATTTCCAAAAATTTCTTGTATAATTACGCACGTGTGCTTCTTTTTTTTCATTTTTACAGATGCACATACTCATATCCATGAATTGAATATCTATTTCTTAAATCAAACAAACCAAAAAAAAATTTGATTCAAAACCAAATTCATTTCTTGAAAAGAATTTTGAAATAAAAATAAACAAAAACAAAAAAAAAACATGAAATTTCACGAGAGTGAGAAAATTTTAATGTATACTATTTTTCAAAAATGTATGTGATGGGAATGAAAAATTCTTTGTGTTGCTATAATATAATTTCTGTTTTTGTTATAATATTGATAAAATGCCACTAATAAGTTTTGACAGTTCATGTCGTGTCGAGAAAAATATTTTGTTTAAGACCGAGAAAGACCTCGTAAAGATCTTTACTAGGTCTTTAGTGTAATGTGAAGTAGGTGAATAAGGCAGCAAAAGCAGGACATTGCTTTTTACTATAATTGGTAATTCTCATTTTTATGTTTCTGTGACTGTTTTTGAATCTTATTATTGGGATAACCGAAAAATAGACTTTATTTGATTTCAATTTCGTTTCCACCTTTTACAAGATTTGTACCAAGATATATGAAGTTTATGAAACATTTTCAATATTAATAGTTAAGTTTTATCTGGTTTGTTTTATTTTGTATATTGATTTCATTGTAATATTTAATAACTATTTTTTGGCTGTTAAGCTAGTGTCTAACTAATTTAGTGAAAATTCCTAATAATTAGTGAATTCGTCATTATATAGAATTTGTTTAACGGTTATTTTCTATTGTTAATCTTCTTTTCATAAAACTCTCGATATTCTTAAGTTATTTCCTCATATGCTAGAGCTTATTTTCTTTTATTTTTTATAAGATTTTGTTTACCAAACACACAGTAAAATTTTAATACAGTACTTATGTTCCTTGGGTCTACTTTATCATATCGAGGTATATTCGTTTTTTCTTCAATTATTATTTTTCTTCAGAAAATATATTTTTCCAAAACACATTTTAAATCTAATTCTAAATATAAATCTCGTTATTTTTCGCCAAGTTTTAGCCTGTTTTTTAAGAAGTCATAAAACGTTTTTTTAATTCTGCTATGGGCAAAACAACTGAAGACCCTTATTTGATTGCTAAATCTTGAATTTGGTTTGCTGCTCTTTGTTTCACAAGTCATATTTCGCTTTCGGAGATCGAGTTTTATGCAGAAGATTCTTATTTTAATCATATTTTGATTTAATTTCTATTTGTTAACGAACATCTGATAAATGCTATACCCTTGCTAATATAAACGGTTTTCGAAATCTACTGCTATTTCTCTACTTATAGTAATTATACTACTGAGTACCGAGGTAGTTGCGACTACATGTTGATGCAATTTATTTTTTTATTGTCATTATTTCTTATTATATTATCTCCTCTTTATTATTTAGTGTTTCTATTTTTTTGCATATCTTTATTTGTGTGTGTGCAAGTTATATAGCCTGCATCATAGATCCTTCAGAGGATTTGTTGGTGTGCATGTTATTCCTCTTCGATTTTTTTGTTGTTTCCTTAAGAAAGAAAGCAAACATGCTTAACTCTTTCTAGTTGCTTGTAACGATTCACTTAGACTTCCATTATGTAAAGCTATGAATTCTGAATTGAAATTTCGATATCTAACAAAAATTTAATTATTTTTTTTTATGTAAATTTATCAGTGAAAATTAATTTTAAAATTTTTATTATAGTCGTACAGAAAGAACTTACATTGATCCAGGACCAGATATTATATCTGGTCATGAACCACATGAAATGCCTGATCTAACAATAGCACCTTATCCAACTGGTTCATCGACAATAAATGCAGCATGCACTGGACCCGATGAAGGTTTAACTGGTATTAAACGTTCAAAACTACATTTAAGTGCTGGTTCTGACATAGATTTTATTGATACAATACAAGAACAGGATATTGAAATACGTAAAAGTATTAGTAATCATAATAAATTTAAATTTAATTATTCAAATTCACAAAAGAATCGCAATGTCAATAACACCTCTACAAGTAATGTTAGTGGTGGTAATAATGTTAATATCACGTCAGATCAGAATGCAAATAAAACACCACGTTCAAGAAAAAATTCTCGTTCAAGTATTAATTCTTCTGCACCCTTAACATCAAATAATACAACCCCGAATGCAATAATAACAACAACTACAACAACAACAATCATTGATGATAAAATATTATTAAAAGATAAAGATGAAGAAGAAAATAAAAATTCTGGATTAGAAAAAAATACCACCGAACAAAAATTAAATAAAGATGATAGTAATATTAAACAACCAACAACTATTTATGTTAGTATGATTAGTACTAGTAATAGAAATTCACCAAAAACTCCACAAAAATCATCCCAACAACAACAACAGCAGCAACAACAGTTAAAATCGAATATTAATAGTATTTTAACAAATAACAGTATTTTAAAGACTGATGGTGTTAATAATACAATAGCAATATTAGATCAAGAAAATTTAAATACATCAACATCAACAAATATAACAAGTACAGTTATAAATAATTCAGTAAATGATATACTGACAACAAAAATAAATAATACTATTAAGGAAAAAGAAAATGAAGTACCAAATACAAATATATTAGATATTAAACGTAATAATTTGGTTGAAGAAAAAGAAAATTGGAATAATCATGTTTTAGGTGGACGTACCACAGAAACAGATGTAATAGCTGGTGTTTCTAATTGGAAAATGGAAACAGAACATGCATATGGTATATCAGTTTCATTATATGAACATAGTTTATTGACCAAGGAACCAATGGGTTCACCAATAGCTGATTGTTATGGTATGGTGGTAAGAGGAAATGCATGTGCAATGGCTATGGCAGATGGTGTAAATTGGGGTAATTTTAATTATTATAAAATCTTATTAAATTTTATTTTATTATTATAATATCAAATTTGTAGGTGATGGTGCTAGATTAGCAGCTAGATCAGCTGTTCATGGTAGTTTAGATTATTTGGATACTGCAATATTTGCATTCTCACAAGAATGCTCAGCAACATCAACAAAAGATGTTTTTATTAGTTTATTTCGATCTTTATGGGAAGGACATGATTGTATTTTAGAAGTTGGTGGTGCATTAAGCACTTTGACTGTGGCTATTATTTTACCACTAAGTGGTGATCAGTACAATGGAAAATATGTTGTTTGTGCCTGTAATGTTGGTGATTCATTGGGTTATATATATTCGAAAAAATATGGCGTAAGAGAATTTACCCAAGGTATATAGAAATTAAAATTAAAATCATAACATTTAATAATTTATTATATATAAATAATTTTTGTTTTATATAGGATCTCATGACATCACTTCAATGCGTGATATGCGTGATGCCTTAGGAGCTCTTGGTCCAGTTGATGGTAACAAACCAGAATTAAGTAATTTAACATTATCAATGACAATTCTTGAAGCTGGTGATATTGTTTTCTTAACATCAGATGGTATAAGCGATAATTTTGATCCAGTTGTTGGTAAATTTGCAGAAGCATGGTCAACTGAAACAAAAGTTCGTTCATATGAATTACAACAACGTCCAAAATTAGCACCAAAAAGACAAAATCGTAGTGCTGCAGCAGTTTGTTCTACTGGAACACCAAATAAAAGTACGGAAAAACTTTCATCAGGAGTTACACAACAACAACAATCACAAATTCCAATAAAACCAATACAAAATCCAAATGCTCCAATACGTCCCCAAAGAACAAAACAAAAATCTTCCAGTCCATCGTCAACATCAACATCTACAGTTCATAATGTAATTGATAAATCCGCAAGTCTATCAAGTGTACCAAGTCGTCCAAAATATATGCGATCTCATACAGTTATTGAACCACGTATTGTTAAAAGTAATCAAAATTCAAGAATACCACGTTCTGCAGCCGGTCTGCCATTAGTAACTGGACCTCAAAGACATGAATTAACTTTATTACGTCTTGAAGATTTATTAAGTTATGGTATTAATGGACAATTATGTCCATGCCCGTCCGCTAGAAGATTATGTCATCTATTAGTTGATTTTGTTCGTATGATAACATCAGCTAGACGTAAAACATTAGAACAAAGAGAATTATTTTATAAATTGGTAACTGGTCCAGATGGTGTTAAACGTGAAGTTGAAATGACACGTATACAACATAGATCAAGTAGAAAACGTGTTGTTGATAGTAGCGCATTTTGTTCATTACCTGGTAAATTAGATCATGCTTCTGTTGTTGCTTATACAGTTGGATCTGGTTTGCATGCAAAGGAATTTAAAGAAACAAATTTTTAGAAGAAAAACAAAAAAATGATTTTAAAGAAAACAAAAACCTTTTTAAATAAAAAGAATACAAAAAAAAATAAATTTAAAACAGGAAAAATATTGCATTTTTAAAGAAAAAGGTTAACAATATATTAATTATTACATTGAAAAACTATTAAAATTTTCTGCCATTTTCTATGCTTTTTTTTGTATTATTTGTTTTAAATGTGTTTTTATTATTTTTAAAATTAAAACAAAGAAATTGTCTTATTTTTTTTTTTTTGTTTTCTTGTTTTTGATTTTCATGCAGAGCATGAACTTTATGTAAAAATTAGTTTTTTTTTATTTTATTTTAAAATATTTATCGTTAAGTTTTGAATTTTTTTTTTATATAAATAAAAATACATACATAAATTCCTAAATGTATATTATGTATATCTTATCTACATAAAAATTTATTGAAAAAATTAGAATTAAAAATACTTTTTATTTTTAAGTTAATTAGCTTTGAAATAAACACAAATAACATGAATATTTTTTTTTTTTTACTACATTTGAATGCTAATTTTATTTTTAAACGTACATAATGTACATACATACTTCTTCTCCGTCCAAAATACATTTTCATATTATAAATTTACAATTCCCTTTTTGAAAAGCTTTTAAAGGACGACCTGAATAATTGAATATAAAAAGAAGAAATAAAATTAATCAACATGGAACTGAATTTTTAAGTTTACTATAAATTACAAAATTAAAAACTTGTTTTTTTTTTGCAGTAATGAATTTAACTGACATGTAACTGATAATAATTGATCTTATAATTAAAATTTGAAATTTAATTCTTAACTTAATTTACAAAAAGTTAGATTTTAATAGAATTTGTAACCATCAGTCACGAAATGTAATTTCGTTATTTAATACACCAATAATGTAAGTCCATGTATTATTATGAAAAGATGTAAAGCTATTATGTATTTGCAATTTTTATTTTTCATTCAAATGACCAATCAATTTGACGATTATGTGCTTTGAAAGTGCTATTTTTGTAAAATAAAAAAAAACTAAGTAGAAATGAGTATAGTAGTTTATAATTCATATATCAAAATACAACAAAAATTTTACAACAATTTTTATTTTAAATTTAACCACAGATTAGAATAAATATATATATTATGTACATTTTACTAGTCTGTGATTTAATTTGACCGTTTTATAAATTTGCCATTATGCACATATATGGTAAGAGTAATTTTCACTTATCGTGAATTCCAATATTTTTTAAATTTATATTTTAAACTTTGAATGGTCTGAGTCAATTATATAGTGCTGCTGTATTAATAGGAAGGAACGTATAAATTATTTTAAAATATAAATACTCTGAAATTTAAAAAATTGCTAGAAAATTTATTTTGAATAAAATTGCTTATAAAAATTTGTATATCCATACAAATATATAAAAATTTGTATATCCATACAAATACAATTTTTAGTAAACCAAACCTAAAATGAATTAAAAACAAAATAAGAAAAGAATTTAAACTTAACAACGAAAAAAAGAAAAACAAATTAAAAAAATAATTTTTTTGCCACCCCAAAAAAAAAGAAATTATAACATAAAGTCCTAATCTTTATATACCATACATATTTACATAAATAATATATTTTATTATTAAATTAATATTATATGTATAATCAAATAATGAATTTTTTATTTTAAATTAAAGCTTTGTAAATTTATACATACATACATATTTATAATAATCCTTTTTACCTAAATTAAAATCATCATTGAATAGAAGATTTTGGAATTTGAAGTCACGTAGAGAAAATCAAAAATTACTATTGTTTTTAAATAAAAGTATTTTATGAATTAATATTTTATTAAAAACATTTCTTGGAACATTTCTGAAATAAATTACGCTTAAAATTTCAAATATGGATTGATTTGAAATTAAGATTGCTATTATTATAATTAATTAATAAACTATGAAAAAATATAAGATTTGTTCTTTTGGTTTCAACTGAAAATCGCCACTATAAATTATTTAATTAAATGAAGATGTTTGTAATTTTTTTTTTTTCATATATTTTACTGCCATTTACTATAATATTATAATTTATTAAATATTATAATAAATAAATACTCTATACATATGGATATTTTCTTTTATTTTTTGTTTTTGGATTAAATTTCTGATTCACAATGTTTTTTTGTTTTCAATATTCAATATTTATATACTAAAATAAAATCATTATTCTTAAAAAAAAAAAAAAAAGACTCCTTTTTTGGAACCCGCTTTTTTATTCATAAGAATTATTATTATAATATTGTATACCTACTTTTTGAAGTGAAAATTAAAAATTATAACTTAAAAATGTTGTTATTTTTATTCTAATTTTTTTTCAGATCCTAATTTACAGAGTTGGTACCTCAGTTGGTTTTTGTCATATATTTATATAGAAATGGATGAACGTATCAATGTACATACATATTTCGAAATCTAAAAATATATTTCATGTTGCAAAACAGTTAATAAGACTACGTTCCATAAAATTTTGTTCATTTTTGCTTAATTTAGCCTACCTATCCGTACGGCTGACCATTATAAGTGAGACACAGTATATTTTGAAGACTTTACAAAAAATTATATTTAGTTGAACTCAAATTGTACCTACATGTACAATATATTGTCACCTCACCTTAATACTTGAGTGTCGTATATGCTTTTTGGCACTTTCTGTCTTAAGACTTGATTCATACTAAACAAAACACAGTCTTTCGAATGATCTAGTCAGAATTTCGCTACTTATCTTCATTCCAAAGATACCAGTTGGGAGTTTGTCGTATATTCAAACACTTGTAATTGCAACTACTTGTTTAAACCTTATTTGTCATATATGCCATAGGCCATAGCATTTATTTTTGCTCCGTGAACCCCAAATTCGCATGTTAGTCAATATCCAATTATATTTTATTTCTTGTTTATTGTATACACCATATCCATACATAAAAATAATTGTTTGTTAAAATTTCTTTTGAGTTCTTATTTATTGACCATATTATTATATAAACACAATATTTCACATTTTTTTTTTTTTTTAAATTGGGGAGTTCTAAGTAGCCGCGACCTCTTAAGATCTATTGTACTTCGCCGTCCATTTCAGAATTGCAGGTCTATGTCCTTGATGAAAGTTATTATTTCCTTGATGTCAAGGTCAGAATCAGGCGATTTGTATCCCTGGAAGTGTTTGTATCTTTTTCGAGCTACAGCGTCGCAATCAAATAGAATATGGGAGGAGGGCTCCTCCTCTTCTAAGCAGAATCTGCATCTATCTGTGCTCGATCTATCAATCTTGAAGAGATGTTTATTAAGTGGGCCATGACCTGTGATGAACCATGTCAGCATTCTGACATTGAGTCTAGTCTCCCTGATTATCTGGTTCAATCCATGAATATTTAGCTTGAAAAAGAATTTGGACTGCGTAAGTCTTTGGCAGCTGTCTCATATGTTCTGGGTTTCTTTGGACTCCCACTTGGAAACAATTCCTTGTAGGTAGGCATTTGAACGAGCAATACTTGGCTCTGGTCCCAAGAATTGACTCTTCGCACCCGTTTTTGCAAGGACATCTGCCTCTTCATTGCCCTGTATTCCTTCATGCCCAGGAATCCACATAAGAGTAACTCTGTTTCGTTCGGCTAGCTTTATTAAGCTTTTGTAACAGCTATAGATAAGCTTTGATTTAAAAATTGGGGAAGTCAGAGCTTTTAAAGCAGCTTGGCTATCTGAGATTATGTATATATTGGCACCTCTGTGCCCTCTTTTACTGCCAAGTGCCGCGCTAAACCTGAACCTTTGGTCCAAATACCCCGGCACCGGTTTTTTCCCCGATTTTTGAGTCATCAGTATACCATACTGAAGCTCCTGGAGGTAAGGCTCTTATTAAACCTTCGACTTCTTCTCTTTTGGGTATTAGTACAGTGAAGTTCCTGCGACAATCAATTACATGCTTTCATCTGTTCTATTTTTGGCCACCATACAAATGTCGCGTAAGATATTATAGGTCTTATTATAGACTTGTAGAGCCATACAGTCATCTGTGGAGATAATCCCCATGTTTTTCCAAACATATTTTGACATGCAAAAAATGCCCTGTTAGTTTTTTTGTTTATGTAATCTATGTGAGGATTCCATGACAGTTTACTGTCAAGTATTATTCCTAGGTGTTTTGTTTCCTTTACCATTTCGCTAGCAACTCCGTCCAATAAAGGCGGTTGGTAGTTTACTTTTCTTCGATATGTAAAAAGGATGTTGTTTATTTTGTGTGGACTAATACTCAGATCCCCGTTTTTGCACCATTTGTGCACTATGCTTATAGCAAATTGCATTCGTTCCGCAATTGTGTTTTCGAATTTGCCTCTGACTAGTAAGACTAGATCGTCAGCGTAACTGATACAGGAGATACCTTCCTTGTTTAGAATGGCCAGTAGTTGGTCCATGACTATTAGCCACAGCAGTGGCGAAATTACACCTCCTTGGGGACATCCCCTTGTTGGTACTATTGTTAGGGACTCGTTATTTAGTCTTGCGGTTATTCTTCTACTTTTGAGCATGCCACGTAGCCACTCTATGATAGTGGAATCAAATTTTTTAGCTTCCGCGGCTTGTTGGATTATATTGTAGTTGGTGTTGTCAAATGCATCCTGTATATAAACAAATGTGCAAGACAACATCTCTTTGTTCCGAAGCGTATCTTCGATTTCATAAATGAGCTCATGTAATGCCGTCTCTGCTGATTTCCCTGCTTGATATGCGTGCTGATTCTCATTCAAGGGAAATTTCTTAAGAAATTTGGATTTTATGTGTAAGAAAAATTTCACATAGTAAGGAGAGAATCATTTTCTAGTAAATAGCTATATTATATTTACAATACAATAAACTAGTTGAAATGGTTCAGTGTTATGTTATCATAGAAGCATGCGCTGCGATAAAAAATAATTAAATAAGGATATAAATGAAGAAAAGTAAATACATATATGTACATATATAGTATGAAGTTTTCTAAAGTGCCAGTTAATGTTTAGAAAATCATCACCCGCTCCGCATATATGTAAGTCAAGAGCTGTTCTGCGCTACTTAATTTTAAAGAAAATGTTAAATTTCAATAGCAATACTGAAGATGATAAGATCTAGAAACTAGATGGTCAAATAAGAAAACATACTGTGGTACATAAACCGAAGCATAAAGTGGAAGATCAGGAAACAATATATTCAGTGTTTTAAAAATGATTTTAGAAAAAGTACTTGAAAATAAGCTTAATATCAAGGAATTTATTCTCTATTTCGATTCATGTGTGCCACAAAATAAATATATGTAGATTGAATTCGATATTAAAATTTTTAGAAGAAAATTTTTACATAAGCTCTATCGAAGCAGTAGATCTGTCTCTTAGTAACTACTCCATTCCCGGTGCAAATAATGTGTTGTAATCCAATTTTTAAAAACAACAAAAGAATACAAAAGAGAGCAAAGACAATGAATGGTAATTGGTAATTCTGAAATATGCTGCAATATGCTAAGTGATAATTCAAATAAAAAATAGTAAGAAAACCCCAACTTATCATTATGTAAATGACATTTTATTCAAGTATACGTATCTCTGTATAAATATATTATGTGTTTCGTTTCATATTTATTCCTTAATTCAAACATTTATTAAAATTAATTAATATTTTTACTTTCTTCCCTTTTAATATTGTAAACTTCTTTTTGTTCCGATATCATCTAAAATTTGTCTTAATTCTTCATCTTCAAAACGACCTTCCAATGATGGTATTAATGCTTTAGCTTCTTCTGGTGCTTCTGGACATAAATTACCTAAAGCAGCTAATTCGAATTTATGTAACTTCTTTTGCATCAACAAACTAAAATAAGAAAAATCTAATTAAGAAAAATACAATTTAAAAGAATTATAATTTAAACCTTCTCACAGCTGCTATAGTCTCTTTATTCTTAAATTTTCGAAAATTATCTGTATACGAAAAAGTTTTTGAAAATACTTCTGAGAATTCTTGTTCTTCATCTGCTGATTCATTTTGTTTTTTTCTATGATCCAATAACATATGAACTTCACTAATAAGTAATGTTTCAGCATTTTCAAATTCTACAAGATATAAAATGAATCAATTTACAAAAATATTAAAATAAAAGTAAATTGTATTGTATTGCATGTGATTTATAAAAAATTGATTGAAAAAAATATGGGTGAGAGTCTATTGTAAGTAAAAAACAAAATGATATCGATATAATGAAGCATTTAACAAAATTTAATTTTTTAATTTTTTATTTAACATTTACATATTATATAACATATTATATAAAATTTAACAAAAATATTATTTAATTTAAGTATCATTCGGTTTATTACAGTAACCATTTTCTATTAAAAAATCAAATAATTGTCTAGTTTTGTTAACATCAATCTTAATTAAACGTCTAGCATCTGATAGTCTTAAAAATCCTAATCTAGAACATTCATTTTGTAAAATATTTTTAAATTCTAAATATGAAGCTGGTAAAATTCTAACAGTACTACATAGTTTTCTTTCTTCTTCAGTTAATTTATCGTAACCAGGAAACCCTTAAGGAAATATAAATTATTAGTATTTTATTTTGCTAAAATTTAATTTGAAATACCCAAAATATTAATTGGTCCAGCTTTTCTTCTTAATTTTCCACTAAAACCAGGTATATAAATACCAAATTGTATAGCTTCACCACCATCTTCTGATGGTGCCGATGTTCTCCAATCATAAAGACCTTCAATTAATTTCATATCTTGTGAAAATTTTATTCGTTTCATTTTTAAACGATTATAAATTTTGGCTCCATATAAATTTTTAATTCCATTCGTACGAAATTCATATAAACTAAAATTTAAAATAAAAATTTAGAAAAATCCTTTTTTGATAGGATGTTTGCTAATGAATTACTTGTAAATATATTTTTTTAGTTCAGTATAATATTGAAAAGATTCTAGGAGTGTATCGAAAGCTGTGCCACTGCATAATTGCATTAAAATAGGAAAACGTCCGATTTTATTACCAAATTTTGTGGATAAAGGATTAAGATGCAATTTAATAGCATCATTATATTTTGATAGCCAACTTTGAGCTTTATTTGGAACTAATAATCCATGTTCTCGCATTATCTTGTAACGACGTTTTCTTTCTCTAAAAATAAAAAATATATTTAAACCATCACAGTTATATTAAAAAAAATATCAGCCTATTTAAAACCTACTTGATTCTATTATTATAAGCCTGAACAACACCAAGTTTTAATTCTTCTTCAATTTTAGAAAATGATTTTAAACTTTCATTTTCAAAATCATCGTCTTCATTGATTCTACTCGAATCTTTTGTATTTATTTCACTAATTAACATTTCAGCTGATTTATCATAAGGACTATCAAAATCACTTCGTGCACATCGATATCCTTCCATATTATTAAAATGAAATGAATCAACTGTTTCACATCGTGGTGGATCAACACTAACCATTTTATAATAATAAGGTATTCGTTCAGGAAAGTAATAATGATTTGTTAGACCCAATTGTTTCTCAAATATTCCATCGAAATAATATTTATGATAATGTTGAGCACATTGATCTTTATTATATTTATTACCAAAAGCATTAGCTATATCTTCCCAATTACCATAACCCCATGTATGTAAATACTTTAAAAGTTTACGTTCATCTGATATTGTCCATGCACTGTCAGGAAATAATTCTATGTTCTCATGAATTATAACATAAGCATGTGAATTTTTATGAACTAAAGTCTCCTCGCCTTTTGCAAAACAATGAACACATAACATACTTGACGAGCATTCAGCACATTTAATATATGGATGCTGTAATATCTTTCCACATGTAATACATAAGTTTTGTTCATATAAATTATCTTCAATATTAATGTTATTTAACATAATGCTAGGTAAATTACTAGCATCTGGATTATTAATACAGAATTTTGTATTTGTATCCGGCAAAATAGTTATTACATTTTCATCAAAATGAATATTTGTAGCTGAAAAAGTATAATACAAAGCAAAAACTAGACTTATAAAGGATTGTGCACGTTTTGTTTTTTTTTTTTTAAATACCGATGCAACATGAAGAACAGGATTATTAAGTAAAAAACTGTTTGCATATTAAATTTACTAAGTTCCAACATTTTTGAAACTTTACAAATTGTAAGCTTCAATAATGAATATAGGTTTAATTTGTACATAATTTATCAATATATTTTGTAAAAAAACATGAAACGTACCTTTTGGAAATTGTAAATCGGCGGCATCTTCTTCAACCATATCATTTGGATTCAGAAACGACATATTTTAATATTTTTTTTATTATAAACTTTTGACAATTATTAATAGAAATTTAAATATTTATCAAAAATACAATTATATGATGAAATTGAAAATAATAACGAACTACAAACAACTTCGTAATTTTCATTTATTTTCTCAAAAGTCAACTGTGATGTGAGAAGGTTTAACTTGGAGCTGTCGTTGTCATCTGTCAATTATCAATTCATTTTTAAAATGTCAAAATACAAGGCGAATGTAAAAATAGTCTTGCCGTTCATGTATTAAATATCTTAATAAACCAACTATTGGGTACATACCAAAACCTACATAAAAACACATTTTCTCATTTTGTATGAACAAATAAAATGTTTTTTTTTAAATTAAATTCGCTTTGGAAGTATTTTTAGAATTCGCTTTATAAGAAAATGACATTCGATATGTCGGGTATTGCTCGACCTGAGCAGCATATAAAAAAATTTGTTTTTACAAGTAAAGGAAACGAAGATAATCTTGAAATCTTAATTCCAGAGGTAAGTTTACATATTTACTATTACTTTAAGTTGTATAATGTGTAAATTGTGCTGGACTTCGTGGACACTGAAACACTGCTCTGCCTGCAGCTGGAGACTCAACTTGGTTTGATGCAGGCAGAGCTATATTTTATTTCGCATGTGTCATTTCAATAATAAATATTTTAAAAATTTATATAATAAAAAAAATTATTTGCATTTTAATTATGAAATTAATTATCTTTAATATTTCCTAGCTTCTTCAGGCAGGATACAGTTTTTATACTTGGCCGTGTTCACCATTTTTGGCATATTTTTTGTGGGAAAAAAGAGATTGTTTAGGTAATAAAGTTGAAAATACTAAATTTAGTTAACATTTTGAACAAATTTTACATTTGTAGTTGATAAAAGAGTTTTGGAACTTGGTTGTGGAACAGCTTTGCCGGGAATTTTAGCAGCTAAGTGTGGAGCACAAGTAACGTTAAGTGATAATTGTTTACTGCCAAAAACTTTGAAGCATATAAAACAGTGTTGCTTGGCAAATAATTTAAGTCCTGGACGTGACATAGATATTATAGGACTAAGCTGGGGTCTACTATTAAATAGTATTTTTAATATAGGTCCAATTGATTTGATAATAGCATCAGATTGTTTTTATGATCCAACAATTTTTGAAGAAATATTAGTTACTGTGTCATTTTTATTGGAGAATAATCCACATTCGAAATTTATTTGTTCATATCAAGAACGTAGTGCAGATTGGTCAATTGAAGGTCTATTGAAAAAGTGGGGCTTAAAAGCAAGTAATATAAATATTGATAATCTTGGAAAAAGAAGTAGTATTAATTTAAACGACTTAATTGGTGGTCATACTATACATTTATTAGAAATAGTAAAATATTAGAAGAGAAAACTGCTGAATTATGTCTCAGGCTGGAAGAAATTTATATAAGTTATTTGTGGCAAATTTAAGCTGGACTGTTGGTACTCATGAATTAAAGTATTATTTTTCAAAATTTGGTCATGTAGCAAGTGCCACTGTAATATTTGATAAAAACACTGGTTTATCTAATAATTATGGTTTTGTTGTATTCAGTACTAGAGATGGTTATAATGCTGCTGCCAATAAAACAAATCATTTTCTAGAAGGTAGAGGTTTAACTGTTCAACCATCTACTGGATAAATTTTATTAATAAGCTCCTAAAGATAGTAATTATTTTTAATTTTTTAATAAAAATTAGTTAAACAATATTTAAAAAAAAAAGTTAAAATTTATTTTCAAAACAATCAAAATTTATTCAAAACAATAATCCCGTTTATAAAAAAAAAATAATCCCCTTTATCTTAAAAATGTTTTGTATTTTTTTCCTACAGCTTCATTAACATTTTTATAACCATCCTTTTGCAAAATTTCATCTAATTCTTTTTTAATTTTATTAACTATCGGTGGACCATGATAAATAAGAGCTGTATATATTTGAACATAAGATGCACCTGCTAAAATTTTTTCATATGCATCTTGGCCGGTAAAAATACCACCAACTCCAATAATAGGAATTTTACCTCCTGTTTCATAATAAACTTGTGCAATCAATTCCGTTGATCTTAATTTTAGTGGAGCTCCACTTAGACCACCAGCTTCTTGATTATGAACAGTATTGAGTAAACCTGATTTATTCACTGTTGTATTGCATATAATTAAACCATCAACTTTACAACTCTTCTTCGAGATAACATTCACAATATCCTTAACTTCTTCTTTTGTCAGATCTGGTGCAATTTTTAAGAATATTGGAACTTTATTTGAAGATAAATTATTTCGAGCTTTTATAACATCTGTTAATAAGTTTTCCAAGTCTTTTTTATGTTGTAAATTTCTTAATCCTGGAGTATTAGGGCTACTTATGTTAACAACTAAATAATCAGATATTGAACTAAAAAGTTCGACACCTTTCACATAATCTAAATTACCATTTTCGGAAGTTTTATTTTTACCCAAATTTATACCAAGTATTCCATGGAAACTTTTACGATCCCTTAATTCTTTTAGCCGACTATATACTATTTCATGCCCATCACTATTAAAACCATACCGATTTATAATTGCTTGATCTTCAAGAAGACGGAATACTCTTGGTGTTGGATTACCAGGTTGAGGTAATGGTGTAACTGAACCAATTTCAATTAAACCAAACCCGATTTGTTCTAAACCTTCTACTGCTTCACCTTGTTTATCAAAGCCAGCCGCTATTCCAAGAGGATTTACAAGAATTTGATCAAAGAATTTTGTTTCCTAAAAATATTAAAATGATTTCAAAAACCATACCACACCATTAAATATTGTAGAACTTACTAATGTTTTTAATTCATTTTGTTTAGCATTATTAAATAATTTGTATTTGAAAGCTTTTACAGCTAATGTATGTGATGTTTCAGGTGGTAAGATACGAGCTATAGGCATAATAACATTTTCATAAAATCTTTCATTACCCTTATAAAGATTTAATCCACCAAAAAATAGTGTTGCTGTTGTTGTAACAACAGTCATGGATTTAATTTTTTTCTAAAAAAAATTATCAAAAATTTAAACAGTTGAAAAACAAGTCAGGTAAATATATTAATTACCATAAATTTAGAGCCCCCGTTAGCTGCTCCCGACATTCTGGAAAATTTATATATTTGTATTGAAAAATTCAAAATTTATAAAAAATGCAAGCTTTTTTTTTAAAAAAATTACGTTTTAATTTTTAAGTATTTTTTTCAAACTTTAAATTCTATATTAAAATATTTAATTTATGCAGGTATTTTGGTAACTTAATACTTTTTTATTGTTTTTGTTTTGAAAATTTTGACATTTTTATTTTTACATTAAAAGCGTGGAGTAGGTTGAATTCGCCGTATTTGAATAAATTTCACAGTGTGCTTTGTGAAAAATCTAGAATTATTTATTTCTTATTTAATTTATTTATTTTTATTTATACATATCATTTTACTTGCATATAAATATGCATCCAAACCTTTTTGCTTTTTCAAGATGTTGGGCCTATTATTTTTTATTGTTATTTATTTTACCCCAATAACATAGGGTACTGAACCAGGTCAAAAAACCTATAAATTATTTTGCTTTCATCGGGAATCGAATCTGGGACATTCCTGTTGTTGTTCTACCTACTGCACCATCCAGCGTGTTATCTAACTTTATTAAAAGTATTTTTCACAATTTTAAAATAATAAAAAAAAAATAAACAAAAACGCAAATGTAACAAATATGCATTCTTTTTCCGTTATACAGATTGCAGAATACCGTTATTTATAAAAAATGTGGATATTACCAGGAAACAAAAAACTTGATGCAATATGAACTGCAAAATTCATGAATGCTGCTCAGTTTTGAAATGTCATACAAATTTTTTTTTTTACATAATTAATTGACGTTAAAAATATATTTTATTTTATTTTATTTGTTTATATTAACTTTAGCTCCTTTTCCCTTTCGGAATGTTGGTCTATTAAAACAAAAAAACAAAGAAACTATTACATTTCTTTTTAGTTTTTAAGTTTTTTTCAGTAGATCTGAAACAGAATCGGATAGAACAGTTCTGATATTGGACAATGGCAATTAACTGTCGAACACTTCAGAATCATTTAAAACGGAAAAATCTACAGAACACTTTTTTGATCTTTCTTGAACTTTTTTGTTCTAATAATTCTTTTCTCTCAAATTTCTTTGTTTAACTGTCAAAATTTAAAGAAAAAACCACAAGAAAAAAAGTCGTCTAAAACTGTTTAAAACAAGAAATTCAGAACAATAAATATCAATTTAGAAAAAACTGTCTTGCACACTCTAATGAACACCGATCAGAACACATTTGGACAAAAAGGTTGAATTAACGGAAACTAATGAACAAAAGAAAATGTTCTTTTTTACTCTAAAAGTAGAACTTTAGAATATGTACTAGAAAATTTATATTTTTTGATTTACACCAAAATATTTTGATTTACTCAAAATCATAAACAAAGGCGTTTAGGTTCAAAGAGATTCAGGCGAAATAATATACACAAAAGCTTTTTCAAAAACTTTTCAACGATATAAATAAAATTGAATTGAATGAAAATCAGGATTTAAAAATTACCATAAACATGCGCTTTCAATGTACAAAAACAAAATTATTTCATCTTTAAAGAGAAAATAAGAAAAAATAAAATGATAAGACAAAATATTCTCAATGAATTTTAATGTTTTGTTTTCACGTTGTTCAAGTACAACGTGTAGTAGTGTGTAGATGAACAAGTTTTTTTTTTTCATTTTATATTCAGGCATTTTAGTTATAAATTGATGAAAAATTTTATTGTCTTATTAATTTTAATTTAAATGATTTTAAAATCTTCTTAAATTTTTGTTTTGTGACAGTACCTAAACATCTTCCATATATACACAATCCATATATTAAGATTACCTACACCCTTGTGTAATTCTAGTATCAAAGTTAACCTTCTTGGTCTAAGTGTCCGGACATTGACACCCTTTTCTACCTTTGGTCTAAAATTCTATATTAATAAAAAAAAAATCTACATAATTTTTATGTATGCACTTGCTTGGTACTTGGTGAAATTTAATTGAAACGATGCAGGATACAGAGCGTTTACAAGAATATTATTAGGTATCCTAAGTTAAAGTCAAATTTCAACATTTCAAAAATAAGCTTAAATTTTCTTTGAAAAGAGAAAAAAGGCAACAAAAAGTTGTTTTCATTCGTTTCAGCGGTGATTGATGTACTCGTTGATAAAAAAACTAAAAATTAAAAGTCATTGTAGTACCATCTATCTACATATTTCACAAACATATTATTTATTTAAAAAATCTTGCACATATATAATAATACAATTAGTGTATCATCACCTCAGACCATTTTCAGGATCAGTTCAGTGTCCGATTGTGACCCCTTAAATATTGAAACTTTCAAATATTCGCATAAAATTTGTCATATTACTGATGACTAGAATTGCAGGGGCATTAGGCCAAACAAAATTAGTATAAAATAAAAATGAATAATTAAAATTATACATACATATTTTTAATTATTTTTAAATATATGTAGTTGTTATTCATTTATTTATCATTAAAAGAAAAATCAAAACAATTAACTTACATTTTCTTTATACTTAACCTTTTGACTGCACACATGAACTAATTTTGTCCAGCAAAAATTTAAAAATATGATAACACATACTAAAGCAAAAAAGAATTAAGAAACATTTTTAATTGTAAATTGCGTATTCAGCATTAATTATGTTTTATGATAAACATTTAAAAAAAAAGCAGAAAAAGGTAGATTGTAAGTCTGTTAATTTTTTTAAGGACAAAAATGGTGCATGTGTGCAAACTATTTAAATTTTCATAATTTTTGAAATGCGTTTAATTTTTTGTTTGTTTGTTTTTTCTATTACATTTTATTATCTTTTAATTTCATTTATTTTCGTTTTTGAGTGTAAAAGGAAGAGGTGTGACAAATTAAATAGGGACCAAATTACAGTGCTCCTTGATTATTTAATTATTTATTAGCGGTTTTTGAATTGATCCTGGCACAGAATCTGACCACATATTATCAGAAGATGACTGAGAAAGTTATTATGTGAATATTTTTTTAAATTTTTTTTTTTGTTGTTGTTATTAGTATATGAAACGTACTTTAAAGAGAAAACCAAATGAATCACAGTTTATTTCAATTTTTTTTATTATGTTTTTGTTATTTTTGTAATTCGATATTGATTGCTGGTGGCTAAGATAGACTTTTTCTTTTTGTTGCATTATTTTTATAGAATTATGTTTGAAGAAACAAAAAAAACACAAAACTGCTTTGTTTTTGAAAAAATATTAGTTTTATTATTATTTTTGCAATTTTTTTTTCAAAAAGGATGAAATAAAACAAATAAAAATATTTTTCATTTATTTTTATTTTTTTTCATAAAAACAAATCAATATTTTAATTCAAGATAAAAAAATATTAAAAAATAAATGTTTTGTGTATTTTTTTTAATTAAAATTTTGTAGGACAGAAATGGTACATGGGTGTACTTAACGTTATAAAAAATAAGTGTGCATTCAGAAGATTAAAACTAGCATCGAAAGCCTTCATGGCTATTCAAATAAATTAAATTTCGAATAAGCTTACTGTATAGGTATATAAAAATAAAAAAAAAATATATAAAAAATTCAAATTCAAATTAGAATAATAAAAAAAATATATATATACAAAAAACTAAATTTTCCATAAAAATGTGAGTTGTAACCTTTTCATTTCATAATAATTGCTACAGCTGATATTTTTCAAAAATTTATCTGTACATACTAAATTCAACATTGTTAAACGTACTAAAAAAAAAAGTTTTTAAATCATTTTAATTTTAAAATAAACCTTAAAATTCTCATTTAAGAATTTATAACTTTTTCATAAAAAGAAAAATCAAAACAAAAACAATAATAACAATAAAAATTCACCTCAAGCTTTAAAACAAAAAAAAAAAAACAGAAAAAAAACTGAGAATATGGAACAATAACAAAACCGTTAATACATTATGATAATGTATGCAAATTTGTTTTATTTTTTACTGTTACCATCCTTAAATATTGCGTGTTCTCTGTTTTTTTCTATTTTTTTTATATATATTTTTTCACATTTTATATATTTATTATTCTCCATTGATACATCCTTTTTATTTTAACTTTGTTCCACATTTAATATATAAAGAACAAAAAACATCTCGCCATCATATTCATCATCATCGTCAGTTCAGTATACACCGTTATTATCAAAAAAAAACAAAAACAAAAATAAATACTTTAAATTTCGGTTCTTTTTAATGTGTTACACCAGGATAAAAGAATATAAAGAACATAATAAATGTGGATCATAATATTAAGTTCCACAAATAAATAACAAAATAAATATGAAAAAAAAAAAAATAATAATAAAGTAAAACAAATTATTCGCAAAAAAATTTTTTTTTAAAAAGCTCTGGTCCTTTCAATATTCTTCCCCACATCTTCTTCCTTTTTCTTATTCCTATTTATTATGTACATCAGATTAAAGGAAAATGTGTTATCATATTGTGTATATACATTATAATAGGGATATATTATTTTGTAGTAAAAATAATATATTACCAAAAAAATTGAAAAAATTATATTTTCAGTCACCGAGAAGATTTCAAATCGTTTAGATCGATTGTTTTTTTGCTTTAACTGACGGGTTAACGCGACGCGGCGACAATTGAGCAAAAATAAAAATTAAAGATTTAAATTCAAGAAAATAAAAATAATTAAAAAAAAAAAAAATTAAAGGCAAAGTGCAAAACCAAATAAAAAAGAATTAATTAAGGATATCCTTTGCAGAAAAATAAATGTGTGTGTGTGTTAAAATAAAAAAGAAGTGAAAGAGCAAAAAAAAAAATAATAAAAAATTTTAAATTTGCCTATAAAATTAATTTAATAATTATAAAAAAAAAAAAAAAAAAAAATATTATTATGTATATTTACATAACATAATTTTGTTAAATAATAAAAATTCTATTAAAAAATAACCAAAAATATATATATGTATATCTAATCCATCTCGTATCTATTATCCTTAAAGGAATTAAAGTTTTTCACTTTCACAAGAAAATGTAAGCAATTAAAAAAAATAAATAAATAAAAACAAAATAGAAAAAAAAAAGTTTTAAGTTTTTATTATGATTAAAATTGAAAATATTTGTTAAGATTGCAATGCGCGGCGCCCTATTTCCTAGACCCTTTTCAATTTTGATACAAACTGAAGTTAACATTTTTACAGGACTGCTGCTGATTTAGTTTCGTTTTTTTTTTTTTTTGTTTGTTGCCTTTGATTAGATATTATTTTGTTGTTGTTGTTTTCTTTATTATTTAGTAATTTCTCCTGAATGGTGGGTGGTCAAACAATTTATGTACACACATATATACGTAGAACAATTATGTAAAGATAGATTTTCCGTTATATGTTCACACACAATGTTATTTTAAAATGTTTCGTTACATATTTAGTTATGTTTTTGCTGTTATTGTTATTATTTTTGTTATTGTTGAAGCTAAATTTCAATATAAATTTTAGCACTCCCTTATTAAATATATGTAAAAGAAGAATATTAAATCTAAAAACAAAACAAAAATAAATAAAATATAAAATAAAAGTGAATAATAATATACTTTGTAGGTGTATCATTTTGTATACAATATTATATATTGTTAATATTTAAAATATAAATCTGCACAAAAAAAAAAAAAAATAATTACAATTATTCAGAATGATTTGTGATCAGTAAATACATACACATATATATATATATATATATATATAATTTTTATAATTATTTTAGAAAATGGTTGATTAATATACATAATTAAATTACATACGTATATCTCATTATTACAATTTCGGAGCTAGAAATTAAATTAAATTTTTCTAACAATATTATTGTATAACGTGAATTTATATTAATTTGAAGTGGCAGTGACTAATTCCGTTAATACATAAAGGAATTAATTTTTTTTTATTTTTACATTTTATATTATGTGTTTATAATACAGTCTAAGCCGATACTGGCAGCTTTAGTGCTTGTAAATTACTATTGTTAATTATATTAAATTACATCAGATGAAGAATATCTGTTGTTTCCGAAATATCGGTATTTACAATCAAATAAAAATTATTTAGAAAATGAGACCCAACTTTAATCAAAATATAATTGTTATATATATATATATGTTTTTTTATAAATTCATTTCACAATCAATATACAAAGAACTAACATGTTTGGAACTGGAGCAAAATGAGTTTTCATATGAATTATATTATTATAAGGTATAATTTGACCGATATATATAGCCACCTATATACAGACAGATTAAAAAATTAATTCATAAATAATTTTATGATATCCAAGTTCTTATATTATAGATATTTTTTAAGCTATTAAGAATATAGCTACATAGTTGTAACGTTGGGTTTTCTAGATGTTGCCACAAATATCTAGGGTAGATTTGGCTACATTTCAACATAATAACAATTTGTATAGATATAAATTATTTTATCGTGACTGTTTCAAGTTATATTGAATTTTTTAGTTTAACTTGAAATTGTTGTTTTCATTATGAAGATACAAATTCAAAACAGATTTTAAATCAAAAAATATTTTAAAATATAATTTAATAAATCTGATATTTTTTGTGTTTACTTTTTCTTTAAGGAATATAGTTATTCCTAAGCTATAGATACTCAAAGTCCTATGATTAATTTAATATTGTCATTTATTATTATTTTATTTTAAATGAAATTTGATCAATTAAAATTGAACTATAAAAATTATTCCCGATTCATATAAAATAACAAACAATATATAGCGATCTGATTTAGCTAGTGAGGTAGGTGGAAATGACCATTCCTGTTGTGATTTATTGTGTCTTTTTGATTATAGGTTATTTAAGTGAAATAAGTATTTTAGTGGATCATTATTTTCAATAAATCAACTTTTCAGTCGAAACCAAGGAATAAAATATTTTGTTCAATCTAACCCGATCTATTTGATTGTGTGACCAATCGGAAATTTATAATTTATTAACACGCACATTGCATTTATATTTTTGTTTCTACATTGTTACATTAAAACTTGTCTGGTGGACCAACTATTAATTTAACACAACTTTTTTTCATATAAAATAAATGGCTTAAAGTCACCCAGCGGTTTCCTTAAGATTTAAAGATTTAGTATTTTATGTATATGTATTTTACAATATTCATTCTTTTTCATTCTATGACATCAATTCGAAGGGTTTTATCCTCTTCAGACTTCTTTGGAAGAGTTGGTGATTTCTTAGAGCTGTAGCGCCTCGGTGTTGATGTGTTGGAAAAATCTTGCTTCATGTGTGATTGCAATTTTTTTAATTACTGCAGACATCTGGTCGATTTGTAGATCTTTCATTATATGTTGCTCTTTTGCTATACCGGCCGGTGTTCTATATAGCATACGTATCAGCTTTTTAAGAGGAGTAGGACATATTTTGTATTTAAACTTTGTAGGAACTCAAAACTGAGATAAAAAATATGATAACATGAAAAACAAATTTATTTATAAAAATGATCATTATTATTTTTGGTTCACCAAAGGATTTCGCATTTTTGTTTTATTGTTATTAATTTTAAAGAAAAATACTAAGAAAACAGAAAAAAATCATTCAACATAATTTTCTTATTTTTTGTCATAGAATTTGAATTTCCATTAAAAAGTACCTCTTCCCATTTCAAAATCTTGATTTTGGCCAGCTTCGGCGATTTTTGGTTTTAAAAAACAGATTTGCGGTCCTTTCCGGAAGTTCAAAATACCACCAATCGATAGAGCATCCTCGATTTAGTTAACAAACTTTTTTTTAAATTTTAAAATAATGGCTCCTTCCCTACTTAAAAAACTGATACGCATGCTCTGGACCACCCGGTATGTTTTAGCTGCGCATCACCATATTTGGATACCATATACCCAAACCGGTTTTAATATTTTATTTTGTATGATAATCCAATACAATAGGGCTCTATTACACATCAATCATTCGTCAATCATTCATTCATATATTGTCAATCATTGACAGTTGATTGATGAGAAATGACCTTAAGATAGGCCCCTTAAGATATTTTATATATTTTAATGAATCCATTTTTTTCTCTTTTTTTAGTTATTATATTAAAAGTATGAAAATTTTATTTATAAATTCTAATACAAATGTTTGATGAAATTGAAAACATTATAGAAATATCAGCTCTGTATAATAAAAAAAAATTAACTAATGTAGTGATTAAAAAATTTGTGATATTTTTCCCTTCTTTTGCTATTTTATGCATTCTGTTTAATACCATTAAATTCAAACACCTACCTTTGAACAAATTCATAATAAAATCTGTATAATAGATGAACATTTGATTGTTAGATCTAAAACCCTACATCAGAAATTTAGATTGAAATTTTTCATCAGTCAAACCTACTGGAGAAACTTGTAAAAGCAGAAAAATAAATCATGATCATTCAAATAATCACTATTAAAATAAATTATTTATCATTATATAAATAAGCATTATCAAACTTAAGTAGCATCCAACTGTATTTACCGAAGGAAATAAATGATCAATAATAAATGATCATAGAGATTTGAATACAATAGAATTTGCCATTTTACTTCAAATTTTTTCATAGGTTACTGCTTCTAGTCTAATTGCATTTTTATATATTATGATTATTTACTTATTTCTGTAAGAGAGCATTAATATAGCCCAACATCCAGAAAATTAAAGGTGTACATACTGTACATTTAAGTACATAAATAAATCATTGTTGTTAATTTGCTCGTCATGTCTAACTTTGAAATATTTATGAATATTATTTAATTACTCTTCATGTCATCGTAGCTTCAGCAATTGAGCTGAAAGGTTTGATAAATGAATAAAAGCAAAAAAATCAAGCAATGCATATAAACCGCTTTACTGAAATACAAACATTCTAGCGGAATACGCGCAGAATAATTTTTTTCCACAAATTTGTAGTAACTATATCCTCTTCGAATTGAAACTGTGTAATATAAAATTTGTTTCATCAACTCAACCTCTAAACAGTCTAAACTATGGAATATGCTGTCATTTTATATGTTAACCACAAAGAAACATCAGATTTCAAGAGACGTGTAAAAAAATGTCTTTTAAACTGTCCGTACATTTTTATTACTACCTAATTGTCTATCTCTTTTTATACTTACATATTTGTTTGTTGATTCAATGTCAATGGCCTGGGTTGATTATCAGATATTTGAAATAAGTAGCAACTCCTTGTGAAGGCTAGTTTTGACGTTGAATAACATAAGCTAACCCGATGTATCTAAATGTTTACTTTTATCACAATTGTTCCAAATGGAATTATTAGGAAATTTTCATTAAGTTAGTATGTCTGTAATTCAAGGTAATAAAAATATAATAATTTAATATATAATATTATAAATGTATAAATAATTTCCTTTTTTCCGAAGCTATTAATTCCAAAACCTCCTGGAAAAGTAAAAAAAACAATTCAAAATATTGACTTTCATTTAAAAAAAACATTATTAAAAAAATTAAAACTTTTAAATCCAGTTTAAAACAATATTAATTTGTAAATTAAACTCATAAATATTTTATAATTTTCTTTGATTTCTTAAAATTAAAATGCTCTGAAAGAAAAACATTATTATTTAAAAGTTATACATATAGTACAGAGCAGACAAAGAAAATAAAAAAAAAAAAACAACAAAAATAAAAAAAAACACGACTTATTACACATAAATTGTTGTTTGTTTGAAATTTTTAAATTATTTATCCTTTCAAAGGAAAGATAAAAGAACTGCAAGATATCGTACTATAAGATTTCAGATCAACAGTATAGCAGAACTGTATTATAGGATGTGAGAAAGAAATTAATGTATGCAATTATTTATTTTTTTGTTTTTAATCCGGGCCGATAGGCTTTTTTACATTTAGATTCCTTCAAATTTTCACTAAAGTTCTTCTTCTAAAGTAGATTTTTCTAATTGAGAAATCTATGTGAGGTATTACAGGTGGCGCAAGAGCTGTAGGAGGAAGTGAGGAATTTGATGCAAGAATTTTTGCAAACAAGTTTGTTATACCGTTTAGGTCTATCACGATTTCATCAATCAGTGGCGGAAATGAGGATACCGCAAAGTTGTGCATAACATTTTTAGCAAAGGACCAGAAGGTTTTGCTATTTTTTCGCAGTTGTAGAAGTTTTTGCCTCAACGGTTTGTTATCCAACAACTTTTTCAGCTGATTTATGATATGGTTGCATTTATTTCTAGCAGCGTTATATCTCTTTTCTGTGGGTTCAGATCTATCCAGTTGAAATTTTTTAAAAGCTTCTTCCTTCTTCTAAATGGCTTTGACACAGATATTATTAAACCACGAGGTGGAACTCTTTTTTGAACTCTTGAAATAATATGGAATAAAAGTTTGCAGTCCAAGTAGGTAATATTGTTTTACTAGTAATATCAGTGTCGAAGTCTGAAAGCACATGGACCAATCAAATGTCTGCAACAAATTGTTGAAAGCATCCCAATTAGCTTCGGCGTAATGCAAAATTATTTTTTTTTTGGTAGATGTATTTTTTTTTAAGCTCTTACACTTACGAGCCAATGATCTGATCCCCCCAAGGGAGAGTTAACCAAAACTGAATACTTTTCGAGATGTGAAGTCAGAAATAAATCCAAAAGATGATCCGATTGACCACTACGATTAGGAATTCTAGTTGAACTTCTTACATATAAGTTGAGAAAGATTGAATAATTTAGAAAAAATTTAATTTGTTTACCTTCGCGGGAATTGTGACTTGAGTAAATGAGCCAGTCCTTTTATATTCAAGTCACCCGCCAGTACGATCTCAGATTAATCCAAAATATTATTGATTTGACTGGATAAGTTGTCCAATACTACAACAGTTTCCTGCTCATTTGTTTGAGGTGATCTGTACAAAAAACTAAAATGTATAGTATGCTTGTCAACATGGATTTTTATCCATAAATATTGGAATAAAGATTTGGAGCTTGAATGGTTTTGAAGAGTGTTGAAAGTGACATCAGACTTAATATATAAAACGATACCACTATGAGGGACGAAGAGTGGCACTATTATTTAGCTAGGAATGGTTAAGAGGGAAGCATTACAAGTACTTTGCATTTCACTAATTGCCAAATTAACAGGATTTTTGGGTCGGAAATGGGCTTCTATGGCTTAATGAAAATTAAATACTAATTGAAATTTAAATGATGACTCGTAATTAAATAATTATTCTGGGTGTTCCAGAGTATGCGTATCAGATTTTTAAGAGGGGAATGAGCCGTTATTTGAAAATTTAAAAAAATGTTTGTTAACTAAATCGAGGGTGCTTTATCGATTGGTGGTATTTTTAACTTAAGAACGGCAAATCGGTTTTTTAAGACCAAAAATCGCTGAAATTGACCGAAATCGAGGTTTCTTGTGTTTTGTCGTAGAATCCAAATTTGTATAAAAAAGTATCCCTTCCCATTTGAAAATCTCGATTTCGGCCAATTTCGGCGAATTTTCTCGCCAATTTCGGCGGGTGAGAGAGCACCCTCGATTTAGTTAATATTTTGTTTTTTAAATTTTAAAATAACGGCTCCTTTTCCTCTTAAAAAGGTGATACGCATGCTCTGGAACACCCCGTATATAAATGCTAGTTAGTACCTTAGTTAGAATACCTGCAACGTGCTTTAATCCGGGAACGAGTTATTACTTATGAACGGATGTTTTACGAGTTTTTACTTATTCTCAAATTTTCTGGTATTAAACTAATTAAACCACTACCAGTATTAGGAACTATGGCTTCTGTTTGTCTATCTTAAATAACAACATTCAGTTTTTTTTAAATTAATATCAAATTATTCACACACATTTCTTTTTTAATAAAATTTAATTATTTTATGAATAATGAAATAAAAATTAAAATTACATGCCCTGGTCCGGAATCGAATTCAAGACATTCTGATTTGATTAACATAATCCCTAAGCCATGTAAGACAACGATTGACTATTTTTTGTGCTTGTTCTACAAATTAAAAAATAAATTTAAAAGGAAAACCAAAAATATTGATTTATTTTATTTTATTGTTTTATTGAATAGAAATAGTATACCTAAGTAAAAACTGGGATAAATTTCTCTCTTTATATAATATTTTGTATTTTGTCTCATCTTGAAAATAAGATGTAATCGTAGTATATTATTATAATATAGTTATTTCAGTACTACGCTTTATTGTGAATACTGTGAGTTAATGATGAATTTATTATATTATTTAATTATATTTACTTTCTTTTCTGTTGTTGTTCTAATCGCAGATTCAATTCCCGATGCCGACAAATCTGGTGCAGTATACCCTTCATTGTAATATATAAGTACAAAAAGGTGACTCTACCTAAGTTACTGTCAATAACTTCTAAAAATCTATTAAAATGCTTTCCTTGTGATTTCATAGTTTTTCTTCCAAAGTGGTGTGCATGGATTCATCATCATTTTAATTTTCTTTTCTCGTTTTCTACTTCAATTTGATTTCTTCTGTTATATTTTAATCGTTTATAGAGTTCAAGTTATAAAGTTATATTTAAGTTATGTATTTAAGTAAATTATTATTGCTTTCTTTTTTAGGGTCGATGGTATTCTATTTAAAAAAAGTTAAAATATTGCAACAACAAAAATGTACTGGCACGAGATAGTAATTTGATGCTCAGTACTTAAAAGTAAAAAGTGCTATTTCCATTCATAATATTTTTGTTCTGTAATTTATTAGTTTAAAAATAAAAAATAAAGTTGCAATGTGTTAATTTGTTTATTTTGGTCTGCGGTAGGTTTGTTATATGCATGAGTATTACACTTCATTGTTACAAAGGACGATTAAAAATCGTGCGAAATCCACGAATATTATATTGTTTTTTTTATTTGTACAAGTAAAAGTTAAAAACAGATATTTTCTTCTCCGACATAGATATTTACTTGTAGATTTGGTATGTGCTTAAATAATTTACAGTTACATTAATACATCGTGGATGCTATTATTCTTTCTCTGTTTTAATTTTTCAACTCTCGTACAATATTATTTCCGATGTTAATTTCCTAGTGTTGTTCTAAACGAAAATCATATCTGTCACTTTCTAGTGTAATATAATGTACATATAACTAAAAGTAAAATAAAACCACATCTCGGTTTTCTTTTTTAAATTATATTCAACCATTCTGTATTTTCTAATTTATATTCTGGAGTATTAAAACTTAGTATCGGATATTCTCTTCAATTATGATAACATTTTTTTTAAAAATAAAATTCTCAATACTGCTTTGTTATATTGCTAAGTTTGTAGTGATATATTACATTCTAGACTATATAGAAAATATAATCAATTTAAATATGCTCCCTATTCTTATGTTTTTTTTTCAATGTTCTTGAATTTCATTTTCGTGCAATTAAGTACGGCTACTGATGTAATTTTTTACTACAATTATTTTATTACAGTGTTTTTCTAGCATTTATTTATCAAATTTCTGGCTTGGCTTAGCAACTTATTAAATGTTGAAAATTACTACTATTGTCAGGAACTAAGCTTTCTTAAATAGCCTACTTCCATTTTATTTATGTTCTTATATGAAACTATACTCTCAATTATTTTTTGTCATTTAGTTCATCCCAATGACAAAGAGTACTGGATCATCAGGTTGAAAAAACAAATCCATAAATCATTTTCTTTTTTCTTCCTCGGGAATCGAATCTGGGACCTTTCGGTTGAGTGGTAGGCGCTCTACATATACTGCATCACCCAGCGTGTTATGCTGATGTAAATTGTTGTTGTTGTTATTTTTATTGAAGTATTTTATGATCATATTTTTTATATCATCTAGCCTAGTTAATCTAGTAGTGGTTTTTTTTTTATTTGCATAACAGTTTACAAATTAGAAATATTTTCACATAACAAAAATCTTTTAAATTAAGTGAATCACGTAATGTTGATTAATGTTACATTCAATGTCCCTCATTGGTGAACTCTAAATGAATAAATTTACAAATTTAGATATGAGTTTATTCATTCTTCATAATATAATATCAAATATCATACAAACTGTTTAACATACGAATTGAAAAATAAATACAAAAAAACTGTTCCAGCTTATTTTAATTATTTTGATAAAACTTAATACTAAGATGGGAATTTTGGGAAGATATGTTAGGAAAAGGGGAAAAAAATAGGAAGTAAAAGTATGTCCAGTGTACAATAGTACTTGTATTAGGTTTTTAAAGTGATTTTAACCACCAGTAATTGTTTTTATTGATGTGTTGATGTGCTGTTTGGAGTCTTTATTTGATATATCTGTACTAAATGTTAAGTCAGTAATATTGACTAGAATCAGAGCTTGCTCAATTTTCTTGTTTGTGGTTTTTCTGTTGAAATGGTAGAGAATCGGCACATTATTCTGATTTTGTATGTATTTGTATTAACTAAATATAGAAAACCTTCTGGTGGAATGTAACCTGAATCAAGTGTTTGTGTTACATATGTTTCTTCTGGATAGATTGAGTGATAAATAAAGCTATTTTCGGTAGCCTTTTGGTTCTAAGAAAATGTTTTCTGATTAAGCTCATCTAGTAGATTTCTATGTATGCATTCATGTGTATGACTGTGGGCATTTATTCAACAAAAATAAATTAAATAACAATTCAAAAGCCTATATACTTCATTAGTTCCTTCGGTTCTTGAGTATGCTTCGCCTATCTGAACTCCATCTTACACTAATCACATAAAAAGAATTGAATCTGTTCAGAAGAACATGATTCGATTTTGTCTCCGTAAATTCAATTGGGAAGTTCATACTACTGGCTATATTGCCAAATGTAAATTAATTGATATTTGTACTCTTGAATCCAGGCGTAATGTAGCTTCAGTAATGTTCTCTTACGATGTTTTATCATTTAAAATAAACTGCCCTTCTATTTTACAATTATATAATATTTATGCTCCAACTCGTAATTTTCGAGCTCATAGATTTCTCTATATAAATTCTCACAGGATTAATTATGGTTCTTCCGAGCCTATATCTAGTTCCCAAAGATTGTTCAATAATTGTTCTTCTCTTATTGATTTTCATTATAGTAGAAATATCTTTAGAAGGGAAGTTACTAAATTTTTCTCCTTATAACATCAATTTATTTAGCATTAAATTTTTCTTTTAAATTTTTTATATGCATATTATACTTTTTTAATTTCTTTCTTTTTTAATTACATATTCATATTCTGTATATACATACTTGTTTAATTTTCTTTATTATTAGAATTAAGTTATAAATCTGTAAGTGATGTTTTCCCAGTAAATTAAATAAAATAAATAAATAAATAAAATATGATTTCAATGTTAGGTTAATTTGTATGATTCCATTATGTGTATTCAATTGTTGCAATTTGTATGATTTGACTAAATAAGTTGTATGATTTATTTCTATTCTACTATTTTTACTAGAATCTTCGAAAACAAGCTAATATATATATGTACAAGGATATATTGTGTTACTGCTAGAAGCCATTCATATGCACATCTAATTTCCGCTAAATATAGGTGGAAATTTTCAAAAAAATTATAAATAATTTTGAATTGCATACCAAACTAAACTAATTTATCAAAAGAAAAAAAATTTAGCTCGACGGGCTACATGCAAGTGCATAGAATATAACCCGCACATTTTAGAAACAAATTCACTCAAATATGACATGTATATCCCAGATAAGGATAAAAAAAAATAATTACTTAATAATAATATATATCTTTGGTGGTTAAACCAATAACATTAATAGATTATCTAACTTTAGAACAGGCTTAGGGTAAGTTAGGTTAGCATAGGTTAAGTTAGATTATAGATGTAGCTTAAGTTATTTAGGCTAGTTCTACGGTTTTTAATAAAATAAATTTAAACAAGTTTTGTTTTTTTTTTATGTTTTCCAAAATATAAGCAAATATAAAATATTTTCGTTCGAAAAATTTGGAAAAAAAGACTAACCCACAATTATAAGAATGATGCAAACTAAACAAATTTAACGTAGTTTTAAGGTTTAGTTATTGTCAAACTTAGAATAAATATTAGATTTTGTATGACTTTTTTTTCTAATTGTAACACAAAAATAAAGTAAAAATAAAAAAAAAAAAGTTTTTTAACAAAAAAAAAAAAAAAATGAAAACCAGCTTCTAACAAAGCAGGTACAACTGAACTGGTTCAAATTATCTCAGTCTAATAACAGTTTCTATCACAGAATAGTAAAATTCATATTAAAAAAAATTGTACTTAACACAATTCCTTATATTTATATATCTATGATATTTTTGAATTTGTAATTTGAAACTTGTAATTTTAACTTTGTAAAGGATATTGTGTGACATAAATAAATTATTATAAATTATTATTCTTATACTTATATATTAAAATTTTTTCATCCGAAGTTTTATGTACCTTCACTTTCTTGCGTTATTTAAAATTTGAGTTGTGTCAATACAATAGACATTAATTTTCCCGTAAGTATTTTCAGTTCTTTTTACATATAAATTAATTTTGAACGTTTTATCAACTGGGTCTAAATATTTCCTATATCCTATACCTCTTCATTACATAACCGTAAAAAAAGAATGTTTTTTTTTTATTTGATTAATTATCGAATTGAAGTGTGGATTACAAGTATTTGATTCAAAAATGACACAAGTAATTTTAAATTTTATTGTTTTGTGTCACGTGCTGTCAGGTCTGATTCAGTTTACATTAAAGGACATTTTATATGTTATATCCAAACATTTTCTTTTACAATACTCTAGCGGTTCATTTCATATTTATTATACACATTCTGCATACAAAATTTATTGACTGGATAAACTGACAAATTTTTAATTTCATATCAAAATCTATTACGAGCCATTATAAAAAATTCTCCACGAATAATCATTTATATTTCACCACTGAGAATACAAGAAGCGAATCCTTTTCATATAATTTTATGTATTTCTAGTTTTTTTTTTTTTTTTTTTAAAGTGACAGCAAAAAAAAATCTTTTTTCTTCATTATTATTTTTACTGTTAATTTTTGATTCCCACTGTTAAGCTTCGCTTGTTATTATTATTATTGTTATTATTGTTATCATTATTATTATAAAAACAAAAATAAGAAAAAGAAAAATTAAAATGAAAATGGTTGAAGTACACAATTACTTTATAATCCTTTTAATAATGAACCTAATAAGAAAGTGTTGAAACATCACTAAAAATGTAAAAAGAAAAGGATGTGTAGAGAAGAGAGGATCAGTGAAAATGAATGAGCGAGATGGAGAACAAAATTACTTTTAATATATATTTTTTTCTTCTTCTTCATTTTTTTCTCCGTTTTTTCATTATTTTTTTTTCTTCTTAATATTACTTACATATATTAATTTTTATTATAATATACCTTTGTACTTACCTGGAATACAAAACAGGTGAAAAAATATAAATAACAAAAGAAAATTTAAAATTGAAAAAAAAAAAATATTGTATATTTTTTTTCGGGCGAGTCTTTACTATCGTCCTCATGAGATGAGGTAGCAATTCAAATAATTTTCAAAGAAACAGAAAAAAAAATTATATAACGGTATTGTTTTATAATTTTGAACAATCATGTGGAACAAGGGAGTGTGTTTGTGAATGAGAAATCAACTTTTAATTTTTATTTTATTGGTTTTCAGTTGTTTTTAAACTGAAAATTAGTAGAGTTATTTTAGGCGTAGGAGATTAGAATCGAGTGAAGTAAATATAAATAAATTTACTGCATTTAAATTTTTGCATTTTTTACTAACAATTTGCATAGCGATTTTGTTAAATTTACCTACTATATTCTTTATGTGCTTACATCATTTGCAATGTAGTTTTGTTCAGTAAACTGTTCTATAATGTTCTAGAGTAAAAACGATCACTTTTTTGTGTTTATTAGTTTCCGTCAATTGAACTTTTTTGTCCAAAAGTGTTGTGATCGGTGCTCATTAGATTGTCCCAAACAGTTCTAAGTTTTAAGATTAATTTTTTTGAGAGCAGTTTTGGATAATTTTTTGTGTTGCTGTTTTGTTGAGAGTAAAGAAAAATTAGAACAAAAAAGCTCAAAAAAGACCAAGAAATGTGTTCAATAGATTTTTCTTTTCTAAGTCGTTCTAAAATGTTTAAGAGTTAATTGTCATTGTCCAAAACTGTTCTCCTGACCGATTCTCTTCTAAATCTAATGAACAAAGTGTCTAATGATAAAATTGATTTAACAGAATTATTACAAAAGACGAGACAAGCTAAAAGAGCAATTGGGAAAATATAGATACAAAATAGATTGGAACTTAAATTAAACAATATTTACAGTTTTTCCACATTATATACAAGCATTTATTTGTTATTTGAATAGGTATGTAAATTAAATTAAAAAAATAAATGGTTTAAATCTTGAATTATCAAATGGGTAGCTCACAATCCAAATTATACAGGACTATAATTTAATCATAATATGAGTTTATGGATCTATTATCGCACGAAATCTGAAACTTCAATTTTTCAAATGAATGTTCTCTTAAGTTTTTTCATACGGATGCAAAACATGGAAAATAACAGAAAGAATCATCTCATGCATTCCGGTATGTTTGTCAACAAATGCCTGAGAAAGATTCTATAAATATTCTGGCTCGAAAACCTTTTCAACAATTGGAATTGGGTTAATAATCAAAAATTTACAAAATCAACAAAATTATTAAAAAAAACCTCTTGAATGGAATCTGCAAGGTTACAGAAAGCATGCTTGTTCAAATATAATGTAACGCACAACAACAATAAGCAATGGAATTGTATCTGAAAAAACTTGAGGTGAACTCAAAGTGCTGTCCTAAAATCGATTTCGGTGGAGAAAGTTTGTTAATGCCATATGCTTCCACGAAAAACAACCAAAAGGATTGATAGTGATGATTATATGATTGATACGATAATTATACGATGATATAAACGATTTATTAAAGAAACAATCAAACTATGATTGAAAATGTACAAACGTTCATTTGTTCCTAGTTCTGATCTACGGCTCAGAACCGTGAATACAAATAAGTATAGGATTTTAGTGTGCTCAAGAAGAATTGATTATCAACATATCTTTTCTTGAAAACGACAATGCAGTTTCAAGAAGAAAATGTGATTTTAAAGTCAATGAGCTGTACACAATGACGTCAAACTAATCACGAAATTTAAAAAATTACTTGTGAAAGAAACTTCACTGTCTTGAACACGTCAGCCGAGTATAAAGTATTACTATTTCAGATTTACAGATCTTTTTATATTATAAATAGGAATTGTATATTGTACTTATGAAATTATGCGTAGAAACTATGTAGCATTCAACAGAGATTAAAAACTGAAATATAGTATTTTTTCACCTCTACTTTTAATTACAAATCTATCATAATAACTTAAAAACTTTAACAAAAACTTCTAATATATATTCGGTAAATTATTATAACAATATGTATACAATTTTGATTAGTGTGTTGGCTTGTGAGGGTATATATTTAAAAAAATATACTTCTAGGATTTACATTTTATTTGACAAAATTAAGAGGCAAGCCTAGACGGAAGATCTGCTGTGGAGCATCCCAATCGTCTGTGTTGACTACCTTCAGTAGCTTTCAACAGTTTTTCAGCAGTTCAGCAATTTTGCCACCCTTGGATTTGGGTAGTTTTCTAATCTGGTCCAATATCTTTTAGTTAATTCACTTATTTCCTCTTTCACAGATGTCAAGTGTATGTAATTTTTTATGACTAAGTTTCGAATTTACCAAGACACGTTGAAGATTGTTCTAAGTACCTTTATTTGGAAACATTTAATAATTTCTATGTTTGAATTGCTTACTGAGCCCCAATAAATCAATATTCACTTCAGTATTAAAATAAATAAATAGTATTTGAAATAGATTTGAAGCATCAAAAGGAAAACGATTAATTAACAGTCATATTAAATACATAATATCGATTGTTTTTATATACCACGATTCTATTTACGAGTAGGAGACAGTGTATAGACAAAACAAAAAAAAACAATCTGAAAACATTATTCTTAAATCAAATCCTACATCAATTCCGTGACTGTGTTGTTTAAATCTAATTTTTTTATGAATATATTACTGGGTAGGATTTTTTTTCATTCTTGTATATAAATCATATCATTTTCCAATATTGGGACTCATTTCCTTATTCAATTGTAATTCCAATATTGTAATTCACTCATTTGAAATTCAGAATTTTTATATTATTATTTTATATTTTTATTCAATATGTGTCTGAGAAATTTAAATTGTGTCACTTAATGTTATTTTAACTATTTTATTACAAGTATTTTTGAAAACAAGCGATTTTTAGTGTTAAATTTATAAGAATCCAAAATGAACATTCGTCAATGGAGTTTGAACAAGAATGTATAATGTCAAACTCTATGAGCTGTGTACAACGAGGTCAAACTAGTCATGAAAATTAAAAATTACCTTGTGAGACATTCACAATTCACTCTAGATATTTCGTAAAAATTTTTGGGTTCTTCTTATAAAATTTTATTCTATGTAGTCGGTACTTCTGTACTCGTACATAAAGAATAAAAATTTTTTAAAAAGAATAAAAATTAAAAAAAAATAATAAATAAAATTTATTGAATTACAAATGACTTACATCTGAATTGTGAATGACTGTAATTCTGACATTCTGAATTATAATTTTTTTTTCTGTTACTCCCCGTGGGATCATAGGACATCAACTTATCTTCTTCAGTATTATCTGTTTTGATGTGCAGTCTTTATTTCCTACCAAGTTCGTTCATAACTATAGCTAATTCAGCTGTTTTTGGGTCTTCTTCTCCTTCTTCTGCCTTGTCGGTTACATTCTAGGGCCATTCTGATGATGCTTAATTCCTGACAATAGTACTAGTTTTCCACATTTAATGAGTTATGATAAGCCAGAAATTTGATAAATAAATAGTCGAACAACATTGTAGTAAAATATTGTAGTATAAATTTGCAGTAGGTACCGTATTTAATTAAGCATGAAAAGGTAATGCTATCTAAGTAAGAAAAAAAGCTCTGTTTTTAACATCTGCTTATAACTATTCTTCCGTTTGTTGCCTTTGGTAGGAGAAGCTTTCATAATATTCGACTGCTTGGCATTCTATTTTAATGGTGTCTGTATTGGTGTTATTTAGTCGAATAGCCTTGGTTTTGTCAATGCTAATTTCTAGACCTACTCTCTACGCCCTGCTTGTTGAAGTAGATCTGCTTTGTGATGGAAAATTAGAAGTTATAACTTCTCAATTAGGATTAAGAATTGTATAATTTATCTGTATTAGTCTGTGTAGTTAAAATTAGTGTTCTAATCTGATCTATATACTAATCTAATTTGGTTATTAATATTTAACAGACATCTTAAATTGTCATTCACTTTTAAGATGAAAGTATTTAGACTTTGTAGGAAGTATTTTTCGTAGATTTTGCAAATTTGAATAAAAACTGCAAAATAAAATATTGGGTTGCACGGGGAAGAAAAATTGATTGATTGCATATGTTGATTGATATTTATTTATTCAGTCAATCCCAAAATGAGCTTAGTAGCTCGTGTAGAGTGTATATAATAAATATTTTCTTATTCTAACAAATCAATGTATAAAAACAAAAGGTAGAGTACAGTTCAACTTCAAACAGATACAAATGCAAGATAAAAATATTACAGAGATAATTAATGTGAAATTTTAATTTACAATTTTTATAAAGACAAAATAATGTATTTAACATTCATATTAATAATTTACTATGATATTTAATAATTTTATTGAAAACAAATCCCTTTACTTGTATAAGTATAAATTTGATTATAACTATCAATGAAAATACTTTTTATTGCTTTTTTGAATATCCGTATAGGCCGATTCGATTTTAACATCCGATGGTATTTTGTTATATGACTTTATAGAAGAATTTATTATTGTTTCTAAACCATTTGTCACCCCGAAACCTTCAAAAACTTGAGTATTCGACTTGATGTAACCTCTCTCTGTATTATATATATGTACATATATTAAATATTTGGATTATATCTTTATAGTCAACAATTTTCAGTATTTTTAACTTTTTGTGGATTTGTTCAGTTGATGTTCTGTGATGAAATTCAAATAAATTTTTTATAGCTTTATTCTGAATCTTTTGGAGCATATCTATATTTTTATAAAATATATTTCCCAATATACCAATACCTTATGCTAGCACACTACGGAATAGACTATAGAATACTGAGAGTTTTATTTTGTAAAGTATTCTTTCATCAACTTTTCTAAACCGATTCTTTTTGTTTTCGCTTCCATGTCAAGTCAATGTCAACTGAAATGCCAAGATGTTTATAATTGTTTACTTTTTCAGATTTTTATTTATTTTATGTTATTCTAATATAAACTATTACATGAAATAAAGCTGCCATATAGTATTCTATTTTAAATATAATAGTTAGAAGTAATATAGAAGTAAAAGTAAAACAGTCTGTACGAACAATGGAGCTCGTTTTAGTAAATAAAATAAAATAAATAAAAAATATGTAACGCGATATGCATAGGGTACTGAGAATTGTAAGACTTAAGAAGATATTCTGAATATCCAAGCAATTATTGTATACATTAGACAAGCGGAAGCCAAAATAACAGATCTTATAACGGTTACAATGCAGTTCACTTCATACTACCTACATAAATGCAGTTCACATATTTTTTCAACAAAATGTAAACAAACAGCAATGATTTTTAAAATTTCTCAATTCTAAAAATGTTTAGGTGTTGCGTGGGAATTCTTAACTATATAAAAAAAAATAAAAATACAAACAAACATCCGTAACAAACTGCTGTTTTTTTTATTTCCTTGAAAATTAGAAATTATTATTTAATAGGAAGAAAATTCTTATTTGGATATTCCAGTTTACAGGCTGAAATTTCATAACAATATTGGATTTCCTTTTCTTTTTTGTTTTCTTATTAACAGAATTTATGATTTTATTTGCTGTTACACAAATAAAAAGGACATTAGCAGGTGTTATTTGTAAGAAAAAAACAGCTACCAGAAAAAAGCAAGAAAAAAAAGCGAAATAAACAAAAACAAAAAGGATAATAATAAATAAAAGTGAATCACTTTAAAGCTTATACACGTTTTGTTATATTTTATTTGAAATTCTGTGTTTTTATTTTATTTTATTTTTTTTTAAATGTAATTAGCTTTAAAATGGAAATTTATTACAAAATATTATTATGTATACGTATTATAAGCGATTTTAGTATAAAGAGTAATAAGAATAAAAATTACAGAGTTTTTTTAAATCCAATAAAAAAAAAATATCCTTTTTTATTTGTTTTTTGTTTTTTTTTTGTTTTTTATATTAAATAAAATCATCGATAAATATCTAGGGAATTATAAATATATCAATATAATATTGTGTAATAATAAATGTTTTATATATTTATGTTATATTGTATAATCAGTATAACTGGAAAATGATATTTTTGTATATATGTACTTAAATACTTTTTTTTTATGTTTATAGGATGTGAATTGAATTTTATTATAATTTTTTTTAAATTATTTCTCTAGAGATAATTATTTTATATTTATTTTTAAAATCTTAATATGTACATTAATGATACGATAATGAATTAATAAAAATAATTTGAACAATACTTTGATATTCGAAATAATCTGCAACATTAAATCTGATGTTCATTTTTGTTAAAAATTTTCATTTTGTAGGATCTTCTACAAAATTTAAAATTAAGTTCATAACTTTTTAATGGTATTATTTTTAAGAATTATTATATATTTTATTTTGGCTCTTCTAAGGGAGATGTTGTATCGGTGTAGGACCTATCTTCTAAACTATTGGACGTAGATATAAAGTGTGTAATAATGAGTAATAGAAAAAAAAGATACCTTTCCAACAGTATATAAATATTGGGGAGGTTTTATGCTAAAATCTTGAGGTATTTGAGTTTTCAAGAAAGAAAGTAAAGATTGTTGTTTTTTCCAAAATTTTCTACTACATTTTTTTGAACTACAATATCTCTATAGCGGCAGCACCAATCATCATCAAATAAATGTTAAGATATGCTCCAGACCGTTTTCTTTCTAGAATATGTAACTGAATATATATATCTAATAGATCAACAGATATAACGGTTTTATACAAAACATCAAAACAACAAGGATACTTTTAAATGTCCTTTTCGTCCTTAAAGGATAAGATGCACCACTAATGACATATTTTTGGAAAGCTATCAATTCCAGCTATCCTTGGGATATGGTCATTAAGTACTAGCCTGACACAATATCTCCCTCAGAATCCCTTTTATTTTTTATATAATATGTTAAATTTCAACTTATACATACAAATTAAAGAATTCTACTATTATATAAATTTTTTTTTTGTTTTTTTTAATTTTTCCTTTATTTATTTTATCTTTTTTTTTATATAGAAACTAACAATTTATTTTCAAATCTTATAATCTAACTTTAATTAATGGTCCCTTCCATTGCTAGATCATTAGTTTTTTATGGTGTTATTTGATTGTTTAGCACATTTTTTCATTTTAATCGATGGCGACCTATGTTAAATAGTAAGTTTCTTGTTAGGGAGTTGTGATGATTTCCTAGCTTTAATGTGTATTTTCTTCCAATTCTATCTATCTCTTTCTCGATTGTACGGATATTTAAATCATTGCGTATGTTAGCATTTTTTACATACCGTTATGATTTTTAATATCTTGGGTTGAGCTCTTTTTATTTTTTTCAAAATTAGAGGGCATTGCCGTTCCCCATAGTTGTAATCCATAAGTTCAAATTGACTTGATTATGCTTTTATATATAGAAGTACTTTGTATTCTAGTTTTAGTTTAGACTTTCTATTCAAGAGTCACCTCATCATTTTGTTGGTTTTTAGTTTAATTTGAGCTCTTTTTGTTTTAATGTGTTTCTTCCATGTAAATTTTCGGCTCAAATACTTTCCGAGGTATTTGACATCATTGTGTTGTGGTATAATTTTATTATTTATTTTAACAGAAGGGCATGTTCCCTTTCTTAATGTAAATTTTATGTGGGAACACTTCGTTTTGTTAACTTTGATTCTCCATAGATTTAGCCATTTTTCTATTTCTTCTAAATGATTGGAAAAATATATTGCAGTTATTTTGGGACACGCGTTAGATCTTAAAATTACTGTATCGTCTGCAATAGTAGAAATGGTGCTTTGATTCTTGGTAGGCATATATCTTACGTACACAATAAGTATATCAGTGGGCCTAGGAAACTGTCTTGAGGGACTCCAGCTTGAATTGGATATGCAAATGAGGAGTAGCATTTTGTATATGATGATGAATTTTCTCTCAGCGATGTAATTTTTCAATAACTCGTCGACACTAGATGGCATATAGTTCCATATTTTATGAATAAGACCTGCATGCAATACTTTATCGAAAGCTTGAGATATATCGAAAAATATGGCGGATCAGTATTGTTTTTCCTCGTATGTTTTGCTAATTTGACTGACTATTTGATGTATTTGTTCTGAAATTCTATGCTTTTCTCTGAAGCCGAATTGATGGTCATGTTCAGTTCGGTTTATTTTGAGTGTTTGTTGTAATGGTTTTTTTTAAAACTTTGCAAATAGTTAAGAGAGATCTGTATATGAAGCTACCTCTCTGATGTCTTTTCTTAGTTTTGTTATCGTGATGTTTTTCAAGTCGCAAATATTTCATATTGAATAGTGTGGGTAGGTACTTGAGTACATGATTTAAATTTATTTATGCTGGCTGTATTTGAAAATATAAAATATTGATTAGTAAAATTGTATTCTGTCAAAAAATGTTGATAAGAATCGCTAATCATTTCTTTAGAACTTCGGAACTACTACTTTCCTAACTTTCATTAACAATATTCCAGCTAGATGCATTATATATACTTTTGCGTTTTATCTTATAATAGTTGTGTAGATGCTCAACATCCACCACTAGTCTTATTTTTTACTTTTTAGGGGTTAGTTTTGTTTCGATAAAAATATTTTGTAAGCAAAATCTGTAAGAGACTACCCAGTAGATTGAAATAAATATGCAAAAACTTGTTTGTTCTACATTAAAATTTACAAATGGTTAAATTTTAGTCAGAAAATATACGAAGTCAGAAATCAAATGGTTGAAACTCTTTTAAATAAATTCTTAAATGACTTTCTAGAAATGAATTCCATTGTATAGATCTTATAATAATTTTTGTCCTTTGATCTTTTTATATTATATTATATTATGTATAATTATTTATTCTTTTCTCGTCTATTACATACTTTCTATTAATTCTTAGTAAAAATTCTTTTAATTTATTGTAAATGATATAATTTTATTCATGAAAAATTATAATGAAAGAAGTATTGAGTCTAGAAACTGGCTAAGAGTTATTTTGAACATTTTTATATATTAACTCGAATAATAATTTAAAAAGTCAGTGTTTAGATTCAAAAGGATGAAAAAAAATGGAGAAAAAATCAATTTACTTTGTTATTTTAATTTTAATTTATTTTTAACCCATTTGTATGGAATCACTAAAAATTTTCATAAAATGAAAAGTGTTGATATCAATGCGAAGTTTGTTTGCCTGCCAGGTTTCACGTTTATTTTTTGTGTTTTTTTTTTTGTTAAAACTCAATACGTGAGAATGTATTAAATTGTGGAAAATCGATATTTTGTGGTATCACAATGGATCTCCTTAATTTCTTAATCTAATTGTTCTATTCGTAACTACCTACTTACCTGCTTAGTATGTAAAAAGCCCTTCTAAAGACAGTTGTTCTCGAAATGTGAATAATACGTTTTTATTTCTAAATATTGTATTTAAGTAAAAAAATAATGTAGGTACCTCCTCGTGATGAAAGTCTTGAAAATAAAGGTTCTATTCCCACAATTACTTGATTATAAATTTTATATGAGATTTACTTGAAATCATAGCCAAACATTTGGTTTCATTTCGCATTAATTCTAATTCCGGCGTTAACGTCAGAAAGACTGATTAGTCTATTTATACCTAATATATATGTATATACATTTGTTTCTATTAATTCCAGGAATTATTTTGTTTTTGCTATTAATAATGGGTTACGGGACAATATTCAAAAATAATATTTACGAAATTTGAAACAAAAAAGACACATCAGGACATTATCCATCTTGTTAAATTTTTTTTATTATTTTTAAATTTTCACCTTATTTGGGAAACTTGGGTTAATTAAAATAATTTATACGCTCTAAAAATTGTTGAGAATAGGTATATATATATTATTGTAAGCCGTTAATTATTAAGATCTCTTACAAAGCTAAATTCAAAAAAAAGCTAACTTTATATAAAAATATCTTAAACTGGAGCCAAAAGCTTAAAAAATTCCGAAATATCACTACAAGAAATAAATATCACAATGTCAATTTGAAAAATATTCAATGGCAAAAGTATTCACAGGTTTGTGATTCGTTTTTGATACTTGGCAGGGGCCCATAGATAGGATGTACAAAAAATTGACCAATTTATCGATGATAATAATTTTGAAGATTTTTACTGTCTCTCTACAGCAGTGGTTTTTAACCTTCCTTTTCGGGGTCGCGAACTTTCCCGGAGCATCAAAACTAATCAATATTGATTCAAGTGATTTAGATTATATATATAAGAACAAGGATAAAAAAAAAATTATGACGACGCTGAATAGCTAGCTTTCATCGTTAAAAATCTCTTGTTTGTTTCAATGTAAAAATTTGCCATTGGATTATAATAGGACATCAAAAAAACATAACTTAAGTTTTCTAACAGGAATAGGTCTTCTATTATGCATGTTCTAAATTTAAAAAAGAAAACGTTTTTTTAATTTTTACTTTAGTTGTATTTTCTGATATGTATGCACTTAAATATTTCTCGGTGGTTCAAGTTGTTTAAAACGAAATAAGATTTTGAATTTAAGCCTACCTATTTTCTAAACATAAATTTAATATCAATTAATGACGATATCACATTCGTATTAAGTTCTTATCGCACATGCTCTAATCTCTCATAATAAAAATTATACTTTTTCTTTTAAAGAAAACTACACCTAAGAATTTTCCGTTGTCCAGTTCATCTAAAATTCATCAAATATTTAAATCTTACTCTATAGATTTGTTGGAAATAAAAAAGAAAAAAAACGATTTTTATTAAAATTATTGAATTGGAAATTGAAGTAAATGAAGAGAATGAAATTCAAATGTAAATTATATTTTTGATAAAATATAAAGAAATAGAAATAATTTTGTAAATCAATTTTTTCTCTATGGACCATGATATAAAATAGTGTGTAAAGTAACATAAAAGAATATAGAAATTTTCTACATGGGTAGAAATGGGTATGTACGTAAATGTTGTCAAATGTGTTAAGTAAAAATTTTTTTTCATGTTGATTACCAGTGGGTGTATATTGATAACGAAGTAAGGATAGTAAATTTTTCAAGAAGTAATGGGATTTGGTAAGTCTCTTGAGTATTATTTTCACTCCACATACGGTAATTGGGCTTGTTAACGTAACAATTTATTTCAGGCTATTCATCAAACAAACTAAATGAAAAATAGTTTTCCGACTTGAGTTGTTTAACCAATTTGATATGAAATGGATGTAGGACAAAGATTTTATTGTAAAATTTTCCATGTAGTGGATAAGAAATATCAGTTTCAGTTTTTTTGTACAGTTTACCGTTCTTTTATTGTTCTTGCATTGAGTAGTGAATTTTTATTAGAATATAGCTTATAAGGTCTTATAATTTACATTAAAATTGAATTTACAATATAGTGAATTTATTTTTGATTAGACACTATTGTACAGTTAAGAAAAAGTTATTTTTCTTTGTTATACAATTTATTGAATAGTATTATTGGTTCCTAGCAGAATTATTTTAATTATTTTAAGTTAATGTATTAAACTCTTCGAATATATTTTTATATAATTCATTATTGCAGCATGTGTGACTGACTATATAAGTATTTACATATTCTCTATTTAATTCAAACAGTTTACAAATAATATAATTTAATTTATGAAATTCCCATTGTAATTTAAATTTACGTATGAAATAAAATTTAATTACTTTTAACAAAGTTTAATTATTCGAAAAAAAATATAAATAAATTCATTCAGAAAAAAGAGAGAAAAATAAAAAATTATTAAAATGATTAAAGGTTAATTTAGATTTTACAACTAAAAATTAGTAAATATTAGTAGCTTCTAAAAAAAAAGAAAAATAAGATTAGTAGGTGGACTAAGTGAGGAATTGAAACAAAATTAAATATATATGTTAAATATACTCTAATATTGTTTATATATTTTAATCATCTCATAGTTTGTTAAACATTTAATTAAAGGTACCTCAATGTTGGGCCCACTAATGAAATCATGTTGTTAAATCCCAAATCAATTCAAAAACTGCAAAGTTTTATTCCGAAATTTGAAAATATTTTCTTTTTTAATTCACTTTTATTTATTTATATATTTTATCCACCACTCTATATACCATTAAATATTTCTTGTACATTAACGATATATAAGAAAAGTTTAAGTTACGGTTAGAATATTTTTTTAATAATAAAATAAAAAGGAAAACATTTTTTTTTGATCCTGTTTAAACATTTGATTACAATTTTTACATCTCACTTTTATCGCTAAAATGTCAGCAGCCTGGTTTTTCCAAATCTAAAGTAAGTGATTCTGTTTAATAGAATAGAAATATACAATAATAATATGTATACATACTAATATACGTACATATCTTATTATTAAATGTACATATAAGTATGTATGTATATGGAGTTGTAATCTTATTGTTTCCATCATTATCAAAATAAAATGAAATTGTTATGCCATTTGATAAAATGTAAAGAGAATGAGAGAAAAACTTTTTCATTGTCGGTTTCTGAAATTCTGATGGGTTATTTAAGAATACATACATACATATATACAGGGTGTGTTATCTAGTGAATTAAGTGGAGAAAACAATTTTAAAAAATTCAAAAAACAAATGGAATATGTAAAAATTAATTTTGATTAGGAGCAAATTGTTAAATTTATGTATCCAAAATAATTATACAAAATGGTTATGATAACCAAATGAATAAAAAAAGAAATAAAAAAAATTTGTTTTATTTTTTATTAACAATCTTAGTTTTTACTTTTTTTTTTTTTTAAAGAACGTATTTATATTTTGTTTTTTGTTTGGTTTGAAAAATTTAAAAAACAACGAAAATTGCTAAACTTTGTTTTGTAAAAAGACTTAAAACTAGCCTAATCTACACCTTAAGACTAAGCTAACCTAAACTTATTCTAATACTATAGATTAATTGTCTATTTATACTACTCGTTTACCACCAGTAATGGTTTCTTGTACTTTTTTTATCACTTTCTGGAATAAACATGGCACTTGCATGTGGCCTTCTATTATAGTGACATGCTCGTGGCTTTAAATATAGCCCTTGGTCTAGGTAAATGAAATATTCGGGTGCTATAAATCCCGTTTTTTTTTATACTAGGCCAAAATAATGGGATAAGCACCCTAACTGCCTTCGCAGAATATAAGGCATATTTAGGTGAAGGAAAGAAGAAGATAAAGATAGTAAAAAGTAATAAAAAAAAGAAAAAAAACTAAAAAATAATTAGGAATAGAATAGTTGGTAAAAAATTTACGGACAGGTTAACAGATATTTATTTACCCGTTTCTTAAAAACTTCTAAGTTATACATTTGAGAGAACACAAAAGATTGTAAAAGTTCCATAATTTAGAGGTTCGGTTGGTGAAAGAATTTTTATATTTTACAGTTCGAAGAGGCTCTACGGTTTTTCAATTGTTTTTAATATAGTCTTCGTTATGGTAATGGCATATTAAACCATTTTCTAGAGTTTTCAGAGATCTATCAAAATGATTACGAATAAATTTTATTAAAAAAATTATTAAATCTGACAATAGTAGCTTTACGGTACAAGTACTTATTGGCATACAAATGTTTGTAGTGCGTTTCAGGTTTTCTATGTAGATTTAGGCAGGCTGTTATGCTTTTACGTTCGAATTTCCTTATTTTCTTCATTAGACTTGCACTTATGTTGAAAGATGGGTCCAGCAATGAGATTATAGGTGTAATAAGAGTTTGGTTTGCAAACATTTTTACTGTGTCATTGATCATTTTATCATAGAAAATTTTTTTTGACGCAATAAATGCTTTTGTCCAATTTTCTAAATTTTTTTTTAAATATAATCAATGTAATTTAAATGTTGATTGAAAAGAACATCTAACTAATGACTGATTTTTTCTTTTCAATTGTGGTGGAGTTTAAAGCCTCTTTATTTGGGCGTTTTTCAAAATTTTTTGATTTTACTGCTGGTTTTATCAACAGTGTTTCGAAAAAGAATTGCTTCACATTTGTCTATAGATGTGCCCTATTTGAATAACCACACCTTACAATATTCGATGGTAAGGTTGAACTGCTCTGAACATTTTATGTTATTTGCTTGACTTTATTGCCCGAAGCATAAATAATCAAATCATCTGTAAATATTTTTAGACTTATTTTATACAATAGGTGATATATTTATTTTGTTCTAGAACTATATAGAATATGAGTCATCCTGTCTACTTAAAGATCATATTTTGATGTATCAATTACTAAAAATGTATGTCTAATCAAACATAGATCATAGATAGACCTAATAGAGTACCATGATGAAGAAAATATTGTCTAGCGATGATATTATTATAGGTCCTATAATAATCTGTATGTTTATCTTTAACCAATATATTCTCTAGTTGTACATTAAAACAAAGTTGATTAGAAATTATATGAATGTTAAATATTTCTAATAAACAAATTATATTCTACCTACCCCATTCTACCTACAAACCTTGGTTAAGAACATCTCATATGATTTTATTGTCGCCGTAAAATTTCTATCATCCACGCGTAAAATATTTATATTCATCTTTCGTTATTTGAGCTCTCAATATTTATTTATACTACCAGTCAAATTTTAAATTCGTTTTAGTATCAAATTTTTATTTAAATATTTCTAGTTCAGCAGAAAATAAATGGCGAAAATATATTATGTTCTTAAATGCACCAATCAACGGGAATAAAAGTTCAAATCCACACGACATATCGTGATGTTACAATTTTTTTTGTAAGTTATAGAAAATTACTGAAAAAATCCGGAGCGAAATAATCCCTGGTAAATTTATTTTTATTCCGCAGTAAATAAATGAAATAAATAAGTTTAAGAAGAAATTAAATGAAAAGCTTAAATCTTTAAAACTTAAAAATTCATATCAGATAAAAAATACATTTGTTTTTTTTTTTGGTTGGTCAACCAAACAATTTCCTATTGTACTGACCAATGATCCCCAACGGAAACCCTGTCATTATTAATGTATTTAAATATCTATGTACTATATATGTATATCTATATATGAATATGTATATATTATAAAAAATATATGTTCTAGTAATCAAAATGGCTAGAAAAGAGCAGATGATAAGTAAAGTAAAAGAGGAAAAACAAAAACAACAAAATAAATATCGTATTAAAAAAGTAGAAAATTCTTGACGATGATGAGAGAAAATTTTCATGGAAAAATTATGATTTCGTGTTTTTGAAAAATTATTTTTTGTTCAATTTTGTTTTGTCTGTTTATTTTTTTTTTTCTTTTCGTTGGTTATATTTTCATTGTTTGTTTCTTGCAAGAAATAAAAATCAAAAAGAAAAAAGGATATTCGTTTTTTCTCTTTCATTTCCTACATTTATTTGCATTGATGATGATGATGATGGGTATATGGATGATGATAAAGATGATGTTGATGATGATATTGCCTTAATAAAAAGTGCAAGTGAGATTTAAAAATAATTTTTTAAATTTTCTCATTTTTATTTCTAAAACTTCAACATGATATTGTTATTTTATTTTTGTTTTTATATTTTTTTGTTTTTTGGTAAATAGTTGATTTTGTAAATATTTGAGTTTACCAAAAAAGATTTATTTTATTTTTTTTTTAATCTAATAAACTTAAAAAATAGAATTAAAGGTTATTATGACACAAGAAAATCTAAAATTAAAACATTTTTGACTTTAATTTTCAGCCATTTTAATTTTTTTGTAGAATAAATCCATTGCCTAAATAAGTAGAAGATGTATTTAGAATTGCAATTCAGCATTTTATTTTTATAAAGTTAATTTATTTTTATAAATTAATAATATTAAATTTTGTATTTTGGAAAAAATGAAGACCTAAAATAGATTTGAATTAATTTGCATCCGTTAATATAGAAAATTGTAGATAGATTATATTTCTCAAATATTTGAACTTATTGGGTTTCAAAAATTAATTTGAATAAAAACTGTAGGAATTGTAGTGTTGTATTTATTTTAATTCTATGATTACCTACGTTTCGAATGGAACGTTTCGAATAATATTTGCATTTACACATTGTGAGAAATCCCTCTATAGCTTAATCCAATTTTATAATGTTACAAATCATCATCAATCATCTTATAGCGCTAAAGTTCTAGGTGAGCTTTAGCCTTCATTCACTATGTTACAAAAATGCAATAAAATGATTTTTGAAAAAATTATATTTAGTAGAATAAAAACTATTAAGTACAGACAAGATGATCTTTTTACAATTAATTTTAAAACTTCTGCTGATGAAACAAATTACAAAACCTCTAATTATTTGTTTAAGAAACTTAAAAAGGGACCGAGATATATTACCAACACCGAAAAATATTTTTGAACTAAAAAAGTTAACGTTTAGTATTTCAAAAGCTTATTAAAATAATTAATTTAAGTAAAAAAAGTATAAATTTATATTTTGTGATAAATTACACATTTTTTATATAAATAATATATAAATAAAATAATATATAGCGTTAAAGATTTTGAAGTTATAATATTTATGTTTATTATTTTTTTTTTTTTTTAAATGTGTTCAATAAGCATCGAAGTCTGAAAATTTTTTTTTTAACTTTTAATAACAGAATGTTATAACAAATTTATTTTTGTAAAATTATGATAAAACAATTAATAATTACAAAAATAAATGAAATATTGTATTTTGTTAATGAACTTATTCTTCTAAACGTAGTTTTTTTAATAAACTGCATTTGCTGAATTGATTTATAGCTATTATACTATTATTTTACCCGCATGTACATATCGTTTTACCGCATTGTGTATGGATGAAAATAATTGCTTCATAAATGGCGTATACGACAAGATGTTTTCGAACAAAAGGTCAGTCAACTCCGAATTTTAGTTCTAACAAACTTTATTTTTTGTTATACAAATGAAGCCAATAAATACAGTCATCAGTCGAAAAAAATATTAAAACAAGTATTTCGGTCCAATTTTTGTTTACCTTGCTTCAAACTTTAAAATTGATTCCCAAAATCGGATTTTCTGGATATGGGGCAAAATAATTCCGGGTCGACGATAAATAAGACGATTTTAGATTTCTTTCCCCACTCAAGTAAAAAAAACAATGAAAAAGTCTGCAAGAAATGAAATATGTATATCTCTTCGAAAAACTGATTTAGTAAAATAAAAGTATTCGACTATTTTCAAAAATTATACAAGAAGAAACTATACCTAACTATAATTTAAATTATTAGTTAATAAAGAGCATTAGTTAGACTATTATGGAACTTATGACGTATTTCATTAATAAAAGTTGAATTTATATCAAAATTGATCAGTATTGTTACTATTAAATTTGAATGACTACAAGTTTAAAGTAAGTAAATTAATAATTAAATAACAGTAAAGGAAAAAATGTCTGCCTCTCCAATATCTTAAATTTATTTCTACTTTTTGTAATAAAAACATAAAAGCAAAAGAAAAAATCAATAAAATCGTATCATAAAAAAAAGAAGAAAAATAAAAAACAGACCACAATAATATCCTTTTCTTTTATTCTGTTTCTTTCTCTTTTTGCAAAATATTAGAGAAAAATTTACCCAAGAAAATATGTTAAAAATTTTTTTTTATTTATTTAAATTTACTGTTATATTTCTTTTCTATTCATTTGCTGTAATTACAGCAATTATAGTAACAGCAACAATCATAGCTTACAATAATAATAGAATATAACATATTAAAATGAAAACTGTGTATGGAATTTTATACATAAAAGAAAAATAAAAAAAAAAATGAAACACAGGACACTAAAGTAATAAAAACAGAATCCTTACGATATAATATTTGTTATGTAATACAGAATTTAGGAACATATAATGTATATAACAATATTGTACCTTTATTTAGTGAAGTGAGTTCAGCTCTAGAGCAATAGAAATATTTAATGTTATATTAAAATATATTAAAGACGGGATAGAATCGTGATATAGGATGAAAAAAATATTAATATTTCATTAATTATAAGAAGGAAGAATATAGAAGAAGGTTTCTGAATTTGATGCAAATATGTTGAATCAACGCGTTTGACGAAATAACTTCATTGTGATATAGACATTATTTAAACAGTTTTTATAGACTATCCTGTCGTGTATTATATTCTAAACAGTAATCTAAATATTTCCTTTTGCAATTTTCTAATTCCAATTTATTCGCACAATCCATTCTCACACATTTTTTTACAATTTCAAACATATTTCTTTGTAATATTGAATATGGTTTGAAATGATCAATATTTGTTTGTTTATGGTGACAGAATTTCAAACACCTCGTTCTAGTATATCGTAAGTCGGCTTACGATATACTAGAATGATTGGTTTATTTTGAAGATAATGACAGGACGTATCTACTGTAATTTCATAGCAATACGTTGCCTCCCTCGAAATTTATGACAGATTAAAGACTTACGATATTCCGTCAGTTTCGTTGACACTCCGTTCTAGTGCATTGTAAGTCGATATACAATATACTAGAACGTACATTTTAAATCAGATATCGAAATACAATTCTTCAAAACCTAGCTGTCCACTAAATGAGTCTGACAAATTTACAATTTGTATTATGTATTCTTACGATAAATAAGTTTGGAGAATTTTGAGAGTTGGGTAATACTCTATATACGGTTTTTGATATAATTTTGATATAATTTTTTGTATTTTAAGTTTAATTTCCTCTGAAAATATAAAAATGTTTTTAAGTACATTAAAAAAATTTTTTTTTTTACTACTGCTACGTTTATTTAAAATCTATCTTAATATTTTAAAAATTTTGACAAAAACTTCTAATATTCGGTAAATTTTTATAACAAATGTATACAATTTTGAACAGTGTATTGGCTTGTATGGGTACATTTCAACAAATATACTCCTAGGTTTGACATTATATTTGACAGTATTAGGTGGTAAGCCTAGATGGAAGGTTGATCCGCTGTTGAGAAGCGTCTTAATCTTCTTTGTTGTCTACCTGGTTGTCTCCGCAGTTTTTCACCAGTGGATTTTGGTGGTTTCCTAACCGGGTCCAATATATTTTGGTAGTAGCAGGTATTTCCTCTTCTACATATTTCAATTGTAAGTCATTCTTGATGACTGAGCTTCGAACATAACAAAGCGCATTGATAATTGCTCTGAGTACCTTTGCTTGACAACGTTCAATAATTTCTATATTTAGAAACAAATCGATACCGTAAGTCCATGTTGGTTTCAGTATACTTTTATAAACTAGGACTTTACTTTCTAGAGAGAGTTTTGAATTTCTGCCAATTAGCCAGTATAAGTTGGAAAATTTTAGACGTAGTTGTTTAATTATGGCTGCAATATGTTTTCTCCGGGTTAATTTTTTATCCAGGTGAATCTCCAAATATTTGACCGAATCCGCCATTGGTAAGGGGACTAGGGGACAGATTTATTTCCTAGTAGTAAAAGTAATATGGACAGACATAACTTTGTTTTTTTTTTGTTTTTTTTTAATTAAGGCTTAACCGGAGCTGTAGAACTAATAGATGATGATGATGATGATGATGAGATAAACCAATTGAAAGGAGTTCTTTAAATTTATAAAAAGTAAAAAAAATAGAGAGAAAAATGAGACTCTTTATAATGAAGAAACTTATTACTTTGCATATGGCTCTGATGTATACCCTTATTAATTGAACGTACCCATATACAAAAATATAACAATAATAAAATATCCTTTAAATGGTATTCAAAAATAATTTTGGTTTTTTGTTTTTGTTTTTGTTTTTATTTGTTTTTTTTATGTTTTCATTTTCCGTTTATTTTTTCGGCTGATTAAAAATTTCGACAAATAATGGTTATTTAAATCATACGGAATTTTTCTGATTCCTTTTGTATTTTTTCATTTTTTATTTTGATTTATTGGAAATTGTATTTTTTTATTTTTTTTTGTGTTTTTGTTTTTTCAAACAAAATGAGTCGGAGACTCAAATATTTCTTCCATGAACTGAATTTTAGTATTGAAAAAGAACAAATGGAATAAAATTAATTAAAATGTTACGATTGTAACTATTTACAAAAGAAATTCATATTTACAATTTTATGTATGTATATGTATACATATACGTATATGTTCTTTCAAGGATTAATTCAATTAATTTTATTTGTTTTTGTACTTTTGTTTTTATGTATTTAAATTTTGAAAATCAAAATAAGAATAATGAGCATTTTTTTTTTTTTTGAGTCTTCCTAGAATTAAAGTAATAAAATGGTGAAACTTTTGTATGTAAAAAGCAAAATATGGTACAGACTCTGGGAAGAGAGAGAGAGTGAGAGAAAGAAAAAAAATGAAGTAAATGGATGAAAAAGTATAGAAATAGCAATAATTTGTAAAATTTCTGATATTTTATAGGATTTTTTTGTTGTTGAACAAAGTCAATTAAGTAAATTGGATTATATCAGATCAAAATCTACCCTAAGTATAGCATAATGAATTGTCTGTAATTGGTTCTTTTGAAAAAAAGTTACATTAAACCATCCCTACGATGTATAGCAAAATTTATTTGATTGTTAGAAATTAGCCATAATGAAACTCTATGAAATTTTTCAATTAATTGTAATTTTTGTTTTTGTTATATTCTTGTCAGCTACTTAAGTGGAATTACCTTTTTATATATATTAATTCATCATCATCAATGTTCTGTAAATAGGGTGGAAATAAAATCTTTCCATCGACTCCTATCTGCAGTTAACTTTCTTCAATTGTGGCCACGTTCTTTGCTGGGTACTTGCTTCGGTTAAGACAGTGGTTTTCCATGTTTTTCTCGACCTTCCGACTCGACGTGTACCCTGAGGATTCCAGTCGAAACATTGTTTCGCGATGTTGTTGTCAGGTTTCCTAAGAGTATGACCGATCCAACACCATTTTCTATGTCGTATTTCCCCGACTATTGGTCTTTGTTTCGTTTTTTGCCACAGAGTTCTGTTGGAAATCTATTGACGTACGTTTGGAGTTTCCTGGCGATGTTTACTGAAACTTTCCGTGTTTGGCAAGCGTACAAGAGAACATGTTTTACATTTGCGTTGAATATTCATATTTTTGTGCGCAGAGATGTGTTGCTTGTCTGCCATATTTTTGACAGCATTCCGAAAGCAGTGAGAGCTTTACTGATGCCGGATTCAATATCCAAATTGGCACTTTCATCTGATGACACGATGCTGCCCAGGTAATTGAACATACTCACCTCTTCGTTTCTTCACGGAGAGCTTAATAATTTAATATAATATATATGGAATGTCTGTAATGTTTTTCAAGCTATCAATTAAGCTATCAATTTTCTGATCTATAGCTGATGAAATTTGAAAAACTACTACTATTATTTGTAACTAGGCCTGATTAAACAGTTTAATTCCATTTTAATTAAATATCAAATTGTATGTTTCAACAAATCGCAAGGTCAATCACTTGAATTCACTTCAACGGAAAATTGAAGACGATCTAATAAATCGAATTAAGAACGCTCATAAAAATAATACGAATATTGCAATGTGACATTAACCATGTTAAAAGAGAAGTAATAAAAGAACCTTGAGATTCGAGTTGATATTTTGTATAAATTCTTTGAGGGATATTATTTATTGGTTGTTGCAAAGGCCTTGCAAAAGGAAGTTCTCAAGATTATTCATGAACGAGAACTCAATTTTCAATAAATTTTATAGAATTTCATTATTTTATGAACATTGAAAGAAAAATTGAATTAAAGATCCGCACCCTGACTTGAATTCGATTCGAGTAGGTATATATGAGCCCTTCGGATTTGTACTCAGATGACATAATCACATGTTGTGGTCGGCTAAAACATCATATAGGATTCTTATATACCCCCTATACTCAAATTTTGATTTCAAATGTTGATCTTGGCTATGCTTTCTATTTATTTTAGTAGTTTTCCAAATTAATCTTTGTTATAACGACTTTAATAATTTTGACATTTTAGTATTGCTATACATGTTTTTAATAAATTGGAATTGCATGTTGTCTCAAACTTTTTCACATCAGCACTCAATGGTCTTTAGAATAATCCTTGTTATATTTAAAAATTTGAGTGGTTAGAAAATATTTCTGCTGAATTTTTCATTTAATCGCCTCAATTAAGTTTCAATATTTTTTCATAGAAGTTAAAAATTTTATTTACATATATGTATATATGTAATAATATATTGGGAGTATTGGGACGAATAACTCACACTCTTATATATTTTGTATCTCTAATAAATAATTTATTTTGTGATTTTATTATATCAATAAACTTTGAATCGTAAAATTGTTGATTGTTTTGCTTTTATATCTGTACAATATTGAATCCAAATGATATTTAATTAGATTCCACTTTAAATTAGTTTCTTAAGAAATTTCAAATAATGTCGATAATTATATTTGATAATCATCGTCTTTTGATATTTGAAAAAAAAAAACAAAAAAATTAATAAAATTTTCTTACAATTTTCTTTTAATAGTCAGCACTCTTAAAGTTTCTATAGTCAGCATTCCTGTATTCATTGAGCATTAATATATGAATAAAAAAATTGTTCACATATGTGTACTTATACACTCTATGGCAAAATTATTAAGATACTATATAGTTGTTAGATATAAATTTGTAAAAATTTATATAAAGCATGAAAAGTTAGTCTTTAGAATTAATAGGGTATGAGAGGTGCTGTTACAGTAAATAATGCATTATTAAAAATCGACATTAACTGTGAAGGGCTAACCATAATGACATTAAGTTGACTTAAGCTAATTAGCTAATGCCAAAACTAAACATAACTAAAAATAATAGACTTTAGCTAACTTAAGTGATTTTTTATTATTATTATGTATAATTAATTAGTTATGAAGTATGTAAATAAATAAATTGTTTATTTTATTATACCGGGTGTTGCAGAGCATGCGTATTAGCTTTTTCAGGGATTTTTTATGAGCTAAATCGAGAGTGCTCTACTGATTGGTGATATTTTGAACTTCCGGGGAGGACAAGAAAAGGGTTTTTAAGCTCAAAATTCGCCGAAATAGAGATTTTCAAATTGGAAGACGTACTTTTTTTGGAAAATTCGGATTCTCCGACAAAAAACTAGAAAATTATGTAAATTTGTTTTTGATAATCAGATTTGTTTTTAGTGATATATTTAATTTATGGAATAAAAGTCGAGTTTCCTTTCACTAATCATTTATATTTATTTGGTAAATATCGATATTGCGGAAGCAACTTACTTCCATTATCAGTGCTTGCGACTAATTAACTATAAATAATTATTCCATAAATTAAGTGAAATGATTTTTTTTTGTTTTCTCAATATGTCTCTTTAAAAGTAATAAAGGTAAAATAACAATCCTAGATATTTTCCTTTGGTGAACTAAATTTAATAATAATCATTATTTTAAATAAATTTGTTTTTCATGCTATCATATTTTTTATCTCAGTTTTGAATTTCTACAAAATAAAAAAAAATGGCGATTTTCGGCGAATTTTGATCTTAAAAAACCTTTTTGCAGGCCTTCCCGAAAGTTGAAAATATCACCAATCGATAGAGCAACCTTTTATTAATTAATAATTTTTTTTTAAATTATAAAATAACGGTTCTTTCCCATCTGAAAAAGCTGATACGCATGCTCTGAACACACCCGGTATATTACAAATTTTTAATAAGTAATAACAGCTCCTAAATATAAAATATCCAATTTCCATAGAGAATATACGAAATGGTCTGACTGACCATACTTAAGTTAACTTAATACTTTTCGTTAAACTTACGTCAAAACTTAAAGTTACTTAAGTTTAGATAGTTACCTTAAGTTACGACTGGTAATTCTTCATTTGATTTGAAACTTTGAAAGAAGAAACACCATTTTGAATTCCATTTATATTGATTTTCATCTACAAATCGAATGTCATTTCATTCAAACGTAATTTTACTTAAGAAACCTACGAACTGCTTAAGTTGAACGAAAAGTTAATTTTTTAACGAAACTGAAAATTCAGTTAACTTAGATATAGCTATAATTGATTATATGCAATCATATAAGAGCGTACATGAGTTTGACATTTACTTAAGTTAACTCAAGTACGGCTAGTTAGAAATCACACATTGTTAAGCCAACTAAAGTTAACGAAAACTTGATGAAATATTCCTATTATAGGAGTGCAATACAATTTAGGGTGACTTCCACAGTATAAAAAGTTTTAATACAGTTTAAATATATTTCCACTATCGTTTGAAGCTTTTATAACAATTTCATTGTGAGATATTATATAATAAAAATTTTGCTACATTTTGGAATAATATTTGGACAGTATAAATACATACATATATTTTGACGTTTAAATTATAATTTTGAATTTTTGTAATATAAATCCATATTAATCTGATTTTTTGTTTATGTTTCGATAAATTTACTTTTTGTTTATCTTTTATTATATTTATTTTATTTATTTTTTCCACAAGGAGCAATATCTGCTCATGTAGAGTATATTTATTAACATATTATTTACATTTTGTGTAATATTATTAAATTTAATTAAAAGAAAAGTATTTAAGAATGTAACCAATTGAAACAATGTTGAATTAATATTTAAAATTAAAAAAATCTTAATATTGCCACATCTTCATATAGGTTAACACATATTTTCGGCGGAAAAATATATTTTTTTTAACATATTTTGCTACAATTTAGCAATAAGTTTTTTTTTCGCCGAAAATATATGCTAACTTATGTTTCAATAATTGTGTTAACTTTATATATGACATGTACACAAAATGTAGTCTAAATTTCTTCGATACACACTCTGTTCTTATTTCACGTTTCTACTTAGTATTTTAAACATTTTGGAATAGTGTACAAGTCAAGAGCTTTTGATATATATTTTAGAAGATGCTACATTGCAAATTTTACGGTATCACTGCATTTTCTTAAGCTTATTTAAGCCAGCTTAATGTCTTTATGGTTAGCCCTTTTGCCCTTTAGAGTGAATAAAAATGATAAAATAAATCCAAATGATAAATGTTAATACAATATGACAGCATTTTTTATCGAATTTGTTTTAGTGATATTTTAATTATATTTTAATTAAAAGTTGATTTATGACCCTAAAAATCAATTAAAATACATTTTAAGGTTGCATTACATCCTATAATAACATCGTTTAACATAGCTTAACAAGTTTTTCAAAATGTAGTTTTCTTTTATCGTATACGTATATAATGTACGTTGACAATCAAATTATAATGTAAATTATGTATGTAGTAAATTATAGCAAATTGATGAACAAAAGGTTTAGTGAAATATCAGTTATATATATAATTACTAATATGTTAGTTTTTGTGATGTAGAAGAAACCTATTGGTTTACATGTGTCCTACTGTTGTGAAAACGATGAAAGACTGTAGCTCTCATTCCCTCTTCAACTGAAATAAACTAACTAAATAAAAGTACTATAGTAACTAGTCTATGAATATACACAATTACTGATATAGGTAAACTATCCAGACACCATATATAGTTACACTTTCGTTCAGTTGTAATTAAAGCAATTTCAAATATCTTGTACATTTGATTTCATTCTCTAAATTCCTTAGTATATTTCTCTATCTCTGTTATTTATTCTTCATTTTATATCATATTTCATTTTATTTTATATATGCTTAACATGACAATAAATATCATTTTTTGTAAATGATGTAAGATGCTTGCGGTGAATAAAATGTTTTGACCACGCACTATATCAAATATTAAAGTGTATACCCTAACTAAACTGAAATGAGTTATAGTATATAAACTGTTAAATATATAAATTGTTCGTATATTATAAAACCGGCTCGCATTTGAACATAAAGAGATCGAAATGAAACTGGATACACGCTGCAAAAACCATTTGAGAACCATTTTGGTTGGAACCTACAGAGCTAGGGGTAGGCCGCATAAAGTTTGGAGGATCATCCATGACTAGGTATTCTACATGAACATGAATGATGAATGAAAAAATCGTAGATCGAATAATACGGTCGGATAATTATAATGACATGTCATATTGTATTTATTTGTATATTATTTCAAAGAACATTTTGGACTATATTTATTTCAAAAACTGATGTGTTGTAAGTTTATTATTTTAAATTTAATTTTTTTTTTGTTTATTAAATTAAAAAAATACTAGATGTTCAACATATCCAGACATTGTGCTTCTGTATAAGTTTTTGTTTATTCTAAAAATTTAATTTGCTTATGTTTGAAATTTAGTGTATGAAATGAAATTAATAAAAAATATCAGCTTCATCAAAAACCCCAGTAGCTTAAAAAAATTTATCAGCATTGATTTCTATCATAAAGAAAATATATATAGAGTAATTACGCGGAATAAAAAATATTTTTTGCTTTTTCTTAAATTTAAATTTTTTGTAGTACCCTAGCGACAGGGAGTACCTACCATATATTTTTGTTATATCTTAGTACACCACTACTTAAATCCAGTCCTTACTTTGATACTATTTTATTATTTTACAAAATTACTGAATAATAACTTATAACTCCTTAAATTTTCATTATAGACCTCACTTGTACATATATCCTATTTTTTTACTTATTTCAATAGTTTTTACCACTTGGTACAAGGAATTCGATTGAATTGACGACACCATGTGTAGCAAAATAGCTATCTGTACATTCTTGATACAACGAGCTTTATAGTTTTTATCAAGAACTGTAAACTTATGTAATATGTATATATATACATAACATTAACACACAGACTTAAAATAAAATATAAAAAAATAATATTTTCTTCTTAATTTTTTTACTGGTTTTTTTTTATTTGGGAACATCTTTAAACACCATTATGATTACAAGAAAATGAATTGAGATAAACTTGAAGTAACAAAAAAAATTTTTTTTTATTTATATATATAGCTACCACATAAAAATATATTTATGTGTACATAAATATTAAATACATAATATATTTACTAAGAGCATTGACTTTATTTGTATTAAAGGAAAAAATAAATATAAAATGGCTGGCTACTGATTCAAAACAAATAAATAGAATTTCCCGAAATGAACGAGTTTTTTTTTTCAACTCTTGTCATCTTTTGTACTCGTATATTATTCGACCAAAAACAAAAAATAAATAAATAAAAACTGTTTCGTATTTACAGTTATTACACATAAAGGGCTCTTGTATCCAATATCAACAAACGGATTCTAAAGTGTATTGCAAAACAAAAAGAGAAATAAAAATAAAAAAAAAAAGAAACAAAAACAAATGACAAAAATAATATGAAATTATGAGGTCGGTCAACTGCATTGAAAATTAAATGAATCGGTTAACTGCATATGATGTACATTCATCTCTTAAGGATTCTTCAGAATCTGAAGGAGTATTGAATGAAGTAGGAATTCAATTGCTATTTTAATAAAATGTATTGTATTTGAATTGGATAATTTTAATTAATTTGTAAAGGAAACTTTTAAGTTTTAAGTTTTTGACACCTGAGTAATAATTGAAAAGTTTAATTTTAAAATCGTGTATAGGAAGTTAGGTTTTCAAATAAAATATATTGAAGCTAAAAAACCTATATTTAAAAACTTTGACTAACTTAGTAAAATCTAAAACTAAAATACTTGCAGTTGAATACTAAAATAATATCTACATCTAGGTACTATAAAGTCCTGAATAGAGCTTATAGTACTATATAATGAGAGCTTATATAACATGATAATACCTAATCCTGACTAGGCAGATTCTGGAGAAGACTCTCGAATTTCAAATCGATACGCACCATCTTTTTATTGATTTTAAATCTGCCTATGATAGCATACATTGATCTGTGTTTTACGAAACAATGTCGGAATTTGGTTTCTCAGCCAAACTTATCCGTTTGTTAAAAATGATTTTGAAAAACACCCGGTGTGCTGTGGTGATTGGTAGGTACATTTCTGATTTATTTCAAAAGATATATCCACCTTGAACCAACATCAACTTCACTAATAACATCGATGTCGAAATAAGGCGAAGAATTACCCTTGCAAATCATTGCTATTTCGATTTGTCCAAACAACTGGGAATAATTATAATACCAAGGAATAATTATACAAAACGTTCATCCTTCCGGTGCTGCTTTATGGTTGTGAATCGTGGACATTACCAAAAGCAAGCGATCATGCCCTTGGTATCTTTGAGAGAAAAATTCTTCGTCGCATTTATGGTCCTGATGTGTCTGACGAAAGAGTTTGTAGAAGAAGATACAATGCTAAACTATACCAACTGTTCAACGACATGGACTTAGCCAAAAAAGTCAGAAAAAGATGTCTCCATTAGCTAGGCCATGTAGAGCGTATGGATGAAAATGTTTCAACAAGTAAATAAGTAATCCTGACTAAATTATCATCTCGTTAGGAACATCATATAAAATGAAGATAATGATTTAATTAAATAATTTATTTGTTGTCAGGTATCCGTTTACTAATAAATATTTTAACTCCCAAGGTCCAAGTCGAAAGATGATTTAATGTCTACAACTAATGATAAAATTCAATTATGTCAAAGGGTTAAAGTAGCAAATCATAGAGGAATACAACAGTCTATGTTGAGTCCAAGTGTATTAAAGGCAAATATTCTATTACACTTCAATCAATTCAATCAAGTCAATAAAGTCAATCATTAAATATTCTTAATACACACTATAAAATTTTTGAGAGAGGTTTTTCCCATTTGCTTCTAACAACTTCAATATTTTAAAAAAAAAAATGGTACAACTTAGAATCAAATAAATTAACTATAGATTAATTAGTATGAGGTCTGATCTAGATAAATTAAATGTACTTGTACTTGTATATTTAAATGTGAATATTTTGATAAATAAGTGAATAGAATGGAATTTAATACACACTGCACTGTCATAAGTCAAATATGGTAATTAGCTGTAGTTAGAGAAAAATCGATCTATAGTTCTAAAATATTCATTACCAAACTATACTCATGCTAAAATATTTACTAAAGTATTCATTTTATGAAGAAAACAAAATTATGGAAAATTTATTTATTCATTTATTCAGTGGATCTGCAGTTAAATCTGCAAACCAATTTCAGGTACTTTTCCCTTTTGGAATGTTGGTCTATGTAGCAAAAATAAAACATGTTCATTTTAACTTATTATCTAACCTATGTACTAAAAATTAACAAGAGTACATAGTACATAGTATCAGTACATAGGTTATATATAATATATATTGGTATATAAGTAAAAGTATAATTTCATTTGAACAACTAGAATTACAAAAATAATGATATTAAAATTTGTAAAGAATCAATAAAAAAGGAATTCCAGTCTTTTCAGTCTTATTATCTAACTTACGAGTATTACAAATTTGAACGAGTATTGAAATTTTAAATTTACTACATAGTTTTTCTTTTTACAGCCTTCCTAAATTTCATTGTCTGCTTTTTCCTAATCAAATGGCTCCCCATACACCACAATATGTCGAACAATTTATTTTTACCAATATATTTTGTTGTTAAGTACAAGTAAATTTGATTCATTGTTCAAATTTTCTACGTTGAGTTGTGATACCTTTTATATTGCCTCATTTGTTTTTCTTACTCCTTTTGGGAGCATAGGGCTTTTGCTTAACATTGCCATCGTACTCTATTGGCAGCTACTGTTTTCAGTTGTACCCACGTTATGTTAGTTTTTTCCTTATTTCTTATTTTATTGTTTTGCGCCAGGTATTCTTTGAACAACCGGGTATTCTTATACCTTGTAGATTCCATTCTAAGCTCATTCGCGCGATGTTGTTTGATGGCTTTCTGAGTGTATGGCCTTTCTGTTCGCTGGTTAGTATCCACAGGTCTTTGTTGCCTCATAAGTTACAGTAACTGCTAAGGGCTTATTTTGATGAATTAAAATGAATAATTCAAATAAATAATTTATTACTATTGCAGTTTAATTTGTTAGAAGTAGTTGAGAAATTGAATCAGATTTTCCTATATAGATACTATCTTCTGTGTATGTGAAGTTTTGTTTTGATACAAAATAAGATAATTAAAAATTAATTGGAACACAACTTAAGTATATGCTTTTGTATTACCCCATTAAAATTGTTCGGACATATATAGCATGTCCAAGTAGACCATGTTGAAATTTCATTTCTAGTGTGTCAATATTTTCCCTTTCCAGAAGAATTTGAAAATATACATCGCATGGCTCCTTGTATAGACTATTGAATAGAGTTTCAAACCGTATTCAAAACTGTATACCATAGGCATATTTATGTTTATTTTCAAGTTCTTCTAGAAAAGGAAAATATACAACAATTGGCCCATTGGATAAAATTTTGAACACGTGAATGATTTATTTGCTAGTCCTGCTATCACATCTTATAACACAATCAAAAATGCTCATACGAATAAAAATTTCGTAACTATATGATGTGTGGATTGCCCAAGAGAAAAGTGAAAGGCGATAGAATAAATAAAATTTTATGTACAAGAATGTCTGTACTGGAAAATTATATTTAAAAAACAAAAAAAAATGTTTTGTTTTTTTACGTTTTTTTTTATTTTCTCAATTTAATTTCATTTAGAGTGGAAGATAAAGAAGAAACTTTCATCATCATATATGTACGTGTATTGAAGTTCGATAAGGACATGCTATGGTTAAGAAAATTTTTAACAAAAAATACAAAATAAAAAAAATTATTGTCTATTGAACTGAATAATGAATGAATTGAGTAATATATACGCGATTTGATTTTACAACACTTTTATAAGAGTAATGCATTCAAAAATTGAATTGCTTTTAAAGAAAATCATTTCTAAGGGCATACAATTCAAGTTAAATTCGATTATTTGTATAGAAGTGAAATAGAGAGTTTTTTTTTTTTTTGGTTTGGTTTTTCTGAAAGAGTTTTTAAATTAAATTGTTTTTGATTTTAAGAAATGAAGCAATTTTATTTTTTACTTTTAGGTGAAACATAATTAAATTTAAAATCGTTTTTTATTTTTTTATTTAATTGTTTTTAAAAGTAGTATTTTAAATATGATCAGGAAAATGAGATGGCGGGTTCAGTTCAAAACATGTTCAAAATTAATGTCAGACAAGCTAAAAAAAATAAATATAGAATGGGTATACATATTAAAGAGATTTATAATGATATCGATAATGTTATTCGAAGCCAAATAAAGTCTAATTGATATAGTCTATTTCAAAGATAAGGTTATATAAAATTTGTATGTAAGGGTTAATAATTTATATATAAGGTTTATAATTGGAAACTGATAGGTAGAGACTTAGACTGGAAAATTTATTTTGCTCAAATGAGGCACTGTTCCCTCATTAAGCATGAAAATCATTTGGGACTTGTCATTACATATAATTTTAGCACCTGTGATTGTATTTATGTATAAGAAAATATCACAATTATTGTATGCGATTGTAATGCGATGTTATGGTGGTTGAGAAACTTCATTTTTGATAACATGAAGGATATTTTAAAGATACGTGTTTTAGATATATATATATAGTCAAGTTGTGGTGCAGGATATCACTACACTCGATTAAACTAAATCAAAGTTCTAATTCAAAGATAGTCAACAATACACAATTCTTCATCTAAAATTTGGGTTTGCTATTTCTCTTCAAGTTTAGGTAGAAGTTTATTTACATTATTTCTGACTGTATATAACACCTATACTAGACCTACTGTATATAACCTATATAATATAACCTTTATTATTATTCTATTATAGACAAATTTATTATAGAGTTCAATGATCTTATATTGTATAGCCTAACACGTAATCATATATTATTTTTTTTGTCTTGGAAATTTAAATTTTAGTTTAATTTAACTCAATTTTAAATGTTATAATGTTAAAAAGTTTCTTTTAATTTTTTTTTTTTTTTTTTACTTTAAAATTAATAAAACGTAAATTTCTTTCTATGTGAAGAAAAAAGAAAATCTCTATTACTTTAAGGTACATTAATTTTCATTTTAAAAAAGAAAATCCATTTATTATAAAAACATTTTTCTTCTTGTTAGCCATTCAATCATTTATAACCATTTAAATTGCTATTTACTTAAATATCGGAATACATAAATTTGATGGGTTTGGCTTAAATTTGATTTACTATAGAAGTTCAAATTTATTTATTTAAATTTGGTTAAAAAAAAAATTATGGGATCTAAATTAGACACAGCTAGAACTGTTGTGATTTAATGTTTTAATATATAATTCAAATTTTTAGTTATTAACTTAATTGATATTAGGTATAATTTGACAATCTTAGACCATGTTATTTTACTCTTTGAAAGTAGAGAATTAGTATATAGTAAACCTAAGACTTATCAACTTTATGCCTCACTGATGGGAGGTTTAAAACTATAATAATGATGAGACCTATAGAACTTTTATGTAATTAGCATTATGTCTATATATGTGGGCTATACGTTAAGCTTAATCCATACCTCTATTACCTCATTATGTACATATACGCAATTGATATTGACAGCTTTGTAGGTTAAAGAGCATGATTGCTTCAAAGCAAAAAGTTAACCATTTTTTTTTACAACTGAAGTTAATTTACTTGTTAAATTTCTTAACATTTTATGGGTTTATGCTATATAGTTGAGATAAAATAGAGTAAATTTCACACCTTAGAAATAAACTAACTCTTATCTACATATATATTTTTATTGTAATATTCTATCCATAATTCCGATCATAACATAGACTTAACGTCTCCTATGTGGCATAGGCATTACACAATTAATTTGCTGTTATTTTTCTTTAGTGGGTATTTGCTTGGGTAAGATAATTTTACTTCAAAATTGAATTGGTCTTCCAGCGAAATGAAAACCTGTTATAATGACATAGTTAACATAATACTTTATAATACTTCTTTATGTTATGTATAGGTATATGTTGTGGAGCTTTTAAATATTGTGGTTTTTATTACATCTATCGACATTTTTTCAATTTTTTTTTCCGGCTAGTTAGATGTTGATGTTGAAAAGTACATAAAATATATTGGATGTTTAACCATAACTAGATTATCATGGATTACTTACCATTGGATTTTTCATTCGCAAGTCATTATATGTTGCTTACATATAAAAACAAAAAAAATCATACAAACTACTGAATGTCTCTATTAGAGACATATTCCACAGTTTGCAAGTACACTTGGAAATAAATATAATAAAGTGTCACTGCCTGCTTTTTGGATACTTCTGGCATATTTGTATCAGTGCTTGCCACATCGTTCTGGTTGGGTTGCATTTTGCAATCAAAATTCAGAGATGATGTGTGTTTCAACTGAATAGTAATTATTATAATTTTTATAATCGAATATGCGTGTATATGTAAAAGGATAGTTAATAAAATTAAAAAACAAAAATATTCGTATATTTTCAAAAAATAATTAGTGTGTTACTGCCGACTTTTTGAATATATATAGTGCATATATGTATATTTTATTTATTCATTATAATGGCATACATATTTTTTTATTATTGAATATATGTTCGACGCAGCGACCTGCTTATTACAATGGTTTAAACAAGAAGGATGGGGTTAATATATTTTACATTCTATTTATCATAATAATTATTTTATTTTGAGTGTAATAATCTGAGTGTGAAGATGAATACATTCCAACAAGAATATAGAATACACTCACTATTTGGTAGTTGGCAATCTGCTTTTGTGTGCTCTACTTTTGTGTGCTAAATATACTACAAATGCTTCTGCCAAATTTGTATATTTGGTATGTTGAATTGCCTTTCAACTGAAAAGTAAATCTCAAGTCTTAATTTCTATCATCTCAGGCGGTTTAATTTTTTTTTTTAATACTTTTTAAATATAAATTAGTCTTCTTATAAGTTTTCTTCAGTCAATAACCCAACATATAATAAATAATTAAAGCTAATTCTACTAATTTCAAGTAGCCTAAGCCGACTTTATCTTTTTAAGTTAAAAATTCTTTTGCAGTATGCCATTGTAATTCACTCATTGTAATTCACTCTACTAAAACTTAATTCATTATTATTTTAAATTATTTACATTTATCTGTAAATGACATTCTTAAAATTTTTCTTAATATTTTTTTATGAGTCATATCATTGAAAACTCTCATTCTTTATGATTTTTTTTTTTTGTTTGACTCAACGAAAGTAAAAAAATTTGTTTTTTTTTTTGCTTTTGTTTTTTCAACAATATTTAAAAAGATTTGTTTTTACCCAATGGTAAACTTTTAAAATTCATTTTATTTTATACAATTTGAAAACTTACTGCTTTTATGTGCCATGGGTATATTCAATATTTTTGCTATACAAAACAATAATGGTACAATGAACTTTGTTTGTATAAAAAAAAATTTTTTTTTTTTACAAATATATTTTTGTAGATCACAGATATGATTGTATTATTGTATGAACAATAAAAGGTTATTCAACTTAAATCTAGTGTTGATGATACAGCGGTATTTGTTAAAAAAAAAAACGAAAAAAACTAAATAATTTTTCGACCTTTATAAATAAGCTAGTAAAGGATTCTTACTGTTCTGTTTTTTAACACTCCATTAAAAAATTGTACAAACAAAAATGAATTCTGTTTATATTTTTTTTCATTTTGCTTATTAATTTACATATATTAATAAAAAAGCGAAAAGTAAAATAAAAATGATTTTAAATTTAATTTGTTTTTATTTTTAAATGAAAAATTTTGCAAACCCAAAATGCTCTGTTATCCTTTTTGAAAAGTAAAAAATTTTTGTCATCAGATTTTAAGCGAAAACACAGAAAAAGAAAAAATATAACAACGCAAAAATAAAGAAAAGAAAAATAAAATAAAAATTGTCTAATAAAAAAATTTTTTATTTAATTTTTTTCGCCTTTAGATTTACTTAATTCGACAATGTGACAATTTTATGTAAAATTAAATTGCACAATAAAATTCTTAAAATGATGATCAGCAACAAAGACACTAGTGTTAGTGTCATTTATTATTTATTTAAAATTTAAACATTTTTTTATATAAATTTGTATATGTGTGTAGGTTTGTATTAGATAATATTCTACAAAATAGTATATAGAACAGAGGTGAAAAACATTTTTGTTAATCTCAATAAATATTATATTTGTATTCTTTTGCGATGAATATTTTGTGACATCGGAAATGTCGTAAAAAATATTTAACCCAATACAATATAAAAATAGCATTGATGTAAGATTTATCAATTCAACCATATTGCATGGAAAACACAAAGTGTTTTGTTTACAATTCAGATTACTTTCAACACAATGTATCTATCTGTATCTGAAAGAGTTGTTAAATCAAATGTTTTTTGACATTTGAAATATGATCATATGTTTTTTACTTTCTTAATGCATGTTTATACGGGTAGAAGGTAAGAGGTAAGCAAATCTACCAAAATTTAAAATTTCTGGTAGATCTTTGACGTTTGCATTCTTTTTTCTGGGAATATATGTCAGTGTCAAAATATTTTTATTATTTTTTGTACACAAAATGCAAGGAAATTGTTGATGACAACTTCATTTTCGGATAGAAAAATAAAGAAAATATAAATTATACAAATAATATTGTATTGGATTGACATTAGTATTGGATTGACATAATAATAAAATTTTATTTATTTATTTCTTTGTCAATAATTTTATTGTCGGCCATCTTGATATTTCAATAATCTGACAGCAACAATAGCAGAAATCTACCAGTTTTTTTTTTACGTATGAACATGAAAGGTAGATTTCTGCGGCAGATCTGTGATAAATTTCTGCCTCGTATAAACATGGTCTTATTAATGCAAAGTAAATATGGACAATTTTTGAAATAAATTGTTCTTTAATCATTGAAAATTGATTCGTGCTGCAATCTTACCATGAGGAGTAGTATTTTTCTCGTAGTTATCCATTTCTTGTGTAATATATAGTTTATTAGTTTAATTTCAAAACTTACTTACATCGCATCTTTACTTTATAAAACAACAACACTGAATAACAAACTTCAAAATAAAACAAAATTTTCTATAATCTCTTTATTTATAGATAATAATTAAAAATAAGGTGTTTCATCGCCAGATTGGCATTTTTGAAATATTATTCATAAAAATTTAAAATTTAAAATTAAAAATTTAAAAAAAGTTCAGCTTTTATTTTGAAATTTTAAAAGTAAAGGTGAAATTGGGGATGTATCCAAAAAATTTCAACCCATACAATGTAGTACATAGAAATAAATTATGTAAAATTTTTTGAACTGACAACATTGTGTTGGCAACATAATGTACTTTGTTTACAATTTCGATCACTCTAAACACATTGTCTCTGAAATAAACGTCAAATCAAATGTCAAAATATTGTACCCATTTTGTGGATAAATTTTTAAAATATTTGAATTGAATATATGAAAGAAAAATTTAATATTAACAATTTCGTAAAAAATGTTTTATTATTTTTTTGATGCAAAATCTTCTTCGTGCTTTGGCCTTAAGGTTGATAAAAACATATTTCTTCCATAAGTCCATTTTCTATTAAAATTAAAGTAAATTAAAATAAGACAAACACATTTTTAAACTTATTTTTAAAACACGAATTAAAATTTATACTTATTTTTCTTTAATTTTAAAACTTTTTCTTTCTCCATCTTTTTTATTTATTTTATTTATTGCTTGCTTAATAAAAAAATCTCAACCCAACTGTGCATCAACAAATTTTCGGATACATAATTTAATAATCCGTGTCGTGAAAATTAGTCGCGGATACACTGGCAAACTAATTACCGATCATTAGACAATGTAAACAAATTTTTTTTTTGGAATTTAAGATCATACATCAAGGTGTTGGCGATATTGTCGATACATTTACAATGGCATGAATAATAATTTATATGCGTATATTCTTTTCCTTGATATGTGTATTGTGTATCGAGTTTTTTTTGTTTTTTGTGTTACAACCCGCCTTGTAAAAATATGTCACGAATACATTGTCAAATTAATTTCCGATCATGAGACAATGTCGACTCTTTTTTTTTACATTTCAGATTATGACACATTGTATTGTCGACGTTGTCGATACATTTCCGATGTCAAGAATTGTTTTCTTTTAAAATTGCGACTGATTTAAAATGTAAAATACGGCTCAGAACCTTCATAAAAAAATAAATAACCTAAAAATGTCAGTAAGCTTAGTTGAACAAATTTTTTGACTCATTGCTTGCATTTATATCATAATATTAGAGAAACTGCTATATTATTTGCTTATACATATAGTCGACAAATTTAATTTTTGAAAGATGTTCTGCGTTTTTGTCATAAATCGGATTTGAATTTGCATTTAAAACCGAGTTTATGAGCTCAGAATTTATGAATTCAGCTCTCAAACTTCCAAATGAAACTGAGAAAAAAATTATATTTTATAATTACTGACACTATTAAGTTCCTCCATGATGATCAAATATAATAATTATTAGCACTAAAGCTAAATCTAAATCTAAAAAAACGTGAATATTGGTTATTGTTTTTGTATTTTCATGTTATTATTTTAAATCCAAAATTGATTTGGATATGTGAAAAAAAACACAGCTATTATTGTGATTTTATTGAAGCTAATTTTTGACTGTGTATACTGTACAGTAATGTTGATTTTATATTTTTGGTCTAATTTTTAAAACTTATGAATTGGTCCCATTGAATTTAGATTATTATTTTATGCATTATGCATTATAATAAAGTTCACTTGAAAGAAAATATCTAATTGCTACAAAATGGTATTAAATGAATAGACTCTATGGCTAAAATATTAGTTTTTTTTTATTTTTACTTATGGTAGGTTCCAATTTCTTTCCAAATTCATAATGTTGGACTGTCTAATATCATAGCTTTTATTAAAATTTAATTTCGTGTTAATTGATTCATTGACTATAGTATTTGAGTCCAGATCGTTTTGTTATACTGCTCACTAATTAACTCTTTTCAATTGTTTCTAATCTGTGGTTTAGATAAAGATTAACATTCAGTGACAGTGATCTTAATTGAGTGTCTCATAATATAAAGAAAAAATTATCAAAAGCCCTATATTTCGAAACCTTAACTTTCAAAATCCGACTCACCAATTTTGTCGTGACTCTCGTCAAATAAATCCAAATCATCAATCTCATTATCAATTAAAATCCAGCTTTTTTGCTTTGTTTATAATAGATTTAAAAAAAAAAGTAAGAATAAACCCCCACCCAAATTTGTTGGAGTACTGTTTCTTCTGATGGCAGGATAATATAGATGAGAAGTTTTTTAAAAAATAATAAAACATTTTTTTTTACTTTGACAATTTCATCAATTTAATAAAGCATTTGGACAATGACAATATATTTAATATAATAAAATGTGGTAAAAAGTGGGATCTTCAGTATTTTCCGGATAGATGGGGTATTATTTGTCGAATTTCTAAAAGTCTTTCATTTAAATTTGAATCATGATCACTTAATTAAAGTGTTTTTTTTTCTCTTTTGTGTCACATTTTTTGCGGTCTATCGATCGCAAACAAAAAAATTAAAATTTATATTTACTAACCTAACATAATTTTCTAATGTAATTTGCAAAAACAGAGCGTAATTGGTTCATTTATTTCCTCCAAAATTACATTAATCTGTTATGCCTGAAATTTGTACATTAATTAAATAAATTAGAAGTATCAATATCAATCAAATAAAATCAAAGAGTTAACTTTGTAACCACACCCTTTGTAGCTGTCTAACATTAACTAAAGTTAAATTTCGGACTTTTCCTAATAATATAGGAATTATTGCGGAAAGCAAAATTGATTATCTGACCGATCTTCCGAGTCACACACGGTGGCTCTAGTACTGAGTTTCTTGGGACAATGTTAATTTGAGAGTGGTGCCCTAAAACAACCAACAACAACAAATAGGCCATTTGAGCTATTACTTCAACAAAGCAAAGTGCTAATTGATTTTCCAGAAGCAACTGGAATGGTCACTTTCAGCTACCTACCTACCTCACATCGTAATCACAACATTCCCTTTAATATAATTCATTGATTCGTTATCTTAATTTTAATTATTAATAAATCTACAACATATCCCAAGTGCATAGATTATATTTGTGTAGACAGAAAATGTCATATGTAAATCTTGATGTTTACCTGTGGTTTTATCCCCCTGCTCAAGATTTTTCTATACAGATATAGATAGAAAGATTTTTGATTACTCGCTCAATGCCCTCTGTATGAATGAATATTGTCAGAAGTCTTATGCTGTAATCGCCATATTATGATATACGTGATCTGAATTTATAATATATGTATCTATATGGTATACATATATATAAATATAAATATAATAATAATAATAAGTGAAAATATTTTTATTCAGAAAAAAAAGAAAAAATATGTTAAAAACAAAGATTCATGAGAAAAATTCTAAATAAATTTATACTTGTATATATATTAGAAAAAAAAGAATTATAAACCATCAACAGGACTTTCAATTCTGATGATGGGGAGTTTAATGGAATTTTTTTCATTTTCATGAATTGAAAAAAAAACCAAAATGTCAACTTAACTCTTTATAGTACTAAACCAACAGTAACTTCTCGTTAATTCGAATATATAAATGTGAAATTTTTTTTAAAGGTGTATCTCTAAATTCTAGATCAATAAAAAATGCAATTGCACTGTTGTTGATTAATTATACTCGCGAATAATACAAAATTGTAATTTAATAAATTTTTTTGTTAGACTCTATTGTCAAAAAAATACTATTATAATACTGTCAGTGTGTTTCGAGAGATCAAACAAAAAACAATAGCTGTATTCTGTGCATACGTTTTAAAGTTTAGGTTTTATTAAATTCAAAATAACGATGTACATTAGTGATCGCATAATTTTTTTAAGCTGGCAAGCATGATAATTGGATTATCAGAAATAAATTGATATTTCAGTCTGACATTCACAAATAACACTTAATAAACATAAATTCTTAAAAATTTAAAGCGTCACTCGTAAGTCTGTTTTTGAAACCTGTATAAAAACTAAATAAATGTGTGGATTCACAGTTGTTATTGTATTTTCATATTAAACGATTGAACCGATTGAACCGACCTTGAACTGCATGAAAAAACACAGCTAATTTAAATAAATGTTTCGTGCTTAACTGTTTAAATTTGTCGTGAAAATAAGGATAGAAAATGTTAAAAATTTTTGAAAGTTAATTAATTAATCTTAGTAAAAAATTAATAATTATGTTTGTTACTTTGTTTTTGCTTACTGGTGCACTTGCGTCAACGTTTTGTAAAGCTCTTAAGGCCATATATATCTGTATTATAAAGGGTATTTCAATAGGGATGATACAATTTAAAAATTAAAAAAAAACACATAGGTTATTTTTACTGAAAAACCAAATTATGCCATTATGTCATTATGTATGAAAAATAACATCATCAACACCACGACTTCTCCGTACGTACTGCATTTTGTCAAGCCAATTTTTCATCACTTTTTCACATAAATTTGGCTGTATCAATAGCACGTTCAATGTTGAATTTTAATAGCTCAATTATTCCTGGATTATCAGCATAAGTTGTGACTTAACATATCCCCAAAGAAAGAAATCCAAAGGTGTTAAATCACACGACCTGGGAGAATAATTAACTTTACCATTTCTAGAGATGATTTCATGACCAAATTTTGTTTTCAATAAATCAAATTTCCTGCTGTGTAGCAGGTGAAACCATCTTAATGAAACTACACATATTCCGGAGATTATTCTCAGCAACAGCAGGAAAAGAAATTCATTTAACATTGTTCTGTATCGTTCTCCAGTAACTGTTACTCTTCGACCATTTTTTTCAAAGAAATATAGACCAATCACTCCACCAGCATGAATTGCACACCAGATAATGACTTTATCTGGATGCAATCGTATCTGAACAGTTCCGTGTGGATTTTAAGCAGTCAAAATTCTGCGATTATGTTTGTTTACTCAATTGATCAATAAAAATGTTCACTATTTTCAAGTTGTTCATGAGCGAAATCAGAAAATAAACGACTTGTATGGTGATTTAAAGGCTTCTGTTCTTGAACTAGTTGAATTTTATAAGGGTGAAAACCCAAATTTTTTCTTAAAACTCTTCATATTGTTGTTTGAGAATGATTTAATTGTTGAGAACGACATGAAACTGATAAATTTTGATTTTCTCTTACATTTGCTGCTATTAAATCAATATTATCTTGTGTGTGTGCATTTGTGTTTATTGAACTGGTACTCTTGCAACGTGCAAAGAAACTTCACTTTCAAATTTGTCTAAAATACGACGAATAGTGAGTGGATTAACTGAAATATCTCGTCCATGAATTCTTCTTAAATATCTTTCAGTATTCACAAATGACAAATGAGCACTGATTTTGATAAAACAAATAGCTTAAGCTATCAAATATTTTTATTATTGTTATCTTAAGTCTAAATTATATAATAATAATAAAAATAATAATAATTTAATAATTATCTTAAAACTAACGGACTATTAATAAAAGTCCGGGAGGGTGACCACATCTCTTGCGAATATAATTCATAAATAATAAATTACATGACTCGTTTGCGTAAAGCTACAATTTTATTTATAGATGTGTGTTTTAGACTTTCTGTATAATCAGTTTGCCTTTGCGAGAATAGTCCTGGTTACAAGTATTGTACTTAAACTGAATTAAAAATAAATAAAACCGTTCAATTATTGTCGGTACGTTATCGGTACATTGTCGGTATATTCTTTTGTTCTAATACAGTTCTGTGAATATACAGGACATATAAAGTTTTTGGCTTGTTGTTTGAATGAACTTGATATGTCTAAGATTTCTTATATGACTTGTTGAAATCGAAAAAATTTCAATAATTCGAAACAATTTACAAAAAACAATTTATTTTCCAATTATTGCAATATTACTGTAAATAAGTATACTGCTGACATAACACACATATATTTATTATTTATTTTGGTTTGTGTGCATGTACGATAATTTAACGGGTGACTTGTATAATAAATTTAATTTAAAAAAATAAAAATATAAGTAAAAAGAAAAAATTAAATTAAATACGACTCAAAATGGAATAAATGGGTAGGCGGTCACCTGTTGCTTTTCTACAACAAGAAAATAATCAAAAAACAAAAAAAAAAAATAAAAAACAAATGTCCTGAAAGAGAAAAAAAGGAAAATAGAATTTAATATACATAAGTAAATTGACTTTAAGAAAATATTTTAAAAGAAAATGAACCTTTTTTTTTATGATTATTTAATAAAATAAAATTAACAAAAAAAAAAAAAGTTTTTAAATAATTCTATTAAAATTTTTTTTTACAATTTACAACAAAATTTCCTTTTATTTTTTTAAATATTAATCTTTTATATATGAATAGGATATGAACGTTTATTCTTATTATTAATATTCAATTCATTGACATTTATTATGTATTTTCTGTTTTGATGTTTGAACTATTGCTTAGTTATTTTTGTATAGTGCAATTTTATTATATTATACAGGATGTAGGTTTGTGTTTTACGATACAAAACATTTTTGAACTAAAGTCTTTTTACTGTTGCGAATATGGCATCGAAATCAAAATAAAGAATGAATTGTGTGAACTGTAGTATTGGTACGAACATGTAGCGAATAAAAAAGATATGGGAGTAAGGAAAGACATTAATTGAAAATTTTATAGACATTTGAACAGTTATCATTTTCAAACAGTATTAGGTGGGGGGAATTCATCTATATCCGTTGAATATAATGTCGAAAACCTTAAAAATATAATTTAGTTAAATTCATTTTCAATAAAACAAAATTTATAATATGTTTCGGTATTACTATAATTTAAATTTTCTAAAAAATGTAATTAACAAGTGAATTGAATTTTTTAAAATATATTTTTACCATATAGTTTAAAAAAACGAATAGAAATAAAAAATTGGCTTATTTGAAATAAAAAAATTAGTGTCGAATGCACCTTATCGAAAAAACCACAGTGAGAAAGAAAATCACGGGAACTTTCTTCGAATAAGAACCTACTCGTTGAACCTTTTTGAGTTTTTAATGAAGCGGTGGAGATCTTTGATTTTAACACCTTCAAGGTCACCCAGTGAGTCCAAGAAGAAGACTTCTACACGTGTTTTCTTTTTTTGATAAAGACCACGGCAGGTACTGAAATCTGAAAATCTGCTGAACAGTTTGAAAAAATACATATCCATCTTATATACATAAATTCAGATCAATTGTGATGCAGTCGTGTTCCATATTATAAATAAATTCAAAAATATAAATTTCAAAAACTTAATGAAATAAAATTTTGTAGGATAAAGTATTAAAAGCTTAAAATATTTTTATGACAAATTCAAAAATATAACTTAAAAATCAAAATAATATCAATTCTGTATAAAAACCAATACTAAAATTTCAAAAAATAAAGCAAAAAAACCAATTTGAAAAAAAGGCCCACATTACGAAAAAGAAAATGACATATAAAGTTGCCCTACAGATTTATCTGTAGTATCAACTGCTAAAATAAATAAACAAATAAATACAAGTTTTAAAATTTATTAGCAAAAAAGAAGAAAAGAAAAATTAGTAAAAAATAATAAACAAAAGAATATTATTGTAAAAACTATACAATAAAAGCAAAGGTGTTGCAAAGAAACGAAAATAATAATATCAGAACAAGTTCAAAAATAAACTTTAAACTGCCGTGTATAACATGAAAGATAGATTGAGCATTTACTCGTGAATTATGATTAAAGAAAACCGTTGTCATTATCATTGTCCTGCAACTCGATCCGTGGGTAATAGATGGGAAATAAAATCCTTTAATTTACACTTATCTTCGACTAATCTCTTCATTTGTGGCTACGCTTTTTGTTGGTTACTTACTTCGGCTGAGACCGTTTTTGTCGGCCTTTCGACTCTACTGGCATCCTGATGAATCTATTCCATACATTGTTTCTCGATGTTTATTTTTTTTTTAATATATTTATAAAGGCCCTCTGCAGATTCCGTTCCTCTTCGAGACTTGTGCTTTTTTAACAAATATATAAACTAAATATATTTCATTTAATTTTAAACACAGAAGTTTAATACTTAAGAACTAGCTTATATATATTATATTTTATTCATATCATATTCATATCATATCAAATCTTATTCTAAAAAAGTAAATGGCCATCAGGACTTCTTAGAGTGGGCTCGACGCCATTTTCTCTGTTGGATTTCAAGTCCATTTGCTTTTAATTCGTTTGTTGCCCGAACGTTTTCCGGTAGAAATAGTTTTTGTTTGGCCAACAAATATTAAAGATTCGCCGGAATGATTTTGATATACACTTTCAATGTTTCGCAGGCGTTCAAGAGACACTTGAATTACAGATCCTTACTAAAGAAAACCCTGGTTCTCCAATAAGTGCCCGTCTGAAAAAAAATGTAAAATCTTATACAACCTATATAAACTAATACAGATGGTAGGTTAATAATACAGATGGTAGGTTAATAATACAGATGATAGAAAGAATATATGTTAAACATTTTAAACAAATCAAAACTTAGTACAAAAACGATTCACTCCGCTGATTAGTAAGGCCAACCCAAATGCTTTTGGAAAATCAAATGGTTTGATATTATTAAAATAAGCACTCCCGCCAAACCCATTTATTTTAACATTAACCATTTTTTTTTTGTTTCATTACTATATTTTTCTTCGAAAATAATTTATGTTTTTAAAATAGGGTCATTAATTAAGATATCTGAAAAAGAATTTGATTGTATACAACAGTGCAACAATGCTGTGGTTATAGGATTTCAAAAATTTGTTATTTCCTCAAATAGTTAGTTCCTACCATTCATTCGGTACATTCAAAACAAATTTGAGTTGATTGAGGTACAAAAACTTATCTAAATCTCTATATTAATGTAAGGTGATGCACATAATCAGTCCAGTAGTCAGTTGTAGTGTCTGTAGTATTTTTTTTGTATTTTCATCAAATTATTCATGAGTTTAGTACATATTATCAGTTCAGTCAAAAACTGGCAGTAAAACTAATGAAAAAAGTTATAGTTACAGACATAAAATATTTTAAATATGTAAAAATGTACATACATATTTCATTTTTTTAAATTTTGAATGTAACATTACATTTTTTATTGTTCACATATTATTAATTTCTTGAAAATAATTTGAAACTTTTCACATTTCACATTTCCCTATACATTTTGGTTTTTTTATTTAAAACTGTGTAACATAGTTTTAGGTTTTTGTGTAATTTCTGAGGTAACATTTTTTTGTTATTATTCTTGTTGTACCACGAAATGGATTTAAATATATCATTATCAAGTTTTCTAAGATATTATGAATGCTCTTATGAGTTTATTTGTATTCTGCATACAAATGTTTAAGTTATTTCATTAATCAAAAGTTCAAGACTGGGTGTCTACTGTCTAGTAACTAAAATTTGATTATTTGAATGAAAATATTATTATAGAATATCATATAATGAGGTATATGATGTGTACTATATTTTCATAATGTTTATGCCATCTTATGCCGATCTTATGCCATTCTATTTACATGGTTTCTCCAGTTTCTTCGTCTATTTCGACTCCAATTCTTCGTCTATTTCGGACTATATCTTGAATGTCGCATGTGTTTCTGATGTCGTTGTTACCTTTCTTATCTCTTAATGTGTATTCACATATTTGCCTCAGAGTTCGCATTTCCAGTTTTGATTTAGATGTGTCCGCGGTTTTTTCAATAGCGTATGTTAGTATGGGCCGAATACAGCTTTTGTATATCCGTGTTGTTTTGTTTTCTAATAGCATGTATTTATTTCTCCATATAACATTTAGGAGATAACCTGAAATGGCTGCGATTTTTCCTCTTTGGGTTCTTGTTTCCGTTTCTGTTTTGCGAGAGCTTGTGATATTTACGCCCAGATATTTAAAATTGAGCACTTGTTCAATTATTTGATTGTTAGTGGATAATTTACATCTGATGGTATCCTTTGAAATAGTCATGGATTTGGTTTTAACTTCATACTAAGTAGACAAATTAAAAAAGAAAGGTGACTTCCACAATATGACTGTAATCACTATATCCCATTCTATACAATAAAATTGAGGATGATATATATCAACATGACAAAAATTACATATATATGGTAGAAGTATTTGTGCAATGGCAAACCGAGACAAAAAAATTTCTTAAAATATTCAGAAATTAGCAAATAAAAAATATTCATTAGAAATATTCATTAGAATTATTCTATATTCAATAGAATGGGAAATATGTAATTAGAAGCAATAGCGAGTCTGATTAAGAATGAAAACATATTCTTACAATTTACATTAACATCCAAAACGTTTAAATGGTTTACAAAGTGTGGAAGATTAAAGTGACCTGGCCAAGTAGGTCGAATTCATGAAACTCAAAAAAGAAAGCAGTGGTTTTGAATAAAAAACCTACAATAGTAATCGTGGTTAACGAAGATTACAAGCAGAAAGAAGTCAGCCCTTACGTTAAATATAACGTACAAACCCTACAAATTTTAAATTAGAAACAAGGATTGGCCACATTAACCTTTCTGGAGGAGCATATATATTGATGATAGGATGTAGGCCAAAGTAAATTAGACCAAGAAACCTTAAATAAGTTTCTCCAAGACAATAGAATAACATTTTAATACTGCTTAAAATTAAGAAAACAATTAAGAGAATTAAAAACAATAAATCCATTTCATGCAAATAAATTAAATAAAGTTTGGCTGAAGTTTCTAATTTAATCAAATTAAAGAAATAGAAAAATAATAATATATTAAAATGGAAAAGTAGTTGATCTATACAGACTGCTGTGCATTACTCAGATCAATAACAAGAGCTAATTTAAATATAATTAAAATTGGATAAATAAAAAGTTTACTTGCGTTAATGTTATTTTATTTACACATATTCAGATAAACATCATTATCATTGTTCTGTAACGCCATCCATGGGGCATAGATCAAAAATAACATCAACATATAACAACCTAATCTTATATAACATAATCGATTGAATCAATGTAGCATAATACTACACTACGATCTCAAAATATTTCCTTCTTTAATAGACCTGAGCGATAATGTTTTAGTGTAAGGAAAATTACTTGCTTGATCTCGTCGTATATTCGAATTTGGGTATCTAGAGAGAAAAATTTTCTTGTTATAAAGAGGGCTCAAGCGTATAAAAAATGCCATTTAGTTAATACTCAGAATCATAATTTATATAATATCAGGAAATGATGTTCTGGTCAATGATTATCTACTACATATTATTGGTGTCATATAAGAGTAATATACTGGAATACATATTTGAAGAAAATTTACACACAACTGATGTGTATGCATATAATAATAAATAATAATATTTCTTTATTTCCATCTAAGTATTTACAATTTATGTTATTAAATTTTTAAAGTATTTCATAATTTTAACACAATTTAAAATATTTAACAAAAAATATAAAACAATATTTTATTAATATTATAGAAATTATTACTTAAAAATGATATGCTTATAATAGAATAAGTGATATAACTAATCCTAATATAACAAAATTGAATACAATATACTTAAACCTAAATTCAAAATTTTGCTAAAAATAGTCAGGATAAATAGTTTATGCAAAGAATAAAAGATAAATGCAACATCAACAGAAAAAGAAAAATGTATAATAAAATAAAATCATAAAAATAAAATAAAATCAAATCATAGAGGTAGATTGTAAATAGCGTAGGCAGAAAAGAAGCTATATTTTAAAACTGAAAAAAAAAAATTAAAAAAAAGCACGAATATATGTTCAAAACGGAACAGAAATTAAAATAATAAACATATACATTAAATGTAATCTTATCATCGGAATTAAAAATGTCTCGATGGACGATTATAACTAGAAAGCAAATTATTATTTATTTATTTATTAGAAGTCGGTTATTATAAAATAGCCATCAGTAATGTTATGACAATTTGTGAAAGTCGGATGTACGCGTTTATTTCGCAAAATTTTACGAATTGGAATAGACCCACCTAACATTTTATTGTTAGAAAAACTAAATTAGTGCTATAAGACTCCTATATGACTCCCGATAAGCACTAAAGGTGTTAAAATGATGTTTTTATGGGAATAATGTGATTAATATTGCTATAAGCCTTAGAATGAGAGAAATCTCTTTAGGCATTTAATGGTTGAAAATAATAAATAAATAAATAAATAAATAATAATGTTTTTATAGTAACTGCGGGAGCTGTTTTAATTGGATTTTCAGCAAGTGCTACTAATGTTGTTGTAAGTCTAAAAGTGCGTAAACCTACGAGAAGAGCTAAAGTGTTGTTATAAGAATAGAACTGCTAGAATATGAGTAGTAGTGTTATTGTTTTACTGTGTTCCTATAATGTTGCTAATAAACTTACTGTGTGTTTTTTAATAAATATTTATAATATATCCTTTTTTGAAAGCTGTTACAATTCTGAAAATCAGCTTATAAGAGCGATAGTAGATTAAGATATAGTATTAAGATCATTTTAGTTAATAGACGTTAGTTAAGATTTAGGTTAGGTTTACATTAGGTTTTATATTAGCAAAAAATAATTAATTAAAGGTTTTTAGTTGCCATTTTGTCCTTTGCAAATTAAATTTATTCTAAATATTTAAGTCAGGTTAGTCTCAATAATTACAAATCAAAGGTGTAAATAATCTAGTAATATAAGCTTCTGAAATATAGAATTAAAATATATGAAAATAACATATTGTACAAATAAATTAAGGCAATACATAAAATAATAATAATAATAAAATTTATAATAAATATTTTGCGGTGGCCATTATTTTTTAAAAATATGGTAAAAAATTTTTTTTTTTTAAATAAACAAAAACTTAAAAACTTTATTTTGCATTATTTTTGCAAAAATATCATTTTTACTTAAAAGAATTTTGGTACTTATTTAAATATAAAATTTGGGTATTTATTTGGTAAAGCCCAAAGAGATTTCTCAATAGTATACCATTGATTCAAAACATTTCTCATCTACAATGTCTCATCTGTTCGTTTCGATGCAACAAATTCGAAATATAGTTTTGAGATAAAAGATTAAACGAGCTTTAATATTTTTAATACTTTATAGATAAATTTATTAGTTTGTTGTTTCTTCATTACACAATTCCTCTGTGAGTCAACCTGTAACAGAACAAAAAAATATTGTTTGTAAAAAAATACATCACCTGAAATTTAACTCTCTCGAGAGTGGTTTTGTTTCCTTCATTTTTTTTTTCTTTTCAGATTTATTTTTTTATGTGTAACGAATGACGTTATTGCTATAGGAAAAAAAAAATTATTTTTCTTCTATGAATACCATCTGACACTTATTTCCAGGATATGAACATTTTAAGAATATAAGAAAAAAAAAATGAATATTTTTCTATTATTATTTTTTTTCCATATAATAGCTAATTAAAAATCTTTTATGATGATGAAACATAAAAAGGAAACTCCTGTTAATTACCCACCTTGTAAATAATACGATAGAAAGAGAAAGTATTAAAATTTCGTAATTGTAATAGGAATACTTTTAAAAAATTATGCAACCAAAGTAAAATACGGTTTTTCATCTATATATAAAGTGTCTAGGTATATAAAAATGCAACAAAATTCAAGCAAACAAAAAAAAAAAACAAAGAAGTCAAGCACTATAGTATAAATCTGATAATGGCAGTCATGGTGAGTCAGTTTTTTTTTTGTGTTTCAGTTTAAAATCTTTAGTTGCAAAAGTGAAAAAAAAAATGGGTAACTCATAAATCACTAAGTAAAAAAGAATCTTTTGTTCTGGTATTTAATTTCAGGAACCAGCTTTTTAATTGTAAAAAAAAGTGTAACAAAAAAAAAAATGTCATTGTGAATGAATTAAGGAAGCTATGATTATAATAATATAGTGTAATAATAAAGTTAAAAATAAATTATTTAAATTCATGCTGTGCGTAATCATAGTTAATTTTTTGAAACTGTAAAATTAGGGTAATTGAGTATATTGGGAATTATATACATTTCAAAAGAAAATATTAGAAATCAGTTAGAAATCGAACTTCTTATAATATTCTTTTGTAGATTTAAGTTTTTATAATATTCATGATTTCTCAATTAATTTTAGTTAGAAATCATTTTGAGTGTGTTGATAAATCAAAAGACCTAATTAATCTTTTGTATTCTTATTCAATATTATTCATTTCTATAGACCAGCACGGTTTTCAGAAATGAAGATCAACGGTTACCAATTTAATAGAATTCGTTTTAGAAACTCTTAATGCTCTTGTGGAATTTGAACAACAGGAAGACGTCCTATTTACAAATATTAGTAAACCATTTGTCAAAATTTCTCATGATTTAGTACTAATTAAACATAAGGAAATAGGTTTTTTTGATCACAGTCTTAAATGGAAGGGGTCATATTTATCTACCAGGTCTATTTCCGTTCCTCACTTTCTCATCCCTTGACTACTTCACCCGCGGTACCCAAGGTGAACCACTTCGGCCAGATTTCTTTAATATAGCAAACAATAATGCCTCACAATTTATGGTATCACTTAAATTAAATTTTTTTATTGATGACTCCAAAATTAGTAAAACCATTATGTCTGTTGATCTTGTTATGATGATGATCTTAACAATTTTGTCGAATGGTGTTCGCTCCACTAGCAACCTCGAATTGAATGTCTCTAAATGTCAAGTTGTTAGGCTTAGTAGGAAGGTTTAAAGCTCTATTATTGAATTAGATTATACCATCTTGGAAATAAACCTTTAAACCGTTCTGATTTGACTGGTGAGAGAGGTGTTATACAGACTCAATGTCAAAACAAATTCCAATTCCATTATTAATAAAAGCTAACTCTATGCTAGTATTTATAATACGTTGGACCAGAGAGGTCACTGAACCCTGTAGTATAAATCATTTATATATCACATATGATAGACCGACACTTGAATATTATGTTTCGCAAATTTGATCTCCATATCGTAATCTTGATATTACACGTATTGAATCAGTTCAGCGTAAATTTTTACGCTTTTTCATGGTGAATTTTAAAACAAATTGTAAAGTCAGCTGTTCTTATCTAATCGGAGCCCAAAGTAATATATCTATTTATTTATTCATTTACCAAAACATGTTATTGTAACATCCAAATACAATATTGAAAATATAAAATACAACTTCACAAAGTACAAATACAATAGACTATAATTACAATAGACATGCATTTAAGGACCTGCGCACTGCGTACTCTTCACCTCAATGAACTCTTAATATGTAAATAAGATGTATATATACAGCAGAAATGCACATACGGATTGAAAAAAATTGGTTTTATAGTATTCAAACTGTTAGATAAAATATGTCTATTTTGTGTCATTCAACATCTTACTATTTTTATACATAAGTAATTAAAGAAAATTTATTCTCTTAATTTTTTTTGGTAACAGTCTCAAATTATTGTTTTCTATATTTTGGTCATTTGTAGTAATCATATAGTTTTGGTTAAAAGTATGTATATATATACTATATCATACTACACGCTGGGTGGCGCAGTAGGTAGAGCGCCTGCCTTTCACCCGAAGGGTCCCAGGTTCGATTCCTGATGAAGCAAAAAAATGATTTGTCGATTTTGACCTGGTCCAGTACCCTTTGTTATTGGGATAAAATAAATGACAAAAATAATTGAGAGTATAATCTGGTAACAACTTAAATAAAAATGGAGCTATTCTATTTAAGAAGGCTTAGTTCCTGACAATAGTAGTAGTTTTCCAAATTTAATGAGTTGATAAGCCAGTAATTTGTTAAATTAATACTCGAAATATTGTAGATATTGTAGTGTAAAATTGCAGTACAGTACTTAATTAAGCACGAAAAGGTGATTCTATCTAAGTTACTGTCAAGAACATAAAAAAACAGAAATATATATATATATATATATATATATACTTCTTTAATTTAATTACAAAAATATTTTATTTTTAGTAATTTTATCCATTAAATGTCACTTACTATAGGGAATATGACGAAACGAAACAGTTTATATGAGGGAGTAGTATTTATGTTTCATAAATAAAACTTACTTTATGAAAACATGATTGGTATCTACTTTATCGTGAAAAGTCTATGTCAGTACGTAAATTACTCTTCTTTTCAAAACTTTAAATTTGGCTTCAGATTGAATTATAATTACTAGACAGGGGCCCCTAGTATTTATATAATACGTTTATAATTCTACTGTTTAATTACAATCTACAAACTTACTTATTAATATACTGCTGGATTGGGCTTAAAATATAAAATACAAAATAAATTACGTATACCTATATAATGCTTTTCTGTTAACAAAATATATTTTAAAGAAAATAAAAACATTGGTGTGTCAGCGATTTATTAAGGACATCAGACATATTGAAATGTATAAAAGTTTCGATAGGTAATGGATAAAAATCATATTTGTGCAAGTGTTGGTTGTAATTTAGTTCCCTATCATCTACGTTTCAAGAATTCGATTGAAAATAAGAACTTTGTTTTCATTCACCTAAGTTTAAACCATTTTTCCTATTTTAAACTCAGATTCTTCTAATATGTACCGAAGTTTTTAAAAATCTCTTATCTATAGAATAGTTATTATACATATATTAATTAAACAATAAAATAAAAATAAAAATATGAAATAAAAATGAATGAATTTATTTCATAAAATGTTTTTAAAAATAAATTTAATATGAATTTTGTACATATGTAGGTATTAGCGACTACAAACAATACACCGACATACTTAGCCCAGTAAAATCCATTGTGATGCATTAAGGTACACACATATAAGACAAAATTGAATTAATAAACTCTACTGTAAGAGGATTTGAGCTTCCTAGACATGTAAATAAATGAATAAATAAATAAAAATAAAAAAATAAATGATCAATAGACATTTAGTTAGTTGCAAGCAATTATCAAGAATAGAATATTCCTTTCAAAGAGTCGTTATTTTTGCATCTAAACAAAACTATTAATGAAATAACAGCTTTTTTTTTTATTTAACAACAATTTATTTATTTATAACAAAAACAAACGGTGATTGAAAAAAAATAAGGTAAAAATTAATTGTCCTATAATGTATTATTAATTATCCCACCTGAACATAATATATATAATATTAAAATTTTAAATTTAATTAAATTATTACAAAATTCAATCTTTTTATCACGAATTTATTCACCAATAATGCTTCTATTAATTTCAATTATTTCATTTTAATAACTTTCAACCTACTGAGTAAGTTAAATTTGGCGCAAGTCCTTACAATAATAGAATCATAACCTCAACTTATCATATTATGTATTTATCTATTATAATGAATTTTTTGTTTTGTTTTTATTTTAATTTTGGTTTTTATATTTATTTTTTAAAATAAAAAAAAAATATATATTAAATATAATATCAATTCACGAAAAATTATCTTTCAAAAATTAAAATCTCAAAGAAAAGAATTTTCTTTTCATTTTTTTTTGTTTTATTTTTTTTAGCAAAAACCTTAGTAACAACAGAAAATCATAAAAAAAAATCAACATAAAAAATGAAAAAAAAATAAGTTGTTCAAAAGAAAATTATAATCCTATTTCCGTTTTTTATTTTATTTTCTCATTCTTTATTTTATCTTCTTTTGTGGATGCCGACAATTTTCTTTAAATTTTTATGGCATATAAATTTATGGATATATATATATTTATATATATACATATATATATATATGTATTTGAATTTTTTGACGTCTATACTCTGCATATATAAAAAGAGCCTTGAAAATGACTTATCCACAGCTTTTTTTTCATTTATTTTATGCTTTTCAAAATTTGAAGTTAATAAATTTCCATGGTTTATGAAAATTTACCTTAAAATAAGGAAATGCGTCTGTTACAAACTGACAAAAAAAAATTAATGTTTTTCTTTAAATAATTTTAATAATGACATATAGATATAACGATTCTAAAAAAATTGATAACAATAATACAAGTACTTCGGCCTACATCTTGAAAAGAAAAGGGTCTAAACAACTTCTCTACATTTATGTGATAAGTTGTGCCTTATAAATAAATACATAATGTACCTAACACAACATAGTCAAACTCATGATATAGTGTTGAGCGATATCTAACATTAAGTAGTGGTTAAGCTTGTTATTAATATTTCTTAATTAGTTCTAATCAATTTCTTTTTTATTTCATGGGGTCATTTTATCATTATTCGACATTAATTCAAACGTCTATTTAAAGTACTATAATGGAGTTCAAAACAAATTTAATAAATATCAATTTAAAGACTGTGATGGACTGCTGCGTCTCCGGTAACGAGATGGCTGATTGGTTCGCTATTCGTCTATGTTGGATGCCGGGTCATAGTGACGTTACAGGACACTGCAAAACAAATGAATTTGCTAGAAGTGGTTCATCCATCAAGTGGTTATTGGATGATAATCCCAGAAAGGAATAGTTGGGGCATACCTAAAGCTACTTGTAATCTATTATGTTACTACTAGCAATTAAAGTTTTCAATCAGAAATTGTCCAATACGTATATAAATGTAGCCAAATTTGGTAGTTTGACCCATATTGGACTAAAAACACTTTAAGCTACTATATCGTTAACAAGATTAGATATTAGTAAGATGGTAAAGGTTATTATAGGACAATGCCCTGTAAGTAAGCATGGCAGAAGGCTCGGATTCATTTAAATGATTTCTAAAGAACGTATATAAAGATGACAAAGTGGACGAAAGAATCTTAAATCTTCTCTGCACTCGCTTCGTATTAATTTACAAAAGAAAAATACATCTAAGAACCTACTTTTTAGACTCACTGGCTGTTTTGCATTTGTAAAAAAGCTCAAATTGCTTTAACAACACAATTTTTGGTCTATGTGTGCTGACTTTGTTAGTCATTTGTATCTACTTATTTTCGGCTTTTTGAATACCTTTTAGACCAGAATCTGCGCCTTTCTTTAAATAACTATATTATATTAAGTACTTGTTTGCTTTTAACAGACACGTCAAGCAGGATATTAAGTTACAAATAAAAAGAGACAATTTAAAACAATACATTTGAAAAATCAGTGAGTATCGAAAGGCAGACTACCGTAAAGAAACCGAAAAGCATATTTTAACTTTGAACAAAAACTAAAATTAATCCATCGAAATTTAATTTTTTATAATTTCTATGGCTATAATGGCTATTCTTTGATGATAGAACTTACTAGTAATTTTGTTTTTTTATTCATAATTTTTATTTTGTTTATTTGTTGACTTTTCAGTTGAATCATTACTTCAAAGATTCAAGCTTTCTGATGAAATTGTATTTTAAATAAAAGTAAAAATATAGATATATGTATATATATGTATATGTATTGTACAGCTATATTTCGTATTAATAATTTCAAAATAAAAAAAAAAAAAACAATATTGTAGGTAGTTTTTATTTTTAATATCCAAGAAAATATTTTATTCTATTTTATTATTGTTGTTATTATTTATACGTTTTTCTGTAGTTAATTGTATTTAAAAGATAAATCCGCTTAAAGCACTATCTATTGAGCTAAATACATACTAGTACTACTATGTCCTTATTCAAGTTTATTTAATATATAATAAATTTTATATAAAAAAAAAACAAGGTTAAGTGCATAAAACAAAAAAAAATATAGAATAAAAATAAAATAAATGGAGAAAGAGAATCCCTGAAAAGCTCAAGGATAAATAAAAACAGAGAGCAAAAAAAAATCCTCTTTCAAAAACTCAATAAAATGTTCAGTTCAAAAATATTTTTTTCATTTTTATAACCAAAAACTTTAAACTAACAAGGATAATACATTTGAAATGGTCATTGTAGGATATTTGAATTCGGAATATTTTTCTATTACATATTTTGATTTGACTTGAATTATTTTTATTTCGTTTGGTGTTACTGCGAATTTCAAATAGTTTTTATTCTCATTATACTTCTTAATTTTATTAAAAAAAATCCAGGTTGTTATCAAAATTCTAAATTCAATTACAATTTGTTCTAGTTGATTTTTTAAAAGTTTACCCACATTATAATCTGCGTCTCTCGTTCGTTACCGATATGTATACATACTGAAGAACTGGCCCCAGATGTTACAGATATATCTTTTCGTATTATTTCACAACTGCAAAAGCAATATGATGACGATTAATTACCTGTATAGTCTGAAAACGATTTGATATATAATATGAACATAACAAACAAATCCTTCATCGTTTTCACGGCAATCATCAATAGAATCTGTGTTTAAATAAGTTGTATTTTCCTCTACAATGTTTAATACTTGTTCGTTAATTGTAGCGATATCAGAATTTTTAGAGTATGTACTTTTTTGAATAGGTAGCAAAACTATCTACATCTAGGAATTCAGACTATCCTCAAAAATTTCTTGTATAATTACTCCGGTGAGCTTCTTTTTTTTCTTTTTTACAGATACACATTCACATATACATAAATACCTATTTCTTAAAACAAACAGAACAAAAAATTTGATTCAAAACAAAAAATTTTTGTTATTTCATTTCGATATTATCATCCGTTGATGATATTATTACCTCTTGAAAACAATTTTAAAATAAAAAAATTTCAAAAGAGAAAGAAAATTTTTAATTTTATGTATACTAGGTTTCAAAAATGTATGTGATGGGAATGAATAATCTTTGTGTTGCTATATAATTTCTGTTTTTGTTATTGTAATATTAATAAAATGTCACGCTAACGCAGGAGCAGCAGCATCACGTCCAGGTCATGTCTATTATATAAGATATGTGTTGTTGAAAATGAAGACAGTCGAAACTAAGTATGTACTTCAAACTCCACAATAGTAAAGTTAAGCCCATATGAAGTTATAGTAACCAATTTTGGAGCTGTGTTAAGAAGCCTTACTTGCTAATTATACAGGACTGTCATAAAAAGTTCTTCAGAACCCTCACAAACGCATTCCGTTATAATTCAAATGAAGATATGTACACAGATATCCGAAAACAAGAACGATTATGGATTTGATTAAAAAATTTGATCTTAAACAGATCAGATGACATAAGAAAGCTGAAAAGGTTAGAACCGGCACGATCTAGTAGCATAAAATAAAAATATGTATAGGAAACAGAAATATTGATTCCTGTAAACTCACAAAGGTGTTGCTTTTTAAGCACACTTTTAATCTAGTAATAATTTATTGAAATATTTAATAAGATTGTAATAAAGAAAACAAACAGGACCACGTGCTTAATAAAAAACTGTAATGTAGTTGTATTGAATTAAATTAATTCAATAAAAATAAAACTGATGTATTATAAACTTTGTAGCATTTGATCTACATTATTTTGTGGAAAATTACATTTTTTATGAACAAAAAATGGAAAAAACCTCTTAGAAGAAATTTTCTTTAATTTTGTTTTGTTATATTTTTTTTTTCTTGTTATTTTGTTTTTATATCGTATTTTTATGACTTTACTTTTGAAGTTGAATTAAAACAATATTTAATGCAAGAAAAAGCATCCCAACCAGTATCAATAGCATAAAAACAGTTATTTGAATTTTTTTTTAGTAATAAAAAAATAAAAAACATTGCGAATCCTTTTTACGAGTATTATTTCGAAGCGTTGTGTGTCTTTTTACGTTATTAGCCATGATGAACAGATGATAAAACTTTGAAATGAATTTTTTGATGCTATTTTTACTTTTTAGCTTTTCTTTGTTTTATTGTATTTGTTTTTTGTTTTTTTTTGTTTGTTTTTAACTGAAAGGATATGGATTAGTTTTGAAAAGAGTGATATTTATCTCTTTTAATGATAGTTTTTTTTTGTTTTTTTTTTTTGTTTTCATATGTTGCACAACTATATAAGAATACAAAAATAAAATATATATGTTTTCTGTTTTTAATGATACAAATTTCTTTTCTGTTTTTTTTTTGTAAAATTTTTCTATTTTAAAATAATTTGGGCAGGGTTGCAATTAGAGTTTAAGATATTAGGTTGAAGTCTAAAATGGTAATTGCTCGAAATTAAGTTTTCGGGTAAAGGTGTTATGATGTTAGGCTGAATATTTCTGGAATGTAAATTAGAGAAAAGATATTTTGCATCTACAAGGATTGAAAAATTATGTTTAGGATATGAAATTTTAAGGTCGTACAAGTAAGTAAAGTAAAGTATTAATTATGGGATGTCATAATAATTTGAACAATAGGTCTTACAAATGAGATTAAAATGAAGTATATGTAAAAGATAACATAAGACTAATTCAATTTTTTTTTCTCTATTTTACTGTGGTATTAAGTATAGGTGATATTAGTATATTCATAAGTGATACTGAGTCTACTATTTTTGTTGATTTGTTGCAATATTTTGTAGGTGTAAATATACATGATTGATGTGTGTATGTGAGCCTGAATTAAGTTTACTGAAACAAAAGATGTGAAATTTACATAAAATAGTAAACTTCTGGTTGGTCCAGTCCATCAAACAGGTATTTGTGCATAAGTCGTTATTGTTCTAATAATTAAAATTTTTTTTTCATTGGCCCACATCCAACAGGAAAAGGGTTCCAAATTTTCAACGTTCATTTATGTACAATGAAAATAAATAAACTAATTTAAATTAAATTATTTCTATGCAAATGTACATTAGACGACTAGAATATACATAATGTAGACTAAAATGATTAAAAACGAACCTTTAAAACCTAAATATTATTACAGTATTAAATAAATTAAATTTAGAGTTTAATAAGAAATGGATTTTAATTTATTAATTTAAATTTTCTTTTGAATTTAATTTGAATTCTGTTAGAAGAAAAAAAAAGTAAAAATATAAAAATCAAAACCTTAAGTTAATTTAATTGTGACAGCTTGTGTTGCAAACAAATTTTTACAGAACTATTAAAATTTGGTTATTTATTGAATTTATACTCTTTGTGCAGCCCGGTAAAGAATAAAAAATGTAAATCGCTCTAAAAAAGGGAGAGGTGTTGGGGCCTGCTATGACGTTTATATTTTTATCAGAAACCTTGTATTTAATTTAAAATACTATATATATGTATGTATTGTAATATATTTTTTTCTATTCAATATACTTATTTTTTATACAGGCAAAATACTGTAGGTAAAAACCTTTTATACCAGTTATTTTGTCTATGGAGAGAAAGGAAAGTTACTAAAGGAGGATGATAAAATGAAAGGAGAATACAATAAGGGTCTCATCAATACTTTTTTCGGTAACCGTCTACTTGCTTTACTTGGCTATTCTTGGGCTTGATTTCACTTGTGTTACATTTCGGTTTAAATAACCCTAAATAATTTTAGACTTAATTTAAAAAAAAATATTCTTTTCTTTTTTTTTATTCATAACATTTGAAGCTAAGATGAAGTACAATGATCGAACAAGGTCTTGACTTCGTCTTCATTATATATAATTCCGTAGTATCATCGTAATATAATAATATTTATTTTAGGGATCTGTGTGTGGGCTGGTTTGGGAACGAGAGAATAACATTTTAGTCGCTGTCCTGGATTCGCAACTGTCGAGTTCCTATTCAAGTTCTTATATTACCTCCCTGGGAATTGACTCATACAGCACCCGCAGTAATTAGCAGAATAAAAGTATAAATGCTTTCTAGATCCTTTAATAATTTGAGGTTAGGTAGAGGCTGACTCCCTTATCGGTAAAACAAACATATTTTACAGAGGCGCACTTGAAGTGTCGAATATGATTGCATTAATTGGAAATATACCCGGCAAACATTTAAAGGACCACGTTTAAAAAATTTGCTCCTGGAATGTACGAAGACTTTACAATCCAGGTGTATCTAATGAATTAGAAAATATTCTCTAAATAAGCACTACATCATATCGGAGGGTATTCAAATTGTACTTATTTACTTAATTTGATTCAAGGCCTTTGGTCAACTGAAGAAATCTTAAAATTTTGTTTTTTTTTTTAATTCTTTGAAAACAACAAATTCATCCCTGTTTTCTAAAATAACTATATAAAAAAAATTTTTTTGTTTTCGTATTTGAAAGTTTCACTTTTAAATCTAAAAGTCATTCAAGTTACTTTTTACTTTATTATTTTTGTTTCTTTTTATCACATAGATACAGAGATACTGCCCCGACAAAAAAAAAAAACGAAATTCATGGTAAATTTTATAAAACATAATTTTTATACAAAATAGGTATACTTCCATAGATAGTAAAAACACAAAACAAGTACAAAAGTGTCAATGTATGTAACACATCTGTAAATGAAACATTAAGTCAAGTTTTTGGCTGTACAGTTGAAAATTTGAAAGCAACCGTCTGTTAATGATCCTACTCGTAACTGTCTTAAAAAAAAAAAAAAAAATAAATAAGTAAAAATTGCAAGTGTAGCTGGATTGTATGTGATGTGGTATTTTTTCGCTAAAAGGTCTTTTATAAAAGTTTTTTCTTTTTTTTTAAATAAATTTATGGATTTTTGTATTTTATATATATTTTTTTTAATATTAGAGTCTAAATATATACGTGTATGCATGTAGGAAAGTAATGGGAAAAAGAAGAGACGTCATATGTTCGTTAATGAATAATTAAATTTATTTTAAATTGTATTAAGTTGTAAAAAGATTTTTTTTTTTATTATTTTTGTTTTTATTATGTTGGTTTTTAATTTCATTTTAATTATTAAATTTAAGGTATCTAAAGTATTTTTAAGAACTGATGGGAGAGACTATGTGTTTTTAATTTTTATTTTACGTATTTACGGCTTTCATTAGATGATTAAATTAGGAGCGGCGTCATATAACTTGATTCGTTGCGATAATATTAAAATTTGTGTATATCTTAACAATGTTAATGTAGTACCAGTATTTGATCGCTGCTCGAAACTCACGGAAGTTTGATAAAAAATGGTACTTATAATTTCATTATGAATTGTTTTCCATCATTTCAGTTAATTCTTGACACTATATAGATAAGAAATTTTTTTTATTGATTTATTTTAGACAACAACCGCGTATGCAATCATTCATTGAAAAAAAAAATTAAATATAATTTCATTCTGGCGATAGATGAGTTTCGGCGATTTGATAAATTTTTGTATGTTAAAATGTTTTATACCCCCGGGTAAAATTTTAAAATGAAATTTCGAATGGAAAATTAAAAAATTGTGAAAAAAATATTTAGTTTCGCTACGTCTCTGTTGAAATATCTATCATTTAAAAGAATAATGAAAATAGGTTACTAAATGGTTCTGATATTTGTACCGTACTTTTTTTTGTTAATTTATAGGTTAAATATAATCTATACACTTGTCTGATAGTTATTGCAGTTACTGAGATTATTTTAAAAAAAATTGTTTTTCGTTTTGGTTCGAAAACTTACTTAAAAATTTAAATTGAATTTAGCATTGCCATTGCTATTGACTTACATTCTGATTATTAGTTGTTACTTTACTTACATTTATTCTGAATTACAATTGTGATTACTATTAAGATCAATTTTCGTACATTCTGAATATACATGTCCGCTCCGCCCACCATTGCCATTCAAAACGAGCAGTGACTTTATTTTTTGTTAGATTGTTTCTTATCACAAACTATTATTTATCACGCTCATTTCATGATGTCCATCTCCTCATCATTGAGATGGACATCATTGCATCCGTATTCTCATTTGATGATGTCCATCTTTCCGCATCCATACGTCGTTACCGGACGTATAATAGGCTTATATATTGTGAGATTTGTTTGTCTGGACAGGTTTTTTTCCATCTGTTGAAATCTTTATTTGAGAAGAAAAAGTTATTGTCGGTTTGAACTCAGCTTTGTTTTCTGCATACCATATACTACTTTCGTTTTTCATCGTTGTACCAAGGTATTAAAACATTTAACCGTCAAAGATATGGTTTTTAATTGCTATATGTCGTGGTTTCCTTCTTAGTTCATTGTATGACATTTTTAAGTACATTTCTGTTCGTTTACTTCAAAAAAAAATTGACCTTTTTTTCCTTTTTTCAATACATTTCCTTTTCTATTTATTTTTCCAATCGTATACTCTAGAATTAAGTAATGTTATTGACAGACTAACGCCAGACTCAACATTGAATATTGTTGAGGTATATTTTTGAATCTGTTCTTTAATGCTATTCAATGTCATCATGACTACTCGAGCCAATTTAGTAGGAACGCACTGGATCACAAGTGCATGATTTGTTTGATATCTATTTACGGTATCAACATCAGTCTGTTTGAATTCAATAAAAATTATTTGTAAGTCAGCATTATATTCATAGCATTTTTTCATGCATTTTTTTAATAGAAATATTTGATGTGTTGTTGATCTGTTGAATTATATGGTAACTCTTGGATTATTCTCTGATTAAAATTTGTGTTATTTAGTGTAACCTAATTAGTGTTAATCTCAAATGCTTAATATATACTCTTACATTACCATTTAATTACTTTTAATTATACGCTGGGTGGCGCAGTAGGTAGAGTACTTGTCTTTCAACAGTAATGTCAGGTTCGATTCTCGATGAAAACAAAATGCTTTATAGGTTTTTCAAGCTGGTCCAGTACTCTTTGTCATTGGGGTAAAATAAATAACCAAAAATTATCTAGTAGTTACTTAAACAAAATGGAACAACGCTATTTAAGAAGGCTTAGTTCTTGACTTTAATTAGTTCATAAACCGAAAATTTGATAAATAAATAGTCAAATAACATTGTAGTGCACATGTAATTACAAATTGAATCACCGTGCTTAAAGTCCGAAAAGCCTAAGTTACTGTTAAGAACAAAAAAAATATAGAATTCTAACATGTTTGAAATAAAGCCAATACCGTATTTGCTATAGTTGAATTTCAATTTTCCAGTGTGTTCTTAATACGAGCAGTCATTGTTTTAGAATTTAGCTGTACACTGTTTAAAAATTTTCTGTAATCATTGAAATTCATAACTACGTGCATTAAATCAACGGTATTTGACAATATACCTGTTCAGTTTCTAGCCAGTTTGAACTTGCTTAAATTTAAATTTTTGTAATATAAAAATGTCTATGTCATTTTGTGAATTTGTATTCAAGACTTGTCGTCGTTTTTAGTATAACTAATTTTATCTCCATTATATAATCTTCTAGTACTATTATAGTTTGGCTGACTTTTGACCTTTATCAATTTTTTTTTTAAAAATGGTAGTTTTTTATTGCTCGTTTCTAATTTGGATTTGATCAAATTTTAACAATATAATTTCATAATTATCTTATTAATTAAAAAATTTCTTAAAATCCGTCTCTAGTCGTATTCAACTACTATTTGGCCATTTCTACTGAAATCAAAATTGTCACTATCATTTTTTCATATTAAATTTCACCAAATTGACCACTTTGGCCAATTCATATATTTACATTTTTTAAATAATAAGTAAAATACACCAGGTGGTGAGTTTAACAATTCAATTTTTTGTCTTGATCGATTTCTGTTATTACATTATACTATCATCTGATTGATTTCAGTTGTCTGATCAAAATGTATAACTAAAATCGATAACTTTATTCCTTGATGGTATTCCAACATAGTCAAAATGAATGAAAATATAAAGTTGAATTTATTTATCTGATGATATAGCTTTAAACTAAGATGGATCAATATGTAAAATTAAATTGTTGAACAAGCCAATCTTCTTTATTTCAAAATATTTCACCCAGATCTCACACCACCATCATCTTTAGTACAATATGCTATGTTCAAATTGATTTCATGTCCAAAACTTTGTTCTTGCCTTTTTATCTTTTTATTTTCGATAAATGGTCAGTTAATTTCAATTTTTTAACTTATTTTTGTAATTTATTAAAGATTTATCAGTAAATGAAAACCAAATGTCTACCTTTATAATCAACGTGTTTAGATTATTAATATAATAAAATTATCCAATAAATTAATATCATTTATAAATCCATTGAAAACTTTAAACTAAATAATTTTTTAAATTTTCTAAGAGTATCCTTTCAAAATAATTTTTAACTAGCTATATCATCGATTTTGGTTTTTAAAGTGATCGCAAATATTATATTGGCCAAAATCCAAATGTTAAATATGCCATGTGTTGATTTTTCTTTTCTATTTGAAAATTTTTTTTTGTTGTTGTTTTTGTTTTTCTTTTATTTAATAAAAAAATCTTTAAAATCCAATTATTCTTATAGAAACCCATTCATACTTAAATATATATACAAATATATATATGTATAACAATATGTATTTTGTCCTTGTAAAGTGCCTATACTTTAAATTTTAATAGAATGAATATATGTATAATGTATATTTAAAGTACACATATAGATGTATATCATCTCCTGAAGGTATAAAGGTACATATCCATATATCCTTTTAACATTTATTAACAAAACGACATTCAATTGATTTATGTGAAATTTATGTATCCTTTTTTTTGGAGTAGTGCCATACATTTTTAAATATCTATAATAATATACAATATATATATATATATATATATGTAATCTACTTTATGTATAGTATATATATATATATATATATATATATAAGAAAAGAGAGTTATATAATAATAACATTTCTGGTGCGTTTAACACTTATTCCTTTAAGGAATAATTTACATGCATTGTTGTTAGTTAAGGTTGAAAAATTTTTTAAAATATGGATAAATGTATACAATAAAAGCTAACATCCATATCCATATTATGTAAGTATTAAAAGTTTTATAATAAATACCACTCAGATATATATGAAGTGAATAAAATTTTATTTTTGGAAGTAGTCACAGGATTTTAGAATAATGGGACTATTTACTGATTTCACGCTGGGTGTCGCAGTAGGTATAAAGCGGCTCCCTTTCAACTCAGGTTCGATTCCTGATGAAGTAAAAAATATGCTAAATTTTTCGACCTGGTATAGTACTTTTTGTCACTGGGATATAATAAGTGACAAAAAATAATTAAGAGTATAATCTGGTAACAAATTTAATAAAATGAAACTATATTATTTAAGAGGCTTAGTTCATGACAATAGCAGTAGCTTAATAAGTATATAAGCCAGTAATTTGTTAATAAATACTCGAGATATTGTAGACTATTATCGTAGTGTAAAATTACATTACCGTACTTAATTAAGCACGAAAAGGTGATTCTACCTAACTTACTGTCAATAGTGTTAAAAAAAAATTGGAATAAGGAGTATAAAAATTTCAATTTGATAAAATTTTAAATGTCATTGGGTGCTAACTATAGTTCAGGATACATGTATTTGATATTAAATATTACTTGAATTGTCTTTGAAGTGCCTTTGTTCTGTAGACACAATTTCAGACATCTTATATAAGTAAGTTACTACTAAATTGATAAAATATGGTAATACAAATATCTTCGTCTGTATATAACTTCGGTAGGTAGTGGCAATTGGCTGCCAATGCCATCTCCCATCATAAATTGTTGGTGGTCTAATTCGTCATCTCGTTGGGGGAAATATTACAGTCCATCACAGTTCCTGGGTATGACGATTAACCATTCTAGTGATCTAACTTCTGCCTAACTGTATGTGAAGATATTTCTGGCATATTTCACGGTAAATTTAAGCCAGTTTAAGGCTTCTTGTAAGCCCATCAGTTCCTTGAAATTTATTGAATTGTTTTGGAAGACTGAAACATAGACTATTATTTAGGTTTTCGGTGAAGACACAACCTTCCACATTTCCATTCATATAATTTTATTTTATAATTTAGCAATTACAAGTACCTGAGAAGATATTAATTTTCGTAAAATGAGTGTGTTGGTAAAAATGATAATAATTTCTAGACTTCAACTCACATTCTTTTAACAACCACATAAATTCCAACTATAGACGAAGCAGCTAAGCAAATACAGATTCAAAAAATTTTTAAACAAATTTTAGAAATGATTAATTACATTATCTTAAACAGAAATTCTAACCTGACTATATAGCTTTAGATATGTTTAAAATTTCAGAACATCTCTCGAGGAAGAGCTATCAAAAAATAACAAAAAGAACTAGAACACGATACTAGGGCAACAGGTAGATCTAAATCAAGATGGCTAGGTGAAATCGAGAACAAATTAATAAATTAGTACATAAAAAAACTAACCATAGAACAGTTGCTGAAAACAGATCAGAATGGCGGAATGGCTCAAAGCTCACATCGAGCTGTACCAGTAGTACAAATAAAATATGATGAAAATTTATGTTTAAAATTAGTTGTATATAACATTTTTTTGTTGTTAAAATTTAATTTTAGGTTAAAAATAAATAAAATTGGACGCATGTACTTCAATGTGGTGTCTTGACACAATAATTCTTTAATACGATTTATATGGATCTGGGTTATGTTGATATACATACATATATACATATTAATCTATAGCTTGCAAGAATGTCACAAAATTGTCCAAAATAATACTTTATGTGTTATGATTATGTTTAGAATTATTTTACTGTATGATGTATATATATTATTTTCTGTTGTATTACATATGTATATATACTTATATTTATAAAAAATGTGTGTAACAGTAAAAAGTGATTTAACAAAAAAAAAATAGAAAAAAAATATTCTATTAGCAGTGTAACTTCCTTAGTTTAAACAGTTTCCGGAATATATTCAATTTCTATGTATAAATCTGCACATGTCAATTTTATCTATGTAAATAAAGTCCTTGTTCAAAATTAAATTTCAATTACAAAACATGTATATTTAAATTTAAAAATGATGTCCAGTAACAAAAATATAACCACTTCTACTTCGGTTAATACACTACCAAATTTCAAATATTTACCTCTGATCGAGATTAGAAAATTGAATGAAGAAAAACGATTTTATCATTTAGTCAAAGCAATTGATCTCAAATACCATTCACTGTTCAAAAACTTTTAGTCCTCGCTGTTTGTAAAACTGTATATTGTATATAATTGTGGATATGTTGACAGAATATTCCCATAAAAATTAGTCTCAAAAGTTTTTTTTTTCCTTAGTTTTATCTTGTTTTATATCTGCTGATGATTTTCAGAATCTTTATATATTTCTTATTAGATTTTTGTTACTAAATAATATACACGTGCCATTGCTGACATTATTTAAGCGGAAATGGATATAAAAATGTTAAATAGAAAAAACAAAAAAAAAAAAGTTGAATAAAGTGAAACAAAATTTCGCTTAGAGAATATAACTTTAAAATTGATGTATGTACATAATAATATATTTTTATATACACCATTATATGTGTGTATTCATATTGGGATACATTAACATGCATATTTATAAGAGTCAAAAAGGATTCTTTAGAAAATGGATGGTAAAACAAAAAAAAAAGTTTAAAATATTTATAAACTCAAATTGGGGATAGATTTTGGCTGTAGTTGCAAAATAAAATTTATTGAGCGTGAGAATCTTGAATAGAATCGATTCATTTTAATTTACATATTCCTGTTTTGGATTTGCTGGGTGACGAGTAGATATTTTGGATCGGTAACTAAAACATTTTAAATTTACAGTGTAAAATATAAAATAATTTTATTTCACAATTTTGAAATAATGCAGTCTTTTAAAGTTGTCTAATTGTTAGAGTAATTTGTTAGTTGTCTATATATATTTTTTTTGTTTTTAAATATAAAGTGTTGGATCTTACGAGCACGTTTCTATATTTGAATATTATATCAGTTTTAATGAAATTCAAAAACTGAACTTAATTTAATAACTAATGAATTCTATTTTACACAACCGAAGAGAATTTAAGAGAGAAAAATATTATTATATAATTAAATTTTTTTTCGTTAAAATAGGCCTGGCCAATCCGAAGTGAATAATGAACCAAGATAGAAAAAATTTATAATTGTATGAACCGAAAAAAAAATTTACGAAATAAATTTTGTAAGTAAGATTTAATGCAATCGTTTTTTACATATAATTAATTTATAATTTATCAAAATGAAATTCTTTAAATATTATTATGTAAGTATATTAAATATTAAAAATATCATCAAATATTAAAAATTCATTAATGGGAAACTTGTTTCTGCAGTTGCTTAGATAAATCGTCCATATCAATTTCTTTTTTGGATGTGGCAATTCGTAATTGATTCATATTAGTAATTGATTCACAATATTTATTTTTTGTAAACGTTATTTTTGAGAAAAAAAATTTGAATAGTTCGGCACTTCCAAAAACACTTATGATTTCCACAGCGAATTTGAATATATTTGAATATTTTGAATTTGGAATAAATTTTGCATAAGACTGTACTTTATCATCTGTTTCAAGAAAAATGGTTTTTAATTCGGGATGGCATTGGAGATCAATTAATTCCATTTGCAAAACAGATGGTGCTGTGCTGGGTGATGGGATTAACACTGCTTGGTCATTGAAATATTTCGAAATGTTTATCATATGAAGCAATTTCATTGAATCTTGAATCGAAAGCTTTTTCAAATTTCTTCAAACAATCAGCATATTTAACAAAATCTTTTTGTACCGATAAACTCTGCTAATATTTTTTTATTCAGAAAAATGAAATGATTGTCATTATTGTCCTTAATTGATTTTCCTACAAATGTAATTTGAGCATAAAAGAATTAATTTCACCACAACTTTCAGCAACTAGCTTTGGTTCACCCGGAAGTTTTAAATTTGAGCTACTGAGCGGACCAGTCACGTTTACAATAAAACATAAATCTAGAAACCTGACAATTCTTCAACAGAACTCCACAAAAACCTTAATTTTTTCTTTCAGATATAAAATTTTTTTTAAACATCTGCCAAAGAATATTAGATCAGACATTAGACAAAATAAATAACGTTTCCGTAGTGTGAATTTATTTCTTCCAAATATTCTAGAAATTGACGATGGAATAGTCCACGACTACAAATAATATTAATAGTTTTATCCATGACGTTCATTACATGATCCATTTTTAATGTTTGCATGTGTTCATAAGTTCTCTTGAAATGTGATGTGTAAGCCTGTCCAATATCTATTCCAGCTTCAATATTTTCAATTTTCTTATTTCACCAGTAATATGTTCAAAACCTTATTTCACGATGAATTGATTTTTTAAATTTAAATTTAATTAAATTTTGTTTCGTTAAAACAGGCCTGGGCAACCCGAACTGAATAATGAACCAAGATAGAAAAAATCAATACCTGCTGCAATTAGCAAAAAATAAATGCTGTTTTTGATTTTGCATTTTTTAGGAGCAAACAAAAATGAGTTATGTATTCATACTTGTTTTATTCATACTAACAATATAGGCTTAAATTTAAATTTTTTTTATATTTAGAATATTTTACAAATATTTTTAAAATTATTTTGTGAGCTCCAAATTATGTGCCAATGAGTTGCGGGTTGGACAGGCCCGCGTTAAAAATTAAAAATTCAAAAATTAATTTTAGGAAGTAAGTTTTAATTCCTTTTTATTGAACATTGTATTTTATATTTTTAATTTTATTATTTTGTTCTTAAAAATTTTCAGTTGTTACGTTACTACTCGTTCAGTTCTTACGTGCGTTCAGTTCTTTCGTTATCTACATTATGTTGATAGTTTAGTGAGAGGTTGCTTTATATTTAATTCTTCGTCAAGTTGTCATAATTTTTTGTAATTCTTGTAATAACTTTAGACCCATCTCAACTTTATCCGTTTTTTCTGAAATTTTTGAAAAAGCTATAAAAAGACGAATGATGTGAATATTTGGATAAAACGAAACTCTTTAGTAATGGTAATAGCCAGTTTAAATTTTTGAAAGGAAAATCTACTGAAGGGGCACTTCTTAAAAATTTGTATTGAATAATTTTGTGTTAAATAACTGTTACTGTATACTGAACTGTTTCCCGTACCCATAGTTTATCTTAAATTGGTTTAAAAATGGGTGTGGCAGCCGTAGAAATTCATCACCGCCACGATATTAGACGTGTGGACCCTTAACGATTCCGTTCGCCACATCACAATACAAACTGGACCATTATCTATTCTTGTTATAAATAACCCATAACTGATCTAAAGTTGGCCCAAAGCTGACCCATAGGTGTCATTTTTACATCAATGGGTCCATTCAGTCAGTGAATACTATGAATAAAAAAATTTTAAGATCTTTGTCAGGTTGTCAAGTACGCACTTTTCCAACCACATAAGCCCAGTTTTCACTAGACCTGTACAGTTGCAGATAATATTTTTAATATTTTGCTGAGTGTCAAGATCCTCGCATATTCGACAGCGTTGCCATAATTGAGTCCCATAATTAAGTCCCACGTGCCTAACATGCATCCCAATACCGGTACCTATCATCCATACTAAAATATGGACTTTTAATAAATTCTTATAGTTGCATAGGACAACTACATATTTTCTCGTTTAATTTTTAGTGTTTAATTGTTAATGATTTAAGGAAAATAAAATAAAATAAAAAAGAAAAACATAATAAAAATTTTCTTTCTAAGACAAATGATGTCAAAAAGAAAAATAATTTTCATATGAATTTTTTTTTTTTTTTTTTAAATTCCTGTTTTATTTTTTACATTTTTTTATTATTTTTCTTTTGTATTTTATTTTCTTAAATATTATTATTATCTTTGTTTTTGACAGTTCTTAATTTATTATATTTAATATAATATTAAAATTTTTAACATCGTTTTTCTCATATTTAAGGATATGAATAAATAAACAACACAGTTATTAAAAAATTTTCATGGGTTTTTGAAGTTTATAAAAAAAAAAAAATTATTTTTATTTTTGTTTTGGGATTCCTCAACGTTTTTCTATGAATAAATGTGTTTGTCAGTTTTTAGGTCCTGGATTTTTGTTTTTGGAAATGCTCTTATCTTGTATAATTAATAGAAAGAAAAATTAATTCTTATTTTTTGAGAAGTTATTTTAAAATAAATATAAAAAAAAGTATTATTTATGTTAATTAAATTTAAGAGAAGCGTGCAAAATGTAACAAAAAGATTTTCATATTAAAAATTAGAATTATAAAAGATTTTTTTTTTAAATGGATAATAAACACACATATTTTTTAAATAAATAAAAATATTTCCAAAATATATTATGATTCTATTAATAATTTTTGTTTTATTTATTTTATAAAATATATACAAAAATGTATTATCATTTAGAACAGGGGTAGCTAAGATATAGTTTGATATATTGGTGATTGGTGATTCGTTACGCATCTGAAAATCGTCGGCAAAGTTGATGTGACCATTGAACAGTTAATGTAAGAAATATAAAACAGATTTGTGCCGTAATCAGCTCGGAATTAAGTATATTATTAAAATATTACGAAGAAGTATTTGTGAGTATCTAAAAAGACCTTATAAAATACACCAATTCTTAAATACATTCTGAAAAAAGACGAAGTCGTTCTGAGAAAAAGTCGTCTCAAAAGTTAATAAGTTTGGCCTTTCGTTAGCTATAGTATAATATCACAAGAATAAAGAATTTATTTTTTCCAAGTTAGAATTAATTATCTAATATACATAAATTTTATTATCGATAAGATTAAAAAAAAAAAATGAATAGTATTTGAGCTGAGTGAATAGATTTAGATATTATAGCAAATATAAATATTTAGTAATAATTTTATAAAAAATTGAATACTTGCTTTTATATTTCCATTTTTAATTAAATTTCGATATGGTCACAAAAATACAATTAAAATGGTAACTGGTCCTTGTATAAAAGTTTTGGCAATAGATGTGAAAAGCTCTGAATTTAGATTTAAACCACAGTTCTGCACAAAAAACTGTTGTAGGATATAATAAAAAAAATAAAAAAAATTTTTTTATAGGTTTTTTGGCCTGGTCCAGTACCATTTGTCATTATTGGGATAAAATAAATGTCAAAAAAAATTTAGAGTATAATCTGGTAACAAATTAAATAAAATAGAGCTACTCTTTTCAAAAAGGTTTGGTTCCTGACAATACCAGTAGTTTTCCACACTTAATGAGTTAATAAACCGGTAATTTGATAAATTAAATGTTCGAAATATTGTAGACATTGTAGTATAAAACTTGTGGTACGGTAGGTACTTAACTAAGCAAGATGATTCTAATTCAAGTTAATGTCAAGAACATAAAAAAATAAAATAAAAAATTGCACTAAAATAGGCCTTATGACAAAAGGGACAACATACACTAGTATAGTAAAAATTGCTTTTGATTCGAATTCATAGAGACCCTGTATACGAGGAGGTTCCCAATAAACATGGAGATACTGTGTTGAAGAGGTACTTAAGAATTGGAAAAAGTTGGTTATAAGTCAAGGCCTTTGCAAGCTTGAATATTGAATACACATTCTCTACTGAAAAGTAATAAGGAGAAAATTGGAAATCTGAATTTTCCTGTATAAAATTATTATTAAATAAAAAAATAAAAATAAATATTTAGAAAAAATGATATGATATTCAAAAAATATGCTTTTCGGAACTATTTATCAAAATTTTGATAGTATACATATTAATTATATGCTTCGTCTAGTATATACATATATGCTTTTGTCATTTTACTGAAAGTTGTAATTCATATATTTGTTACATTTAATCGTCGGAAACATGTCACCTACTTAATCAAGCTTTCCTAAAAGTATTTAGTATTATTTACAACCAGATTATTTGCCACAGTCTTACCATTACATCTGTTAGAAATATCTGCATAATCACAGACAGTCAGGCTGCAATTAAAACACTAGAATCTGTAACCATCAATTCAAAAACCGTGTTGGTCTGTCGCACTCTTCTGGACGAACTATCGGATCGGTTCAACATATGGCTACGATGGGTGCAAGGACACAGTGATGTTCCGGGTGATTGCAATGCTTCGCAAAGATGCAATAAAAATTTCAAATATCAGATGGTCAAGTAGACCAGACTGCAACATCATCAAGCAAATCTGGCGCTGAACCTGAAGCGCACCTTTAATCAGATATCTTTGAAAAGGTGCGACGTCAACACTATGGTAGGGGTTAGCTTACGGCTAATTGGTAAACATACCAGAAGGCTTGGACTCCCCTATGACTATCGTCAGCCACTACTACTTACCGACCTATCATTACATTATCAGAGCATTACAGACAGAGTGAGCAATTGAATTGTGGTATCAAAACCTGGGCTAATGGTTTTTTGCTAAAGGTCATCTTGAACAGCCAACATTTAACTGTAGCTACGTTGTACTATATTTTATGAGTATCTCAGCCAACATAAATATGCCTTGAAGGTCAAATAACTCAATAGGAATTGCTATTACGAAATTTTTCAGTAGACAAAGTTTTTTCTGCATCAACCTTCTCAAGCAGTACTTGCTATATGATACGTCATTGAATCTTACATATTCTAGTTGTCATAGAATAAAAGATATGTTAAAAGACATATTATAGATAAAAAAGAGTTGAAATCAAATCATGGCTCTTTGTATCATTTTACTTTAACAAAAACATTTTAAATTCAATAATCTGAAATACATATTTATGTAAATTTTTAATTTTTTTTCTTTTTTAGCCCTATTGACTAAACTATATTTTAGCTTTTCTTGCATTGAAATTTTTTTTAACTTTTTTGTAAAAAAATTTTCAAAATTTTTATTTACTTCTTTTGTTATAATTTTTCATTGAATTTAAAATATGGTTTTCCCAAAAATTTGACTTGCATAAATGGGAAGACTTAAAAATATAAAAAATAATATGGATGGCAAAAAGCCAAAAAAAAAAAAGAAAATTCAAATTAAATTTTGTACAAAAAAAAATATGCCAATTCAATATTTGAGAATTGCTTAATGGATTTTTGATTAGATGAATACAATAAATTAATTCTTCAAGTACCTACCAATAAAAGATAATGGATCTATATATATATATATATATATATATATATATATATATATATATATATATATATATATATATATATATTGAATATTTTTGGGAATAAGCCTTTGAATTGTAATGAAGCTTAAAATTCAACAGCAATAGAATATATTATTTACTATAATCTGAAGCTGCGTGATGGTATATTAAAAATTCTAGATTGTATGACATTATTGTTGGGTGTTGTTCAGAGTTCTACGATCAAATACGGTTGGATGCTTATTGGGAAACTGTTAAGTATTCCTAAAATATTTAAATTCGTATTTGATTCGATTCGATTTGTATACAAATAACTAGTAACCGTAACCAGCATCTTTGTATGAAAAAATTATATCTGAAATATAGCTTACATTTTTAATTAGTATCTAGATTACCCCGAAAGTTAAGCGAAATAATATCAGCAAAATTACTGAATTATACTCGTACCTGTAATTTCACCGACAATTTTTTTCACAAAATATCCAACTTTTTATTGTTTAAAACTAGTTTTTTTTTATGGATAAATATTTGAGCTTAATTGGAAACCGGAAATACGAGAAATACACGAATCGGTTTTCGTTTGGTAGCATACCCGGAAAAAGGTTTTATATTAAGGTATTATATTGTCGCCCATTTATTTTGCCGCTTTCTCAGCCCCAAATAACTTAAAAAAGAAAGAAAAACCGCATAATTTATTTTATTTTACTAAATTCTTTATTTGTGTATTTTTAGAAATATCGATATTTCGATAATATTTTGCCTTTTTCAGCGTAATGTAATTTAATTAGAAACTATATTAGTTATATATATGTATATATATTTTTATTTTAAAAGCAATAAAATTTACAAAAATTAAATTAAATTTAAATTTACTTATCTTTTACCTAATAAAGAAAAGATTTATATTTTTATTTTCTTATTAATTTAAATAGCCACGTTATTACCGGTGATCACTTTATTTAGAATGGTACCTGGCGGTTGTTTTATGATTTCCAGACTTTCACAAACGGCCAGTTTACTGGTGTAGTTGATTTCTTTAACTACCTCTAAATCATCTATGTTGATGTCATATTCCTCGATAGCAATGTGTTCTGCTAAAGTATAGATTTAAAATTGGATATTTGTTATGTCTTCTTAGTAATTTTTGCTTCGTTTAGATATACCTCCTTTTATTGTTGATAAATCTTGTAATTGTTATGCTCGAGTCTGCATTTTTTGCAGTGTTGATAATGTAATTTTTAGGTCATTATTTGCTTTTGAATAAGGTGATTATCTTTATTCGTTGCATATATTGGTCTGTTGTTTCTTACATCGAATGGAATTGATTAAATTGTTTAATGATAAATTAAAGCCTCAGAGTGGCTGAGATCCAGCGTATTATCTGTTAGAAATATCTGTATACTCACAGATAGTCAGGCCGCAATTAAAGCACTGGAGTCGGTAATCATCAACTCAAAAACCGTGTTGGCCTGTCGCTGTTCTTTGGACGAACTAGCGGATCGGTTCAACATATTGTTACGATGGGTGCCAGGACACAGTGATATTCCGAGTAACTGCATTGAGATCAACTTGCTAGATTATATTAGAAATCCTTCCGGAAAGAAGCAATCTGGGTGCACCTCTAGGTACCTGTAGTTTATTGCTTCGCAAAGATGCATTTAAAGCTTCAAATTTCAGATGGTCAGTTAGACCAGACTGCAACATGACCAAACAAATCTGGCCTATGCTATCGATCCCTTAATCTACTTTCTTTAGATTTTTTTAGATTAGATTAGATTTTTAATTAATTTATTAATATTATAATAAAATACAATATCGATCATTCGGATATTCATTAGAATAAGTGATGAATGAAACTGCAAACAAAAACATAGGCATAAAAATATAAAATATTGTTGGGTACATACATAATAAAGTAGAAAATTAAAGCTAAATATGAAAAAACTAAAATAGCTTTAAATTAAAATTATATAATGAAAAAATAAAATATAAAATAAAATTTAATAAAATTTAAAGCAAAATTTAAATAATAAACGAGAGCAAGCAGAATTAAATACAAAATTATGACAAGAATAAAAAGTAAAGAAATAACTAGAATTCTGAAAGAAAATTAAAAAAATTATAGTAAGAAAAAAACCAAATTAAAGTTAAAACTAAATCGTATTGAAATCAGATTCAATTTGAAGGTGATCCAGTTCAAAAAGCCAAAATCGAAGATTTTTGCAAAATGAAACAGGTGATCTATCCGATCTTAAAGGTTAAGGTAACATATTAAAAATGTTTGGAGCTACATAAACATAAAAGTGGCAAAAATGATAGGTACGGGCTCTTGGAACATTTACAAGATATAAATTATTAATTCTAAGATGATATCTAGTTATAAATGTGTGAGCGAGATAGGTGTGAGAAGGTGTGACATTAGCACTATGATAGAGGTCATAACGGGTGATTGACTAATTGGTAAACATGATAAAAGATTAGGACTCCCCTCAAACGACTTTTGTAGAACGTGTAGAGAGGAGGAGGAGGATGAAACTGTCCAATGTTTATTCTATTCCTAATCTTGTCTTTACCATAAACGGAAAACCCTTCTAGGAGCCTTCTTTCTGGACTCGCTGGGTGACCTTGTAAGTATTAAGATAAAAAATCTCCACCGCTTTGTTAAAAGCTCAAATCTGTTCAATGAGTAGAGTCTTTACAGTTTATTTCAACTCAGCAATTAGTATAAACTCACGATTAAAAAAAAAATCGATCTTTCAATTAAAAAAAAATCTTTGTTTTAATCTTAAAAATATTGTTTTTTTATTTAATTTAAAATTACTTTTTGTAAAATATATTTTTTTTTTGTACACCTGTCAATAATAATTTAATCTTTAAATTGGTTAGAAATAATTTCCTAAGATACCTAAAATCCATTTTCCATTATCAAAGATCCTTTTTGACAAAAACAAAAAATAAAAAAAAAAAAAAACTAACGGAATTGTAGATTAAAATTCCTATTGAAAATATTTATAACCTACTCGAATTGTAAACATGTCATTAAAATTTGATATTCTATTATTTAAATCTGTAGACAAAATAAATGAGATGTCATTAGAATGTTCGAATTTTTTTTTTGTTTTCAAAGATTTTAAAAATTTTCTTTTAAAAAAGTTGTTTATTTTTTTGTTTTGTTTTGTTTTATTTCTTAGAAAATTTTAAGATTTCATTCATAAGAATCTTGATTGAACGAATTTGAAATATTTCTATTTTTATTGAGAACCCCTGTCAAATTTCATATTCTTATTTTATACATTTGACATTTAATAGGTTGAAGTTGAAAGAAATGAAGTTATCAATAACAATGTATAGCATACACATAGGTATAGTGACAGTCACTTAAAATTGTATTTATATATTCGGCATATTTATTTAACTGCTTGAACCAGAAACAACGAAATTGGAATCAAATAAAGTTTTACGTTTTTTTTTTTTTTCAATGTTATTTTCATTTAATACACTCTTCGCAACTAGTCTATTTTAGAGTAATAATTTAACACGGATTGTTGTACATGAATTCAAAGTTTAAATATTGTTTCATTAGATTATTTACATTTCGTGTTCCAAGGTCTCGATTTATATGAATGTTTATTACATTTCACACAGTATGCTGCTAATCATGTTTTTCAATATATTTTGGTTTGTCAGCTTTAAATTGAACTGGTATTGATTTTTGTTTCGACACATTCCCGAACGTGTGTGTTCGAATTATGGAACAATCTTTAATTTAGTTGTATTATAATGTCAAAACAAATATAAGAATATCAGCCTGTCATTTTGGAATTAAAGTAAATTATTTGAAGTAGCTATGGAAAAGGTGAAATTTTGAATTTAATTACAATATTCTATAAGAACTATATTAAAATGTATAGTTCTGATTTTGTATTTTTTTAATTTTTTTTTATATAATTCCAAGTCTATGGGATGAACACCCTAACTGGTTTTACACAGAGATTTGGAGTACATAATCGCTTATAATAGCTTTTTCTGTAGAATTTTTGTGGTATAGACTAATTCAAATGTGGAAAACTATAACGTAAATGTACCGATTTCCGCCCCTTAAGGAAAAATTAGTTTAAGTTGACAAAATGAGCAATATATAAATTTTTTTAAATTTTTCTTTTTTAAATTACAATAATTAGTATATTTTAATTAAAAAAAAATATTTTCATCTAATTATAATTTTAGTTTTTTCTAAATAAATAATAAAATATAACTGCCAAAAAAAAAATTGATTGTACGTATTTCCGCTCGACAATTTCAATCTGAACTAATTCCGCCCTTATATGAGCTCAATTCCGTTTTTGAACCTATTTGCGATTCACAGTACCTATTTACGATTTTATTTACGAAAGCTATTTAAAATAATTATTAAGAGTAAAATTAATAATTAATTTTTTAAATAATTAATTAGTACTTAGTTAAATTGTAAAAAATATTTATTATAATAAAAAGTCAATATTACTATAAGTAATTTGAAAAAAAAAAAAAATTATTTGTTACACATAAAAATATACATTTCTTTCAATATGAAAATTAAAAAAAATTAAACAATGTAACGATTCAGTATTTCAAACAAAAAAAATTTCAATATAATTATTCATAATTAACTTAAATATTATAACAATGTAAATTTAAAATAAATAACTAAAAATTCAAAATATTTCATACATATATACAAAGTAAAAATCACATTTAATACTTCTTAGTTTTGGCATTTTTTATTTGTATTCAATTTTTTTTTGGCAGTTATAATATTTTATACTGGATACTCAATTTTGCTATGTCACTTTCTGAATATATTAGAATATCTTCTTTTACAGACCATCTCCAAAATGTGGCAACATGGTCATGGTTTTCACTCCTCTATTTAACGTATTGTGAAATGTATACAAAGAAATTATTTTGGTAATTTATAATGGACGCCTTAATAAAATTTTGGTGACAAGGCAAGACAATTCCAGAGATTTTTAAATTATACAAAATATAATATAAGTAAAACATAGTTTTGGAAAAACTATTCTTTAGGGTTAGCCTTAGAGTAAAATTTATTTAATTATTAAAAATAGTCGAATATTTTCCTTTTAATTTTACTAAATATGCTATCATACAGATGTACGCGTATTTCGTCTACTAATAAAAGGATACTAATATTCGCTTATTTTCAACAATTAAAATATAGTTTTTTCTTTAATATAAGACTTGGTATGAATTTAGTGAAAATAGCTTACACCTGCATATTTAGTTCGAAATTAGGACATATTGCACGGATCGGTAACGCTTTTACATACAAATTTTTATAAAAACTCATACAGATGTACGCGTATTTCGTCTACTAATAAAAGGATACTAATATTCGCTTATTTTCAACAATTAAAATATAGTTTTTTCTTTAATATAAGACTTGGTATGATTTAGTGAAAATAGCTTACACCTGCATATTTAGTTCGAAATTAGGACATATTGCACGGATCGGTAACGCTTTTACATACAAATTTTTATAAAAACTCATACAGATGTACGCGTATTTCGTCTACTAATAAAAGGATACTAATATTCGCTTATTTTCAACAATTAAAATATAGTTTTTTCTTTAATATAAGACTTGGTATGATTTAGTGAAAATAGCTTACACCTGCATATTTAGTTCGAAATTAGGACATATTGCACGGATCGGTAACGCTTTTACATACAAATTTTTATAAAAACTCATACAGATGTACGCGTATTTCGTCTACTAATAAAAGGATACTAATATTCGCTTATTTTCAACAATTAAAATATAGTTTTTTCTTTAATATAAGACTTGGTATGAATTTAGTGAAAATAGCTTACACCTGCATATTTAGTTCGAAATTAGGACATATTGCACGGATCGGTAACGCTTTTACATACAAATTTTTATAAAAACTCATACAGATGTACGCGTATTTCGTCTACTAATAAAAGGATACTAATATTCGCTTATTTTCAACAATTAAAATATAGTTTTTTCTTTAATATAAGACTTGGTATGATTTAGTGAAAATAGCTTACACCTGCATATTTAGTTCGAAATTAGGACATATTGCACGGATCGGTAACGCTTTTACATACAAATTTTTATAAAAACTCAAAATTTAGTTGTAACAAAAAGCACCTATGCGAAATTAAATTTATAGGCCGTAATTAGGTCCGGCTTAGTTTATTCAATTTCAATTTAAAATTGTCCAGTTGCATCCTTATATAATCAAAAATAGGTGAATAACTTAATTAATTATTTCGATATATCATTTTCCTAATTCCGCCCGGTCGATCGTAAATACATACAACATAAATTTACGTGTCCCTAATTCCCGCTCAAGACTAATTAGCAATTTTAAATATTTTTTATTTACAAATTGAAGAAAGTATGTATTATAATCTATTTAATAATATATCTTTTACAATTATTTGAATAAAATAAATAAGTGAACATCATAGTTTAATTATTATGGTCTTAACAAAAAAAAAAAATTTTAAGCGTTTGAACCAATATTTTCACTAAAATGGCTACCTAGTTTAGTTTTCTATCAATAACTTATTTATTAATATGATACAAATGACAATTATTTTGCATTACAACGAGGAAATAATATTCTTTTTTTATTTCAAAAATAAATTTGAAATATAAAGCGTGAGAATATTGTATTTACAAAAAAAGGGTTTGGACGGCATAATGTACTAGGGCGGTGATAGGTACATTTACGTTATATATTGTAGAGTACTTCGCCTTCATAATAGTATAGTTCAATTTTATTTTTAGTGATAAACAAAACTGTCAACTATTCACCATTTATTTTATCACAATAATAAAGAGTGTTAGACCAGGTCGAAAAATCAAGAAAGCATGTTTTACCTTCGTCGGGAATCGATTTCGGTTGAAAGGCAGGCGCTCTAGCTACTGTGCCACCAGCGCAGCGTGTTATTTTAAGTTAAGCCAAACATTAAAATTCAAACGATACCATTATACTCGAATGTGCAGCTTGGACTAACTGAGGATTGGAGAAAGAAAAATTTCCCTTTGATCAGTAGGGCCATTTCGAATGAATTTATTAATATTACTCTTGAATTTTTGTAGATGCAGGTATTTATATTTTTGCATTGAGAAAACACCTTTATTTGAATACAGTTCCATATTCGAGAAAATTTGACTACAAGTGAATTTTCATAGCCAGTTTTGAGTTACATAGGAATTTGCATTAAAATGGGGTAAGGCGCTTGATATGTAAAATAGGAAATTGATTCAACAATATGATAATTTTCAAGTGGTACAAGGAAGAAATTGTCAATTGGGTTGTCGATAAGACGAAAGGGACCTTTTTTTTTGTCGAGAAAATTTAATGCGGTTCGTGATGTACCGGCCGAAGTAGACCACTTTGGTTTAAGTATATCAGTTTGTTAACTAATTTCAGTTGATTCTAGCTTTTAGTGCTTTCTAGTTTAGAAATTATCAACTTTTCGTTTAATAAGCAACTGTTACTGTTTGCGAATCGGTATTTTTTTTTTGAATGGGTAATTCAATATAAATGGGACATCTTCAAATCTATTATACTTCTCCGTTTGTTATCTTAGAATTGCAGGTTTATGTCCTCGATGAATGGTTATATTGTTTTAATGCAATTTCAAAATCATGCAAAGATTATTCCTGGAACTGTCTGTTGCGAGCTATGGCATCGCAACCAAATAGAATATGAGAAAAGGATTCCTCTTTTTTCATATTTTTCATTCATTATCATATTCTATTTCATATATTCTATTCTATGTTCCTTATTAATAATTATTTCTATAACTTCGGAGAGAATCGAAACAATAGCTATATAGGTCTATAGCTCGTATGATGTTCGTATGAAATTTGGTTTAACGAGACTAAAATACAAAGATTTGAGAAAACATAGGGATCGTTAAATTCCTTTGATCAACGTTTATCAAAATCTAGCATAGAATTAGCTTTATTGATAACATGACAAAAATTTGATTTAAAGTTAAACTTGTCATCAAGTCTTTAATTGAGCTTGTTCCTTTAATCTAGGAACTTCTTAGGAGTTATGTATAGGCTTACAAATTTGTTCACTATCGTAATACCTTGTTTCAGTTTTTTACCGAACGAAGGTTTTTTAAACCTAATTTCAGACCACGTGTCGTTTTGGGATTATATTTTTGAGCAGTATATTTTTTATTTTAATTTTTGTTATAATTTTTTTTGCTTTTCTATTACCTATATGTAATTATAAATAATTTTTCAGAACTAATTTAAGACTTCTATTGACTTCTATTACAATTATTTTACATATTGACATATTCTAAGAAATTTATTTAATTTTTATTAACACGTTTTTAATTATTAATAAGTGCACTACTTTAAGTGACAGGTACTTTTATTAATAGAAAATTCTGAAATATTGAAAATTTAACATTATATATCATATATTATATTACTCGTACTTATGTACATAAATACATATATTTTGATACCTTATACCTATATATATCGATGTTATATATAATATATCGACATTATATATATATATATATATATATATATATATATCATATAATGTTTCTATTTGTAAATGTTATTCTCCTACAAGCTATACACTTTTAAATAACTTTAACATAAAAGTATTATTATTTACATAATATTATGTATATATACTCGTAGCGTAAAAACTGAATTTTCTCTCAGGTCTTGTTTTTTTGAGATTGAAAATTTATTAAGTTTTTGATATTAAAATAAAATTTTATTAAAATACTGCATTTCCTGGCAAAAATTATTTGTTTTATTTTTGTGACTTTTTGTCAGGAACAAACGAGTTTAATACATAAATTGAATTAATTTAAGTTATTAAAGTGAATAAATTACAATTTAAGTATCATCAGATATTTGTTACTGACTGAGAAAAATTTATTGATTTGAGAGATGAGTATATAAATGTAAATTTAATGAATTTTCAAAGATAGTAAAACTTTTGAATAGTATGAGTAGCTACTTGAGTATATGATTTTAATTTATTAGTAAGTTTTAAAGTATTTGAAAATATAAAATATTGATTAGTAAAATGGTATTCTGTCAACAAAATGTTGAGAAGAATCGCTAATCATTTAGTTAAAATTCCACAAATTTTAGTAATTAATGAAAAGTGTTTTAACAACATACGATTGCCGCAGGAACTTTATACTACTTTTATAACTTTCAATTTTGCTTCTTTTATCTAAGTGCGAAATCTAAATTTACCTTTATTTTGATTATACCGGTTGTTCCAGAGCATGCGTATCAACTTTTTACAAAAGTTTGTTATTTTGTGACATAGAATCCGAATTTGCATAAAAAAGTACCTCTTCTTATTTCAAAATCTCGATTTCGGCCAATTTCAGTGAATTTTGAGCTTAAAAAACTCTTTTCCCCAGAAGTTTAAAATATCACCAATCAATAGAGTAACCTCGATTTAATCAATAAATTTGTTTATAATTTTTAAAATAACGGCTCCTTCCCCTGTTAAAAAACTGATACGTATGCTCCAGAAGACATTTAATAAAAAAGCCTATAAGAAAACATGTTCCGACAAACTCCGATGAACGATGAAAAGTTTGATTAAAACAGCTATTCAAAATCAAATTGTTAATTGGAAGCTCCATGAAACACTTGTTAGATTAAAATAATGTTATACGCCTGGCCAATAAACCACAATAATATAAGGAAAATGCAGATCTTCACTAACAAATACTTGCGCATAATATGCGAAATATTCTGGCCCATCAGAACAATTAAAATCAATGAACCCTTTCCCAGAGGCCAAACAAGAGCTGATAAGCACACAAATTAAGCAGGGACAATTGAGGTAAATAGGCCACCATCCTAAGAATACCTACGAATAATATAGCAAAGCAGACATTTGATTAGAATCCGCAGGGTAAAAGAGGAAGAGGTAAATCGTAGGAAACATAAAGCCATATAGAAAGTCCATAAAGAAATAATGAATAACAATAGGATATGAAGTGAAATTAAACACCTAGTACAGAACAGAGTTAGATGGAAGAGCTTTGTTGAAGTCCTTTGCTCCATAGTGATGTAGGAAAAAAAATATTTTACGTTGTATTAAATTATAACCAGATTAGATTAATTGAAAGAAAAATTAATTTGAATTGGATTTAGACTGGTTGTTAGATACATCAGATGTGTAATTTAAGATTATATATTAATTTACTGTATTTTCTGCAAATTTTTAAATGATTTAATATTTTGGAATCACCGGCATAATAGAACTGATACAAGATTTATATACAAATGATAAAACAAAAATCAAACATGTGAGTATTTCGATAGAACCCATTAGCACCCATTATAAATAACTAGATGTAAATATAACTAGCTTTCGTAAGCAGGGAAACAGGAATAAGAGTTCTGCCTCATATATCCCTTAAATGCTATATGAAAGAATAAACACATACCAATAGACACGAGTACAATTACGAGTACAAAGCTATATTCGGCACATACTAACGTACGATATTGAGATAACCGCTGACATATCTAAATCAAAAATAGACAATTCGAACAACCGAAATGCGAACTTTGAAGCAAGTATGCGTGGATACACAAGAGATTAGAAATATAGTAACGATATCAATGATGCGTGAGTGATAGAGTGATATTCAAATTATTGTCCGTTGAAGTCGAAATAGACAAAGAAACTGGAGAGAATGGCAGACTAGCGAATGTAGCAACGAATAGCCAAATAAATATCAAACGTCTATATCAGGAAGACCACCGAAAAGATAGTATGAATGCTGGATATTGCCATCCCAAAATTGAAATAAAATATATTAAAAAAACTGATACAAAATACCTAATTAAAGAAAAAGATTTAATAATTGTTTGTAAGAATTTAAATTAATTTATTTATCTCCCCTTCACATGAATGTGCAGGCAAGACGCAGGACTCTTTTCCTTGCGGGTGTAAGCCAACACTACTTGCTAGTTTTACATACATATATTAGGACTAAATTGGACTATTAAAATAAAATAATAATTCATTGTTAGGATATAAAATAGAGTTGTTTGTAAGAAGATTGATAGTATAATAACAGATATAGCGTGCCGTAGAGAGTCTAAGATGCTAATACATATGTAAATACTGTAAACATTTTTACGATTCCAAAACTTTATTTAATTACTTTTTAAAAATTTGTTTTTTTTTTTGCTTTTTAGAAAACAGTTTTCTACTAATTTATTTATTATTCTATACACATACATGTACGAGTATACATGTCATAAAAAAGGACATGACAAATTTAATACAGCGAATATATATTTTTGTATATCTTAAGAATATTCATGCCAAAAGCAATATTTCTATGTTATGTGTTTTATAAAATATTCTTAGAATAAAAGCATGATAAAAATAAAAAAATCAGAAAATATTTTTTTGGCCGTTAAAACTATGCTAATATAATCAACTTTAAAAATATAAAAAAAAAATTTTGCTTTTCACAAGACTGAATTCACCTTGAATTTTTTATATGAAGTTCCCTTTTTTCTTACGAGTGTATGTATTTTCAGTCATTCGACATTAGAATTTTACTTTTTTTGTTTTCAATTTGTGTTTTTCTTTATTTTAAGTTGAATTTCACCTTAAATCATTAATATCCTTTTTATGGTGTTCGAAGAAAACAACAACACAAAAACAAAATTCAATGTCACAACATTCGGTTTTGTTGTTGTTTTAGTTTCTATTAAATGTGAATGAAAAAGGATTTATTTGTTAAATTAAATAGAAAAAATACCTTAGAGTCAGTAAAATTTGCAATCATAAAACTTCCGCACCATAGACCGTAGAATTTTTTATATATACTTATCTATGGACGTACATAGTGTTATGTGGTGTGACATAATGTACAGTGAAGAAAATGTATTATTAACTGTATCTAGAAATTAAAATAGATTGAAATAATACAGTAATTTGAAATGTGAAAACACTTTGAATCTTTATTCTATTTCTAATTTGAGAAGTTGACAGCTGAAGGATTAAAAATTTTAAACAGGTAGATAATTGTGAATTAGGTTGAGATTTTAATTTGTAATGTCATGAAAATAATTAAACAAATAAATGAAACTGTAATATAGTTTAATGAGTGTTCTAACAACATTTTATTGTGAATAATTGTTGTCGTAGGGTTCGATCGAACTTCTGGGTCGCAAAACTTTTCAATAAGTTCCTAATCCCAAGCATGATTTTACCAAGAGATTTAGTCTAGTATTTTTTTACTGTACTTGCTTGATTTTCTCTTCCGTTAGTGGTTCGAATCTAACTATCTTTATCCGATGTTACCACCCAAAAGTATATGACCGATACATTCTATTGATTTTATATATTTCATCATAATATTTATACTTTTATTTCGAAATTTTATTTTCTCAGTACTTTTTAAAAGTTCGCAAGCATTAGCTGATCAAGTTTTTTTTACGAAGAGTTGTATATGGTTCTCATCACAAGAATGTAGAAAGAGAAAAATACTAATCAGGAAGTAGTAAATATACAAAACTATGTAGTACTTAACTAATGTGCTTAACTAATTGATGTTGCTATACATTTTTTTTCTTGTTACTCGGGAGCATAGGACATCAACTTGCCTCCTCCATTGTGCTCTGTTGTACTTAATGATTTTTATTTCCTTCCAAATGCGTCCATATATATGTCGTTAGCTCAGAACTCACAGTTCGGCGCCAGGTATTTTTGAGTCTTTTTCGCCTTCTGCTTCCTTGGGGGTTCCATTCTAGGGCCATTCAACTTATATTATTTGGTGGTTTTCTTAGAATGTGCCCTATCCATCTCCATTTTCTACGCTTAATTTGATGCCATAAGTCCCTTATTGCTGATGGTGTTTTTCCAGAATATTCTGCATATTCTTCTTTGGTACCTGTTCGCAAATACTTGAAGTTTTTGACTGTTGTTATTTGTCTTCATCCAAGTTTCACTGCCATACATAAATGTTGACATTATACACATGCTTTGAATATTCTAATCTTTGTTTTTCTAGTTATTTCACCATTTTTCCATATTGTACTTAATTCACCGAACGCAGGTCTGGCTTTTCGTGGTCCGTTGTTGACATCTGCTTCTGTACCTCTATTTGTTGTTAGAATGTTACCTAGGTAGGGAAGCTTTCCTCATATTCTATTGTTATGGTGTTTGTGTTGGTGTTATTTATCGTCATAACCTTGGTTTTATCTATGTTCATTTCTGCCTAACTCTGGTTGGTGGTGGCTGAAGTAGATTTGCTTTATGGTGAATGTCGCGGGATCTATGCACTAGCAGACATATATAATTCGCATAGTCAAGGTTCCGGAAGACCCCGTTTCCTTCATTATCTTATCTATTACAAACGTGAATATAAGTGGTGAGTGAGGACATCCATGTCTTAATCCGAATTTGTGGTTAGTGTGTCACTTACTTTTCTGCAGTGAAGAACGACTACTTCTGCATCTTCATATAAAGTTTCTGTTAATCTTGTTAACTTTTCGGGAATTTTTTTTCGTCTTACAATATTTCATATCGCAATGCGTTGAACCGTGTCGAAAGCCTTCTTGAAATCGATGAATAATATGTATAGCGGAGAGCGCCATTTCACAGATTGCTCTATGATCAGCGGGAGTGTGTTGATGGGATCTGTACAACTCCTGTCTGGACAAAATTCTGATTATTCATCCCTTATATTTTGCTTTATTTTAGGCTGTATTCTTCGATTGAGTATGGTTGCGAAAACTTTGTATAGAATGTTCAGCAGTTTTATACCTCTCCAGTTTTTGCATGTTTTTAGGTCTCCTTTTTTGGGAAGTTTCACAATCAGGCTCTTTTTCCAGGATTTCGGTAGTATTTCTTCCTCCCAGGTTTTCGTGATGTGAGGTAGCAATTCTGATGAAAGTTCACCTATACCTGCAGCTCTGTTCCCTTTTAACGCTGTTATGCCTTCTTTAATCTCTTGTAAGATTTGTGGTTCAGTGTGGATTTTTTGTTCTGGACACGGACTACTTCGGAATCTATTTATTGTGATGTTGTTGATGTTGCTTGCTTCCTGAAAGTATTCTATCCATCTCTGGCGTTGGGCATCCAAGCACTGCTAATTACCAGCTTTGGCATACTAACAACCACAAATATCTTTTTTTCACACTATGGTATTTCAATTAATTTTAATTCAGAAAGCAACATCAATTTAGTTTAACAAGGTCGTCGTATATAACATATATAGTTGCATGTGCTTAGTTTTATGTGATACTGATTACCAAATAAAATTTCCCTTTACTGTATTAGAATATGTTGACTTGTGTGGGTATATTATAAAATCTAGGAAGATGGTGCAAAACAATTTTTTTGTTATTTTTTTTATTTTTTATTTTTATTTATTTTTTTTTGTTTTTCAATTCTGAAATGTAACAAAATTGCATTTTTCTATTTTTTTATTTTAGCCTTTATAGAATTAGAATTAGAATTTTATTGAAGATAAATTCTCGAGGACTTCAGTTTGAATTTCAAATTAGATTTGTTTTTGAAAAATATTTTTAAAAGATCATTGATTCGAAAACATTTTATTTAAATTTGCAGAAATTGAAGTAGAGAAAAATTAGAAGTTAATAGAGTGGATACAGGAAAAACTATATACCAAAAAGAAAAATAATAACAAAATTATAACTAATATGTACAGCGGGTCTTAAAATCATTATTTAGACTAATGAAATAAAAAATCAAAAACTCATTAAATTTTAAAAGAAGTCAACTAAATTATAAATTTAATATTAGTAATTCTATTTTTGATCACGGCATGTGAATATCTAGACGACACACTTTTAAAAACATTTTATTCGCTTTTTCCTGTATGTATGAGACCTATGTCTTATTAAATAATTTAATTGATGTTCTGTTCATTAATAGTTTTTAATATTTGATTGCAAATATCGATATTTCGGAAGCAACATACTTCCTTCATCAGTGCTTGTGACTAACAATTAAATTATTTAATTTAAATTTTCACTAAATATGCCTTATTGTTTTAAATTGTTTACCTTTATTTTAGGCCTAATCAGTTTTTCAAAGTTTAATTCGTTTTTTTATATTAAAGGAACATTCATTTTAACCCCTAAGTGTCAATACTACCGATACTGTCACTGTAACTATATCGTTAACATAGTTTCTTTGCCCTAAATATGAAACAAATTGGATGTGAGAGGTACACAGAACTATATTCTCAAAATAAAAATAAAAATAAATTTTGTGTTTTCTTTTTAATTTTTGGGCTTTTTTGTTTTAACCCATTGTCAGTATCTAAGGTAAACTGTTTTTTCGTATATTAAGTACGACCCAGTAATTTTTTTTTTTTTTTAATTAAACTTTTATTATGTGCCTTTAATATACAAACTTAAAACTATCTTAGCCTATAAAAAGTTGAAGAAAAACGGCTATAGTGGATCTAGATACTATTAACATTTAAATTAATTTTAAATTATTATGTTAATAATTACTTAATAATTTGTTTTTTGTACATTCATAATTATTATTGTATGCTACTATACTTTCGTATATGTATAATAAATTGTAAAAAAATGCTGAAAAAATCAATATTATGTCTTGTTATTTTAAATAAAAGCTAACCACCAATATGCTATTTTAATGTTTTTGTCTCTGTCTGGTATGGACATATCATATTGAAGATTATCTCCGTTACTGTTGCCCAGTTCATATTCTATTGCTTTACATGTGGCCCATCTACTATAGTGCTATTGTATGGGGACATGATTTTGGCTTTGGATAAAACCATTTTGATCAAGAAATATAAAATGCTCATGGGCTATGAATCTTGTGCGCAGAGTTTTTTTATGTACTCCTTATTGTGGTAAAATATGTGAGATATTTACGACACAGTAATTTATTACATAAAGTGCAACAAGAAATGTCTTTGCGAGTATTTTATTTATTTATATATGTATTTTCTGGTATATCAACTACTATTGAGATTATCAAGAATTGTCCCTTCTTAAATAGAGTAGTTCCATTTTACATATTAAGTTATTACCAAATTATACACTCAACACTTGTTTCATTCTATATTGAAATAAATTCGAGAAATTTGAAAAACTGGGAAAAGCCATATTTTTAATTGTGGACTTATTGTGTACCTTAAATATCTAAACACATCTATTCTATAGTTCTGTACTTGGTTTTTTTTCGCTAATTCTTAAAACATCTGAAAATTATCAATTCTGGTTGAAACAATTGAAATATTGAAAATGAGATTGTTTGTCCCTACATCATGAGTATCTAAGGCTTATTTTAACATTCGCAAAATATTCTAAAACAAACACATACAACAACAAAATTACCGTTTATTAAATCTCTAAAATTTTAGATCATTTTTGTATATTTTTTAATTTATGTCTCCGATATAGCGTGATCATTATTATATTGTCAATTTCTAATTTCTAACGCAATTAATTAATCAATACCAGTTCACTCTTCATCTTCTGACCATAGTATGTTAACATTTTTTTTTAAAATTATTTCATTTTAAATTTTTTTAAGACAGCAATGAGCCCCGTAGTTTTACTTCATTTCGTGGAATATTCTTATTTTACAAACTACATACTTTGTTTATTATAATAACACTGTTTTTTTTAACTGATGTAATTTTTTATAAATTTCATTATTTGCAGCTTGTAAAAATGCATCAAATGGCTGTTACTATTGATGATGAAATATTTTTTAGATGAAATATTATAATAAAAAACTATTATTTAAAACCGATAACAGCAGCTGTGAGTAGTTAATTTTTGTTCCTTCTGCACAAAAATTTCTTTTTTTACGTAGAAAAACTTTTTTAAGCTTGTTGTATTGGGTAAAAGCCAAAAAAAATAGGTCAATCATTATTTTTAATTAAAAAATTTTTTCCGTTCATTAATTTAATTGTGAAAGTTTAAGACTTCAATCCTGCAAGTTAAACTTATCTTCAAATTGCACTTTAAAATCCATTTAAATTTATGCGGAAATACATTTTTCTAAAATGAAACCATTATTAAATTATGTAAAACAAAAAGAACAAAAACAAAAATACATCTTTTTTTTTATTATCTATTATTGACAATACGTGTTTTATGTTAACATAAAATTTTTAACATTATGGAATATACAATATACAACAGGTCACAAATCTTGACAGATTTCCTAATATTATATCTTGACCTTAAGTCATTTTTCATCCTTGAATGAATTTTTTTTTTCCTCCAAAAACTTCCTGTTTTATACAATTATCCTATCTAAAGATATTTTATTGTTATATTGTTATAATTTTTGTGTTGTTGGTTTATTTAGTAAATGTTATCGGTTATCAGATTTGACATTGAAGCAAATATTTACTTTAATAAGCCTAAACAGCAATTATCTTTCTTTTCATATGTATTGTATACGAAAACTGTTAGTATTATAACTCTCCTTTATAATATATTTTTAATTCTTAATGGATTTAGTTGGTGAAGTGGAAGAAATGGATTTCGTGTACTCACTAATATAGTCTCACAAAAAGAAAAGAAAAAAATTAGGCGAAGTAAAATTTTTCATTCATCACTTTTTTTTTTTGTTTTGTATAACATTTTTGATAAAATGAATTAAAACAACACCATTTCTTTTATTTTTTACTTGTGGAGTCCCTTACTTCTTAAACAAATATCTGATTTGATACTTTGTTGTTTACAATTTGATATCTTTATGCATGTGTGTGTGTGTGATGATAAAAGGAAAAACGTATTATAGAACATGCGAAGAAAAGAAGAAAAATAGAATAAAATAACAAATTAATAATAAATTTTGTAGTTGTCTATTTTACAGGATGGTCAAGGGGTAACAATAATTCAAATAGGATTGTGAGGTGGTTAGATTATGATTTTCTTTTCCAAATAACACACCCTAATAAATATAATCTTAAAAACAGATTATACGTACATATGGTCAAATTGATTTTGTTTAATGATGTGAAATTTAAAGGGTCATATTTACTCTCACTTATGTGAGAGACTAGAATTTGTTATAATTAGTTGGGGTATACTCATAATTGAAAAAAAAATAACAAACTTATTTATTTTTAATTCTAGAACTTTTGAATTTGAATTTTCGTTTATAGTGAAACTCAAGAACACAGTTACTGATCAAAATAGATCAATTGTTATATCTTTTTTTAATATCAGTGGAAAATAAATTTATTCAAAAAAAATTTCGCCAATGGAAGCCTCCTTGATTAGTTAAATTGTTTTTTTTTTATGTTCTTGACAATAACTTAGGTAGAATTATCTTTTGTAATTAAAATTGTTATTCTTTCTTAGAATAACTACACTCTGTGGATCAATTTTTTCTTCTCCATTTCCACATCCATTCTCTTATATATAAAATTCGTGGAATGATCCACTGAGACTTCTACCTTATTCCCACCGTCTCAAACTTATTGAGTTACAGTCCTTACCTGCTCGTCTGATAATTGCATCAGGCAGATATCTTTTTTATACTCAACAGACGTCTCTTTTCTACAGGCAAAACGTTAGCAACCGTAATTTAAAATTTTCTGATTGAAAGTACCGATTGGAATGATCTCAGGACCGTTGATATGTTCCACATTCGTATTTTACCCTACAGAATATGGCAGATTTGAGCCAATTACTACAATGCTTCGAGATGTAAATTCTAATTCCAGCTTTTTTGACCGTAAACTAATTTTTTGTTTTCTTCTTTTTTATATTGTCAGTTGATTATTTTTTTAATTTTGTTTTTATTATTTAAATTTTATAATAATAATTAGTATTAACTTATTAATATTTTAATACAGTTTAAGTTTTTGTAATCTGCTAACAGTATGTCTTATTTACTCTACCAACAGCAAATTTTTGTTTTTTTTATCTAATGGTGTGGGGTTCTACTGACGTCACTGAATGATGATAAAATATTGCACAAAAATATAGCAAGTTTTCGTCTCTAATACACGTTTACACGTTTGATGTGCTTGCTATAAATAAGCTTCTCAACAATGTTTGACGATCTGTGGTTTCCAGTTCTGCTATTCCGGATTGTTGAAGATTCCTTTTGTAATAAATATCATTCGGCATATAAACAAAATGGCGTGTCATTCTATTTTTTTGGAATTGTACGACCCGAATAATGTGTTGATAATGTATTAGTTGTTTGGGCTCGTGATTACATCTTGTTATATAAAATCCATATTCGATATTCAGTTTTCTATTTATTTATTTTTAAATGCTAAGATTATAATATTTTACCTTTGTGTATCATGCTTTATATACCTTTTAGTACAGATCGTAATAATATTTTATATATTTTCAGTTTTATATAAATACCAACTTTGTATGAATGAAAGTTGTATTAGCTCTGGTACTGAGATTGGGTGATGTTGCTCTTAAAACAAATAATAACACCACAACTTGACTCGTGTCACTAAAAGAATACAACTAAGTGCGAATTGATTTTACGCACCTCCAATAGTTACTTCGACCTATTATACCTACTTATCTACACTCATTAATTGCCACTTTGGTCTTGATTATAATTAGGAAACAATTAATCGATTGATCTGTCAGTCTTTGTGAAAAGTAGAAGTTGTTTAAAAACAAAAGAGAAAGTGTACTGTGTAGGTGTAGGTAGGTATAAATGGATTGATAAAATCATGTCATAGATCTGCAACAGTAGAAGGCAGATAATGAAATTTTGTAATAACATAAATATAACGAAATTATGGCTAGGTGATAAAAATTGTAGTATGGCTATGTGATAATACCTCAACACTGTATTCCACAATTTTGATACAACAAAAAGATGATAAATAGATAAAAATTATCTGTTATATCTAATGTAGTAAACTGTACTTTATGTACAAAGACATTATACCTAAATTTCTGTTAATAATATTTACAAAAAAAAATTCAAAAAATTAGTTAAGAGCCGGAATCTAAATATATATAATGAGTAAAATTCGCAAAATTTTCAAAAAAAAATTCTTATTTCGATTCTATTCATCATCATCATATGGGACGCTACAGTTGGGGTGAGCTTTGGCCTCAATGTTCCTCAATTGGAGTCTACGTTTTTCAATTTTCAACTACAGTAACTTTCGCGCATCATTTGCTACGTTTTCAATCCATTTTGGTCTACCCTAGCTTGTATAAGATCAGAACGATAACTATATATTTTTCTTTGTGATCTTTCATAAATGAGAATAAAACAAAATATATGCTGTCGACAAATAAAATGTCCTCACAACGTCATATAAGGCACAACACCACGGTCGGCTCATATAATTTTGAGGTAGCTCAGGAGTTTATCTACCTTGCAACCAACATCAACTCCACCAATAACATCGATGTTGAAGTAAGGCGAAGAATTACCCTAGCAAATCGTTGCTACTTCGGTTTGTCCAAACAACGGGTTCAATGCTAATATTCCAAAATACCAAGGCACAACTATACAAAACGCTCATTCTTCCGGTGCTGCTATATGGTTCTGAATCGTGGACATTACCAAAAGCAAGAGATCATGCACTTGGTATTTTTGAGAGGAAAATTCTTCGTCGCATTTATGGTCCTGTGTTTGACGAAGGGGTTTGGAGAAGAAGATACAATGCCGAACTATACCGGCTATTCAACGACATGGACCTAGCCAAAAAAAAATCAGAATAAGACGTCTTCATTGGCTAGGACATGTAGAGCGCATGGATGGATGAAAATGCTCCGGCTAGGAAACTCTTCGAATCCAAGCCCCAAGGAATGCGTCGTTGAGGGAGGCCGTACCTTCGTTGGAGAGATGAAGTATAGGCAGATATGAAAAAACTTCAAATCACCAACTGGAGAGAGGAGGACAAGTTTGCGTTAGGCCCAGGACCTTCAAATCTACAGACCTTGCCCAACAAGTAAGTAAGTTAAATCTTTCATTTTCCATTCTAACGATGTGGCGAACCCATGCGCTGTTATAAAACGAATAAAATTTTTCATCTTCAATTAAGTTATCTATCTCACTGTTCGTCCTTCTTTCATATTCACCATTCTCTACCCTTCTTGCGGTAAAAATGTTTCTTAGTATTTTTCGCGCCAAAGCTCGAAGCGCTTTTTCATCAGCGATTATCATTGACCAAACCTCGCAGCAGTATATAACTCCTAGACGTATAATAGATTTATACATTGTAAGTCTGGTACGTCTATAGCAATGTCGACGATATAGTAAAAAATATGACCACCTCTATCTAATTTTCCTGTAGCTTAATATACGAATATATTAAAAAGTAAGGTAGAGAGTGCAGCCCCTTGTCTCACTCCTGATTTGATACTAAATTCTTCCGACATTTTCCCTTGCACAAATATTTTTGCCTTCGAGTTCTTCAGCGTAATATTTATCATAGTAACAAGTTAATTATTATTCCATTACTAAATAATATTTAATCAAATCTAATTAACCTTAAAAGGTAGTACAATACAATTTTAAGAACTCTCTGGTCTATCAGGGAGGTTTGGATTAATTTATTCTAAAACTTTTCTAACCTTTTAAATTAGAATTTTAGTTACAATACCTTATTTGGTTTGTATGAATGGCAGTAGGTATTGTCCTTAAACAACCCTGTAATAAATATACATTTTTCAAAACTCAGTATTGTTATGTTATGTTCAGAATACGAGACGCAGCTTTTTACAAATTACTTAATTTTATTTTTTTCAAAACTTAACAAAAATACAAAATAACTTTAGAGGTTAGAAAAACTGAAAAAAACAGCAAAAAAAAAAAAAAAAAATCGTAAAGTATATTAAAGTTTTTGGGTGGAATTTTGTTTACTTTTTAGTAGAGAACATGAAAGTCAAAACAATAAAAAACAAAAATGAGAAATAAAAAACAATTAAAGAGGAAATAACAAATAATATATAAAAAAGATTTTTATATTGCGTCAACTTCCTTTATGATAGTTATTTACACTATATACAGTTACTTATAACAGTTTTCATACATTCGGCTATAAGAGCATTTATTAATATTTGCATAGTTTAAGAGTTTGTAAACCTGTATTTTTTTAATTAAAGTATTTTTAAATTCTGATTCAGCTGTAATACATTTTTTTAGGCTAAATACATCTTTTTTTGTATCTAAAACGTAAATATAATCCCAGTTCAGCCTATGGAATTACGAGATTCAAACACCTTGGTATACCGACATAACATTATTAGAAAACCATAAAGCCGTAGTAAAAGTAAACAAGGCCTTCCTAAAAAGTGGATGTAATGTTATATTGAATAACATCTAAATAATCACATATAGGTTAAACTCTATAAACGCTAAACATAAACTGTAGAGTACAGAACTGACACGATAGGACAAAATTGGTACTAAAGAAGTTCTCTAAGGATGATTTTCGATAAAACCGTTAGTAATCTGGTGTTAGAAGTATCTCTGAAGTGTATGATACAGTTGATTAGACTTTATATATGGGAAGAGTGTCATGACTGAGAGATCTTTTTATATGAATAGGACCATACAGGATTGCAAAGATATTATTCAAGAACAATTCAGGTGGTCAGCGATTGACAGGACGTCCTCCAAAAACATAGTGAAAGATCTACACTTCAAAATCAAACAAAATATAAAATGATTAAATATTGTCCAAAAAATTATACAAAATTGTTCACTGCCAATAAACAGGACCTCGTCCTATAAAAATAAGACGAAGAAGAAAACATTTGTAAATATAATCTCTTGCAGAAATACTTTTATAAAAAACTGTACATTTATTTCATAGGTATACATGTAAACATAATACAAAAATTAGAGCCTATACTTTTGATTTTATTACTTTGGGCGTGTGTGTGTGTTTTGTAAATTTCTGTTTTTCTTTGTTTTTTTGTTTATAGTAATTGTTGTGTTTTTAATGATCTTTCTCTCCTTGTTTCTCTTCTACTCTTGAAAAATTGAATGAATGATGCTATTGGGACAAATTATTAATTTTGAGTGTATTTCTGTTTGAAACATAAAAAAAGTTTAGAAGCTTTAAATGTGTATGGGAAAAATTTATAGACCTTGTCTCATATTCATAGAAGTCCTTATGTAACAGTATAAATATATTTTATGGAAATAAATTAACAAAATGGGTACATTTTGCTTATTATGTTAGTTTACTAAAACTATATGTAATCCTTTTCATTGGTTTTTACATAATTATGTTAAATCAGCTTAGATATATTTTTGCTTAGAGTGTTGCCAACTATTGTTAGTTCTAATTAACAAAGAAAATTTTAACAATAGTTTTTTTTTTTTTATAAATTTGAGCTAAAAAGTAGAAAATACATTTTTTATTAGGGAATTTTTTTATAATTTTGAAAATTACATTTTTACAATCGAAATTTCCGTAAAAAAATTGATCACAAAAATTATATTAAATTCTAACTTAGTCTATGTTATATAACATAGTCTGTATACATCACATATGTTAGACCGACAATTGAATATGCTTCACAAGTTTGGTTTCTTTCTTCCGTTGACTAACTAACTATTGCTAACCATAGTACTGACTACGGTAAATTTGAGCCTTTGTCTAGAATATTACGTGAATCTAACTCAAGAGCAGCTTATTTTGATACTAACCTTAGCAAAAGAAGCTCAAAATGAAAGCTGTATATTGGAATCGATATTTAGTTTTTTTATACTTTCTTTTTCTATATGGATTTATCTTTTTTGCTTTCTACTAACTATAGCACGTTAGCATATTTACTTTTACCTCTTACTAAGGTTAGTTATTAATGGTGATGGATACTAACCCACTAGATAATGATCTAACTGCTTAGCAAAATAATGCAAGCTTTCGTCTATAATAGGCATCTAATTTGCTTGTTCTAAGAAATATCTGACAGTATAAAGTTATGTGTCTACCGCTGCAGTAAAATTGAAAACATAAATCTTTGCGTATTCATTTAACGTATCGTTATAACTGTAACCTTGACAGATTATTCTAAACAAATAAAATTTCATAATCTATGTAGCTAGGTACAAAAAAAAATTTTCAAAAATAAAAAATATGTTTAAAATATTTTTTTGAGCTCAAAACGTTATTGACTAGTACTGTATTTTTTAAGCAAAGGTTAAAATCTATACTCTTTGAATTACGAGCTCTTATATAACTACCCCCACGGTGTGTTTTTTTTCTTTTTTAATTTATATTTTTAAAATTTAAAAAAGCCTTGTATATTCAAAATATGATTTTGAATTGGTTTTATTTAATAAGAAGAGTCCAAATACAATGTTGTTGCGAAGCATATGTTTTTATTAATATTAATTTTACAGTGAAATTTGTCTGAATTCATAAATAAATTTCTTTATTCAAGAGAAAAAAAACGATTCTTCTTAGAGGCATTTACAAGAAATTCATTTTTTATTTTATTTATTAAAAATAAAATAACTTTACTTAATTAAATTATGTGGTTTTTTGTATTTTGTTTTTTTTTTTGTAATAATTATTTAATTTTATTTTTGTATTAAACTTTGTATGTTTATATTGTGTATGTGTATGTAATTTATGCAATTATTTACTTGTTTATTTCTAATGAAATTTTCAGTTTCATTGAAAAGTTTTTGAAATTTTTGAAATAAAATGGTGACAAAATTCAATATGAAATGTATATACAGTGAGCTTTAAAAGTGAATTAACAAATATTATTGGTATTAAATATATATAAAAAATTAAATTAAATTTTATTAATTACTATTTAATGACATTTTTTCCACTATAACTTTACTAGTATAGAGATTTGGTATAGGTCATTAATTTGTGGTGCCAAAGTTGTGCTTTGGTTTCAGTTTAGGTACAATTTGTGTCTCAGGCTTGTGTCTTTGACAACAGGCATAACAGTAGACCAGTGATATACAAACTTACTTTAAGTTTTTTTTTTGTTGTATCTTTATTCTGTTCAACTATGTTAGCCATAAACCAAAATATTGAGTACAATGTTTGAGAGTATTTGATATGTTTCTATAGAAAAAGTTCAAGCACTCTTAGCCTAAATTAAATGTTGGTTATTTATGGAGACTCAAGTGAATACGGTTTTTAAGTCAAGAGGTCTGAAGCCTTTCAGTCTACGCTCGCTTGATCCAACTGCATACCTAAGTACTTTACCGACTCACTCTGAACCATCTCTCTGTTTTTGAATAGAACGGGAGGACAATATCTTTTACGGTTGGTAAAAGTAATATGGAGTTATTTGGATTAATTGGCTTTGGTTCTCTAAGTTTTTAGCTAGTTTTGAATGTCAATTAGGTTATTCTGAAGTTTTTCGGAAGTCAAACGTGGATCGGAATGCGACGAACAGCTGTGTCATCGGCAAAAGTAACAGTGAGAACGCTCAAAGATGTTTGAAGTTCTAATGTGAAAATGAGGTGCTCCAAGGGTCCTAAGAATACTTTACTGAGTATAGATTGTTCACCATTCAACTTAACAAAGAGTTTTTTCTTTGACAAATATGATGGTAGCACAAAAGTCGATGGTAGTGGTGAGGGAGAAGCTTTTTTAGTTTGTGATGCAGAAGTCCCTCATGCCAAACTTTGTCGAAGGCTTGAGTAATGTCCTGAAAAGCTGCGGAGCAATACTTTTTCTTGTCAAGTGAGTTATTTATCTGGTTAACTATCGTATGGATTCTCTTGGTTGTCTCGTGTTTGTGGCGAAAGCCAAACTGGTGATTAGGTAGTATATTTCGTTCGGCAATCACCTTATTCAACCTGTGGGCTAGTAATTTTTCACATATTTTTCAGGGATACGGAAAATAGCTTAATCTCAATATAGCATTGAAGATATACGTGACTTATGTCAGTTTACATTAACTTGGGCCAAAAAACGAAATTTTTAAGACTTAGCGGCAAATTTGTTTAAAATTCATATTAACAAAAATATATAAAATAAAATTAAATATATTTAGTAATTCATTTTTGTAAAATTAATAGATAATTAATTTTTATTAAATTATCAAAATATCAAAATATAAATATTTATCCATCCAAATATTGATGTGCTTGCAATTTAGACGCTAGATCGATTATAGGTTCTATTTTCGTCATTGTGATTTTTAAAATGTTCTGCAAAAAACTATCTGTCCTTTCTGCTGTTTGTTTTTATATTTTTCATTTTTGAAAGTGTTTGTCGATATATCTATGATCTGCCAAAAACTGACAATAACATTTTTGATCCGTAGACTTTTACTAGATCGAAAATATTCTTTTGATAATCTTTTAGAAAATTCTATTATTAATTTTTACCCCAAATTGGCATAGCTCTATGATTTTATATAAAATAGCAAATAATGTCATGGGAAATGTTTAATTCAAAATTAATTGGAAAAGATATTAATTAATTTATTAGATGCTTTAGATGGCTAAAAATTTCAAGCTGACATGTCTGATTTGACTTGCGTGTCTTAGTCTGGTATCACTGCAGTAGACCAATCAATTGTTTTGAAGTTTTAATGAATTTAAAAATACATTATGGAAGCCAAATAATTGATTTAAAAATACAATATGGTATTCCATGGAATTATAATATATCCGAGATAAAAACAAATAAAAATGTATCAAGCAAATAAAAATCATATATTTTGTCAAATGTTGTTTATATGGAGTTGGGCGCCAAAAATTAGTTTTAAAAAATCGAAATACTAATGAAAAAATCTATTAAAATAATTCATAATTACCCAATATTGGACCCAACGAGTATGATTTATTCTGATAAGAACCTTAGTTTCGATAATATATGTAAGCGTGAATTGTAAATTCTGGGTTTTAAAATTATAAATAATCAAATTAAGCATTATTTCATTTTGCAAAGATATGTAGATGTGCATAATTATAACACCCGAAACAAATTCAATTTTTATCTATCACTGTTCAAAACAAACCGTCAAAAGACAAACTGTCTCTACAATTGTTTAAAAATTTTTAATGATCTACCTGGTAATATTAAGTCAATTGATATTTTCTGTCAATACAAAAAAAAAAATCGTCGAACTTCTTAATGTTTAAATGTGCAATTTTTAAATATATTTTAATTAATGTAATGTAAATTTTTAATTAATTTCTAACTAATTATATTTATTTTATATTAAAAGAAAACAAAAAACTATTGTCAAACAATTGGATTTTTATATTATTAATAAATTATAAGACCAGACAGCTTCGGCTACGGTCATACAACTCTTATGTACAATGTGTGTCAAAATTACAACTTTAAAATTGTTTTGCAATTACATATATTGAATTAATTTGTAACTATTTTTGAATTATTAAAATTGTAAGTGAACACAGATAAATAAGAAAAAAAAAACATTTTTTTCAGATGCATTTATCCTAAGTACGCCATCTTTAGTTGGTATAACACCAAACTGTGAAACGTATGATTTCAAGTTATCACTGAACTTTACCTTTAGTTTTTAATTAATACTTTTCAATCCCAACGTGTTCCATGTGTTTTTACTCAGATTATTTATTGGTCCTTCATTTGATTTTAAGATCAGTTTTTTTTTTACATAATTTATCCTGATATTAATTTTTATCTAATTTATTTAGCACTCTATAGATAAATATTCTATTTAATCCTAATTCCGCCATTTACCTACACTTGGTTAAAACTAGAAAAATACATTTATTTACACTCACTTTTCACTCACATTTTACTGTGCAGAATTTTTAAAGAAAAAAAAATGTATAATATATTACCTATACATAGGTAATACAATTTTCAAATGAAATTATTGTATAAACAATTGTGCTTCAAAAGCCTAAAAAAAAATTATATCCTCGCCAAAATTTGGACTAAAAAATAAAAATTTACTCAAACTCTTGATATCATCCAAAGTTTTTTATTTTTTATTTATATTTTTTTTTCATAATAGACCTACCTATACTCACACAATTCACAGGCATATTCTATGAAAGCACTTTAAATTTAAAATTGACATTCTCATAAAAAAAAAACTTTACGTCAATGAAAAAAGCTAAAAAAAAAAATTATAATAAAATAAAACGAAACAGTTTTGAATGAAAATTCACCCATTGAAATTGAAAGGAACGAACGACTCATTTAAAGAATGTCAATAAGAACACCAACAAAAGCAACAGCATTAATAACAACAACATAGTACCGACGATGTGAATACTTAAATATTGCAGGATTTCCATATTGACATTCAGGATATTATCATCAAATTGTATATAACCAGTTTTAAAAGAACATGACATGAGTGACGGAGGAAATTTAGGAGAAGGGGAAGAGATTGTGAATATATATAGAAAGTGAATGAAATTGGAATAGCATAGAATGAATTCGTTGTTCCTTAAAAAAAGAACAAAAAACAAACAATCTTACAAAATGAAAACATTTGTGATTTTTTGTTGAGATTTGCTACCAGAATATTATTCTTAAATTTATTGAAAATAAAATTAATAAAATTTTTTTTTATTATTTTATTTTTAGTAGATTTGACATTAAGAAATAATGTCAAAAAGAAATATGTTAAAAATTGTAATACAGGGTGAACTGAAATTAATCAATTATTGTATAGCAATGAGTGCATATAGGAAGATTAAAAAAAATGTAAAATGGTCTTAGAGCGGAGTCCACTTTCAATCGCTTTTCAGGGTTTTGATTTTCTTTTATGTTGGTAGTTGGATTGTGTTTTTTTTATTGTTATAATATGTTACTTAATGTTGCTAGTTTTAAAAATTATCTTACAAAATACCGAAAAGTTTTAGCATCATTTCTGATCACCTTACGAAATTCCACTCTAGTATTATGTGCCGATACAGTCGGCTATTTGTTTTTTTCTTTTGTAACATTTTAAGCGTATACGATCCATTTTTCTCAGTCGACCCTGCATAAATGAAATTTCACAGCAGTTCACAACAATTTCAGTAATATGTTCCGTAACGAGCATTCAATATAGATTAAAGTTTAATCAACACAACTGAATAAAAAAACAGCGAAAATAGTTTAAATTGTTGAAATTTGAAGTTCTAGTTATGTACGAGTATATTATTCGAATTTCCTTTCCCTCCATTTTTATTACTTCGATATATTAATTGTATCGGTACTGATGAAGAAAGTAAATTGTTTACTAAATGTCAATATTTATAAGTTAGTTAGAAAAAGGAAGCTCGACTTTTATTTCAGACAGCATTCAAAAATAATTCGTTATCGTCTGGTTCGTTATGAGGTGTAAATATGATTTGTTCTACAAGACAAGTTTCGATTATTTCATTGTGAGAAAGTAGCCCAAAAATATGATTTTATTTTATGTCGAATTTTGAAAACATTAATTGATATTTCCATTGTATTAAATTAGAAGGTAAAACAGCTTCAGCTTAGATAATTCATTTTCTTTTCATTTTTTTTATGTAAAAATTGTTAATTGGTAAGCCTTATATGAAGAAATTGAAATATGTAGTTCTGTTTGGGACAACAAACAATTTGGGTAAAAAATAAAAACAGCTTACTGCATTTTTTTTATATTAAAAATTTCAATTATTAAAAACATTTCGAAAACTTATTCTGTAACCTATTGTCAACTTAAAGTTAGTCCTATTGATGGAACGATATAAAATTTTGAATTATTTGTATTCTACGTTGTACTCAAAATTACAAAAATATTTTGAACTAAAAAAAATTATTAAACGCTGGATGGCGCAGTAGGTAGTGCGCCTGCCATTCAACCGAATGGCCCCAGGTTCGAATCCCAGTGAAAGCTAAATGTTTTATAGATTTTTCACCTGGTTCAGTACCCTGTGTTATTGGGATAAAATAAAACAAAATAAAAAAATAATAGTTTGGCTGCATACTAATATGCAGGTAAGCATAAATGAGTGTTTCAAAACCATATACCCAACTACAAAAAAATTTGTTTTTATTATTTTGAAAAAATTTTTTTATTATCATATTTATCTTCTAGAATCATTGATACTGATTTCCAGTTTTGGAATTTGTTTTTGCCTGTTGATTTATTACAAAAGTACTTTTGGTTTTCTCATATTTCTAATTTTTTTAAAAACACCCACATTGTTGCTTAGGCCACTTTTGCTTTAAGAAAAATTACAAACATTTTATGAAGTGCATTTAATTTTATTATTTTATTATATTTTACTTTTTTCTTACTTTTTTTTAAATTTAAATAATGACAAAAATTAATGAAATAATAATATTAATTTGAAATTCAATAATTTTATTCTAAAAATGGATCTGAATAACCTATTAATAACCTTTAAAGTAAATTGTAATAAATTTTATATCATTAATTTGGAACTAACGGTATTCGCGTTAATAAAATACACTTTTAATAATTTTTTGTAATTTAATTTACAGCTGAAAATATTACACATCTGTATTATTTTTGTTTGGTAGATTAAAAATAATTCATCAAATGTTCGATAATCTCCGATTTTGTTTATTATTTGATTCCAGTTCTCCTAACATTGTAAACGTAATTTTTTTGTCAGTTTAATTATTGATTAATAATACTATAATAAAGATACTATAAATTTCAAACAAAACTTTCAACAGCAAATTTTCAACTCACTTTTTCAAAATTCACTTTATTGTATATATTTTGCCCCGTTTATTAAATGTGTTAGTGCATTCTTTATTTGCAATTTGAATATTGAAATTTTTGTATGTTTTATACGACTTTATGAAACGAAATATGAAAAAGTTAATTGAAAATTCGCTGTTGTATGAAAATGTCTATCTTTATAGTATTCTTAATCAATGGTTAAATTAAACTTAAATTTAAAAGTGTAAATTAGTTTCAACTTATTGATTTAAAAATGAATTCTAATTCAGTGGCTTCTCCAGGTTTGTTTTTATTTGTTGAATTTTGAAACCTTCATTCCTTATAATTTTAATTAAGATCTTTTTGAGGAGTCTGAATCTTATTATGTTCCAATTATTTCAATATCATTACCAAGTCAATTTTATTCAAGGTAAAAATATAGAAATTTATAAAATAATAATTTTAAAATATAAAATATTTCTAAAATTTTTTAAGAAATAACCGTGCCTGTATGTATGGGATGAAACCATTGCTTCACGAGATACTGATGAAGTGGCCAGTTGTCTATCCCATTACATAAATCAAAATGTTACAACTTCCAATTTAATTATGTCCTCTGACCAATGTGGTGGTCAGAATAAGAATATTAAAATGTCGTTAAATTGCCTTAAAATGGTCTCAAGTGAAAATTAGAAAATTAATAAAATTTACCATAAATTTCTTGTGTCCGGAAATTCATACTTAAGATGTAATCAAGATTTCAGGGTGATTGAAAGAAATAAAAAATATTTCCAACATATTTATGCACCTAATGGCTGGATTAAAGTAATCAAAATAGCGAATAAAAAGTACCATTTGAAATTGTTGGAATAAAAAGTGAAGACTTTATTTCATCCAAACCTATGACAGATTCAATTACAATCGAAAGAAAAATCAATATAAAAACACTGTTAACTGGCTCAAAATTCAATCATTAAAATTTGATAGAGTTACTACAATATATTCCACCAATTCATCATGAGTTTTATGAAAATATCCTAACTCAAACTGTTGTAGAAGACATAATTTTTACGGATTCGGAAGAGGAATAAAAATTAGAATATTTTTACTTATTTAATTATTAATATTATTTATAATATATATTTGTTTTAATTTAATTAAGAAATAAAAAAATTTTCAGTAATATTTTGGCCTTTTTGTAATATTTTGTATATTTATACTTTAAAGGTAATGCCAAAGTGGCCTAAGCCACAAAAAATTTCGTTTTTTTAAGTTAAAGCAAGACAACAATATGTTGACTAAAGTACTTAAAAAGCTAAACCCATACAGTTTTGATTGACGTTGTTACTTTAAAAATAGAGATTTTAAATGTATTTTTTGCCATAAAATGTTAGTGTGGGTTAAGCAACTACAGTTCTGAGCCACTCAATAAAATAAATGAATTAATAAAAAAAATATTTCGACAATTACAAAAATAATTTTTTTCTAAAAGTTCGATAAATAACGGCAAGTTTAAACTTAGGAATATAAATTTATATTCCAAGACTCTGTGGACCCACAAAATTATTATTTATTCTGAAATATTGCCACACCAAAGAAACAAATTCATAAAAATCCAAAATGAATTTCTATTGAATATCTTACATTCTGGTATTAATTCTCATCAGAGTTCGATAGGTTATTTTACTCTATAATTTTTCTATTTGTAGAATTTTAGTGCAAATTAAATTTTCTTTTAACAATATTTCTTTAATATACCTTCTTTTAACTTTTAATTTATTGAGTCCCAACCAATAAGGTCACGAAGAAAAAAATAATCTTAAATTATTAAAAAAATACAAAAATACAAATCCTTACAAATCCTTATCGAAATAACAAAAATAAAATTAATAATTTCTGGCTTTTAAAAAATATTTTCTTCTTTTTTGTCCTTCACTCTTTTATTCGATTTGAATGTGAATATAATTGAAAGACTTTCTATGTACATTCAAAAAGGATACTCTCAATATATAAAAAGTTATAAATTGAAATGAAAAATATCCTTATATGCCAAAGGTGAATTTTTCAATTTGAAGTGTATTAACTGAATATCTCTATGTTACCCATTCCACGTGTACATATTCAAACAACTTTAATTTATCAATACAACTTTAAGAAATGATAGAAAAAAAAAATAAAAATAAAAAAATAATAACATAGAAAATTAAAAATTCATATCTGAATATCCTGATTGGAAAATGAAAATAGGAACATTTTGTAAAATCAAAAAAAAAAAAAAAATAACTAGACTAGAAAATTTTACTGAAAATCTATCAGTAAGTAGAAAAATTAAAAAAAAAAAAAAAACAAAAGAAAAATTATACAAAGTAAAAATTTCAATTTAAAAATTAAAATTTTTAGAAAAGAAAATATTTATCATCTCTATTTTCTATTATAAGAATAAAGATAAATTTTAATATGTGTGTGTTCTGTGAAATATTAATGAGAGGGGGTTAAGTAGAGAATAAAAAAATATATGGTTAAAATTATAATCTTGATAGAAATTGTCAAAAATAGTTTTTTTCGAGTTGATAATTTATTTATTTTTTTTCAAATTTAATGAAATATTCTATGCTATTGAAGTTTGGGTGCAAGATAATATAAGCGGAAATTGCAAAGCCCTGAAAATCTACACCCTCACAGATATTAAAGCAGCCATATTAGCTCTTAATCAATACACCATTACATATAAGCTAGTATGAGATTGCTTAGAGGTGCTTCAAACCTTGGTAAAAAAAAATAAAGTCACAATAGTGTGCATACCAGGGTATTACTGTATCGCAGAAAATGAAGCTGCAAATTACCTAGTGAGAAAAGTATCGGCTGCATCTTTTGTAGCATCAAACCTACTTTTTATGGAATTCTCATATATGCTAATCCTAAATGTAAATAAAAATTTGACTAAAGCAAGAAGCTTAGGATTTCTAACACTCCTAACAATCGTCAAACAAAAATGATTAAGCTAAAGCTCGTTCAAGAAAACTGAAGTTCTATTGAGTTTCAAAATGAAACAGATACACTACATCGCTGGAATATTTTTTTTTATGTTTCTATTATTTTTTTTATTTTTTCTTGTTAATGAATTCTAGTTTAAGTCAATTGTAATTAGTTAGTTTATTAACGATTGTAATTATATCAGTTTTTTCTTGAATTTTTCAGCTTGTTTTGCGTTTTTTTTTTTATATATCTCTGAGAAATAATTTAGTAAATAAATGAAATACTTACATAAAATAAATAATAACTGGTCACTACCTAGTAAATAAGTATCTTTATAGAATCGGCCTAACAGAAAAAAATTGTGCAGAATATGTGAACTGGAATCTAGTGGCAATTTGCTTTACAAATGGATGGAAGGACTCACTTGTATTAAATTTTACCATATAGGAATAGCGTTCCCCAATAATGGAAGCTACCCAACATAACACTGAACAATATCCTGAGTATATTATTATTAAACAAAAATATATCCTGACTATTATCTGAGAATTTTCTGAGTATTATTATTAAAAAGGATGGCTCTTAAGGACTCAAATGTTTAATTGCATATTTATGGGGGTGGGTAATCACGATGAACCAATTTTCCGCTATGCTAGTAGTAAACCAGACTTCCATCCGTTTTATTTTAAATATGATCTAATCTAACATTATATTGTTCAATTTGGGTAAATTTAATTTATAGCAAAGTGTTATAAAATAATATAACAAAATTAAAGAGTGTAATTTTAACTAATAAAATGTAGGCTAAAAAAATTGTATTATTGTAGATTATACGTTTATAATGTATTATGAAAAAATCATGATTTGTATATTTACAAAATATCATTTCAAGTTTTTCAATTATTAAAAAGTATGTAATGTATTTAAGATTTTTTGTTTTAAATGTTTTACTTAATATCTAATTTTGTATTTATTTTGAATTTCATAGTTTGAATTTTGAATTTATATTACTGAAGTGTTTTAGAAAATTACAATGAATTATTGTTAATATTGTTTAATAATCATATTAAAATTTTAGTTTTGTTTTTTGTATTGTAAAAATAGGTTTAAGACTTTTAAATAGTATTTTTTACTAATAAAATGAATTATTTTTATTTAATACTATTTAATGACTTTAAATTGTTATCAACATTATTTTACAGGTTAATTCTTATATGCAATGCTGGCTAGGAAAAATGTGATGTCTTTTTTCGCTCAAGACAATTCAAATTTTTATATTTTCTATCTGGTGTCTATCATTCCATTTTACAATATATGCTGTGGTGGTGATGCTTGTAGTTTTGATGTCATCAACATGTAAAGTTAATTAATTATGGGAATATTATTTTGCCCATTCTAATCTTTCAAGCCAACTATAATTATATCTTATTATTATACATTTTTTAATTCTGTATTTTGAGTTATTTAGTACTCATCTTTAATATTTTTAAATGCTGTTCTGCATAATTTTATACGTCAGTTGACATGACTGTAAAAAGGAGCATAAGATAATGAAATTTTAACTGATTTAGTTAATTTGTACGAAATGTTGTTAAATACTCCTGTAATAGAAATCAGTTTTTATCTTTGATATTCTATATAAGATAATTTTGTAAATATAAAAATCATAATTGTTCATTTTCATTATACTCGTACATAATAAACCTAATTACTAATTTTAATATTCCTACAAATTTTATGAACTTACATTTGATTAATTTATAATTAACCTCATTTTTTGTTATTTTATTTTATTACACATTTACACTTGCTATGAATTAAATTTTAATTAAACTAAATTAAACTGTATAATGTTTAAACATTTACATATTATACATAATAAATATAAATAAAAAAGAAATTAAATTTATATAAATCCTTATAATGAGAGAAATTTCTTTAGGTATTTAATGGTTGAAAATAAATAAATAAATAAATATATGTACACTATCAATTTAAATTGTAAATCTGTGTAGTAAAGAAAAACAAGATATTTAAATGCGTTTACTTGATTTAGGTTTTGTGAACATTGGTTTCGTGGAAGGCAGTCTCGGATAGAATTGTTATAGGGCGATTTCGAAATATGACAAGACATGTAACAATAATTCAATGCTATGCACCAACAGAGGTCGCTGAAGACCATATTAAGGATGACTTCTACGAACAAATAGAAACAACGCTAGCACTCATAAATAGGGGAGATATCATAATATTAATGGGTGACTGGAATGCGAAAATAGGATCTAACAACAATGGACTTGAGGAGATAATGGGCAAACACGGGTTAGGAAGAGAAAGAAACAACAACGGGGAAAGATTGATAGAGTTGTGTCAGACTTTCGACCTAGCAATCGGAGGAAGTCTATTTCCACACAAAGATATCCACAAATACACATGGACAACACCAAACGGGATCTCAAGAAATCAGATAGATCACATATGCATCAGCAAGAAGTGGAAACAATCAATGTTAGATGTGAGAAATAGAAGGGGAGCAGATATACACAGCGATCATGAATTACTAACTGGGGACTTCAGAATGAAACTAAGCCAACAAGGAAGAGGCAGAAGATATAGAAAGAAGAAAATAAATATAAACAACTTAAAAAATCCGCAAGTAAGAGCTGACATAGTTACGGCGTTACGAGAAAATATTAGAAATAATAGAGAATACACTTGGAAAGAGATTCTGGAAATTTACAACCAAACAAGCGAACAAAATCTTGGAATTTCACAACCACAAAGAAAAATCTGGATAACCGATAACACATGGGCCTTGATTAAAAGAAGAGGTGAAATGAAGAAAATGATAAACAACAGGATGGCATCAAGAAGAGAATATGAAGAAATAGCGAAAACAGTAAAAAGAGCAGCAAGAAGAGATAAAAGGAAATTTCTACAAAATTTAGCCGGAGAAGCAGAAAAAGCAGCACAGCAACATAACCTGAGAGAATTGCATCGCATAATCAAGAACTTAACTAACCAGTCGGAACAACAAAACAAACCAATTAAAGATAAAAATGGTGCGCTCATCACAAACTTAGAGGATCAATTAAAGAGATGGAGAGAACATTTCCAAGAACTGAGCAACGAAGAAAGTACAAATAATGAAGCAGACATAAGAAACAGAGACAATGCAAATATCTACCCAACTGAGAGACTGCCAATATCTACTCAAGCTCCAAATATAGAAGAAATCAAAGCTACAATCAATATCCTGAAGCACAACAAAGCAACAGGTGAAGATGGAATTCCAGCAGAAATAGCCAAACTGGACCCTGACTTATTCGCAAAAACAATTGAACCCCACATCAGGAAAGCATGGATAGAAGAGAATATACCACCATCATGGAAGAAAGGAATGATTGTCAAGATACCTAAGAAAGGAGACTTGGCAAATTGCAGCAACTGGAGAGGAATCACGGTTCTAAATACTATTCATAAGATAATAGCAATTATTATAAAGAAAAGATTAGAAGAAGTACTAGAACCAATACTACGGAAAGAGCAGGCAGGTTTCAGACCAAACCGAAGCTGTGTAGACCAGGCAAATACTTTACGGGTCATAGTTGAACAATCAGTGGAATGGAATGCCCCACTATATCTACTATTCATAGATTTTAAGAAAGCATTCGACACAGTCAAGAGATGCGCAATATGGAGAACACTTACAAAGAAAGGAGTTCCTGAAAAAATCATCAACATCATCAAAGCGATGTATGAAGATGCAGAGACAACAGTTCAACACAGAGGTAAGATCAGTGATCCATTCTACACCAATATAGGAGTTAGACAAGGATGTCCACTATCTCCACTTCTCTTCAACACAATACTAGACGACATTCTAAGAGAAGTTTGCACTGGAATAAACGGAATAGAATGGGATCTCTTCGGAAACTTAGAAGACTTAGATTACGCAGATGATGTATGCCTCATATCAAAAAATCAAAGGGACCTACAGAACAAAGTCAACAGATTACAGGAAGAAGCAAAGAAATCGGGACTGGAATTAAATATCGAGAAAACCAAAGCAATGAGGACAAACAATAGTTACAGTGAGCCAATAACAGTGAGTGGACAACAGATAGAATACGTAGAAGAATTCAACTACCTGGGGTGCATTATAACATCAAGAGGAGGTGCAACAGAAGATGTCAACAGCCGTATAAATAAGGCAAGAAGAACATTTGGGAGCCTAATGAAGATATGGCGGAGCAACCAAATATCGAGAACAACAAAGCTAACAATATTCAGAGCATGTGTTAAGTCAACATTAATATATGGCAGTGAAACATGGCTCACTTCGGTCAGAATCAAACAGAAGCTACAAGTATTCATCAACAAGTGCTTGAGAATTATATGCAGAATATTCTGGCCGGCAAGAATTAGCAACGAAGATTTATGGATGATAACTGGAGAAGAACCTATCAACAGACAGATAAATAGGAAAAAATGGAAATGGATAGGTCATACACTAAGGAAATCAGAAAGTGATATAGCAAGAAGAGCTCTAGAGTGGAATCCACAAGGACAAAGGAGACCCGGCAGACCATACAACACATGGAGACGCACAATCGATCAAGAATTAACAGTCAACAATTATACCTGGGACGATATTAAGGAAGTAGTACTCAACAGAGAGGAATGGAGGTTCACTATCGAAGCCCTATGCTACCACGCGGAGTAATAGGAGAAAAAAAAAAAAAAAAAAAAAAAAAAAAAAAAAAACTTGATTTAGGTTCAGTTCTAAATTTTTTGCATTTAATAATGGTGAGAATGAACCGATAATCATAATATACTTTATCCTTTTTATATTAATTATTGTTAATTATTTGTCATCTATTCATCTATATTCTATGTCATCTATGTCATCTATTCTAATTTGGTGTGCGACTTTACATTCCATATCTAGACGGTTGGAATTAGGCATCGCATATAGAGCTAATCAGTACAGGGGAAATAATTATCTTTATTCGAATATTAAATCATATTTGAAGTTTCTAAATCGAACAAGCTCATTGTACATTAATTATCTATGTAAAAGATGTAATTGGACCATAATTTAAAACAAAACGAATTGAGTAGGTTTTAATAGTAAAAAAATTTACAAATATCAATAAGAAACAAAAATTTGGAATTATCTTATTATGTTAGCAAGTATTATAATATTTATTTCTGTACAGATAGACAACTGAACTGATTTAATGAATTTTAATTACATAAGTATGTCAAAGGTGTAAGTAAATTGCAAAGAAACTCAGTAATTAAAGAAAGAAAAAACGGTTTAATCATTTTATTACGTTATTATTAAAATGTTTCACAAATAATAGTAGGCATATTTATAATTCTATCAAACCAATTAAATTAACTCATTTAACGTATTTTTTTAATGAGTTCTGCTTTCCTAATAAATTGTTCATGATTTCATTTAAATTTTTTAACGAGAAAAAAATTTACCAGGAGGCATTATTTTTCATTTATTTATTTAGCCAAACAAGGCATTTACAAAAAAATGTAGATACAAAAAAAAAAAATCAAAAATAACAGAAAAGGTATAATGAAAAAAATTATTTTCAGAAACTTATGACTAATTTGTTATCATTTTTACTATTAATATTTTTCATGTGTTTAACACATACAACATAATTTTCAATGTTGCATAATTATAGTGTGCAAAAAATGCATCTTTGTCATATTTGTTATAAATTAATTATTTTAAACTGATACAATTTAAAATTTACAATTCAATTTCATTTGTGAAATAGTATAAAAAAATAATACATTTACCTAACTTAAGTTTTGTAGATAGATAAATTTACAAAAATTGATGACTATACAAAAATGAATAATTATTTATTTTATTTTTTTATTTATTTTATTTTTTATTTATTTATTTATTATTTTATTTAGTTTATATAAAACTATTTATAATTACAATAATATTTTAATTTTAATTTTAATATTAATATTAATATTAATTTTAATTTTAATTTTAATTTTAATTTTAATTTTAATTTTAATTTTAATTTTAATTTTAATTTTAATTTTAATTTTAATTTTAATTTTAATTTTAATTTTAATTTTAATTTTAATTTTAATTTTAATTTTAATTTTAATTTTAATTTTAATTTTAATTTTAATTTTATATTGTTCAATATTTAGCCAATTATTACAGTGGATTAAGATTATTTATTATAATTTCTTAAAATTATTAAGATTAGTGTTGTTTTATACATATTACGAATTTTTTTAAGGTGTGTATGAAAAAAGGTGGCTCCTTCCGTATTCTGTTCTATGTCTATGTTCATACAAAAATTTGGTGTATAAAAATTTGGTTGGTCTGGCTTATTTCAGTCATTAAATTGAAAGTTAAGACTTCAAATGTGAAACAGAATGAAAGCATAATTCTGCCGGTATATTAATACCTAGCTAGGTATATTAATACTTTGTAGTCTGTCATTGTATGATGGGAGATTATGAAAGTCCCTTGGGTCGTAAATATTCCTTAAAGCAAATAAAAATTATTGCTTTTGAATAGATTCAATCATACTACCATGAACTGAGAAAGCAGGATCAAAAATAATACATCCGCGTTCTAAGATAGATCGTACTAGAGAGCAGAATAAGATTTAAGTTATCCAGATATTGTTAAATTTTTTTGCTCTTCTTCTTATAAAACCTAGTATTTTTTTAACTTTAGAAATCATAGTGTCGTATTGAAGGAAAAAATTCAGTTTACATGATTTAATCAGTAAGAAGCTATCATATTCTAAATAAGGCTTAAACTGTATATTATCTCAGTCCCTCACAAGAGATGAAAGTTTGATTCCGATTCCGATAATTTTTTTTAATTTTCGTTTCTCACAGGTATTACTTGCGAGTAACAACATTGATTCATTTCAATACAATTCAGTAAAAAAAACGTGATTAAAACGTTTCAGACAAAATTTCGAAATACTTCTTCTAATTGAAATAAACTAGATAGTTTATAGAATAAATTTGTAAATTTCGATTATTCAATAAGAACTAGCACTACCCCTGTAATGAATAGTACCCATATAAAGTACAATTATTAATATACTGTTATAGTTTTAAGTAATATATGAACATATAATATTGTATGGAAGTTACACTCAGTATCAATAAATTACTCATTGATAAATTATTGTTTTACTTACTAAAACCACTATTATTCCTATTATTCCATTAATACCGCAAATATTATTAAGAAACTGGAGTGATATTCAGATGATTCAAATAGAAACCCTCAACTCGACAGATACACCAAATTACAACTATTTAACTTAAAAAACTGTTTCCAAATCAACAAGTTTCATATATGAACGGGAACAACGATTCGGCAGGGTAAAACGAAAGGAGAAGAAGGACCACAATTATTTAATTCAAATTCAAAACTGCCCAATAATAAAATTATCATTTCGAATTTACAATATACTCATTTAATGCTTGACCTAATCTATGTCCTTTTTGTATTTCATTATTAGTTCTATGGATCATTTCTCTTTCTATGTATTATACAGAAAGTTAATGAGCAACAATTGTAAAAAAAAAAAACTGTTTGAACTGATAAGAAACAAACAACAAAAAAAAAAAGAAACATGACCTGAATGCAACCATCCAAAAAAAATGGACACAACTGATAAAATTAAGAAACAAAAAAATAAATTTCCCAGCTACATACGAAGTACGAAGAAAATTTCTTTTGTTTCAAAATTTTAATTTTAGGAAAATTTGTTTTTATTTTTTTTTTTATATTTTGATTTTAATTTTTTCTTTTTGTTTTTATTATTTAACAGTATAAATTTTAAAACAGGTATTGCTTTTGTTATTCTTTTCATTATTTTTGTCTTCTTTTATTGTCCTTTTTGTGTTGTGTTTTTTTTTGTTTTTAAAAATAAACATTCACAGTTGTTTGTAATTTTTCGGATTTTGTTATTTTCTGTTTTAATTTTTTTCTCTTTAGTTTTTTTCTTTTAATGAAAACACAAAATTATTTTTTTTATTTGGAAAAAAAACAAAAATCTTAAAATAATAAGATGATAAATTAAAAAACAGGATAATAGGAAATGCTTCTTATGCCTGCCGGAATAAAAATGTAATTTAGGATCGTTGTCAAATTCAAATGTGAAACAAAGTTGAATAAAAAAAAAAAAAAAAAAAACAAATAATTTAAAACTTAAATTGATTTTTTTTTTGTCCAAATCTGTTTTAAGAATAACCATCAGCAGATCTATTGAATAAAATACCTTATTAATAAAATATAATATAATTTTGGAGAGTAGCGAGGCTGGAGATTGCGTTTTGACATTAATATAATACAAATAAATATTATAATAAAATATTGAAATTTATTGTATTGGGCGATAACCAGATTGTTTTCATTAATTTGAAAAAGAAAATTAAAATATTTGAAATATAATATCAAAGCTCGAATTTCAAATGGAAAAATATTTAAAATTAAAATATATATATTTATTGTATTATTCGTGGGAAGATTTTTCTAGGGAAAAATTTCAATTTGAGAACTGAAAATTATACAGTTTGTTGCGTTATTATTTATATTTTGTTTTTAATTATAAGTAAGCTTTTCAGGATTTTATTTATTAAATTTTTAATTAATTGTTTTTTAATTACGTAGATTAAAATATTTTAGAGGTGCTTACTAAGAGAAAAACAAAAATTTAAGTGAAAAATAATGTTAGAAAAATACTAAAAAGACGTACATCCCGAAGGGGAAAAGGACCTGAAGTTGGCCGCTGATCAATAATTAAAAAATTAAGGTCATTGAAATAAATCTAGACCGCTAAAAAATAAAAAATATAATACTTAGTAGATCTTAAGAATTTAGAACTGTTATGAGATAAATAGAATAGTAAATTGAAAAAACTTTATAACTGTATCGTAGTCCAAAAATTAACTATTAATAATTCAAAAACAAAGTCTCTAATAATTGATCAATTGATCCAAAAACAATTAATATTAAAATCTCTGAAGAAGTATTGGAACAAGTAAATGAAATCGAATATTTCGGTATTTGGATTGATAATGTATTAACATGGAACATGCATACAAATTATTTATACAAAAAACTCTCAACATATTCAAAAATATTTTAGAAGTGTTACCTGATTCTATTAAAAGATCAATTTTCTATGCCCTATTTCATATCCATATTAGTTATAGTATAAAGCTATGGGGAACCGCTATTAAATAGGTTAATGATGAATGACAAATAAAGCAATAAAAAATTTGTATGGATTAAACTGAAGGGATACAACTATTTATACCTACATAAGCAAATGGATATATTATTGGTTAAAAAATCTATTAATGTCAAATTAATACTTCCCATATACCAAAGATTATATAATTACTAGTAGTGCATATACATAATGAGCTATGAACAAAATCATACCAACATATCTCTAATAAAACGGAAAGATATCCACAATGTAAACACAAGAAATTGGAATTTACTACACTTAGAACGGAAAAGAACACAATTTAAGTCTGCAACAACCATATACAGAGCTGGGAAATTGTATAACAATAAAACTTTAAACATTCAGTTAAAGTCTCTAAATGCGGTGCAATTAAAAGAAAAAATAATAACAAATTTAATTCAAAATTATAGTTAAGTCTCTACTGGCCAAAAAAAGTTGGACTCTTCTGAGGGAGATTTTATATCCGCGTAGGATCTAATGACGATATCGAAAGAATACCTAGCATTTCTAGCTTTCCAAAAATATATATCTTTAATGCCTGTGGAAAATATATATCTTTAAGGACGAAAAGGACATTTGAAAGTATTCTTGTTGTTTTGATGTTTTTGTATATAAACCGATATATATGTTAATCTTTTAGATATATATACATTCAGTAAACGTAATATCAGTTTGTGACCAAATTATTGTGTATCAAGAATAATTGGTGTTGCCAACTATTAAAATATATCTCCCTTATAGTGAATTTAGTATTTTAAGTACAAAACAGACATTTGGTAACATGGTTGTTGTCTTAGGATTTTTGTATCTGTTGATCTAGTGAGTATAAGTAAGGTTGAAATAAAAGTAAAAAATATAAATAAAATAAAACTCGCTGGGATATTATTACTGGAAATTTGGAATATTTATGACGAAAAGATCACGCTAATCATTTAACACTTTTAATTATTTACATTATTGTTTCCTATTTTCTCCTAGATTTAATAAAGATAAATAAGATCTGGATAAATAACCTCCTACAATTAATAAGAGTTTTTTTTCAAATAGAGAACATGCTACTAGTGAAAGAAATATCAAAGGCAAATAAAAGTAGTGCAGCCAATGCAGCTAAGCAGATAAGTTGGGATAGAAAATAATATCTCTTCATTAAAAATGCACATTATATTAGATAGATTAAAATTAACTAAGATTTGTTTTTTTTATCAGTTTAATCAGAGCTATTCAGCAGCAATGCATCAAAAGTCTTATAAAATTTGTTAAATGTTCGAATCAATGTTCGAAAAAATTCGAATCAGGAAGAATGCAACAATTACATAAAATATTTTTTGATCAAAACTCAACTTTACAATTTCTAAACTAGTAAAATCCGGTTTAAATGTTTACATCCAATTCAATTACAACTCTGTCTCTTTTTGATGTATTAGCCTTATCCTGATTATATCTATTTATTTTTAAAACTATGTTGGATGAGTCAAAAATCTTAAGATCCTTAATATGAGAAATAAGCCAAGTTTAAGTTAAGATGTAAATATCAAAATTAGACAATGAAGAATTAAGAATTAGGATAAAAGGTTGTGTTCTTATTTCTTAAATCCCAAATTTTTTATTAGTAAATAGACAAATTAGGATGTGTTCTTACGAATGCTATTGTAATAAGATTTTTTGAGTAAGAAGTAAAAAGATGTATTTTTATCACCTCACAAATTCCATTAACTAATAATAATTCTCCTGTAAGGGGACGCCGTGACCCTCACGATTCGAAACAATTTTATTATATGAGACTCCAAAACTGTCATGAGAGAATTCATACATTATCAGTAGAAAAACTTTCTCTCAATATTCAAGCAACATTATTAGTATTAATATTATACCATTATATATAATAAAAATAAGTCACGTATATTGTCGCACATTCTCAGAGCTTACAATTTCTAATTGTTTGTCTTAAACATTACGGTTATTATTATTTTCTACAAATTATTTTTAATAAATTTTATTATGGGTAAGATCAGGGGTTTAATAATAGAATGAATATAGATGAAGAAAATCGAGTAGAATCTGAAATTTTTTTTTTTATAACTTTATTTAAGTGGCCTTTGAACACAATATAGGTTTTTTCAGGCCAGATCTTTACATTATTTTTTAATTTTTTTAATTTTTTTTTTTTTTTGTTTTGGTTTCTATATAAAATAATTCAATAGTTAAATTTTTCTTATACATATATTAATTATATGAAGTTATTATAACTACATATTTTCTATTTTATTCCGTTTTTTTTTTAACATTTAATATTTTTCATTTAACATATTTTATTGATTTTATTTAATCTTTTGTTTTAAATTGTTTTGTATAGTTCAATAGGTAAAATCTGAGAAATTGTTGTAGTCATACTGTTAGGATATAGGATAGATATATAGAACAGTTAGAATTAGACGTTTTGTATGAACTCATATAGATAAAGCACCCCTAAGAAAGACAACTATTAGAATTTTTACAATATTCATGCATTTTGATATTTGATTTTAATTATTGGCCTCACGATAAAGCTGGCAATAGTGGGAATATTAATAGCTGAGTTTATAAATTCATTCGTATGAGATTTATAATTTTTATATGTGTGTATTGTAATTGTTTTTCAGGTTCTTGTTATCATTTTTGTTGTTTTTATGTGTTATCAGTGTAATGATTTAATGATTTAACAAATGATGTAGAGTGTATGTGTTAAATTAATATCCATATTGTTCTGTTAATGATTTTTTTGTGTCATCGTGTTTCTACTACTGATATTTGGTTTGGATTATTGTATTGTTTATATCTTTTTGACTTGTTATTGCAAAGTAGCTTGATGCTAGTACAGTAATTTAATTTTGTGTGCCTACTGTTCTGTGCTTTAATCTGAGCAGTAGAGTTTTCTTCAAGTAATTTTAAATGTAAGTTAAATTTTGAATTTATTAGATTTATTAAAATTTTCCAACCTAATTATAAACTTTTACATGAAACAAAAATAAATTTAATTATCAAATTATACTCAGTATCTCAGCATCATTCTTTGAATAATCAATTTTTTTTTTTCAGAAAATTTCTATTTAATTAATATACGTGTGAATCTATAAAATATGTTATCCTTTTATATTAAATACATATTTCTATATGTATAATATGTCGGTATACTGAAAAAATTTTATAATATTTTGTAAATTCTTCAAAATTTATACCGCTGAAGAATTTTTTCTTCTCATTGTTACTAAAAAAAAAAACCTAAACATGTTTTTCTTCAATTTAGTTTTCTTTCCATTTTCTATAAAACATCTGTTTAATTTGTTTAAGGATCAAGGATATACTATAGATCTTTTTTATTTATTTATTTATTCATGTACATAATGTATTTATATTTTCCAATTCTTATTTATGTAACAATTTCTTTTTTTGATAAATGTATGTACAAAATACATATGCGATTGGGATAGGATATACATCAATTCCCGTTAGAGTTATGAGCATATTTAATCACCTGAATTGGTTTATTGGCCACATGTTAAAAATTATCTTCCTTTAAATCCGATATTTTTAAAAGATTGCTGCAAGTAATGTTAATGGAATTTATATAAAAAAAAAACAATTTTTTTTTTCTGAATTGAATTTTAACAGCGGAATACAATTAGTAAATCTTAGTAAATCGGTTCATAAATTTTGCTTTTTTTTATTTTATTTTTTATTATTGATTATAGACACACACACAAACATACGCGGATCAATTTATTCCATTAAACAAAAAAAAAAAAACGGAAAAATAAATTGCCACTACAAAATCGATTTTCATATTAAATAGAAAAAAAAAATGAAAAGAAAAACCTACATATGAAAATATATCTAAAGTGGAAAAGAGAAAGAAAATAAAAATATGAAAAAAAATTTCCAGATGAGTTCTCAATTACAATAGAACCTAAAGTCAAATTGATGTACAGAACGAAAGTACCGAAAATTTCCTTTTAATACATTTAATTTTTGTTGTAATTTCGACAGCCTGAAGAAAATTGTTTTTTCTGTTTTTTTTTTTTATTATTTTATTTAATACTATTACTAATAAGATAAAAAATGAAAATAGGAATATCCTAAAAGGTATTAAAGAATAGGACATAACAGAATTTTTTTTTTTTAAAGGACAGGTGGTTAGTATTTAACTGTTTGATATTTTCTAATAATAAATTTAATCTGAATAGTGTTTTATATTAAATTTTATTTGAGCAACAAAAAAAGGATCTAATACTTCGTGGTTGAAATCAATAAATTTACCAGAGGATAAAATAAACCTGTTATACACCTCCTACTATAATGTACAAGCTAAAATTATCTGTGATTGTATGTATTTATTATATGTATAGGGTGATTTTGTATTATTTTGAATAACAATTTTTGTTTTAAATAATATCGTCGCTATGGAATTGTTTTGCCGCATACGCCAAATGTTATAGTTTTGAGTAAAATGTAAGTGAAGTTTGGACCTTTATTTCTCAAAAACTGTCTGGTTATTTTTTTTTTAAAACTCTCATTACATAGATTCTTTTATGTCTTTTCCATAAAAAGTATAATATCAAAGACGGTAATTTATAAAGTAGCCTAACAAGAGTTCAATTTTCACGTTCAATAAACCAGCAATTTAGATTATTTGTTGATCACAGCTGGTTCAGAAATTTTTTGAATAATTAAATTAATTTGAATATTGATGTAAAAAAATATTTGTAAGCAGTTATTGTCATTATCTGATTTTTGTTTTGGGGTTCCACACACCAATCACTCCAAAGGGTTACACTAGTAATTTCATGAAGATTACCAGTTATTTTTAAGCATAACTAAAACTGCACTAGCCAAATCGTTTCCTGATCAACCACTTTTTGTTTCATCTCATAAAACGAAATAAATCTTCTGGGTGCCATTAGAAAAGCAAGCATTTGCTGTCAAATTGTATGTACTTATTTTTCTTTTGTAAAATATGGATGCACATCCTTTTGGTAAGAGAAATACTGACTATAAATTGAAGTAAATAACGACGTGTGTAGAATTTGCATTATAACGATCAATATCCATATAAATATATGAACTTCATTATCTATAATTTCAATCTGAGAACGATGTTTTGTGTTTTAGAATTTGACACATCGATTATATAGATTGTTTTAGGCTTGTAAAACGATAAATTATATTGAAAGCTAAAAACATATTAATAACAATCGTTGTGAAAACAAAATCGATAGTTCATTGTCAATGAATTGTTCATTTATAGGAAATTGTTTGGGTTCTTCAATTTGTAAATTAAAGGTTGCTTGTAGATGTTACAAAAGCTAATTAATAAAACAAGCGCCAAAAAAAAAATTGAGTCCCTGTTATGTGAAGTCCTGGATATAAGTGAATATACAGTATAATGAATAGGCAGATATCCTTTCAAAAACAGATGCGATAAATCAATTCTTAGAACCAAGCATTGCACGTCTGCTTACAAAAAAATATTTCCATTTGGGAAATTAAAGAAATTAATACCATATGGGATAGTTATCAAAGACTACTGCAGTTAAACATTTTTTTCACATCTAGCGTTTTTCTTATTAGGAAGGATTTTTAGCAAATCTAGTGAACTTTCAATGGTGGTGAAGCTATGTTTACCACCATAGAAACAATAGTATAATATTTTTTTCTGCTCATCAATATTTTGCTTTAAACATTAATTTGAGTTTCAAGATGTGCCACATTGGTCAATTAGAAACATTTCGAGGTGGCTAATTCTAAAAAGATACAAACAAGGAAAATTTAAAAATTTTTTGGGTCATTTAAATTGTCTTGATGACTTAAAAAATTACTTCCAATTCGGAAAAGCCCACTTATATGTATTTCATTGATTTTATGACGTTTTGCTATTTGCTTCTTCTACTAAATATATAATAGATAAATAATTCCTATATAGGTTTAGAACTTCGATATATGTATTCTTCTATAAAATGATGTTTTTGAAAGATGGGCACACAAATGAGTACTTTTTAAATTTTTTTATTTGTGAATCGGTAATTTTTGCGGTAATATTTTGCAAAAGTTTCACATTTAAGTTTTTGGGCTCTTGTCACTACTTATTGCTTTAAGTCACGAAGTGGGAAAGTTTTACTGGCATTATTAATGTATCAATATATTAGATTGTGTCAATAGGCAGTCATTGCAAAAAGATATCTTTTTGTTAAACAGGTGGAAATGGTATTTGCCGGATTAATTAACAAAATCTTTTAGGTTGAATTTCTGTAAGAAGTTCTACATCCACAATTTCACATTTTCAAATTCAATTTATGTATATGAAATCAAAACAAAGTAAATTCTATGTACAAAATATTCAAATTCTTATGCTTTCAAAAAATCACTCTATATATAGAATAAATTAGATGACCAAAATACCGAATAACACCTTCAAAAGTAACCGTTGTAAATACAAGTGTAAATGTATATGTAGGTTTATTTTATGTAAAAGGATATTTTGTTTTTTGCGGTGTTGTTATGAAGGATGATGTACTTTGTTGTTTTTTTTTGTTAAATTCTACAATTAAGGTGTGGTAATGATGAATGTTATCTATATATAGATAGATATCAATGCGTGGTTGGTTAACAATACATACAGTGGGTATTAAAAGTAAATGAATGAATTCAATTAATAAGAGAAAACTATTTGCATTCAGTTTTGAATAAATTATTTCTAATGATTAAGTTTTCTTGTGCTATATTTTTTGAAGCTTATAATGCTATTTGTATACTACAACAGCCGAATAAGTAGATTTTATTAAATTTAAAAATATATAGTTTTAAAATAAATTATAATCTACTAAACATATAACAAACTGTTTAGTTTTTATAACTCATAAATACAATTCAATTCAATAATTATGAATTTACTTTCAAAATTTATATGAGTTATGAAATAAAAGTTAAACTAAGAGACAACACTACAACATCTAATACTGATGATTCAAGTATAGTCTTGGTGAACAAAACACTTGCCAGTGTTATAAATGTGACATGAATTTATATTCTTCTTACTTTTTCAACTATTGACAACCATTCGTGCTACAATTTATTTTGCTACATTCATGCAATTGTGGGATAAATGTTGACTGCAACATTTTGGCAAGACTATTATGCATAGAATCGAAGTATAGAAATCTATTTTGAAAAATAAAATTAAAATGCATGTAATCTACTTCTCATTCCATTTACCCCATTCAGGGCGTATAGTGACAACAACCCATGTAATAACAAACAATGTTAAATTTTGTAATACACTGTTAATGTATTTGAAAGGATATTTATATGGATGGCATTTATTGCCTTCAGAGTATTATTTTTTATTTTCTCGTGTATAATGGAAATAGGAAAAATAATGTAAAAATCTTGCTTATGTTATATTATGTATATCCTGACCTAAAAACAAATTTATTTCATTATATTTTTACAAAAAAACAACAAAACAACTGTGTCCTGTTTATTTTTTCTTTCGGTTTTTGTTTTTTTTTGTTCATTTTTTTGTATCGTTTTGTATTTACGTATTATTGTGACAAGTTGTATGTTGTTTTTTTTTTTTAATAGAGCATAACATATTTGCATCATTCAATATGTGTTATTCAAGGAAAAATTATTAACAAAATAAAAAAATAAAAAATTGAATTAGGAAGTATAATACAGGAATTTCTTCACTTACTTCATTATGTAAAGAAGCAGTCACCTGAAGTTGTTTTAATATACACGTACGAGTATACAAAGAAAGTTTGATCAAAGAAGTTAGAATTTTAACAATAAGTCAAAATGTATTAAAGATTATTTCTTAGTAAAAGATATGATAATAATAAAGTAAATATGTGTATATGTATTATGTATACATATTGAAAGTATTATAATAAATAGGATAATGTTATCCTTTTCTTGATTATTCACTTATATACCATATATAATAATAATATGTATATTTAAGACATTTACGTTACATGTTATTTAGTCTCTGGTGAATTTCATTTGTTTTCTTTTCCTAGAATAAAATTCCATTATTTGTTGTTTATTGTGAAAGTGGTGTAAATACATTCTTTTTTTTTTCGCCTTCTGTATATGTAAAAGGAAATTTAAGATTTCTTATGAAAATTTATAAAATAATAATTTGAAAAAATTAATTTTTTATTTTTTTTGTTTGATTTAATTGTTGCGCACTACAAACTTTGAAATACCTTTTTTTGACGCAATATTAGCTTTTTGGGATTGTTGTAGGTATCGTGTGTATATTTTCTTCATTATTGATAATCTGATTATTTTTGCGTTCTCCCAGATACTTAATTTTATTCCCAAACCTTTTAAATTTAAACTTTTTTTTGTTGGATTAATTTTTATCATTCGCTTAAATTTAAACTAATCTTTTAAAGCGTGATGACGTTGGACTTTGAACTTATTGAACTGCTCATATATCTTTTTATTTCAAACCTATTTGTCAAACACAACAATGACAATGAAAAATTTTCTTTTAATAATTCCAAGTGTACCCTAATTTTTTAAAGAATTATAGCATGTTTGCATTTGTGTTTAAATTACGTTTTTTAACTTAAAAAAAGTGTTTTCATCAATACTTAATCATAGTTAAGTTTGACGTTTTGTTTTTACTTCGCTGTCACAACAAAAAATATGGAGAGAATATTTTTGAAAAGAAAAAAACCATATGAATTCAAAAATTAATAAATGAATAAATTTAGAATCATTTTTGAATTAAATAAAACATTTAAAGTTTTGGATTGTGAATGTTATGAATTAAAAATAAGTAGATACGAATTTATTTTAATAAATTTTGTTTACATTTTTACTTCTTTTAAACTTCATTAAAACCTCCGATCGTAAGGATTGCACAAATAAAAACATATATGATAGAAATTACGATATAACTAAAAAGCAGGGTTGTGACCGTGAATTGAACCATATTTAACATACATATTTGAAGTGTGATTTATTTTTAACTAGGGTTACAAGTATGATTAGTTTTATATGAAAAAAAAAAAATATAAATCACACTTAAATTATGTTTAAACTATAGTTATGGACTTTATCATAGTTAATTTGGTAAATACCAATATAGCATTACGGGAAAATTAGAGTTTTATACAGTTATGTTTTGGTATATCGACGAGTATTTAGATTTAAGTATAGAACAGAGTTCTATCGCTAATTTGACATTAGAAGAAAAAGCTAAATCTAGCTAGACTATAATCTTGCTTATAATTGAATTAGATGAGTCTACAAATAACATCAATATATCTAATATTTTTTATAAAAATTTAAATAGTTTAGATAAATTTAATCAACTATGTATTATCCCAAAATGAGAACTAACAGCAGATTTAGATTTGAATATATTACAGCGAAAAGAACATTGAAACTAATTGATTCATTTTAGTAACAGTAACATTATAGTACAGGATATGACGGAGTTACAACTAACTTAATAAAAACTTGGAAGGAAAAACTGGTTAAACCAATCACGAAACTGATCAATATATCAATTAGTGAAAGTACTGTGCCAGATGCTCTTAAAACTACAAAGATCATTTCAATATACAAATCTGGGGAAAAAACGGATGTCAATAATTATAGGCCAATTTCGATTTCAATTATTTTCAGTAAAAAATTTGTAACTTTTGTAAATAATCAGATAAAAAAAATATTTAACAAGTAACAATCTTTTATGCGATAAATAATATGACTAAAAAGCTTTAACATCAGTGCACCGTTATTTGATGTTGTTTGCTGAAGTTCAAAATTCCATCGGTAAAAAACAAAAAGTTGGACTATAGTATGGTTCATTCGATGCAGTTGACCGTAAAATATTATTAAATATTCTATATAAATGTGGCTAAAATAGATAGAGAACTTATGTGATTTGGAAATTACTTTAAAAACAGAGAACAATATACCGAATGTGAGAAGTAAAATAAAAATAATTGAATATGGAGTAATTCAGGGTAGTTCTCTAGGTCCTATACATTATTCTCATGCTATATCAGTGATTTTACAGCAATGAAATTATAAGGCGAAGAATATCTATATGCTAATGACCTAGTTATGATTTATAAGAGAGGAAACAATGAAAAGTTGCAAAACATAATTAAATTAAGTTTTTTAATGATTGAGAATTGGATGAATTTACATAAATTAAATGTAAATCCACTAAAAACTAATTACATGTTAATTAAAAGTAGATCTGAAACAATAAAAATAAAATATTAGTGTCATATAATAGAAAAAGTAAATAAGTATAAGTTTCTATAGGTGTGGTTATGGACGAAAATCTTAGCTAGAATGAACATATCAAGCAAGTGAAATCAAAGGCAAGTCGAATAGCGGGAATATTTATAAATCTTGGAATTTGTTTAATTGAAGAAATGAAATACATAAAAAATTAAGTATACTGAAGTTGAAGGATCATACCACTCCAATACAACTGGTTCAATTTTACAATATGAAGGGGAATTTAATAAAATCTAAGACTTCAATTGTAAGAAACAATCAAATACATGATTATGAAGCTAGATTCGCTCAACAGTTACATCATCACAGATTACACATCAGAATGGATTAGATGCAATAATGAGCACTGCAATTTAATCATATAATAATCTACCTGAACATGTTAAGGAAATGAATAAGTATCAGTTCAAAAAAGAATGCAAAGAAATATTAACAAAATATTTATTTATAGCTTTTAAATTTAAACTGAGTTTTTTTTTTTTTTTTTTTATTAGATATATTTAAATTATTGATTTAGAAATTGAATAGTAAATTATTATTTTTATCGTAGGTAATTTACAAATTTATTTTATTTTCGAAATTTTTATTTTTATTGTTTACTTTGATTTTTTTTCTTGAATAAATTAATAAATAATGAATTGTATTAAATACTCAACACGAGCTCTGATAGCTCCTCTGAGATTATAAATAAATAAATAAATAAATAAAATAAAATATGTAATTTTTTTAATTTGGAATATTGCCTCCATGCAATTTTATCCATATCTAATTTTGTTCATATGTAATTTTTTCTTACGTAATTTTGAATGAACCATATTTATTTATGTATCAAGCTATATCATAATGCAATGTGTAGATATTTATAAAAAAAATTGTCTACCTCTTTAAAAATAGCAAGTTCTGTTAGAAATTATCTTAAGAAGATCTGACTGAGCCTAAAATCAGTTTTTAAAGGTATAACATATTTATATTATATACGGATTACTACGTATGTTTTAAGGCCTAACCTATACATGCTAAATTTTTTTATTTTATTTGATAAATTTACTTAATTATCCTGTTTCGTATCTGTTATTTTTAATAAAATTATTTATAATATTTTTAAAATATTGTTTAATTGCTATTTGTAGATTATATAGCTACAGTTTAATTAAATATTGTATAATAATAAATTGCTATATTTTTAATATTATTTTAAAGATAGAAAGAATAGAAATGGATTTCTTTACCTACTATAAAATTAATTTTTCTGCATTAGCCATTGATATGAAGCTAAATGTAGACTGTAGTATGTTAAATGGAAGTAGAAGAAGAGATCTAAATTTAAAGAGTAGATGTCAGTATTATAATAAAATTCTGCCATATTAATTATGGTGGCCTTCAGTGACGTCATTACTCGCAACCAATCTACCTTACATAATATTGAAATTTAATATTAATTTTTTTTTTCTCTACTCTTTTTGGAAGTCATATTCATTTGACATTTCCATCGTACTCGATTTCTAGCTGCTGTTTTCACTTGCTCACGCGTTATGTTTGTTTGTCTAGTTTTTGTTTTATATCTTTGAACGGTGTGGCTTTCTTGCACATTGTGGGTTCCATTCTAAGCTCACTCGTGCCGATCTTGTTTGATGGCTTTCTGAGTGTATTCATCTACCTTTCCTTCTTCCGATTTGTTTCGCTATGGGTTCTTCGCCGGTTATTATTCAGAGGTCCTTGTTGCTTATTGTTTACATTTATTAATGAAAAGTTGTAACTTCTGGTTGAGAATTTTTGATATTAACCAAGTTTCACTGCCGTATGTTATAATTGATTTTACACAAGACCGGAATATTCTTAGTTTAGTTGCTCTGGGTTTTTAGCTGTTCCTCCATATCGGTTGCAGTCTTCCAAATACTGCTCTTGCTTTCTTTAATCTGCTTTCTACATTTTCTTGAGCCTCACCATACTAGTTGCTATGATACTTCTCAAGTAGCAGAAGTTGTTCACAAACTCTTATGTTCTTAACTTAAGATGTTCGTTGCTGGAATATTCAAACTAATAAAACAGAAACAATTATGATTGTGAATTTCGATCTCCCCGATCCACCGGTAATTTAATGGTGTACCTTAACGAGAAGCTAATAATCTGTTTGCGCAATTCAGAAATATTGTTTCTCTGGATACTTCTAAAACTTTCGATCGAATATGCGGCATAGTGCATTATTAGCAAAATTTCAAGCCATAATTCTGGGTGCCTCTTCTTTCAAATAGATTGAAGATTTCTTTTCGAATCGTACAATTCAGGTTTAATTTGATGGATTTAGGTCCGATCAGTTGCAAATAAAAGCTTGTGCTTTCCAATGATCAGCTGGTTTTCTTACTTACGCTATTCGTTATATTTATCAATGAATTACTCCAAACCATCTTCAGTCTAATCTACAGCTTTGCAAACGGCATCACTCTTGTGGGATCCTACGATATTCATAAAAATTTGAAGCTACAGGTATTGCTGTATCACATCAACCAAAAGAGACATCATGGCCAGTTCCCTCAGCCATGATTTGATCGCAATAGCTAATTGAAGCTTAAAAAACAGAGTCGAGTTTAATACTTCAAAAACTCAGAGCTTTGCTGTCTCCAGAATTTTCATTTTTGATCCTGATCTGTGTTTTCAGGAATATAAGCTGCAGCGGTTCGAAAAAGGTCAAGTATATAATGTATGCACTTAAAACGAAAAATTTTCTGGAATGATCATATGTTCGATGTTGCAAAAAATGCAGTCAAATTGTCGGGTTTTCTTAGTCACTGTGAAGCCTACTTCTCCTCCTGTGACCTCTTGGAAATCTTTAAAGCTTTCATACGGGCCAAATGGGTTTAATTCTCATATATGGGCTGCAAATCTAGTAATGCGTTAAAACCTTTGGATCAAGTCTAAGAGCTATTCCTCTTGTCAATAATCCAAATATCATTGCTCATCTTGCTCCTCTTGGTTACCATCGTATTAAAGCTCTTTTTTCATAGATATTTCTAAGGCACTGGAACTTGCTCATTGTAAATTAAATCTTTATTACCCCACTTCAGTGCGTTATTCGTGAAACACGAAGGTTAGTATGTTATCATCCCTACACCGTATAGAAATTCCTAAATGACAGATAGATATTCGTTTATAATCTCAACATCCCGAATATGAAACCGAATTAAATCATATGTGTTTCCCAAACATAATCAATTATATATTTATGAACTACATCAAAACGAACATTAAGACTTTCGTTAGTAATTATCCTCCATCCTTTTATCCTCCTGCTTTCGCAACTTTAATTTCCCTCCCTAGTCAAATATAACGGATACGGATCGATCGGTATAAAAGCCCCACATTGTGTTTTGGCTATGTATAAAAAAAAAAAAATTAATAAAGAGGATAGTAAAGGCAAAGTAAATATATAAGAAAGTTCATTTCAACAACATCAAATTCAGTATAGCTGGGTCTTTTACCGGTTTATAATAAAATTCATTTGGTTATGTGAAATATTTAATATACACATAGAGTATTTCACTTTGATGCTTCTATTTAAATATATATATAATATGTATTTATGTAAATTATATATGTATAAGTATGCATATTGATTTTGGTCCTTTAAAGTTTTTCTATGTCATTTACATAAATACATATACGTGAAAAGATTTCACCATAAAAGAAGGATACAAAAAAAAATAATTTCAATATCCTGTAGGCTTATTTTTTGTTTATTTTAATTTTATTTTGATTCTAATGTATGAATTTATGTAGATATATTGATGTATATCATTTATAAATAATCATATATAGGTATTATACATATATACATATTTATTTTATATAATGTTTAAATGAATATTAACTTTGAAACTTAACGTTTGATAATTTTAAGAGAGAAAAATGATTAGAGAGTTCTCTAATAAATTATTTAAAGCTATTGATTTGGAAAACATAATAATTACTTGGAATAAATTTCATTAATTAAAAGGATAGAAATACATGTATGTATATTTTTTTTTGGAAATATGTTTAATCAACAACATTAAAGTTAAAAGAAATTTTTTTTTACCCAAAACCATATGTAGATACAGCTATGGTCATATAAATAGAATACAATTTAATATTTTTTTTTGTTTTCGTATGATTTTTTCAGAAGTATTAGGTTTTAAAGTGTTAATCGATGAATTTTTGTTTTATATAAACATTTTTTTATTATTTATAAAAAAACAAATAGGTAGTCCCGTACCTAAAAAAAATTTGGTATCTTCGACTAAAGCGAAGCCGTCCGTGATTAGAAAAAATGAAATACATTGATAAGTTAGGCCCAAGACCTACACGGTAACTTAAGTAAATAAATAAGTAAATGGGTACTCCTAATAGAGCAATTATTCTCAACTAATAGCATTCAAATTTCACATTAACAAATTAAAATTTTTAAAATTAACGATTTAAATTAATTTAATAAAAAAGTATGGGTAAAAATTAACCTCGAACTCTTTAACTGAAAGGGTCCCTTACAGCTATACGCGTTAGAGCTGGAGTGTTATTTGAAAAAGTACAACTTGAACTACAGTTTCCGCTTGACAAACACTGTACTGTCTTCGAGGCTTAAGTCTTTGCTATAAGCGCAGCAGTGAATATTATAAAAGAGCAACGAAGGTCAAAGTCAATAGAATTTTTTAGTCTAATCAAATCTTGATTTGTGGGAAAGTGTTCGGAAGCTCTCAGCTTCATTGGGCTTCGAATTAAGATATAACTAATCTGAGTATCAAGTCATAGTGGCCTATCTGGAAATTAGAAGGCTGACGAACTAGCCATATCATCGAGATCATCGGCGGGAAACATTTATGAACCAGAGCCGGGAGTTTGTATATCTATTGTATATCGATCAAAAACATCCTGAAAAGGGAAAAGTTGAATGAAATGTCCCATAGAATGTTTGTTTCCATCTTCAGGTTGTCTCTAAAATATATGCACGAAGAATAAAGCCGATAATAACCTCTAACTCTCAATAGAGGAGCATTTTGCAGGAAGTTGTGGGGCATACATTCCACATGGATAAGTGTGACTAACACTAAGGGACCACCCACCCTGTAGACACTGTGTAGAAGAGTAAGAAACCTCCACACATGTTGTAGAAATGTATCTAGCTCCTTCAAGACTGAGACTCAGGCTGTTGGTAACGCACTACATAACTTAAGGAAATTTCTGCAGGATAAAACCCAAAAACCTATTGATTTTTATCAAAAAAGGGTCGACTAAGTTGAGTTGGGAAGATAAAGTGCTAAAAGACCACATAGCGGTCCTGACATATTAAGGTCACCTCCGTACGGAAAATGGGTCGAAATACATATTTTACAGTCGATTGGAGAAACCTAATTTTTAGCGGTTTTAAAATAATTTCATTAACGCTGTAATTGCAAATTTAGAAGACTTCTGTATTGAAAAGGTCTCTATAATGCTTTTAAGTTACTAAAAAAAAAATTGTATTGTCTTTAATAAAACATAGAATTTACAAAATAGAGAGTAGGACCCACTACTATGAACGATAGTACAAGAGCCAAAAGAAGCAAATAAAATATTTTCGAAAAATCACAAATTGAAGAAGTGTTTCGTTTATTCGTCAATAGCTATTATAATGTTGAAACTACTCGTAGTTTGAATTGAAATAGTTTGATAACTCTTTTAACCCATGTGTGAATTATTAAAACAAATATCGACAAACAATCAGTAGAGGGTGGACTGAATCTGAAGTGTTGTTGAACGTTTAAGTGGGAAAAAAGTTCTTGTTCTATCTAGCAATATTCGAAATCGATTGAAGTTCAACAAATCTATATTTTTTTTTGGAAAATTATTCTATGAGTGGACGAGTTGAACCAGATAAAATATAAATTGTTTGTCGCCCGAAATGCTAAGACGTTTTTTAATACAAAATTAACAAATAAGGAGTTATCACATTTTTTAAAGGAAAAATGAAACTTTAAATTGAATTTTTATGGCGCAAGACTGGTCGAAATGGTCAAATAAATAGACATTTTGATCTATTTTGCAATTTAAACATCTTGACGAAACGCATATAAAGCCACATATATTTGAGTAATCAGCTTTTAATTATGTAAAGAGCAATTAATTATGTACGGACCAAGAGCAAATTAATGAAAAACAACGTTGGCCTTGTTTCCATAGCATATTGGAACAAAGCGAAAATGTAAAAATGAAATCTTAAAACAACACCATTTTAAGACGGATCGTGCTATTGCGATTCACAATACAATCTAATTATCTGTATAGCTATTGAGATTCAAAAGTTTTACTGGTTAAGGTCAGTTCTGTTTAAATTGTGTTTATATGAAATGCTTTTTTTCTTTTCTACAAAATTTATTAATAAAGGCACAAAAGAAGTATTTTCACTTTAAACATTTTTTGTGAAGTATATAGTAGGTAAAATTGAAGACATAGACAAAATATAGAACAATAAAAGTTCTTTGTTCGTTAATAGTTATAAAAAAATGTATTTTTACAACTCCTTAAAGTTGTAATTTGCAATACCAATATTTGGTGGTGTTGTGTGGTAAACAACACGATTAAAACGTGTTGTGAATCGCAATAGCACTCTAGGTACGAAATGAGAAAATTATGTATTAAATTCAACAGAACGTTGCTAGATATTTGTAGATGAAACGTAGATGAAACTTTGTATTGGTGATAACAGTGGTGAAGGTATTTATTTATTTATTTAAGAATTCTCAAATGAGTCCAATTGCTCTTACAGAGTATATAGATCAGTGTAAAATAAAATTCAAAATATACAAAATACTAATATAATTCAATGTAAATAGTGTAGGATAATAGAAAAACAAAACAAGAACAGTACCAGAAAGATTCACTTATGACAAAATAATTCAATATTAAACATTAATAAAACAAAGATAAGATATATTACTATAACTAAACCTACTGTACATATTTACCAACTACTTAAACATATTCAATTTAATAATTCTATTATATACTAAATTTTGGAAAGATAATATACATTTATTTCTCTTTTGAATTTTTTTAAACTATTAATATCTTTCATCGCACTAGGAATTGTATTATACAACTCGTATCCTCTATTATATAGGGTATCTAGTCCATTGAATCTGATATTGGAAGAAATAATTTTGATATTTCCTGCTGATCTTGTTGTGTACCCATGGTATTTATTGTTTTTTTTTCGCTAGGGTGTTTGAATTAATATTTTCGGTTACCATCAGATAAACATGAGTAACCAATTTGGATTCAATCATCAACTTAATTGACAAGATGTTGTGAGTACTATATGTATATGTTTGGTAAGACATCTTCTCTTGTGAACAAAAAGGTTTTTTATAGCTTTATTTTGAATTACTTGCAGATCATTTAAATATTGTACTTGTATGACGCTATGAAACATACTGTAATACACCGACTTTTTTACTTGGTTTGGCACTCGCCTGCCAATTAATTGAAATATTCCTGTAATTTTCCTTCCTTTCAATATTTGTTCTTTAATTTGAGGAATCCAACCCAATTTACTATCCACTATAACTCCTAGATATTTGTATTGATGAACCATTTCAATATTACAATTATTCAGTTTAATCTGAAGCATATCATATGTATTATCTCTGAAGATCATATATTTGGTTTTGTTAAGGTTTAGGGTAAGTTTATGTTTACTCAACCATGACTCTATAATCATCATGTCGAGGTTTATAGAGTTTTGCAGATTGATAAGGTTGTCTTTTGTATATATATTATAGCGAAATGATCCGAAAACATGAATGGCTTCCCGCATAGATCAACATTAAGTCCTACCAAACATTAAGTAGGCTACTTATGTAACATGAAAACAAAGTTGGGCCAAATAAACTTCCCTGTATATACACATAGTATTAAAGAAGTATACTCTCAGATACCATTATCCTTTGATACACTGTTTATTTTTATATTATTTTCTTGAAAGTGCTTCATTTGTGTTATTTATTTGCCTAAGCAATATTATCATTAAACAAAAATAACAATAAATTTTTTAGCTTATAACTATAAGGAGTACTCATTTGACATTTTTTGTTAAAAATAGTAAAAGAATGTTTATAATAACCAAAAATGTATCGATTTATACTTTAAGACCCAAAATTTTGCAAAAATAAAAAGAAAAGAAGGAAAAAAATATAATTTTATGCTATTTATGTGACCATAGCTGTATATATATGTTGTTCAATATATGCATATATCTTTTTTAATCTGAAAATGCTTGAGTTATTTTTAAATTAAAATTGCCTTATACGAATATGTACAGTACATATCCTTTTATTTAATTTTCAAAATTAATTTCTAGTGGTTAGTTTTTAGAATATATTCAATGAATTTCAATATTAATATTATAAAATATTATTTAATTAAAAATATGATTAAAATATTAAATTATTTTTTTTTTATTTATTTATTTAGAAAATAATAACATTTATTGGGAAATTTTTCCAGGAAAATTTTACTGAATAGTCAGTTTTGATTTATATGATTATAATGAAAGTTAAGTAGAAGTTATAACAAAATACAGTTTAATAGTTAATAAGTGTTAAATTTTTAAAGTGAACTGAAAATTTTATGGATTTGTTGTTTGTCCAAGACATTGGTATAGAAAACTAGGAAGACTTAACAGAATTCTGCTTAACAGAAAAAAAAATTGCCATGCGTATATTGACTCATGCTTAATAATCATGCAAAACAGACTAAGACGAATTATTTTCAAAATAATGGTCTTGATGAGCACGGTAATGAATATGCTTCTTCACTATCATTGCGTGAGCCTGATGAGGTCTAGGTACACTTATTTTTGGGTAGCGTTAATTTCATTAATTTGTCCGAGGACTTACCAATATGTATAAAATATCAATAAACAGAATAATATGACGATTTTGAATTAGAATTGCAATTTGCTGAACTATATGTCAAATATGATTTTCGGTAAGATGAAATTCAATTATTGCGGTATACCTTGATTGGAAAGTCAGCTGAAAAAAAAAAAAGAGAAAAATATATGCTGTTTGCAACAAAAATTGTTATACGGATATTGGATAATCAGATTGTCATGAATGGTTAGCTAATGGGGAGTGATATCCCTATCCACAAAGTGTCGCCCTTTTATCGACAGACTTTTACATGCTGGGCGACACAGTAGGTAGAGCCGCGCGCCTATTTACTATTTTAACTATTTTATCTATTTGTGTATATTGTGAATAAAAGCAGTTAGGGTGTTCATCCCATAGATTTGAAATTATAAAAAAAAGTCTGTATAACTCCATTGGGTAATAAAAATAAAAATAAAAACAAACAACAAAACTAAAATATTGTAGATTGTAGAAAAATCACCTGAAATAAATAGAAACTATAACGATAAATAAGTCACGTGAGTCGTGGCATCAAAAATAAATAATTTAGTATACATTTTTTCTCATAAATCTCCTACAACAATACAAGCAACTGTAAATGAAAAAAATGGAGTAATAGAGGATTAGCGACTAATTGATTGAACCAAATTATTTCATTAGGACATCAAATTTAATTATTTTTATGGTATTTGAATCTTATCAAATAATCAAATTTAATCAAATTTAATGGATTTATTTTGTTTATATAAATTATATTTAAATTTGATACGAAGAAAAACAAAAAAAAAAAAATGCACATGAGCTTATTACTATTATAATAAATTTTATTATAATTATTTTTCTATAAATTTTTTTAATAAATTTTCCTTTTTTATAAAATTAAATTAATTAAAACAATGCACGTAAGCTTGACAAAATTAATAATAATAATAATTGTTATTATTGTGGTTATTATTATTATTATTATTATTAATATTTTATTTTTTTTTGTTTTTAATTATATAAAAATTATTATTATAAAATGAAATTCAACTTATAATAATTAATTGGCTAGAAACTAGTATAAATAAATATTAAATAATTTATTTAAAAGTTGAAGAAGAGGGTTTGAAATTTTGTTTAAATTTATGAATTAAAACTACATTCTAATTGCTTAAAAATATTTATTTTTATATGTTAAGTCATTTGATTTTTTAATACATTGTACTTTGGTATATTCAATTTAAATACTCTGCTTTTAATTGTTTGCTTTTTTGTATACGAGTATATTTAATTACAAATTGTAAATAATCATCTTGTCATTTGCAATCAATATAAAACAAAATTTATTTACCTTAATTTTTCAATTGTATAAGTACATATGTATATTATTATAGTATATAAATATATATTATTTATTATATATAAAATTTTGCTATTATTTAATTATGTATGATATAAACCAAATTTTCAATGAATTCTTAAATTATTTACCAAAATGAAGCAAACTTATATAATATTCCAATCACATGACTATAAGAATTAATTATGTTGAATTAATTGAAACTTATGTAGTAGAAATATTATAATTAACATAATTCTCAAATAAATGTAAAGTGTTGCTAAGTAAAATAAATTAAAAAATAATAAAATTATTGGAAAATAATGTAATTTTTCATGTAATTTTATTATTAAGTACGTTTTTAGAGGGATTAAAATTAGATTAGAAGTAAAGATTTAAAATAAAAATCTATTTATACTATTTTGAAAAAAAATAAATAAAGCAGGTAAAATATTGTAAAATTTTAAGAGCAAGCAAAATTTTCTAAAAAGTCATTCTAAATGTATTTTTATTGTAAAATTTTATTTTATTGTATACATTTTTATTGTGTTGTAAAAAATAATAATTAGAAAAAAAAAATTAATTTTCGTTTAAATTAAAATACCGCGAAAAGCTGATCTTAATGCCAAATATTATTTTGTTAAATTGCTATCGTTCACTTAAATGGCTTTTTACTAAATGTTATAAAAAATGTTATGTATCAAAAACTAAATTTTGCTTAAAAATTTTATGCAAATTATATTTTTTATAAAATTAACATTTTTATCAATTTATTTTATATTCATAATTCGCATTATATTTTGTTTTATATTCAATTGCCTTGTCTCGCATTATGAAATGGGCTAAGATACGAAATTTCATAAACTCAATAATTTGTTACTGTAACGATGATTATTACTTTTATAAATTAATTAATTTTCCTTTAATTTTTCAGACAACTAATATCACTTACACATAATACAAACATAAATTAAATTTTCTTTTCATTCTTTTCAGGCTGCATTTGGAATTGATAATGATCTGAAATACCCATCAAAATATTTTAACAAAACATTTAATAACTACCATTTGTTATGTTAATTTAATCACATTTGCCTTTAAAAAAAAATAATTGCAGAAAATTTTTCCAGAATGAATCGAACAATTAAGATTTAACTATGAATATTTATTTACATCTTGATTTTGTGGAAAATAACATATAACAAACAAATGATAACAAATCTAAATTCAGCAAACCTAACATTTCAATTGTCAATGAATAACATAACATAAATGACAATTGAGTACATCCTTATAATTGTTAAATATTACAATTTTGGAAGCTTAAAATACTTTATAATTGACTGTCAATTATCTAAAAACAAAAACAATTTTGACATGTTACATAAGTATGTACGTCAAAATTTTAAATACTAATCGAAGCAAAAATCATCTGATCTGAAATTTTAAAAAACTGAAAAAATAAAGTTCGAAATTATAATGCTGGCGGGTTGTTGTAGATGAAAATTTTATAATAATAATAAAATACAAAATGGCGAATCAATAAAATTTTATTTGAAAAGATAAAATATTTTTATATAATTTTTGTCTACATCAAATTTTAAATACAAGCATAAAATAGAAGAAATAAAAATAACTAAGTGTCAAAATGTCATTTTATTTTCTTAAAATTGATATTATCGAAAGAAAAATAACAACAACAATAAGTCCGACGATACCAATACAACCACTATTACTAATATCAAAAGAATTACAAACATCATTATCAAAATTATCTGCTCTCTGTCAAGGTCATGTTCAAAATAAATATCAGCAGTAGTGGGTGTGTAATACCATCAGTCGCCATATTTTCTATTTTAAAATAACAACAACAACAACAACAACAGAAATATATAAAAGTAATAGGAAAATAAATAGATACGATAATAATATATGCTAGAAAGTCGAAATAAGGAAAAATAACAACAGAACAACAACATAACTTCCGTTATCAATTTCGTTTGGAAAATCTTCTTAAATAATTTTACTGTTGTTGTAAATAAATTCTGATACTTTCTTTGAACACATGTGTATGTGTAAATCAAATTTCAAAGAAAAAGAAAACAAAAAAAAAAACAAAAAAATGGAGTATAGATTTTCAATGAATGAAGAATTTTCAGTGATATTAAAGTCTAGAATTATTGCTGTTCTTATTTTTAATAACAGTTCAAGAAATTTATTAATGGAAAGAGATAGACGATAAATAGAAGAAAACTAAGAAGCTACAAAATAAAGAGAAAATTATACAAAATAAAATTCGATAAACAAGAAAACAAAAGTATATAAAATATTTTTTATTTGGAGAAAAATTTTCTTCATAGTTTATTGAAAATTTACACGCAAACAACAAATATTAAAAACTAGAAATCAAAAATAACAAGAATAATCGAAAAATAAAGAACAAAAATAAGGAAAACGTTTTTTTATATTTCTATCTCTTTCTTTTCATGAAATCGTTTTTTTTTTGTTTTTTAACATAAATCTTAACAGAACATTCAAATATTTTTTTATCTCAATAAAATTGGGATTTTAATAAAGTAACAGAATTACAATAAAAATATATGTAAAATATATATGAAGGAATTCCATTATTATGTAGTAATATATTTATATACAAGTATAACGGTAAGTAGTAATATATTATATTAATCATTTATTTTTTGTCATTCTCTTTATTATTTATTTTAATTTTTTTTTTTTTTTACTTTGAACTTAAGAAAGAGTTTTGATATGCTCAAAAGATCGATATTAGTCTCTTCTCAATTTTGTTTGTATTAAATTAGAAATTGATCCTTGAAAATATTGATATTTTGATTTGAGCATGGAAATTGAATAGAAAATTTAGAAAATGGAAAATTTTTCTTTAATTTTTTGTTTTAAATTTGATTATGATTTGATTTATTGCCTATTGTACTTGTTTTTGAATGTTTTAATTTAATAACGATTGTAAATTGAATATTAGACACATGATAAATAAAAAAATATCACAAAAATAAAAATGTCTTTTAAAATCTAGATCAAATGTCTTGAAAAATCTAGAGAAAAAATGTTTAATACGCGTACTTGTATTAAATAATTTTAAATAGTTCAGGATCTTCTTGCAATCAAAGTTTTAAAGTCGAACTGCAAAATAGGGTTTTTAGAGATGTAGAACTTAGCTACGCATTTACAAATGCAAAGATTTTAATTTTTAAATAACTTTTTCGTTTTTCGAAATGTTTATGTAAATGTTGTTACTAATGGACAATATATTTTTACTAGTTGGCAGGATAGATTTTATAATTGCAAAGATATTTTCTTTAATGATTTTGTACAAAAAAATTTAAAAAAAACTAGCTTTGTAACTCGCCATAAATGACAGCAGCAAAATAGATTCTTTTTCTTTCCTTCATTAGAGTTTTCATTTCCAATTTAAGAAACATACATATTGATAATAGTTAATTGATAATTGATAAAACTGATATAGCATGATATGGTTTATAGTTAATAATTGATAATTAATAACTAAAATTCATATCTGACAATTGATAATTGCTAATTAATAATTAATAATTGATTTATTGTTAATTGTTAGTTGGTAATTGATAATTTATAATTGATAATAGATAATTGATAATTTTAATTGATAATTTATAGATGTCAATAAAATTTGTCAATAAAAATTGTTAATTGTCATTGTCAATATAAAATTCTCAATAAAAACTATTCATTGATAACTGTTAATTGTTTATTGATAATTGATCATTGTTAATTGATAATTGTTAACTAACATAGTAAAAATTTTTAATTTTCATTATCAATAAAAATTGTTAATGATATGTTTAATTGATAATTGTTTATTGTGAAAAAAATTGTCAATTGAAATTTTTAATTGCCATTGTCAATAAAAATTTGTCAATTAAAATTATCAACAAAAATGTCAAATAAAATTATTAATTGTTAACAAATAAAATTATTAATTGTCATTGTTAAAAAAAAATTGCCTATAAAAATGTGTTAATTGATAATTGTTAATTGTACAATAACAAAATTGATCATCGTTAATTGATCATTGTTAATTGATAGTTGATTGATCATTGTTAATTTTGTAGTTAATTGATCTTAATTGATCATTGTTAATTGATAGTTGATAATTGATAATTGTTGATTGCTAATTCATAATTTTAATTGATAAATGATAATTGTTAATTATCAATAAAAATTTGTAATTGTCATTGTTAATAAAAATTGTTAATTGATTATTGTTAACTAAAATTATTCCATACAAAATCTGTAGTAAAATCTTTACGTTTGTAAATTCTTTCCACAAAGTAAAAAAACTGGTTTGACAGTGTCGCAAGATTAACATGGGTTATAACGTGAAGGTGAGAGTAGCAAAATAAGGTGCGAGAGGCTAAGTGGTATAATTTGGATACAACGACCATAACACGCATCACCACCTCATAATTACTGATATATAAATTTTCTCATTTCCATGGCAGTTGGTTGTTGGTTTTAAGAAATTAATTCGTCATTTAATTCATTGTATAAGAGTTTTAAAAAAAAGATTATCATAATATGAATTTGAAAAATATTGGCCATTCGAAGTTTGATTTAAATTTTTTGTCTTTGTGAACATTTGTACTTGTATTCGTTGATCGATTTTGGGAAATAGGTATATCATAAATTACTTCAAAATAATATTAGGAGCTATTTTTCTCTCTCTTTGACTGAAATTAAGATGTTTTTATCGATAATTCAACATAATGAACTTTGAACATTGTAAAAATTTTAGTTTTTCCCTCAACTCATTCATCAATAGCATTGTCCTGTAAATAATTTAGTAGAGCGTAGAATGGAATCTTAGGCATTATAGCTGACAAATAAAGTTGACATTTAACATTGACAGTTGAAAAACGGAAAAATTTAAATATAATATAATTTTTTGTAGTTGTACTGGTATTTATCAGGCCAATCAATTCATTCTACAGTTATTGTGATCTTCAAATTGGTTGTGCTATATTTGTGTTCTATATAAATACCAAAATAGACATTTAAGGCCACTCTTTACATCGAAATTGATTTTTATTATCGTCTCAGGTCCATAGCACAATTTTCTGCTCGTTGACTACGAGTCGTAGTATTTAAAAATTGAAATATACCGTTAATTTTATTCAATTAAATTTCTTTATATTTATTTTTTCATCACTTTATGTTAGGAAAATATTAGATGGTTGGTCATTTACAATTGATTCAAAGTTTTGTACAAAATAATTTATTACTAAGATAGTATGAATGACATAAATGCCTTAATATTGAATTTGAGCTGACTTGTCTAAAAATGTGTGTTTAATAGACTTTCAATTTAATTTATATTCATCATTTATAAGACCTAAAATTTAAATATAAAAGACAAATTTTAAATTTTTTTCTTTATTTTAGCCATTATCAAACTCCAAAGTAAGAACAAACGAGGTGCAGTAATTTTTTTGTAAAAAAAAAAAAAAACAAAAACTGAAATAAAAAAATCAATTTAAGGATATCTACACTAAGGATTTGGATTTTTGTTAGTTTTTTTTGGTGTAAAATTTAAATACGAAAAAAAAACTAATAATAAAAAATAGAGAAGAAAAAGATAAGTAAACAAAATAACCAAAAAAGAAGAAAATTCTAAAATTGGACAAAAAAGTCTATAAATGAAGCTTCTACCACCAACCTGTCGATATCCTTTTCAAACTTTTCTGCTGCTGACAGCTATTCTATTCTTTAACTATTTTGTATCATCATCAACAATTCAAAGTGAATTGTTGTTAACGACAACAAGAAATACGACGACAACAAAACCAATAACAAATTTACTAAATATACTACCCACAACAACAACAACAACAACAACAGCAACAACTACTACTACTCCAAATTTAATAAAGGAAAACAACAATAATATAAAAATAATACAAACTACAACAAAAACCACACCAACAACTGCAACAATAAAAATAAGAGATACAACAACGTCAACAACTTTTAATAATATTGTTGTAACTAATCTATCAAGCGAATTTCAAAAAGGATCAATTTTCGAATCATCAATATCAAAATCAATATCATCGTCTTTATTAACATTATCAGAGTTTGTAAATACAATACAACCTTTACAACATTTAACATCAACATCAACAACAACAACAAAAACAATATTACCATTTTCAATATATAATAATGGTTCAAGGACAATTCAAAAGGATATTGTACAAGAAGAAAAATTACAATCACAATCAAAAGAAATTTATAACAAGAAAACAAAATTAATTCAAGAAAAACTTAAAGAGAAAGAACAAAAAGTTAAACAACAACAACAACAAAAACAATATGAACTGTATATAAATAATAATAGTATTAGTGATACAAATAATATTAGTAGTAGTCATATAAGTAATAGTAGTAGTAATAATAAAAAAAGTGATAATATAAAAAATCATCAACGACGACATCATTATCGTAGTATTAGTGAAAAAATAAATAATGATAGAGTTGGAGTGATATTATTTAATAGTGATAGTAGTAAAATTAACACAACAATTATTAAATTGGGTTTTGAAAAATTTTTAGAATTTTTTCAAATTAATTTGACTAACAGTAAAGTGGATTTTATTAAAGAAAATGGTGAGAATGTTTTTATTATTTGTTTGAAATTGTGCATTATTTCGAATTTTTTGTAGTTTTTATTTCTTGAAAATATAATTTATTTTGGTAAATTTTTCTTTTGATTTAGTAAAAAAATTTTGTTTTTGTTTTGTTATATTATAAAACAATTTTTGTTTTCTATGTAATTTATTACCTAATTAATTTTTTATCCTATTGTTAGTAACATTGCTGATAAATTTTTTATACATTATGTAAAAAATATTAGATCGGACTTAAATTTAATATACCGGTCCAAATAGTTAATACAAAAATGAAAAGAAAACTATAGTAAGATAAAACAAAACTATAGTAAAAACAAAAATAACAAATCCAAATAGTAAATTTAACAAAATTTCCTGGCTAATTTGAAAATATGCCAGAGTGTATATAAAATTATTTTTTTTGTTTTTCTATTTTTATAATTTTTTTTTTAAATAATTGAAATATTTGAATAATTAATTGAAAAAATAGTAAAAAAGGCTGGTATAACACACAAGATTATTATTTAGCATAAATTGACTTTATTGAGTTGTAATTATATAAGTTAATCACTTGCAGTTTTTTTCTTCCATTTGACGTAATGTACTGTACCGTAATTGGTTGATATCCTCCCACAATAATATTAATATTTGTAGAAATATTTTCAATATTGGGCAGTATTCTTTGAAGATTTACCTTTTAAATGATTTTAAGAAATTATAAAACCAGCTGGGTATAGTAACTTATATTGCATATATTAATAGATAACCGTTATTGCATTAGACTTAGAGATAGATAGAGGCATTAGATGCTGTAAACATATTTTGTTCATTCTTCTTTGAAAACACTGTTGAATGGAATATAATTTTGTATAATCACAAAATGAAATGGAATTATGTATTAGGATCTGGATGTAGTTTTACAGTCAGATAAATTGGGAACAAAACACAAAACAACAGTACTATGATTGATTAACTTTAGCTTATATTTGCTGAGAAATTCACAATTAACGTAGAATGTGTGTGAAACACGTTCCAAGAATAAAAAAAATACGTAACTATTAGACCCTAGAATCTTCATTTTGGAATTTTTTATACTGAAATCTACCTATTCCAATAAAATAAAATACCGCGTGATTTTAACATCCTTTATCAATCATTATATTGATGTATCTTGTTTAGAAACAATAAGCACAATTTTATAACAGAATATTGCCTGTGGTTAAGATATAATAATGTTAATACTTCCATAGAATTTTTAAAAGTTTAACATTGAATTAATTTCGTAATCCTTGGCTACATTAGAATCATTTAAGATTCTTGCAAAAAATAACAATTTGATATACTCTTGTACAATTCTAGTTTTGAATCATTTCAATTTATATTACAAATTTTCATTGTTTTACCTAGAATCCTTAATATAATAACATCCTTGTTATTCTAATTTTATTAAGTTTTCTGTAAACATAAAAACAGGTTAACATTCAAAATAAGTTGGTTTTCTAAGAACTCAAATTAGATATTTTCTATTAATTCTCATGCATTTTGTTTTCCTATATAACTTATATCGGTATATCTTTTCCTTTTGTATTTATCCTTTTGACTGCAAAAAAAAATTTGTTTTTTTTTTTGTTTGTTTTTGGAAATTTTTTTTTTGCCCCAATTAGATATGCAAAAACTCTTTTCTTGTTAATTTTCGAAACTCATTTAATCATTATATTATATACATATAAATTTATAAAAAATTTAAGCTTTTTCTATATATTTTGTATACTTCACATCAAATTTGTGTACGATTAGTATTCAGGTAACTGTATAGAATAAAAAAAAAAATAAGAACAACAGCAATAATAATATTAAAGAATATCCTTAAAGAATTTTCTTTTGTTATGTTCAGTCAGAATCCTCCAATTCCATAAGGCAAATCCATTGTTAATAATACAACTGGTTTTTTTTATTATTATTATTGTTGTTATTTTTTATTTTTAGCTTTTCAATTTTATTTTGTTCTTTTTTTATTATTATTTTGTTTACTTAATTCTTGGAAGTCTATTAGGTAGAATTTCTTTTTAAGATGTTGGCAATTAGTGTTGGTTTTGGTATTTGTCTATTGTCGAATAAAGAAGTTCTTTGTGTTAAATATCTCATTATTTTAAAGGCCTGTCAAGCAATTGAATAGATTATTGAGTTTTAGAGGGGGTAGGTATGTACTAAATAATACAATATAGTATATGTGTACATATATATTATTTATATATCTACTTCAGATTTTGTTACAAATATAAGATGTGATCTGATGGACAGTAATTTAGAAGTTAATTTTTATTACATATTTTTTGTTTGGTTTGTTTTGTTATATTAAACAAGTAAAAAATAAAATAAAAATAAAATGAAATAAAAAAAATAATATTAATAGGATATGGTTGTGTTGTTATATTTTATTTAATTTTGCTCACATCACACCAATCGAAATGTGTCAGAATTTTTCGTATTGTGGATAATTCGAAAAAATAAAAAGAGATATTCAACTTATTTTTTTATATAGTTAGTAACGTCATGTAAAATTTGTTAATATTGAGTTCAATGTAAAGCAGAGAAAAAAAACTGAGTGGACAGGAGGTTTACAAATTATGTTTGACTACCTCTCATGTAATTATTTAATATTAAAAGTTTTGTATTCTACTGGGACATATCTTTTATTTTTCGATCTGGAGATAGCTAATTTGTTTTTTTATTCTGATTAAGTTGTAGTAAAAAGACAAAGTTAATCGGTTTAATGGAATTTTAAAGAGATTCGAAATATTAATAGAAAAATTTATCTGAAAATAAAATTGAAACTTTATAGATTAATTTTGAGAAAAAAATAAAGGATTTTTTTTAATGATTTTTACAAAAATGATGTCCTTGTCATGATTCTCGAATCGAAAGTATATAAGTAAGTGAATTAGCTGTAGTCATGCGATCATGATTAGCGAAGTGAACGCAATACGTCCGACAATTTGTCGAATGAAAAATTTAAGTGACAAACGTGAAACGACATCTAAATAAAATGAAAAAAAAATATTTTGCATATTCATTTAACTTTAAATAATAGTTGCATATTCGGTACATTAAAAACAAAATGTAAAATTATTATTTATAAAATTAATGAATAACAGAATAATATGACCATTAAGAAAACAAATAAAAATAGTTTGATAACCTGTAACCTGCTGCAATTGACGGAAGAAAATCCTGATTTGGTTCGTGGGTTCAGTAAATTCGGACATTCGGGTGCAATAAGAGTGTTCTGGAATCGATTTTTAACCTAGTTAAATGCATTAGGACCTCCAACACGAGAACTAATAAAGTATTATTTATTTATTTATTCATCTACGATCACATTTTATTTTCATATTTTCATCACAGGTCTAAGGAATAAAAATTGAAACACTACAATTGTTATATATTTTATTGACTATTAGAGAATTTAATCAAAATTAAACCTTTCTGTTTAAATATGGAGATGTCTTATGTATTTTTTAGGTTCAACTATTTTAATATGTGTTCCATCAACACATCCGATGACGCCTTAACAACCAGTTCTAACAAAAAATTTGAATTGAGACTGGTTTTTTATATTTTTTAGTCGTTTCTGCTTCTGTTAGCACATAAATCATAAAATTTGTTGGTGTTACTAGCACTACTATACCATCTGTCATCGTAATAAAGATCCCAGCTTCTCACTCATTTTTATTTGTTCATTAATTTGCATTTTGCTTGTTTAATAATTTAATTTGTATTACAAAAATATTTAATTTTCGAATGTTAAGTTAGCGACGAATTTTCGAACAATAAACGATAAAATATCAAAGACAATTAATAAATTTCGAACGATAAAATATCAAAGACCAATTAATAGTGTCACAGTTGGTTTTGAGCCAAATTTGTTAATCATTGTTTGTTTATGTGCTTTAAGTTCGCATTGAGACTTATTTTAGACGTATTATGCAATGAAATAGCGAATATACGCATATAAATATAATGGCTATACAAAGTTGGCTTCGAACCATTTTTGTTAAGCCAAATTTGAAATTTTTTTATCTTCAATTTTATTATGACCTGACAATCAAATGAGTTAAATAGCTCTGTTTGACTGTGTCAGCTCTTTGAAAATAAAAATGTAGCTCCAAATAAGATTACATTTTATTTTATTTCATTGTATGTTTTCTAAAGTGCTAGTCCTCATAGTCAATTTTGGTTTTTAGTACCTCCATATTTTATTTCTTTCAAACATAGTTTAGTTGCAAATCTCATAGATTTTTTTCATATTTTATTAAAATTTGGTAAAACAAAATAATTTTTCAGACTTTTTCCCAAACACAATAACTTTTTTAATTGTTTTCGCTTAAAACTAAAAACAACAATTCGCTTAAGTGTAATTAAACAAGGTTTATTTTAGATATTTTTCAGAAATCTAAAGAATTTTCAGAGTATCTTAAAATTAAAATAATTTTCGAATTATTAAAACTTTTTCTCATGAAACTTCCTATACAATGGAAATGCAAAGCAAAACCCAATGGGAAATAAATTCATCCGGCATTATGCAAAGGAAAAAAAATTGTTTTTGTTTTAGCTGTAAAATTGTAAAAAGAAGTTATCAAAAAGGATTAAAATATTTCAAAATGTATCTTTAAATGAAAATAATTCAAGAAAAATGTTAAAATAAAACTTTATAAATCTTATGAACTCTGTTTTTGTATATTTTATAATTAAGTAGAATATATTTTTTTGTTTTTATTGTCCTTTATTAATTTAATTATTTCATATTTACTTTTTTTTTGTAAATCCATTGTATTTTATTTAATATATTTTTGTGTTTTTTGTTTTTTGTTTTTTGCATTTTTAATTTTGTTTATTTGTTTTTTAAAGGTCTTAACAATTTAATAAAACACTTGGAAAATAAAAATTACACAACTATAATAAAAACATTATTAACAAATGACATCAGTGAAGAAAAAAATGAATATAATAATAATAAAAACAAAAATCCAAGTGAGAATAATTCAAAAACAAACATTCTCAACAATAATAACAACAATAACATGAATAATAATAATAATAATAATAATAAGAAAAATTTGACAAAAAATTCCAACAGTCAAAAAAACTGGAATTCGGTTAAATATAAAAAAAAAGTTAGTAATGCTGCTGTTGGTTTATGTCATTTTAGTCAAGGATATTTAAAGGACTTTAATAAAACCGTATTAATGTGGCCATGTCCAAATATGAAGGTTAGTAATTTTTGTATAGTACATAATATTTTTATTAAATTTAATTATTTTATTTTGGTTTTTCAAATTTACATATGAATTTAAATTATATTGTCAATGAATATGATAATATTTTTCTTTTTTTTATTAATGATTTTGGTCTATGGTCTAATGTTTGTGTCAAAGAATTTTTAAAGTGAAACATATTTATCTTTTTATTATTATTCTATAAATAATAATATAAATAATGCTCGCATTGACTGTTAACATTACTGTCAAACTATTTTGAACATATGGAAACTAATGTCTTAAGCCATCTATTTTCTGAGGCCTGACAGAAAGTGTGAACATTTTTTAAAGTTGAGTAATGTTTAAAGTTGAACGTTGAATGCTGTAATGCTGAGCTATTTGAACAAATATATTTTAAATATACTAATTTTATTTTGCTGTCTGAAGCCCCTTTATAACAACAACAATAATAATGAAAAAAACAATTCATTATGAATGTAAGAATGAGAATTGATAAACAATTTTTTGTTTAATGTATTGTGGAAGTAGGTAGAACTGTAAAAGTACAATGTAGTGAGAAAATAATATTAACTCGAATTAGCCCAGATTATTTTTTTTTAATATTTGATAAAAACTGTTAGTTCTGAGTAAAATAGCATATTTTTGTATTTCATTTGGTTTATGGGACCGCCCTGCTGTTCAGGAGGTATGTTGTCATATGGCAACATTGGGCTATGTATAACAAAAAAAAAATTATGTGAAATAGATTTTGAATAAGATAATTTTTTTCTTTATTCCAATGTAATTATAGTATATAAAAGAGCCGAAATAACTAAATAGAAAACAAAAATCGTTCATATAGTATTTAAACATTTAAATAGCGTAAATTATTAAATTATTATATTTAAATAAAATATGTAAGTAAAATTATAAATGAGTAATAGATGAAAATTTAATAAAAAATGTTTAAATAATGGAGCACAATATTATTGCTTGTGATAAGATTCAAAACAGCGAATTTGCTCAACTCTCAACTTTATCAAATTTGATACATATTGTTTTACAATAATCGCCAGCACATCTTCGTTTTTTCTCCACAGAATTTACAAAGTGCCCATCTGAAATAGATCTTTTACGTTTTATACTTCCAGCAGATAGAGGTTGGGTGCCATAATGGCCACAATAATATAAAGCAATTTGTCTACGAAATTCCAATTGACACATTTTCGGATTGTGAACTCTATTAATTTGTCAATCATTGTATATTGATATATCAGGAAGTCATGTAAATAAGCCGTTTCACCATTTGTTACCTTGAATCCCAATCCGATATAAGCTGATGTTCTCATCCATTCTATTAGCGTCATTATTAATTCTTCAACTTATTCTGATGGTTCAATAAATATAGATTTAAGTACGTCAAACAAGCAATTCTTAATAATTCAACATTTGAAAAAAGAAAAAAAAACTGTTGAATTCTTCATTTATATTTATAATTATAATAGATAAGCATTTAAGGACCTGCGCAGTAAGCACTTTCTAATTATCTTTATCTCGCTTCTGCTTAATGACTCTTAATATGTAAATAAGCTGTATATATAACAGAAATGCACATACGCATATGCGTTCACATTGTAATGCGATTGTCTTCTAGAAATATACTTTCTCTTTCGCAATTATGCGTTTTCTTTCTAGAAAAAACTTTAAAAAGAAAAAAAAACAGAACAAAAACGACAAAAAAGTTGGTGCAAAGTTTTAAAAAATCCTGCCTCAAGCTTCACCAATGTTAGAGCTAATTAACATAGAAATTAAGTAGTTCGCTGTATATACATATACATGAAATAGCAATAATTATGAAGTAGTACAAAACTAGTGTAATATAAAAAAATTAATTAACAATATAATAAACATTCAATCAACATGGAGCGCTTTTGAAATTTTTTTTTGGACATCCACGACTTTTTTTAGATTCAATTATAGATATCTTAGCCTCAGAGGTTGATTTTACATATTTTTTTGCCATAAATCCAGTTCTCTTTGACCAAAGCATAATGGTAATACCACGGCGGTAAATATTCTATAATAGACAGACGTCCCCCATTTTGTATCAAACACACCGGCTACGCTTAAAAATAATTAAAGTAAATATTCTGAAAAAAAAATATCCTTTTTTTGTATCCAACAGCTGCTACGACTAAAAAGATATACATATTTATCTATTATTCAGTAATAATTCTGATTCACTTTTAATGATACCATAGAAAATATAATAGCACCTAATCCTTTTCAAAAAGTAATTTTTGTGTTTTTATTTTTTTGCTATGAAATTAATTTATTTACTGAGAGGGTTAATTTTTTGTATTGTGTTTAATATTTTGCTGCTGTGGACATTTCCGATTCATTTCGAACGTGCTCCGGATTCCGACAAGGAAGATGCGCTGTCATGTAATTTCTTAAATCTGGTGTTGGAGCATATAGTGCGACATTCCGGTGTGAGCATACAGGGCACTATATTTTACAAATCGGTGCAGCTCCTGGGTTTCGCTCATGACGTCGATATTATCGGAACATCACGACGAGCAGTTATCGAAGCCTTTACACAAATTGTAGAGGAAGCAGGTAAAGCGGGTCTTCTCATAAATAAAAATAAAACAAAATATATGCTGTCGACAAATAAAATGTCCTCCGAACATCATATAAGACATAACTGTCATAACATCACTGTCGGTTCATATAATTTTGAGTTAGTTCAGGAGTTTATCTACCTTGGAACCAACATCAACTTCAACGATAACATCGATCTTGAAGTAAGGCGAAGAATTACCCTTGCAAACCGTTGTTACTTCGGTTTGTCCAAAAAACTGGGTACAAAGCTTCTATCCCAAAATACCAAGGAAGAATAATACAAAACGCTTATACTTCTAACGCTTATGCACTTGATATCTTTGAGAGAAAAATTCTTCGTCGCATTTATGGCCCTGTGTCTGACGAAGGCGTTTGGAGAAGAAGATACAATGCCAATCTTTACCAGCTATTCAACAACATGGGCCTAGCCAAAGAAGTCAGAATAAGTCTTCATTGGGTAAGCCATGTAGAGCGTATGGATGACAATGCTCCGGCTAGGTATCTAAACCCCAGGGAACACGTCATCGAGGTAGCCCACAACTTCGTTGAAGAGATAAAGTATCGGCAGATATGAAAAAACTTCAACTCACCAACTGAAGAAATTCCGCTCGTGACCGAAGACAGTAAAGGACAATTTGGTGTCAGGTCCAGGACCTTCAAGGTCTGTAGCGCCCAGTAAGTAAGTAAGCTAATATTTTACTGAGCAAAAATGATATTTTACTGTGAATTTAAATTATTAGTTCTGAAAAGTTTTTATTTAACTGAATTTTAATTGCTGTGTTTTTAATTTTTTTTTGCGTTCAATTGTAAGCTAAAGTTTGCATAAAAACTATTAATATAGGTATTATTATAGGGGTATATTTAATATAAAAGTAATATTACTGTTAAACAAAATATTAAAGAAGCTTATGGTATTAATGTTTGCTTTGAGGTACATTTGTAATATAAAAATTTCATTCATTCCTAATTTATTTGTGATCTTAACTGAAAATATTCGTTTTTCATATTTTTGTATATCGAAAGTCTGTCATTGATAATTTATATAATAAATACATAATAATATTTTAACAATTCAATGAGTCTCTACTAAAATTTGAAAAATGAAAAAACATTATTTTTGGTTACAAATCACATCTCAACACAATTTTCATTTTAAGACACTTATAAACTGTTATTATGTTAGGTGTTTCTGTTACTGATGCCAACTGATTTATTCTTATATTGTGTAATTATTGTTATAACAATATTTTCAAACAACTCAAAAATTACATATACAACAGAATTTTAAATTGTAATAATTACATGTCATAATATAATAACAGGATTTTATGTTTTTGTGTTATTTAATAAAATTAAAAAAATAAAAAAAACAAAAAAGGACTTGACAAGATTATTAGTTTCAACAGTGTATCCATAAATTGTTATGTGAATTTATAATAATTATTAAATGTACATATACATATCACTTACAAATACATTTACAATTAGTTGTATGTAATTATTAAATTTTAAATTTCATTCATTGTTATGATGATATCAGGGCTTGTTAACATTTGGTCATGTTCAGATATGTTTTTAAATTTTAACTAAATTGACCCGTAGTTCTGTTTTTCTTTATACCTAGTGTTGTTGATTGTTGAGCGAACAGAATATTATTTATTATTGAGCGTCACCTAAATGTTGTCACTACACTAGTAAAATAGCGAAACATTTCGTTTGCATAATCGTTTCCGGAACCATTTCAAACAATGTGAGGTAGGAGAATAATAATATGGTACAAATTGTTACGTTCTGTGTGTTTTTTTTTTTTGGTACCATTGTTTTCTTAATATTTGACATATAGAGATATTAGACTATTAATCAAAAACAACAGATATTAGACTATTAATTAAAAACACATCTGTATTAATTGAATCTTTCTAAACGAAAATGACAATAATTTATAGCAATTGTAACTAACCTTTTTACAAATCTCACAATCCAATCTTACCGCTACCGACTTTTTTTTTGGTAAGAGTGCTGAACCGATTTGGTTGCATATCAATTTTAACATTTTTCAAGTTTTACTGTAACCAATGGTAATATTAAAATTTTTTTGTAGATTAATATTTCTAATGTACCAATTGGTTTGGGTTGTAATGCGAAATTTTTTTGATTCCATCCTTTGAATTGTTTCAATGTTATTAGAAGCAATTCTCCATAGCTGGCATCCATAAGACCAGATTGTTGTCAGAATGGTTTTGTATTCCAGATCTAGTGTCGAATTTTTTGCCAATAAGCCAGCAAATACTGTTCGTCTTGAGTTTTTGCTGCCCTATTTTTTTGCGATGATGTGCATCTTCCAAGTTAGTCTTTTATTTAGGTGTACTTCCAGGTATTTAACTTCGTTAGCTTGCGTAATATAGTTATCCCATTTATACCAACTGGTGGGCGTAATCCACTTCTTTAGCGAAAATTACATACATATACCTTCATTTTTGGTTTATAAAGTCATTCCTGTATCTACTGCAAATATTCTTGCAAATTTTGTATAGCAGCTTAAAATTGCGTATTGTCTGCGAAAGTGAAAGTTAATGTGTTTCTGTTTTCCGATAGATCAGATGTATATATTAGGTATATATTTGGTCCTAGCACACTACTTGTGGGATGCCAGCATTGATTTAATGCTGCCCAGTTAAGTATGATTTGAGTTTAATTCTAAAGCGTCTATTGGTTATATAAAAATTTAGTAGTAAATGAGACTCACAATATAGCTTTTGTTGTATTTTTATAGATTCATCCATTGTGTCACACTTTGTCAAATGCCTGTCTGACATCCAAAAATACGGCTTATTTTATGTGGGCAACTATTCCATGTACCTATTCGATCGTGCTATGTTCAGTTTGAATACCAAATCGGTACAGGTGGAATTGTTTAAAATATTTTTGACATCACAGTCAATATACCACATTTCGTTACATCTCTGATTAATCACTGAACTGGAATAGTAAAACGAACCATAATATGTTTCCCAACACTGAATTAGACACTAATTGAAATGATATCGCCCACTGAAAATGTATGCGGTAAATTTTATTAGATATTTATAATCATATTTATATTATGCATATTATTATGTAATTACAATGTTAAAGAATGTTGGAATTTTATGTGGTTTATATGCTCATGTAGTCTACTTATAAAATTAATTGGGTGAAAAAAAAAACAATAACATAAAATTTATACATTTATAATTTTATAATAATTATAAGATGATTTATGTTTTATTTAATTTTATTTAATTAAATAATTAAGATATTTTATTAGCAAATTTAAATTTAAAATTATTGTTAATAGAAAGTTATTTATGAATATTTTGCAGAACAAAAAAAACAATTTTTTTTATTAAATACTTAACCATAGTGTTTTATTCATGATATTGTCATAATAATTATTATCTAGTATTAAAAATTTTATATACTATTAAAAATTTTAAAATTAAGTATATTGGGAATTATTTATGGGTACTCAATAGATTTATAATTTAACAACAATAGTACGTGTGTTAGCGGAGGTATCGATCGAAGAAGACGATTACAATAACACATTCGAGCCATCATAAGAATGGAAGAAAAATGCTACTGAAGATAGAAACAAATTGAACTTTTTTTTTAAGTTAAACTTATCAAGCTCGTTAGGCCATCTAATAAAAAAAATATAGTTATATTTATACTAGTAGAGTTATATAGTAATATCAACATAAAAAAAGGATTTGGGACAGATACATGAAACCCAAGAGTTTTATAGACTTCAACTAATTCAGTTAATTTTTCTATCAGTTCCAACTATCAATAAAACAGAGCTACAATAACTACGTATGTAATAATAAAATATTTAATATTAAATATATATAAAAAAAAACAAAATTTAAATAGTTTCTATAAAAAACTAAAAAATTTCTTATTTTAAATTAAAAATGCCTTTTTTTTTTTTTTTTTTATATTATAGCCAAAACTTAGGTTTTGAACCTTTTAGCACTTGCGTACCGTTGACCATTATCAAAAGGAAAGGATAGTTAAAGGAAAGGAAAGAAAAAGGAAGAAGAAAAGTTTTGTGGGAAAGAGCGAACAATGTTGTTAATATTCGTCTTAAATCTCTGTAAATCATAAAAAAAAAATCCTTCTCTCATTGGGAATGCTTTGGGATTGGGACGCGATTCCACAATCGAGATGTTCTTACTATAAAAGAATTTCCACAGCCGGACTTAAACCATCTCGGAATTTCCACTGTGAAAGGGTGTGCACTTGATGCCTCTCGTGTTATGTGACAGAATTGCTTGAGAGGAGGAAGAAGTGACTTTAATTCCTCGGAACAAGTGCCAACACCAAGTAGATATCTATAAAATAGAGAAAGTGCGCCAACAATACGACGATGACCAAGTGGTATAAGGGATGAGGTCACGTTTATGTGCCTATAAGAAGAATGGCGCGGTTTTGAACTTTGTCCAAAAAATTTAAAGCAGTTTTTGGTGCACCTGCCCATAAATGTGAGTTATACTCGAGCTTTTCGCAATATCGAAAATATGCTCATTCCAGTGCATAATTTGATTCACGCGCATCGCGAGAATGTTCAAGTCTTTGAGTCGCTGAATAACTTCATTTTGAAGCCGGAGAATTGGTTCGAATGTTGTTAGCTTGTTACTAACAAGACAGCTTTGAGTTTTTGAAGTGTTAAACTCGACTCTGTTTGCTCTACCCCAGTCGACAATTTTGGCTAGGTCGTGATTGAGTGCACCAGCCATCATTGTTCTTTTGGAGTTGACTGCTGAAGCTGTAGCATTATTTGTTTTAAGAAAATCATATGATGCTACTAGAGTGCTGTCATCGGCAAAACTATGGATTGGATTGAAAGTTAATTTGAGAAGGTCATTAATGAAAATGAGAAATAGGGTGGGTGAAAGTACGGAGCCTTGTGGAATACCAGCATTGTTTTGAAGTTGGTCGGAAAAACTACCGTCAACTGAAACTATGATAGATCGATTTAAGAGAAAGCTTTCAATCCATTTAGAAAAGGTTGGACCGAGGCCTACAGCATTGCATTTTGCTATAAGAGCAGAATGCCAGACTCGATCAAAAGCCTTAAATATATCCAGAGCTACAACAGCAGCTTCACCAGATTGATGAAGACTGGTGTTAAGCTTTTCGCAGAGGCATGTCATGAGATCACCGGTGGAACGCTGAGCTCGAAAGCCGTATTGACTATCATGAATTATACCTCTACTATCAAGATATTTCTTCAACTTTTGATTGATTAAGATTTCCATCGTTTTGGAAATAATGGAAGTAATAGCTATGGGCCTATAGTTCGAAGGATTGCTTTTGTCACCTTTTTTAGGAATAGGATAAACTTGGGCAACTTTCCAATAGGACGGGTAAGTTCCTGAAGAAAAGGACAAATAGAATAAGTTGCGCAGAGGTTTAGAAATGGCGAAGGCAATATGTCGCAGCACAATCGCAGGTATACCATCGGGACCGGTAGATTTTTTTTTTTTTTTTTTATATCAAGATTCTTCAAGACTTTTACTACAGCTCTTGTTCTGAAGTATATCCTTCCAAGCGAAGAATTAACAACAGGGATTGTTGGCAGATTTTGGGCTGTATTAGGGAGTGTGGAATTGGCTGCAAATAATTTTGCAAAAAGGTTAGCTTTTCCAACAGAATCTGATATAACTGTACTATTATCAATCATAGGTGGAAATGAAGATTTGCAAAAATTTTGCCCAACGCTTTTAGCAAACGTCCAGAAGGACCTGCTGTTGTTAGGGAGATTAAAGATTTCTCGTCTCAACCTTTGGTTGTGCAGGAATTTTTGCTGATTGATAGTTTTTTTTACTCTCATATGTGTTGACAGTTTTATTATTCTTGTATTTTTTATAAGCTTCTTCTTTGCCAGCCTGAGGAATTTCGTTTTATACTTTTAAGGCTATTTGGAATGAAGGTTTTTATTCCCAATAGAATCCTTTTGGTAATCACCTCTGCAGCAAAGTCGACATTTTTATATTGGAAACACAACGACCAGTTCGATGCATTTAAAAAGTTGTTGAAGCCTTCCCAGTCAGCTTGGTGATAATGCCAAACTAGTCTTTTGGGAGAATTAGAAGAACTGGTTGTTGTGCCTACTTCGAAGCTTGTGTTTACAAGACAGTGGTCGGAACCACCTAGCGGAGAGTTAACAGAGATTGAATATTTCTCTGGATGGATAGTTAGGAATAAATCCAGGAGATGTCCGTTCTGGTCGCGTCGGTCTGGTATCCTCGTAGGGCTTTTGACAAGTTGAGAAAGGTTGAAAAAGTTGGAAAAAAGTTCAACTTGTTTGCCTACGGGACTGTTGTGACTAGAAAAGTGAAGCCAGTCCCTGTTATGAATATTAAAGTCTCCCGCCAAAACAATCTCAGATTCGGGAGTGGTTTCCAGAATTGAGTTTATCTGATTGGATAGACTTTCTATAAGCATATCAGTTTCTAGCTGGTTCGCTTGAGGCGATCTGTAAATAAAACAGAAGTGAATGATGCGCTTATCGACGTGTATTTTCATCCAATTATATTGATAAATTGGGTTGGAGCACTCAAAATATTGAAGTGTCTTATAAGCTACATCATTTCGTATTTAGAAAGCAATCCCTCTATGGGGTATAAAAAGTGGCACAAGCGAATAATTATTGATATTAAAATTAATATCATTATTCACAACTTGTGTTTCACTTAGTGCTAGAATTGCTGGATTTTGAAGCCGTAGATGGTTTTCGACGTAATGGAAATTCGTTGATAGACCGCGGATGTTACAAAAATCTATCTGAAACATTATAGCGAACAATTTACAATAGAAAAGGTAAATAAATTAAAATTGAGTAATAAAGCCTTGAATTAAAACTTAATTAGTTATAAGTAAAATTTTAAAAATAAAAACACTCTGTACGAGCAATTAAGCTCATTTGAGTAAATAAATGAATTAAAAAACAAAATAGATAAAAAAATATTTCTCCTGAGCTCGTACACAACCCTAAAATTTTTTTGGAAATTCATAAATTCAAAAAGAAAAAGTGATGAGTACTCAGTCTTCATCAAATTCGATAGTCAACACAGTCATAAACCTAAAACCATTTCACACTTTTTTTGTGAATTCTTTTTTGCCTCATATACCCTAACACAAATTTCACGGCTGACGAAACAATGTTCTCTAACGTAGATTGCAACCCACGTTTAGACAATTTGTTATTGATTTTAATCTCGTTAGAAAATACTTGAATAACTTGGGGAATAACGCATTTTCGGGACCTGATGGTGTTCTTGAGCTAGTCTTAAATAAATGCTCAAAATCATTAGCCGCTCCACTCTCCTTCATCTTCAATACTTCTACCACTATAGTGGCCTGTTCCACTCTACTTGGAAAGAAACCCTTTATTATTAAACCTACTCATAAGAAAAATGCAAAAAATTACGTATATAATTATAGGCCAATTTCCAAACTTTCCGTTATTCCAAAAGTTTTTGAATTAATGATATTTGATTCCATTTATAACCATTGCACTAACTTCTTAACAACTCATCAGCACGGTTTTCTGAAAATTAAGTCTACAGTGACCAATCTTACAAAATCGACATAAAACTTCTATATCAACATGAAGGCGGGATTCCAAACAGATGTAATTTATACGGATTTAAGTAAAGCATTTTATATTTTACCTCGTAGTCTTATTATACTAAAACTAAAAAAACCAGGATTTCCTGCCAACTTCGTACAATGCGTAAACTCGTATTTAACTAATAAAGATTATACTGTTGTATTCCGCTCTGCATCTTCATCTCTATTCATGACAAATTCTGGTGTTCCAAAGCCACTTAGAACCACTTTTGCTCATTATTATCATTATTGTCGTAGCTTTTATTTTACTTGCGCTAGTCTACTTGCAATTACAATTTAAATTATTTATAAACATAATAATAAAAATAATATAATCAATATTTTCAAGAAACTTTACCAACAGTTAAAATCGCATTATCTATAGTTTCAAACTATTTATGTATCTGTAAGGATGAATAATGTAGGAGAAAATTGTTCAGTTTTCCAAAACTGAATAAATTGAAATTAATTTGTACTTCTGGCAATATAATGGATTAAATAAAAAAATTAAAATTGATTAAATAAAATGAATAATTTGTATAACTTGTAAATAACCTTTGAGAAGTACATAATTATTACAATAACAGCTCATAAATATCTTCAGATATTTATTCGGTATAGATAATTTATTTTTATTGAATTGAATTTTTGAATGGAGTGTTTTGTATCTATACATCACTATATTGCAATAATATTTACATTTAAGGAATATATATATACTAAAGACAAGTAGAATTAAATATGAATTAAATATTATTATCGACAAGATAACTAAAATATAACAATAAAAGATTTAATTGAATGTATACATATATATATATATTATATAGATCGTATTATGTAGGTTAAGTTATATTTGTTAAATGATTGAAAATTTTGCTTTTATTTATTTATTTTTTTTATTTGAAAGGTAATTTCAGCGCGTGCAAATTTGACCCTTTTTTTACTTCATTTTATAAATGAGGGGCATACCTGTTGGCAATATTAATATTTTATTTCATACATAAATCTTTAATATTTATTACACTATACAGCATATAAATATATATGTATAAATAAATGATTTTTTTTTCACAAGAATCGATCTGTTTCAATTTTCCTCAAGTTTTGAAAATGTAGAAAATAAAATAAAATTATTTTGTTTTTATGATGGATATATTGTAATGGCTATGTTGAAAGGTTGACTTTTTGTTACAGTGATAGTGTGATATATACATTTCTCGATAGAAACAGATGGCAGAATGACATTTGCTTTTTAATTTGAGTTAGTAAATATTACGCAACAACGTTTGCGCCAGCCATATGTAAGAACTGAACTCCATTTTGTGTCGTATGAAAGCTTTATAGATTTTCAAGAGGTCACAGAAGGAGAGGTAAGTCTTACAAATATTTCGCTGCGTGTTTTGCAACATTAAATATATTATGATCATTCCAAATCAATTTTCGATTTACGTACATACCTAATACACTTAAGCTTTCAAACCGTTGAAGTTTATCTTTCTGAAACAAAAGACTAGGATCAGAAATGCAAATTTTTCTGGAGATTGTACAGCACTGAGTTTTAGAAGTTTTAAATTTGACTCTGTTTCTCAAGCCCCAATTACCTATTGCGATTAGGACTGAGGGAACTGGCCCTGATGTCTCTTTTGGCTGATACAACGATAGATTTTTTGGCTGATACGGCGATTAGATTTTTGGGAATTGGGTTGACATGCGCAATCTTCTATTGTGTTGGATATACTCCTGTAGAATAGGATAAATGGAATAAGTTGCGCAATGGTTTTGAAATACTTAATTCCGAAAAATATAATTAGACGGACAATTGTACGTTCAGAACATAGTGCTTTAACCGAAAATATAAAGCTCTGAATCTTTCTGCTGGTGAAATGGTATTCCTCCACTTTTGCTGTTTGAAATGTGATTGAAGGTCCAACTAAAGACAGAAGATTATCGAAAAAAGTAATACTCATTCTATAATATCGGAAATTTTTTTCTCTGTTACACCTCAGATCTTCATAAATTTTATGAAATTGCCCTTTTTTAAACGTCTGGCTAACCCAATATCATCTTTTTCTTAATTTTTACCTAAATTAACTCTACAAAATTAATTTTCAAACTAAACGAAATACAACTGTTTAATTGCTATATGTGTGCGCTGCACCAGAAAATGAAATTGTTTGGTTGCTTATGTGTGTGCGCTTTTTTTGCAAACTAAGCAATTGACTAAAAATTGCAAGTGTGCCCCTATCCTTAATTTGACCTCTTGATAAACTAACTTATTTGACCTCCTGATATTAACTGGATTGGTTGCTGTTAACAATTGACATTTTGGAAATCAACGTAACGTCTATAACAGACGTCTTGTTTTGGAAATAAGGCCTCAATTGATACAAAATTGAACTGGAGTTAGCCAAATTTATTATAGCTAATCCTGGCATTGTACAAAAACTATTTCTTAATAAGAAATGTTATTAAAAAAATATTTTATATAAATTAAATTGAATTGAAATCGAAACCGCTAAACCTCACCTATCTTTTTGTCGTTATAACCAATCTACGTTATATTCACTTGTTTAGGAAATTATTATAGCAACAGTTTACGTGGAGGACCGCAATCATCATAATAATTTACATGTAGAGTAGGATTTTTATCACTGTGATATTTCCCGTGCAGGTAATAGTAATAGCAATAGTTTTCGCATGGGAAGATTATTTAGATATATTATTTTTTCACAAAGGAGAATTATCGTAGTATTTTCAATTTTAGGTAGTGATCAGCTCGTGGGGTGTCGCTGTCTTTAGTCTAGAGACATTGTTGTCGATGTCAAGAGCTGCTTCTTTGAATAATAAACGAAAATTAGAAAAACAAATATAATAACGAATATAATAAACGAAATATGGAAAGGTTGTAAAAAAGAAAAAACAAAATCTTTTATAGAGAAAAGTGGACGATTTTTTTGATTTTCTTCGAGTTGTGTGGATAACTCAATTTATCCGTATAGATTTATCTTATAATAAAATTGAAATCAGTTAAAGTGGAATAAATATAATTTAATAGCTAGCTATATAATTTGTCTACCAATACATACTTTGGTAGTTATTGGTTAAGAATTACATAGGCATCTACTCTTTATTACATATTTACAAATTTTATCTGTTTTATTCTACTTGACCTGTAAGTTAAATTTAAATTAATCAACCTAAGTTTGATTTTTAATTTTCTGGGGATCTGGAGAAACTTATTTGTCAAAGCAATTTGTTTTTTATTATGGGTCATTGAAGAGGTTTGAGGACATTGATTGATTGACTGATTAACATTGCTATGAATAAATAGGTTGGTTGAAGTGACCATTCCTGTTGCTTCTCAAAACGCAATTAGCATTTGATTGTGCCTTTTTAATACCACGACTTGAATGACCTATTTTTTGTTGTTGGTTGTTTTAGGAGATCACTCTCCAAAGGAACCACAATGTGCGTTTGAGAAAGTTGATCAGATCGCCCATTTTACTTTTCGCAATAACATCTGCATTGTTTTGGAAAGCCTCCCCTATAGTCCGAAGTCTGACTTTAGAATGCTGGACAGCTGCAAAGGATTTCTGTCTCATTTTTTTTCTTGCAGATGAGACAATTAGGCTTGAACGGAATACCTACCTTGGCAGCGTAGCTTGCTATCGGCCAGTGATGATAGTAACGGCCGTGCTGGCTACTTTTCTTGATATATTTCTATAACAATATATTTTACAAAACTAAATCTGTTATGATAACTGATTTTAAAACCAACAATAATTAGTTACCAATCAATCCACTCTGCTATAGTTAGTTAGTTTTTTTCAAAAGTGGCTGGCAGCCATCAATTATTTTGGACTACTGAAAGATATGGATACTAAAAGTGAACTTTAATAAATGCGAAACCGTGCTGTTCCGTAATTCGGTGGATAAAACTAGACATAAAAATAAATTGGAAATCGTTTTCTATCAAATTTCTAAATAACTCACCGCTAATAAACAAAAAAGTTGTGAAATATCTCTGAGTTTTTCTTCATCGTAATCTGAATTATTCCGAGCAAATAAAATATACAATCTCTAAAGGCAATAAGTACTTCATGATGGCAAATAAACTATTTTACAACAAAAATGTAAGCATATAGAGTCAAAATAATAATGCCAACACTTGCATATGGTGTACCCATATGGTACAACGTCAGTGCAAGCTTAATGGACGAACTACGAAAATTTGAAAGGTAGTGTATAAAAGTATGTACCAATATTTATAGAAAGCCTGATTCCTTGTACAAGGAAGCAAACATAATTAGAATCGACAATTTTCTCACAAAATTGATTCGAAAACATTATGATAAAGCACAAAAAACTTCAGCAAATGGTCTAATATCTCATATATTCTACTTCACTGAGGAGTACATTAAAAAGACTCTGATGAGCACTTAATCTTTTTGCATAAAAGTGTTTATATTCAAAACTAAAATCATGTCCCTACACTTTATCACAATAGTAGACTGGCTACATGTAAAACTATAGAGTATAACCCGGGCAACATTAATGGAGAAAACTTGAGACTAGACATGTCTATACCGGACAAAGATAAATTTATAAAAAAAGACTATTGGTGGTTTCTTACTTACTTGCTGGGCGCTACAGACCTTGAAGGTCCTGGACGTGACACCAAATTGTCCTCCACTGTCTTCGGTCACGAGCAGAATCTCTCCAGTTGGTGATTTGAAGTTTTTTCATATCTGCCGATACTTCATCTCTCCAACGAAGGTATCGCCTCCCTCGATGACGCGTTCCCGGGGGCTTGGATTCGAAGAGTTTCCTAGCCGGAGCATTTTGATCCATACGCTCTACATGGCCTAGCCAATGAAGCCGTCTTATTCTGACTTTTTTTAGCTAGGTCCATGTCGTTGAACAGCTGGTATAGTTCGGCATTGTATCTTCTTCTCCAAACCCCTGCGTCAGACACAGGACCATAAATGCGACGAAGAATTTTGGTTGGAAAACTAAATATTACAGATATATATTTTTTTCTCGCTTTAACTATGTTAAGCAGTTTTAGGTAGGCTTAGTTAGGTTAAGTCTTATTTTAAGCAATGCGACAATATATTGGGTTTTACACCTCAGGTTTTTTCTAATGCATTTATATAACAATTCAAGTAAATTAAAACTAATAACTAACTAATACCAATAATAATAATATAAATTAACATAAAAAGCTTTACATGGTAATAATAACATCATAAAAGCTATTTTTTGTAAACTTTATTTAGGCTAAGTAACTATGAGACTGTGCAATGGGTAAAATAAAGTTAAAAAAAAGGGGGGCAGCCACAAAAATGCGTTTCAGGCTCATAGTGATATTTTAAAACATAATACAAAATCCGTTTATGACCATTACCTATTCCTCCACTAACTGTGACAAGTCTATGTGATATCCTTTGAAAAAGAAATCTGTTTAAGATTACTATGAGGTTGTCTCTATCATCCTCAACTATATGAGCTTAGTTTTCGTCATATCAATATCATCAATCACAGTTAATATGCTTCATGTCTTCCTGAGTGTCAAGACCCTCCCAGATTCGATAGTTAAAATATTTTAATTCATATGGAACTTGTGTGCGGATGTCTTTGAATTCTAATATTGAAAAATATCAAATTATTATTATTTGTTTTTAATTTTGATAAAAAATTTTGTTCTGTTTATTAAAGTATGATATTACACAAAAATTACAACAAATTACAACAAGAGTTAACAAATTTGGAAATGCATTTTTATCATAGCTCTTAATAGAAAAAGAGATGGAAAACATTTTTTAAAATAAAAAAAATAGTATAGAAAAATATGTTTGTATTTCATGTAAAATTCTGAAAATAAATTGACTTAATAAATAAATTAAGTTAATAAGAAAATAATTAAATAAAAATTTTTTAAAAATATAGAATTAGTGATATTAATTTAAAATATAAAAATAGCAAAAATAATAATGATTTGACAGTTTTTCTTGTCCTTATTTTGTTCTAAAACTCTATTTTTAAAATAAAGACATCCAAAAAACATAATCAATAAATATAATTTTTTTTTTATATTTTGGCTTTTAAATGAGCCTTTTATTTTTGAAAATTAGCAAACGAACAGGTGCATACAAATAGCACACAAATAACAAACAATTTTCTTCATAAAATGTATATTATAAATGTATTAGACATTATTATATAGGTATTTACTATGTTTGTAAACAGTAAACACAGTTTTTTTATTTGCAAAGTACATATTATCTACTTTGAAATATTTAAAGTCAAAAATATAAGTTTAATATTTTAAAATATACTCAATGTACTGAAAAGTACTTCAAATGTTATACAATGACACAATGATTATTAATTGTAGCTTCGCTACTGGTAAATACCAATTCGTATATTCTGATTTAATCATATTAACGTTAAAACATTTTTTTTTCTATGCAAATATTTCTATATAGTATAGATGGCAGTGAAATAACTTATGAAGAATGCCATATAGTATGTATGAGTTCCGTATGTAAAATAAAACTTCGACCCAAAATATATATGATAAAAAAAATAAATAAATAAACAAGAAATAAAGAGAAATCACCATTCGCCAGTAGAATGTAAGACAAAAAAACAAAAAATAAAAAATATTTTTATGATAAATTACTAAATGTAATTTATTTGATATACAAAAATACGTCATACCTCTCATATATTGTGTTTATAATGCCGTGTGGGGAAAATATAAATAAAATGTATACAATAAGTATTTGCATAATGAAATCATCAGATTTTTGCAAAAAAAAAAAAGAAAACATTGTTTTAAAGCATAGCTTTGTAAATTGAAAAAGGACCTTTAAAAATTTCATTTTTTAATAAAATTATTATTTTTTGTTTTTTATTAACGATGTTGTGTTGATCTTTAAGGAAGCAATGACAGAATGATATTATGTTATAGAATTTATTAGAGTTAGTTCACGATTTTAATTTCATATTTATTTATTTCCGGATTTTCGCATTTTTATATTCTATGCAGTTTCCGTTATGTTATAAAAAAATTGAAATCGAAGTGGAGTAAATTTGATTTAGGATGTATGACTAATGAGATGATTCTAATTGTGACAGGTTCATAAATTTCAATTTCAATTATAATTTGACTAATTTGAATAAGCTCACTCGAAATGGTTTTAATTTCTGGCAGTTCTGATCTTCTGAAATCAAAGATGAAAATTGTCGATGTAAATTGTTAAAAAATTGTTCATTTGTGGTATAGGAAATCAACCTTTAATTAGGCATACACTCTAAGTTTAAGTAATTTTTAGGACTAATTTATATTTTTTTAAACCTTTTATTATTTTTTTGTTTAAAAGTCTTTCCGGTTAGGTAGTTAGACATGGTAACCACATGCTTAAAACTCTTTCTTACCCACTCAGAATCATCTGTTGGAAATTTCAACTGTTATTTAATGAATTTAGATTATTCTTACACTAATTTAAATTTTTTTTTCCAATAAATTCGGATATTCCATTTTCGTTGCAATCAAAAAATTTTGCCCACGTTAGGTTTTTGAGTGGTTACTTTTATTTTCAAATATGTAAGTCACAAGATTTTAAAAATATTTTATTTTTTAATATTAAATATTATTAGTATGAAGTATGTAAAATGTAAAAAAAAATTATTTTCAATAGTTTTTATTACAACAACGTGAACGAAAATTGATGGTTATTGTTAGTGACCACTGTTATATTATAATATCATGTTTTTGACTCACATTTTTTGTGTTTTATTTCTTATTTTATATTATATTAGTTTGCAATGTGAAATAATTGTGTTATATAAATTTTTTTATATAAGTCATTATATGGGTAAATATTTTTATATATAGATTTTAAAATATTACTAAAGATAAGTAATTTTGTAAAATTACCATCTGTGATAAGATAATAGTAATGATGTTAGAAAATTAAACTGCTCAATCAATTTACCATATTTTATATAAGGATATTCCCTCTGATAACGACAGTAATTTTGGTGGTGATTATTAAGATGAAAATGAAGTAAAGTGCTCCCCAGGTTTTTTGGAAGAAAATATTTCTAATAATATAAAACATTTGGAGGAAGAAGAAGACTACACCAAATATAATATTAACACCAAAATGGAAAAAAATAAAATATATGAACCTGTAAAATTTGTAGGAACTGCAAGTTTACCTGGACATTTTCTTAAAATTGAAAAACCTACTCATCTAAATTTTTTTAGATTGTTTCGGCCACAAGAACTAAGTCAGATTCTCTGTGTTTCCCTGTTTTAAAAAAATTTGTATGCACTCAAAAATGAGATTACTACAAACTTCAAGCCAATCGATACTAGTGAACTAGGCGTGTTTCTGTAGTTTTAAATTTAATTATGGGTATAAAAAACTATCCAGCTATAAAAAAATTGGATCATTGGCTCCGGATTTGTATGATCATTATATTTCATCATATATGCCAGTAAATAGATTTAGTTGGTTTTTACCTAACATTCATATAAGTTATAACATTATAATACCTCCAAGAAATAGTTATGATTATGATAAATTGTACAAGTTGCTAGGACCCATGTACAAATTATTAAGACCCCTACAAAATTGTACGAAGACCCATACTAAATATAATATAATATAATACATAATATAATATAAAAGGCGCTTTCAAAATCTAATGCATTAGAAAAATTAGCAATTGACGGCATGATCAAATTTAAAGGTAGGAGCTATCTCAAGCAATATCTTGTTTTAAATAAAAATAAAAATTACTTTTATATATATTTGTGTTAGTGCAGGTAACCACACGATTTCCCCAAAAGCTCGCCAATTTTTCCCTGGTTTTTAAATTATGATACTTGTTTAGGTGCTAAATAACACACAAATTCAACTTTTACTAAAACAAATATAAGCGGCGCAAAAGTGTGACTCAAAATGTTATGTATTTAAATATTTATTGAATTTTCGATAAAAATTGACAATTATTTGACATTTTGACTTTTTATGTCAATTATTTTGAAGTTAATTCAAATCCTGTAAATAAGTTAAGAATGTATAATCCAATGATTAGACAATAATTCAGGTTAATCACAACGATACTGCTAAATTAATTCTTTTTAATGTGTTACCTAAGTGTATGGGTAGGAAATTCCGCACTAGATGATTGGGATTATTTGACAATCGAAATAAATAACTGGGGTTATCTCCGATTAATATAAGGATAAAAGAATTGTATTAGTACGTGTCAATAAACTTTGGTAATGATTCTTAATATTTTTAATTGCAATCTTTGTATAATTTCCACAATAAGCTTAAAGGAGCTATTTTATAATTGATATTCATAAAAGAACTTTATATAGTCAATACCGAATCTTCGTCGATTAGCCAGTAAGTCCTATTTATTTTTAGTTTTATGTGTTCTCATTTCGTTTCCATATAATTTTTCAAAATAAGTCCTATATCGAGAGGGACTTGAAGATCCTTTACTTCTTGTAGTAGTGGATATTGACACATCACAAACATTGTTTTTTTTTACAAAATTTCACATTTCAATAAATAAAACATTTGGAACAAAAGTTTGTACCTACATTTTGGCAAAAAAGAAAATACAAAACGAAAACTTAATGAATGGTATTCTCTGAATATCCAGTAAATTGAACTGAATATCTTTCAATGCATTAAAAATTACACAGCTTGACCAATTTTAGAACATGTATTCCGACAGTAGACAGTGGAGTCTCTGATTTTTAAATCAATACTTACTCTCCTTAATGAGGGGTTACAAATTAATGAGGAAGCAAATATTCTTACAAAAAATAGTTTGATGAATCGATTCTTATGACCAAAGTCTATGATATTCTCTACATAATCAATAAACAAAGTTTGTCTACCTGGACTTATCTAAATACTTCAACTAAATACATCGTGGTGAATCAGCTTTAGAATTTCTAGAATCAAATTTTGGATGTTTAACAGTTTTTTTTTCATGCCAATACCTTTATTTTGATTAATCACCCATAATCATTATAAGTATAAGGGTTTAACTAAAAACATAAATCTTGATATTGACCTCATTCATGTCTTATCTGTCCCATGATAAAACTAAATCATCAGGTAAAATGGCCTAAAATGACCTGAAACCATAAATAAATTTTAATGGTTTCGTGATAAATGAAGCCAAAAAATTTTATTAATATATTTATTGTCTTTAGTTGTGTATTTAATTTCAGCCTTTTCATGAGGTCCATGTAAAGTTTCATGATATCAGCAGAGAGTAAAGATGACAAGATATCATTTTAATGGTTCTCAATATGTTATACTGTCTTTCCTAAAAACAAATGGACCAATTGCCTTATTTCAAGATCCAGACAAATCATATGTTTCTATTAAATTAGAGGAGCACACCACAAGTTGCTGTGAAAACCATTTTTAGTTTTATCATCGATTATAGAATTGTATTCCTCAAAAGATATAGATTTAATAAAAATTTAATGCTTGAAATTTCTAATAGCTTGAGCTAATCAACTTTAATGGCCCAAAAGTGATCTTGTAATTGTAAAACTTTAGCTATTTTTCATATTTTTCATATTCGCTTAATAAAAAAAATGCTTCGGCTAAATTATTAGAAAATGGCTGTCAAAAAAGAACAAAAAAAACAATGTAAATAATGTCTGCTAAATTCAAAATGTTACGCAATAGTTGTCATGCCTATTTTAAATTCTAAGAACATTTAAATCTTCCTATTAAATTTCTATCCATTTTTTTTTATTTATTTTTTTATAAGGCTTGAGTATTTTCAATTGGGTACCCTAATTATTTTCTTTTATTCCATACGATATAAACATTTTTGTTTTAATATTTCCATCCCTATATATACTGTTGTTACCCTTGAGAAGAACTTCCTTAAATCTGAAGTTAACTCATACAATATCCAATATCCTTCTTCGTGACGTTAATTGAACATAACAATTATTAATTTCTAATAAACTTAAATTTTTAGAATTTAATACAATTTGAAAAATATTCATTCAACTTTTATTAACGTAATTGGATTAATTATTTTGCACATAAAATAATTTTTTTTTTTAAATTAAAACTTTTTTGTTTTGTTTTTTAATTCTCTTTATAAAAAATTTTTTATTATTAAAAAACTGTCAAAAGAATTTACATAGTGGCTGTTAGAAACTTTCTAAACGTTTCGTCTCTAATATCCAAAAAAAAAAAAGAAAAAAGTTTTTTTGTTTTTGGCTTTCATTTTACTTTACGACTTTTATTACTACAGTCTTTTAATTTTTATACAAAGAAGAAAAAAAAACAAAAACAAAAAAAGGATTAAATTAAAAAAAAGAATGAATTTTTTCTTTTAAATTTTATTTATTTACAAGGATTATGTCAAAACGATTTGTTGGCTTATAAATTATATATATATGTGAGTTTGTAGATATATATATATATTTATGTGTTGTTTTGTGTTGTAAGCGCTTCTAAAGGATTTTGATATCATGGAAGATTTGATTTTTATTTTTTTTTCTCTTTTTTTGTGAAAATTAAAATACTTAGATATTTCAAAAAAGAGTATAAATTTTTAACTTCATCTGAATTTAATCCACCAAAGAAAAATGATATTTTCATTTTAAAATAATAAAATATGGTTTTTTTTTTATTTTTATTTTCAAAAAGGAAGAGGAACAAGTTAGAATATATGTTTTAAAATATTTCAAGGATATAATATTAAGATAGTTATATGCGTTGACTTTGAATTTATCTATAGATCTTACACTCAACATTATTAAGATAATTTCGTTTTAATATAGATACATTTTGTTATTGAATTAACAGGCCTAATATTTGGCATTGATAATATTCTAATTATAATTTTTTTTTATTTTTATGGATAAAAAAGTGGTTTAGTTGTGTTATTATTACTGGTGCCTGAGAGCATTGAATGGTAGAGCCAAATGTGAATAGTGTTGGGAAGTGGAAACAAATAAAAAAATGTAAAAAATATATTATAAACTATATGTTATCTCAAAGATTTAATCACAGTCGAAATAGTCTGGTATTATATTAGAAGATATAATGAGATTAAAATAGCTATGGTTACTTAGAGCTATCTAGGCACCCAATATATATTTTTTTTATGATCTTGAGCAATAATTTAACTTTTTTTTTTGGCTTTTATTTATTATTATTTTAACAGTTAAATTTCAACTTCTATTTTCAATTATTGTAAACAAAAATTTATAAGAAATCAATACATTTTCTTTTAGTTTGTGAGATAAAAACTTAAACTAAAACTTAACAACTAACTTCACCTACAATAACCCTAAAGTGTAAAAGTTACTAAATTCTGTTTAATTTTTTAACCACCAATAATCTCTGTAATCAAACATATCTTTAAAAGGAATAAAGGTATCGAATTTTAAGCTACCAATGTTAATATCACTTTTAGTGCACGTAGCCCGTCTACTATAGTCAAATAGTATTGGAACATGGCTTTGGTTTTGGGTGAAACCTTCTTTATCTAGATAGATAAAATCTTTGGGTGCTATAAACCCTGATTTTAATGTTCTTTTTATATACTCCTCATTATGATAATAAGCAATAATTTAACTAGGCTGTAATAAATTCGTAAAATTTTTCGTACTTAATTGCATAAAGTGGGGAAGAAGTGTTTTTCGAATAATTTTTCTGACATATCAACCAACTTAATGTGGAAAACTGTAAGACTATTGTCAAGATCTGAGCGTTCGTAAATATTCCACTTTCTTTAATAACAATCAAATTGTAGTCTCAATTTTTGTTTGTTATATATTTGATCGCAATGATGAAGAATACTGGACCAGATCGAAAAAATCCAGTAAATATTTTGGTTTAAAAATCCTAGAACGATCTGGTGGAAAAGTAAGCGTTCTACTTGATACATCACCTAGCGTAGGCTTGAGTATATACCGGGTATTCCAGAGCATGCGTATCAGCTTTTAAGAGGAGAAGGAACCGTTATTTAAAAATTATAAAAAAAATGTTAACTAAATCGAGGATCCTCTATCGGTTGGTGACATTTTCAACTTTTGGGAAGGACCGGAAAAAGTTTTTTTAAGACAAAAAATCGCCGATATTAGCCGAAATCGAGATTTTCAAATGGGAAGGAGAACTTTCTTATGTATATTCGGATTCTATGACAAAAAATAAAAAAGTTATCATAAATGATTATTGTTTTGTTTTCTCAGAAGTTTTTATTTAAAATTAACAAAAATGAAACAAAAATCCTTCATATTTGCCTTTGGTAAACTAAAATTAATAATAATCTTTTTTAAAATAAATTTGTTTTCATATTATTATATTTTTTTTAGTCTCAGTTTTGGGTACCTACAGTTTAAACTAAAAAAAAAAAAAACAAAAAAAGCAGGTTTACTCGTAGTATTAGTCATAGTTTAAACTCTAGTTTAGTTAATAGTTGTATATCTTTAAGTAGTTTAGATTATATGTTAAGTTCTATATTTTAAAAAAAAGCCCCGGGTGAAAGTGCGAAAATACAAAATGAAAATATTTAAAATAAGAATAGAAATAACAGAATGTCCTCCAAAAGTTGGAGTCATACATTTACAGGTGTATCAAACCAAACCTTATAGTTTGATAGATTAAGTTATAGATAAGTATTTGTAAATATTATAAGAAAAAATATATGAAATGTTAATTTGATACAGGCACAATAAATGAAATGAAAAAAATTATATAACTGTGAATATTAAAAATTGCACCGCTACTGTAAAGTTGAGAATTGTCAGTATATAATCTACAGTGAGCTTGAGATAAGCATTTGGCATTGATCTTATTAATCTATAAAATTAATAAAGAAACAAAACAACAATGGGCCCAAAATTAATCCTTATGGTATACCATAAAAAACTGGTATGGTAGACAATCACATTTATTATTATTAATAGACACAAAAATAATATAAAAATATATAAACATGGCTGTGTAAATTATTGTAATTATGTTAAATATAAAATAATTTGCAATTATTAGTATCTAATAAAAGGTATGTTTTGTAAAGGTAAAATTTATAAAAATTGTAAATTCAATTGATTATAAAATTAAGTAGAAAATGTACCTAAATAATACAATAAATCTAAGAATTATAAATTGGAAATATTTAAATGTATATCAACCGATTTGTTTTTCATATTAATAATTTATTTTCTTTCTTTTTTCAATTGACGTGTTCTGTATTAAAAATAAGAACACTTAATAATTACCTACCTATCTTTTCAATATCAATGTATTCATTTTTTTTAATTCTTAAAATGATACATTTTTTTTAAAACATCCTTTTTTAATTCTTAAAGTGGATTAAAATACTTACTAGAATTTTCCATTAAATTCAACATCTGACAAACTGCAAATAAACAGATAAGAAAGAAGTGAATCTTTTTAAAAAACAAAAAAAAAATAATAATAAAAATAAATGTTCTCACATTCGAGTAAGTTATTATGCAAGAATTATTCACACGTTCACAAATCCTTTAATAATTAATTTAATAACCATAAATATTATATAGTTGATAAGTAAAAGTTGCTCCAACTCAATTGTACTTATATAACTATATATCCATGTATATGGTATATACTTGTACTGTATATACCAACAAATACATAACTACTTTACATGGTATACTTTTACTTTTAAATCCTATCTTAGAAATGACTGAAAAGTTTTTAAAAGTATGAACTACTCTCATGCGATAAATTTTTGTGCCATATAAAAATGATGAGAGAAAGTTAATTAAATTAATTGTAAGTAAAAGAACAAAAAAAAGAAAAGAAAACGAAAATAAAATGAAAAATATTAAAATATAAAGTTTGACGAAAAATAAATAATGTTTTTCCATTAAAAACACTTAGTTATTTAAAAATATAAAAGGTTGGGGTTTTTTCTGTTTTTTTCTTTTTTACTTTATTATTTTGTTTTCCGGAAAAAGGATTTAACATGATAATATGCTTGTACAACAGTATCTTTAATTTTACATATACGAATACATTATAGCATACAAGATGTTTCATTTTGTGTAAATATTTTTCAACAGAGTTGTGTAAATATGGAATAAAATTGATAATTCGATGAGTGCACGGCCAACAAAAGAAAACATCAAATTTTGACTTACGGCAAAATACTGAAATCAAGTTCAACAATACCTTGTTCATCAGAGAAACAATGCATCCAAATACACAGCAATGGGAATAACTTCACAGAACAATAGTTGCATCCAAATTCCAAATACACAGCAATGAAATCAGATCGCAGAACAATCGCTTGACGCTATCCAACCTGAGAGATAAAGCGGGATCAGTGATGACACTTGCGAATTGATAAAGAAAAGAAGTGAACTTAACGAAGGTACTTGTTGTGACAGAATCACAAGAGCCTAAAATAGAATAAAATAGAAGGGACAAACAAGCAGGATTCTTGTCTCAGATCTGTAGTACAACTCATTTCTAGGCGTAATCCTACCTATTCGTCCCTTCTATTCTAAAGATGCAGATTTTTTATGAAGATGCAGAATTCGCCGTACTTCACTGCGAACAAATAAGTGACACACTAACCACAAATTCTGAAGTGAGACAAGGATGTCCTCACTCGCCACTTCAATTCACGCTTGTAATAGATGAGATAATGCAAGAAATGAGTTCTTCCGAATGAAGTGCAATAAGGTGGGTTCTCTCAAAGACACATGAGAACCTAGCCCTTGCTGATGATATATGTTTACTAGTTCATAGAATCTGGCTACAAATTAACATAGATAAAACCAAGGCCATGAGGATAAATAACACCAACACAAACTACATCACAATAGAAGGTCAAACAGTCGAATATGTGGAATCCAACTCCTAACTAGGTGAAATTCTAAAAACAATTGCAGGTACAGAACCTGATGTCAACAACAGACTTCTCATGACCACAGCGGCGTTTGGTGAACTAAGGGCGATATAGAAGAATTGCCAATTAACTAGGAAAGCAAAGAGTAGAATATTGTGAAAGCATCTATAATATCAACACATATGTACAGCAGCGAAACTTGGATGTCGACAAATAACACTGTGAAAAACTTCAAGTATTTGCAAACAAGGGCCAAAGAAGAATATGCAGAATATTTTACCCAACACCATCAGCAATAAGGACTTATGGCGGCTAAAATATATAAAGAGCCGATAATGAATCAAATTAAGCGTAAAAAATGGAGATGGATTAGCCACACTCTAAGAAAACAACCAAATAATATAACCAGAATGGCCTAGGTATATAGGAATCTCTTTAGAACCCCTTTAGAAGGCGGGGAAGGCTCAACAACACCTGACATCGACTGCTGACGATGGACGAACTTGGGAGAAATGGAAGTATGGACGAACTTGGGAGAAAATAAAGATCACTGCATGCAGCAGAGAACAATGGAGGAGACAAGTTTATGTTCTATGCTCCCACGTGGGTTAAAAAAATATATGTACATATACATACATAGAATTGTCAGAATTAACTAATTTGGAAAATACAAATTTCCCTACTAAATAATTATTCTTTTTAAGTTTTATAATTCATTGCCATTATTGCTAAATAATGTATTTTACAGAATGTGCTGTAGGCTCTGGTTGAAATATTTTTAATAATAAAGATTAAAAGTAATATAGGTATGTTTCACAAAGTGTAGATTCTTAATGAATCGATTTTGGTTGTTACACCACACCATCATTGATGACTTCTAATGATGGTCTAATAAATAACTGAAATCGATGCAAGTATAAATTAAAATTAGTGTAAGATACCCAGAGTATTTAATATTTAAATGCTACAAACTATATATTTTTACTACTGTGAATTAATTTGAAGAGTCAAAGTTAAATTTAACGTTTTTTTAAACTGCTTTTTCGCTGTAAAATTCATCGCTAAATATTAGGTTTGAGGCTTTATCTTTAAATCCATATAGTATAGAGTACTTATCTATGCTACACCTACAGTCTAGCAAAAGAGGAAGCGAGATGTAATGACATTATGATATAAATATTAGACTCTTATTAAAGAGAAGATAAATTAAATTAAAAGGTGCTTCCTATGTAAGTCCTTAAATTATATCGATCGATTATCATACATTATAATAGAGTTAGTTGTCAACATTTCATCTCAAAATTAGATTGAATAATTGAATTCACCAAAAATGAGAGAAAATAAATCACCTGACCATAACCACACCTATACCCGTACACCATTTCATTTCAAGAGAGTGCAAGCATATGTAGTATATTAGTTTTATTTTCATCATGAAATGTAGGTAGGTACTTAGGTATAGACAATATGTAATGTCTATCGTAGTAGATTGTAAACAAAATTATTATTGGTTTTTTTTTTATACCTATTCATTGATAGTGAAAAATATCAGTATATTTAAGTCCCTGTTCTGTTAAAAACGTTAAATTTGGCTTTAACTTGAATTATAATTAATAAATAGGGGTCTCTAGTAATTATAGATTGTATAACTTGTTCTAAAAAATAGAACACTCTACTCTTGTTTGTTCTGTAAACTTATTCTGAAACACACTGTATTTATTGCCTATGATATGCACGTCGTGACATTAATAAAAATTATCATATTCATTATGTATTTATTGCATCTTATACAAAAAGGATATATTGGATTTAAAATGATAGGAGGATGATGTTATCAACGTTTATTTTATTTTAAAACTGATGTGATGAGTACGAAATAATTTGTTCTTTTGTTGTTTTTGTTTTTATAATCAGTATTCTTGTATGTACTTTAAAACTTTAAATGTGTTTTTAATATATAATTTTTATATGAGATTAAAATACAGAAATTTTTAATTATTGGAACATGAAAAATTTAAAAGTTTATATTTAGACTAGAGAAACACATTATAGTATGAAAAATTATATCCTGGTCCTGGAAAATCAATTGAATATGTTAACTAAATTAAGATGCAATATTGAACATTTCCATCATGTTCTCCATCATGTATATTGTATATTAATTTTAATTTTTACATTAATTGTTCATCTATCATTAACAGTCTTAATCTTGACCTAGCACTTGCTCTAGCATTCTATTCATTCATCTTTTTTTCGCCATATTTTTTACATTCTCCTCTACATGTCTCTGTATCCTAACTAAATATATTTAAATTTGATAATAAATATCATGTTCTCACCATTTTAATGGCTCTAATTTTAAAATTAATTTTTTAATGACTTCCATTATAACAAATTACTTTGAATCAATTTGGAAAAAGTGAAAAAAAAAAACTTAATTCAACATCATGAATGGCATTGCTTCAAAAATTTTTGTATTATTTTTAAGTACTCGTACTAAAAACAGCAATAAATTTTAGAAAATATATTGAAAATTATATGCATTTTTAGTTTTAATTGACACAAGCTTATTTAATTAATTATAATTGACCAAACTATTTTCAATATAAAATATAATAGAAATGCAAAAAAAAGAAAATACCATTAATTAAAATTAATAGCATTAAATAATATTTATTTTAAAATTGTTTTGAACGTAAAATTCAATTTAAATTTTTTTTTAATTAACATAAAATTAATGCACTTAAAAAATGTTATACAAAACAATCCTTGAATATTTCATTGAATTCATCCAATTTGAAAACTATTCAAATTTATAATAGAAATTATTGAATTTTTTATCAAAAGTTTTACCACCTTTATTTTATATAAATATAAAAATATACTAATTCTAAAAATAAAAAATTGCATTTGATATACATAGAATAAATAAATATTTAATTCAAAATATAGAAGAAACATTGTTGCACTAATATCCGGTATAGAGTGGCAGAATAAAAGTGAAGAAAAAATTACATTTCCTTTACTAAAATATATTTATTTTATTTTAAAAGTACAGTTATTTTAGAAAATATTTGTTGCCATTTTCGGTGAATGTTTCGAAAGAATATATTGGTTGATTTGACAACAATACTAAAGAAATATACATACTTATGTCAAATTTAGCTGTGGGCTCACGATTATAACTCACTGCGTCATTTTGAAGATTTTGACTAAATTCACTTAACTCAATAGTGTAAAAAATAAATCGATCCATGTTAAGCCTAGGGAGATATATTGATTGTAATTAACTTTTTTTAATCTTTTTATCAGTTGGGAGTGTAGAACGAAGCTCAGATACTGTGGTTCTGAGACATGTGTCAGTTGAGACATGTGTCAGAAGGGTAAAATTGTCTTTTTCAACCACCTTTTCAATTAGGCTATAGAGAGATTCTCAGTCCTCTAATTTTCAAAATAACGTAATTAACCCTAATATAAAAGTTAGGAACCAGTATTTTGCAGAAATTAATGTGACATAATACAAAAATTGTCTGCCCAATTCAAATATAATCAATTGAAGTAGTCATCCTATTTTTTATTACATACTTATGTGGTTGGTTGAAGTTTAATTCATTATCTAAATATTATTGCCACAGATATTGCAAACTATTTGGGCATTTTATTTTGCCCCAAGTTATTTAAATCTTGTAGGTTTTTGTTTCTTAGTTAATTCTAGTTTAAATTTAGATAATTCATTTCAAATCCTAGTTTAAGCTGTATCTTATACAAATTTTGACTGTTAAAAATCGCACTATTTCGAAATCCCGACTTTCAAATCCTGATATGAAATGAAATATAGGAAAAAGCGGATTTTCTAGTAAGAACGCATGATTTCAACAAGCTGGATTTTAATTAGCAGTTTTTTTAAAGCTGGAGTTTTGAAATGTAGAGATGACCGAGCTTTCTTTTGTCGGTATATTTTGTATGTCAAGTTAATCTTTCTTTCACATTCATCCATAAAATCTTCCACTATGGTACATAGATATTTAGATCCATTTCCTTAAAAGATATAATGCTACAGTTACCTCAGTGTACGCTAAAAGAGAAGTAATTGCCGCATGATGAACCATGATTTAACCAAAATTTTCGACTGGAGTAAAGCGAACAGAGTTGAATTTAACACCTTCAAAATTCAAAGGTGTTTAATTACGAAGAACAAACGCCAGTTGAACCTATTCTCAGATTTCTAAATAAAGGTTTACAACAACTAGAAGACTTATTGGATATTCTCGGAAAACGAGTAAATTAAAATATGTTTTGAAATTACCATACTTTCGATATTGTGTAATGCGCCACAAAATGTTTGGGTTTTTAAGATCGATGTAAGATATATTTTTTAGTTAAAGATCTGCTTAATATCTAATTATCCATTCTCTTTTCCAAAAGCCAATGGTACGAAAGTATAAAGGTTTCTCTGACCTAAGTCTCAGCTATTAATATAAAAAAAAAATATATATATATATATATATATATATAAAGTGTGGCCAGAAAACATATTAGTAAATATTTGATAAAGTGCCGAAATTATATGATAAAAAAAACAACGATGCTGATTTTTAAGACGCTGGGAAAACTTTTTTTTGTATATAATACAGTTAAGTTAACATTTGCCACTCTGTATTACTCTGTATCAAAAAATCTTTAAAATAGTTTAATTCCGTACCCAAAATTTATTTGATATACAATATTATTTTTAGTTCATTTAAAAGATGTAAATGCTAATTTGAAACCGAAGAACGTTATTACAAATTTTATTTAATCATCTAGACTGCCTGTTCAAATTTAAATAATGTCTAACATAATTAAAATTGAATTAATTCATCATCACATTACATTCATTTAGATATCGCTACACTATTTGAATCTGTGATACTACTTGTCTCTGTGAATACAATTTACCTTAACCAAACATTTCTAATTCTTTAATTTCACCTTTCTGTAATGCCTGCATATCCGACATGATAAAATGTAGTAACTATGATATAAAGTACCATTAAGGTATGGTAATTATGATAAACAAATATACTGATAATATATAGTGATTAAAATAATTATTGAAAAACTATAAAATATTAAAGTAGGACCATTTTCAAATAAGATTTGATATTGAAAATTACAATTACTGAGTTATTTGATTTAATCATTTTGATTCAGGTGGTTTGATCCGATATTATTTTTAAAAAAAATGTCACTAAATATACAATGAGTTCCATTATAATGGCATTGATTCGTTAATAACAGAACAACATCAAAACCTTAAAATTATATTATAACCTCTAAATATTATATTCCAGGTATATAAACTATATCATAAAATACCAATGCTTTTTTTTATTATCACACTGCAAGTATCCTCCTTAAATAAAAATTAAAAAACAAATAAAAAAAAATATATACATATAACAAGGATGCATGTTTGAATCCTTAAATTGCATTATTGTAAACTTTAAAAGCAATAAATTGTATATAAATACATTTTTTATATTTTTTTTTTACTATTTTTGTTGTTGTTTTTGTTCTCATTTTGTTTTTTTTGTTCAATTTATAAATCGATATTGATTTCCCACTATATTGGCAGTTATAAAAATTACTATGAAAAGAATATAAAAATCAGTTAATCGGATTTTATAACTGTATTTATAGTTTATAAATTTCATGTTTTTTTCTTTCTATGTTTTATTTTTCTTCCTGTAGGTTATAAAATTGACTTACATGTGATTTACTCTATTCTAAATTACATTGAACAATAACCTTTAATGGGAATCACGTAATCTAGAACAAAATGAATATTGCAAACAAAAGTATCAATGTTGGAAAACAATAGATTTTTAACCGTTGATACAATGTGCACTTTGAAATTTTGCCTGATTTTGATATGGTATGACGGTATTGTTTATTGTGACCGGAATGGTCAATTCTATTTTTATAAATGAAAGAGTTAGCGTGCGTAGCGATTTTGATTCATCATATTTGGCACCATATAGGTACTAATTTTATTGTTATTAGATTGTTGCAGTTTATTTGTTGCTTCATTTATATGATTACCAACCACAACAAACGACTTATCATCTGCAAATGAAGATATCGTTGAATATTCTAATTCTGGGATATCGTTAGAGTGAATATAGTATCATGAGATCTAGAATTTACCCTTGAAGTACTACTGCATGCATATTTGTTTCTAACAATTTTCTCTTTGCTTAATCTGGTTGTACTTGCTTAACCTAATCTTAGTACTCATTCTGATAAATAAGATACGATTTATTTCGATATAGACTTTAGGACGTTTTTTCGACATAGACATTATGCAATGTTGTTTCAAAAACTTGCGCAAAATAAAGGAACACTGAAGAAGTTTAAAACAAATATTATATAGTCTTAATTTTTAGTTGAGATCTATACTCAAATAATAGCATTTTATAAATCGCTCCGTCCAAAGAGTTATAATTTTATTTTAAATTTTATATTGAAATTAATCCACCACATTACGAACCATACTCTTTTTGACATTTTTTAATTTGTTAATATTACATTTTTGCTGGTTAGATGCTCTAAAATGTATAATTAGATGGTTGAAAATTGTCATAAACTCTTTTATATGAGCATAAATATATAGCATACAGTGTTCTGAACGTATTAATCTAGGAACAATAATTTTAATTCAATGGATTATCATAAGTTACATAATTGAATATAAAATGATACATGTTTTATAGAAAGACTCTCGTTCTATGTATGACTCAATAGATCTTATATGTTTGAATCATATTCCTACTAAAATGAATTTCTTTAAATATCGAATACGATTGTATGTTCTATCTTTATCTAACAGATTTTCTTTATTAACTTTTTAACTGAGCTCTATTACTTTTTCGTCTTGTTCTTAATAAAGACTATATTTCTTAAGAAAGACTGCCTGTCCTGTTTACTAGTATTGCCCGTAGCTGATTTTGACTTAATTATTTCACAATTAGCTGATTATAATATGCTAATGTGGCTAATCTCTTACTAAACTAATTTTATTTATTTTTTTTATATTAAATTTAATATTCGAATATACAAGATCAACTGCAATGAAGATCTTCGGTGAGTTTTTTAATTATTTTCTCATGAATTAATTCATATTGTGTACATTTGGTTAATGAAATACAGAAGGTTTTAGTAGTTTGAATACTAGAAGGTGCATTATGATGAGGTATGGGATTTTTAGCTATTCTTATTTGGAATTTTTCAAATATGGCTTCAATTCAATATTTTTCTTATTTTAATTATTATTAATAGTTATAGTTACCCTTATTTAGCTTTAGATAACTGTTAACTCAATCTACCCAAGAAGTTTTACATATTATTCAATCTGAAGAGCAATACTTTGCAAATGTTTTAAATTAATTAACGCCTACCTATTTATATAACCTATATATAATAACCTACTATATTTTACCTCAACATTGTAACCATGTTTTGCGAGCACTTTCCCGAATTTACGGAATGTGCTATTATTCAGTTTTAATATTTAAATGTTGTACCTATTTCGGCGGGTTACAATAATCTCTTTAGTTTTCTCACTTGTTAAGTTAAGGTTTGTAGTTATATTTTAAACCAGCGGTCGCAAACTTTTTTGATCATGGGTAAAATTCGTCTAAGATGAGATTTTTTTGAACTCGTAGTGGGTCAGTGGCAATTTTATATGAAAGTAATTTAAAATAGTTAAACCAAAAGTGAATTCATTTATTATCAAGCAAAAAAAATGTTATATAAATATAAATTGGATAAATTTAATAAATAATAAAAATAAATAAAAAAACAACAAAAATAACATTTAATATTTTAACTGCTATCAGTAGGCGAAATCAATGGCTTCCATGATGCTGTACTGTTGAAGTTCATTTGGATAAGTTTGGTTCATATTTTGACATTTTAAGCCGAACACATTCATCAGAATGCTCAATAGTCAAACTGGTCCTGTTTTTATTCAAAATATATTTCATTTGTGAAAATGTTTGTTCACAATTATAGCTTGACCCAAACGCAGATAAAAGAGCAAATGCAACTTTTTTAATACATGTGAATTTTGTTGGAAGAGATGCCCAGCACGTAAATATCATATCAAGATGATTTTCTTCCGTTTTCTCTAAATCTCCACGTAAAGTTTTAAATTTATCAGTTTATTAAGTTGAACTTCTTAAATCAATCAGCTCTAGGCTAAAATTGGTGATTTCAAGGAATTAAAAAAATTGTAAATCTAAAACAGTTTCATCAATTACATCCACCTTCATTATAAATGCAAACATTGGACCGTGCTTTTTCAATGTTTCAAATCTATTTTCAAATTCGTCTTTAATGCTATTAATATAAGACTCAAATTTTTTTACATCGAAATCATCAACATTTCGTTTTTCTTCTTGAGTTTTTATATGTGGGAAATAGTTAAATTTACGCTTTTTTATATCCATTTCAAATAAAACTAATTTTGAGCAAAAACTCTTCCAATCTTCATACAATTTTAACATTGTGTGGCGGTTACCCTGAAGTCGTTTGTTAATATCATTATAATGGTTCATTATATCAGTTAAGAACAGAAGTTTTAAGAACCATTTTTTATCATAAAGCTCGGTTTTTAAGCGAAGCATATGTAACCGTCAAATGTATTCATATTCAAATGCTGTTTTTTTCTTGGCTGTTATTTGTTAAAAACAACTTGGCTATGTTATGTTAAAAACTTAAAAAGAACATTTTAAGTTTTCAACAGCAACAACTTGTCTTTTTTATATTTAGATTTTTGTAATCAAAAAATATATTTATTGATTTGAAATCAATTTTACATTTTCGAAGCGGGTAACATGAAATGATGATTTGGGTCACTCCGTGACCCGCGGGACATACTTCACCGGGTGCTGTTCTAAACTATCTGATATTAGAACATGTCTGACATTGTTTATATGCTTATGTCATTTAATTTTATTCTAACATCAATGTTAATATTTTCGTTTTAAAAAATCACTTGCAAATATGTTTCGAATAATAATGGTTTGCCTAATGTCTATATTCTGATTTTGTTTGTTGTTTCACATCCAAAGAAATCTTTTGATGACTATTGCTTATTTTCTACACATTATACTTTTTTATCTACTCTGTATAATTTCTTCGGAGTTCTTACGAGTTTGTAATAATGAACTCTATCAAAGGCTTTCTCATAGTCAATGAAACGTATTTACGTAATGAAACGTGTACATCCTTTCAAATCTATTTATTTGTTCCATAATTATAGACAATATGTATATATAGTAGAGCAATGTAGAGCAATGAGAACTATTTTAAGATGTATTAGACAAACTCGAATTACAGAAATGTTGGAGAAGCTAAAATGGATGTCTGTATATCAAAGACTTAAATTCAATGCATTAGTGTTTATTTATAAGTTAAAATTTAACAAAATGCCAAGCTATTTACAAAATTATATATATTTCGTTGGTGGTTATTATTTTTTGAGAAATGTAGGGGATTTTCGACTACCACTATACAGAAGGACAAGGACGCAAAATAGTCTATTATATAGAGGAGTACAGTTATTCAATTCTCTTCCTTATGAGCTTAAAAATGAAGAAATTTTCAAAAATTTAAAATTTCGATAACCAGTTATTTGATAGAAAATGTACTTGTTTAAAATTTTTTTTAAATTATTGTAATTGTTTTTAATTTGAAATTGGTGTAATTGTAATTATTATTTTAATTTTGCAAATTTAAAAAAAAAAAAGTTTTAAAAAAACTAATAAATATACTAAACTAAACAAAATATATATATTACGATAGTACTTATAGATAAGTATTTTTACATTCTAGCCCAAGATGCTCCGAACTCAAACGTTTCAATACTTCAGCATTCACAGACGTTTTTATTGAACTTTCATTCTAATTATTTTTTTCTAACTGATACTAATCGTTTCAATTGATTTACCTTGCCACTTTGCTGGGTGATTTACCACAGCTTGGTTTGTTCTTACACTATATGATATTTTGTTCTCAGTTTGAATGTTGAAAATTACCAAAATGGCTTTAGCTTGAAATACATTTCTTTTTTGTCTTGGAACAATTCGATGAATTCTATGTTTGAAGTCCTTTTTATATCTATGCTTTTAACCTTACGCATTCATTTCTGTTAATTACTCCCTATGTGACACACCAATCGAATGATTGTACTTAGAATTTACGTTATGTTAAACTTTAGTAAGGTGAAATTTTCCAAAAATGTCCGTAAAATTTTCCAATTTGATCAATAAAGAAGTTTGGAAATAAGTTAGTGATTATTTGAAGTGCTGTTTCTATTAGTTCGTTTCTTCAAGGCTTAATAGTCGTGACGTGAATATAATCAATATTATTTTCTAAGTAAAACTTCTGCTATACATCTATATTGTTGCTAAGTAACTATACGTAAATTTCTAAATTTTCAAATTTAGCTATATCTACCTCAATATTACCATTAAATTTACCGATTAAGCTTGTAGTTCTACGTACACCCATGAGATTCATAAAATCTTGGTTTTTTTTTTTTAATTTTTAGGATTAGTTAAAATTTAATCTAAATCAATACCAGTATACAAAATAATGTAATTTATAGAAAATAGTAATTGAAGGGCCGGTAGATTCCCTTCTCTATAGTTTCTAATTCTGATTTCAATACAAATTGAATCCAACTTGTTGATTTACTTTGTTAATTTTATTATAAATTTTATTTTATATTATTTTCAAGATAATTTTAATCAGGTTAGTGATCATATAAAGCTTATCAATGATCACTAACTAATAATTTTAATATCTCACATGCATATGGGGTTCTGAAGCTCAACAATAATTATCTAGTTACTAATTTTTGTCATTAAATTTGCATTTTTAAAAATAACTTTTTAGGGAGTATTGTGACTTCGTAAATGTCTTACAAAAAAACTTCAACTTGATATAATCTAAAAAAAAAACTAAGTAGTCAATGTTGTCCGTACAATAAGTTGTGGAATAAGAGCCTTCTGAGAAGTTTTTTGATCATTTTGTCATCAAGCTAAATTAATAGAAAGTTTTTATTAAGACTGTACAACATTCGGTTTTGCAAACTTTTTGTAAGCCCAAATACCTGTCAAACTGACCGTGGAGACATTTTGAACAACAATTGTGATCATAAAGTCAATGTCTCAAGCTTTTGTGAGCTTTTGAAAACATTTCAAATTGTATTCAACTCTATGTAAAATTCAATTGAAAAGTAAATCTAAAACATGTGATTCGAAATAATATACCATCGATTTAAATCATACGCCTCCTATTGTCGTCGTTGTTATACTCGTATAATAAAAAAAAAAACAAAATAAAAGTAAAATAGAATTTAACTATATCAAATTTTATTATTCCAAGAAGGCAAACAAAAAATGACATTCATCAATTTATTGCAGATTTTATATAGTGGAATAGGATCGATTTGGAATTAATCGACAAGAGAGATTGTAAAAATGTGGTTTCATACATGTTTAACTTAAATAACAATGTTGTTAACAACATTGAAATTAAATTTTCAAAAATTTAAAATCATGCAAAAAATACATATTTCCAATAACACTTTGTATAAAAAAAAAGATGGCATGACTTTTTATTATTTTTGTTGTCAATTCAATTTTGTAACATAAACTGGGAAAAATTTTGTATAAAAATTTATTTTGAAATTGTTTTAAGAACTTTTTGAAATTACTTTGGAAACTTTGTTAAAAAAAAATGTTCTTACTCGAGTAGAAAGTTTTTAAAAATTCAAAAGAATATTTGAAATTTAAATTAAAAAAAACGAACTAAAAGATTTTTCAGTTTTAAAATAAAATTGAATAATATTTGTTTGATACAGAATTATTCAACCATATTATTTATTATTTATAAATATGACGTGTGCATATATATAGCAGGCACGAAGCGTCCATATATTGAGTTGAATGAGTGCTTCCCCAAATGAAATATTAGTTATTATTATTGTAAAAACAGCTTAATATAAAATTTATATTTAATTTAATATAAAAATTACTTAACTACAAAAATTCAAATCGAATGAAAAAAAAAATTTCAAGCAAAAGTTATATGCATAGATATTAACTACATTATGTATGTTTAGGAAATAATGCTTATATAAAAAACATTATTTTCTATTATTCTTTCAATCATACAACCCAACAAGAGATATTCAACAACCACAAATTTAAAATATTTGAAAATAATGCCTATTAAAAATCATTCTCTCTTACCAATACGGCAATAATAATTATACATTGGATAAAAATATAATGACAAATTTATTATCATTCTCCTCAGTTCTCTTCTCATTTACAATATGCATGCATCCACTCAAACACACTGTCTCTGTCTCTATTTAGTTTCTTAGCAACAACAACAAAATAATAAATGAAGTGACAATAAAATAAAAGCTTAGAAGAAAAAAAAATTGAATGAGTCGCTGATATTTATTCTAAATCTACCTGATATAATTAGAAAATATCTGATAGAAAATAGATTATCTAGGGAACAACAACAAAATATCGCATGACACAAAATGAATTTACAAATAAAAAAGTAGGAAAGAATGAATTAATTTTGTGCATTATTGTGGTTGTTGACTTAAATGAGATTTAATATTTATATAAATAATGTATGTAGTTTTGGGGTTTTTTTTTAGGGTGTAGTATTGATTTGTGTTAAGTAATTCTGTAGTTTTTTGTTATTGAATGCTACATTGTTTATTTTCAACCATAATTTTGTTTTATGCAGTTTTGAAATAATTTGTTAACAAATGTAAAAATTTAAAATGTTTTTTTTTGTACTATTTATAAATAATTAAAATAGTTATTGAAAATTGAGTTATTGAAAACTTAAGAAAAAATCATTTTGGGTTAGAAATTTTGAGGAAAAATTATTAATTGTTAAAGATGGTAAACCAGTGTAATCACCATTTTTCAGTAAAATCTTTTAATTTGCATACGTGGTATTTTCCAACATAAATATAGAAAATTCATATTCACACTTTTTTTACATTGCTTTCTTAAAGTCAGACTTTAAATTAAAGTTATATTTTCAGATGAAAATTTTAATAACAAAAACAGTATTTGCGAAATATTAACATTTTTAATTGAAAAAGAATTAAAGAATTCTTTTAATAAATATTCCCAACTTTGTAAATTTATAATAACACTTCATAATAACTACTTCAGTTGACGCAATTAAAACTACTTTGGGAAGTAGATGTGAACGAATTTTTCTGTCGAAATTAGCAAAAATTTCAATAGAAAAAGAAAAGCCAAAGCAAACTGATGCTTCCTTTTATAGTGCTTCTCCAGTTGAAAATTCCACGCCCCGTCACTGATATAGTGTTTATATTGTATATGTATCTGAATTATTATTTCACAATTTAGTATGTTGTTCTTGATGTAAGGAAAATTTCATTCCTTTTTAAATTTATTTTAAATTTTATTATTTTAAAACTAATTTTACTTGAACCTAACGTGACGGATGTTCTAAAAATAATTTTTTTTTAAACTTTAATAGGTACTCACTTGGAGTATGTATTTTTATTAATAGAAGAATCAGTTATTTTTTTTTTATCTTAGAGAAAATAATATGACGTTAGTAATAATCTTTTGAATAAATTTATTGTAACTGAAGGGTGTTGTTTATCTATTATTATTATATACTAGCAAAGTCACCTGACGTTGTCCGGATCTTACATAAAATATAAAAAAATTACATCAATAAAGTTTTATTTATGAATCGAATTAAAAAAAAAAAATGATTTCTGAAAAATATTGTTGAAGTTCACATAACAGATATGTTGGCACACATGCTGAGCTCAATTCTAAATCTGTAGTAGGTTTGAATTTGTGCTTCAATGGCATAAGGATGCAATACCTTTATGTTTATACATACTTTTATGATTAATTTGGTATTGTATAGTTTTGAATAATTGAAATTTCGTAGAAGTTCGATATTTAAGGAAGTTTTATCATTTTGATTTATTCTTAGGATTATATAATTGTTTTTTTATTGATTTATCTTAAACAGCAACCGCATACGTAATAATCTTTTTAAAAAAAAGTTTGTATGTTAAGGATGTACGTTTTTGTATGTTAAGAGGAGGTCAAATTTCAAAATGAAATTTCTGACTGAAATTACAAAATTTTTTAAAAAATATTTAATTTCGTTACGCCTCTTTTGAAATCTTATATATAATACACAAGATACATGACGTGGTGAGTAAAAAAGCAAGAATATTTGAATAGTAAATTACATCACAAAAATATTAAAATTTTAGCTTTTGGTGCTGTTTTATTGAACGAATTAGTGATATATTTTAATGTGACTGTAAACGACATCGATTGTATGAACTTATGAAGTTTATTACTTTATTTCAAAATAAACTTGTTGACTATAACAGAATTGTGACTACAAACATTTTTGACTATAAACGAATTAAAATACATGGATCTACTACGTTGAGAGTAATGGGTTTTTATAGTGTTAAGTTATATTGAAATTAGTATTAATTTCGGCATAAAGTATTAGGTATTATACTTTGATTTCATTCTAAAGTATAAATATTCAATAATCAAGCGATTCAGAAAACAACTACAATTATACCAAAACAAATATTTAATTGGGTCTGAAAGAACTACTTCTGTGTAATTGCACAGGGGATTCACTAGTATCTATATATTAAAAAAGTAATAATAAAAATTAGTTGTGAAGTGATTAAGATATTTGTACATACTTTTTTTAATTTACAAATGTTGTAAAATGATCTATTATCTTATATGAAATTCGTGTTTTAATTACAAAAATTTATATTAAAACAATTACCAAAAATAAGCCCAACTCTAAAAAATCGTCGTAGACTGTATATTTACAAGTGGGTATATATTACATATACATGAAACGTTAATTTATTGTTATTCACACTTACCCTATCACCACTATCGCTGTCATCAATATTTCAGACTGTTGAGCAATACAACTAAATGATTTCCTACTTTTAGTTCTGGCTGGTGACAAGCTGGTATTGTCAAATCCATAAAATTGAGAAATTTCGTACGGTTAGCTTTCACAATTCATATTAATCTGATATTGCAGTATAGTTTTGATTGATTGAAATTACGTAGAAGAATAATTGGAACTCATATTTTCAGATGGTGTTGGTGACAAGTTGATTTCAACAAATTTTGAAATACCAGGGTTAGCTTTTAGTATTCAGGAATTCTTCATTCAATAACTAGAAGTAAAAAACAAAAAAATAAAAAAAAACTAAATCCAAAAAATTAAAATAAATAAAAGCTATTATTCACAAATTGAGTTATAATATAACGCATTATTGGACGTAATTTTGATATACTAGTAAGTTCCGAGCTAATATATATTTATTAATTTATTTGACAATAATTCTCGTTTCGACAATAGAGCTCGTACAAAGTGTAATCTAATATAATCAGAATAAACAAAAACTCAAAATATGTATACAAAATAATATAATTCAATGTTAAACAATAATAAAACAAAGATAAGATGTGTCAATAAACTAAACGTACTATACATACTTACGAAATAATTAAACATAGTCAAATTAATAATTCATTCTAATATGTAGAGTATCTAGTCCATTGAACCTGATATTGGGAAATATTATTTTGATACTTGTTGCTGATCTCGTTGTGTACTAATTATTTTTTCTCACTAGAATGTTTGTATTTACTCTGTATGTATGTATGTATTTATTCTATCATCATGGACTTAAGTGGCAAGATGTTGTGAGTATTATGTATAATATATACTATTGGCAGGGAATTTTCTCTTGAGGTCAAATAGATCTTTTATAGTTTTATTTTGAATTATTTGCAGATTAATTATATAATATCCATTAAAACTACATCATCCAGAGATCATAAATATGTGATAACACTGTGGAATATACTGTAATACACCTATTTACTTGGTTTAATAAAATTGGGTTGTCAATTAATTGAAATACTAGTATTCGCCATAGTATTATATGAATTTCTATGAAGTTTGATAAAAAATCGTTATCGTGTACCCAAAACACTATATTTTTAATGATTTATCTTAAACAACAACCTCATATGAAGTAATAATTTATTTAAAAAATTGGCAATTGGATAAATTAAAATTTGTGTATTTTAAAAATGCTTATAAATACATGGGGTGAAATTTTAATTTGAAATTTCTAATTGAAATTAAAATTTTTTTTTAGAAATAATTATTTTCGCTACGTCCTTTTTTAAATATCTATATATATTAAAAAATATTAATGAAAATCGGGTTTTGAAGTGATTCAGATATTTATACCGTACTTTTTTTAATTTACAGATTAAATATAATTATTCCAGCAATCTTCTTTCCTTTACATATTCTTTAGTTTGTGGAATCTAACTCAAATATTTGCTATGCACTATAACTTCTAGATATTTACGATATATTGATAACCTTTATATAATATATAATAATTACTTTAACTGCAAGTTCTTTGGACCCAGTCCCAAATTTTCGTATGGAGTATGTTTATATATTTTCAAGAAAGTACTTGATTATTGATAATCTTAGGTCTGTAACAACTTTGGTTTTTGAAATATTTATAATAGGTGCAAAAAGTTGCATGGAATTTTGAAATTTTGGAAAATGGTAAAATACTTATCTTCTTATATTTTTGAGATGATACCTAAGTATACATTTTTAGATTAATAAGGCTTTTGAAATATTTTTGACAGGTGGCAGGAGTTATATAACAAATAAATAAACCGGGTCGAATTTTTGAATGCGTTAAGATACGTATTTATTTATTTTTGAGGGGTATCGAAATATCAATTTAGAGGCTTATTGGTTTTTGAAATATTCCAAATTGGCGTTAGGAGTTGTATAGCAGCTACCCGAACCAGTCCGAATTTCGGAAAACGGTGAAAACATATATATCTATTTTTAGAAAGTACCTTATTATCAATTTTGAGTTTGGCAACACAATTGTTTTTTGAAATATTCCTAAAGGCTGCCAGGAATTGGTTAATGGGTACTGGAAATTGGTTAATGGGGTGCTAGAAATTGTGAAAAACTGTGTTATTTCTCTTTTTCGATCATGAATAACTGAGCCAAAATTTGAAAACTTAACATTCATTCAAACTGTGGACCTGTATAGCGTACAAATGAAGAAAGTTTTTCCGTTATAAAAATAGAAGGAGATTCTGTATGTGTGTGTATAAACACAAATTCCGAACTAAGTTTAATATTTCGAAATCGGATAATAATAGATATTTATTTAATCGATTTTGTCGTTTCATATCACACATGTTGATTAGTAGGAGCTAAGAATTTTTATAAATATTGGTTTATATGGTTTTTTTTTAAATGTAGAACGAAAGGTAAGTGCGTGCAGGTTCATTCAAAAATTTATTTATTTATTTACAGACAACGTGAATTCTGAAAATATCAATATTTGGCATGACAACGTGAATTCTGGAAAAATAAATTTAGAAAAGCAAGTGTAATAAACGTATATAGCGTATAGTACTACTACTATACATCTAAAATAGACTTAAATTATTTTAAAATTTTCGAATCGTTTTTGTCAGCAATTTCGAAATATATTCAGGTTTTAGATGATCCCAAAAAAAATAAAAAATGAAACTATGACGATCTAATATCCAAATCCAAAAATAATTGAAAGAGAATATTATACATACTATAAATATAATGTGCTGTATAATAACGTGAAAAAGGAAATAGTTAAGTACCAAAAAATTAAAATTCAAAACTCTCACATGTTTCAATTGAATGCATTGAATACGTGAATAAAATACATATAGGGAAAATTGTTCGGGAAAATTCAAAAACGTATTGTTACCAAACTTCTACAAGTAATTAACCAAAACAGGTTTCTTTTATTTTTCAATTTATTTACTTGAAATAAGATTAAATAAATTAAATAAATAATTTAATAAAAAAAAATGAACTTGAAAATGAACAAGAACGAACTTGTATTTCTATGGACACCTGGGCATGTAGATATATCTGATAATGAACACAGAGTATATTACATGGACTATATAAAGAAGCAGTTAATAAAGCTTTATGGAACAAACATATCCAAAACTGGAACAAATATTCACGATTCGAACAAATTGCAGTGGATTAAAGTGTCCACTAGTAAGTGGAATAATATAGAACAAATCAGCAGGAAAACTTCAATCGCTCTTACGAGATTCAGGATTGGGTATACCCGGCTTACGGCTTACAGCTATCTATTTGAAAGACCTCAAATTGGTCCCCCGATATGTAATTGTGAACTACACAATTTCTCAATTACAATTAAAAATATTTTTGAAGACCGCAACCTGTACAGAGATGAAGAAATGAATTTGCTGTAAAAGGACTTCAAGTTCTCAATGAAAATAATCTACAAACCGCGGAGAATGTTATTAAGTTAATAGTCAAAATTCATTTAATAAATCAAATTTTATAACTAGTTTGTATTATATAGTATAGATAAATATAACTATAATTAAAAAAAAAAAAATAATAATTCCAGAATTACTCTTATGTTAAAATTTTTATAATTTTTTTTTTTTATTTTTTTTTTTTTTGTAGTTTTTTAAGTATATGGGCTTGGTAAATCCTAATCTGGTGATAAGGCCTACATAAATAAATTTATAAATAAATAAAAAAATAATAGCGATAGCTACATGAAAAATATGTTACACTATTTACTTCTGACATACACTTGTAATTTACGAAAATTTGTTAATACAGGTCCAAATTCCAGCACCATATAAGAATGACATAATAGTGTGTTATATTATAATGTACCAATGCGAAATTCATATTTACTTTTATACTGGTTGATATTTTAGTCTTAAATTTCAAGGAAACTATCATTAAATGAACTTAATTTATTTGTTAAGATTTTGATATCAGTTCACTTTAGCTTATCTTACTTCTAAGAATTCAACTCTAACTTTCTGTTACATACATTTCCTCAAAATATATATAAATAGATTTTGTTATTAATTTCTTTTTATAAAATTTGCCTTCCCTCACTATAGAACATGATATGGAACAGCATACCATCACGCAATCATTATTTTTTTCAACATATTGTCTAATCTTCTTTGTATTAAACATCGTATTAGGATCAAACTGTAGGTTATATAATTTAACTATAACCATTCATTTTGTAATATGGTTAGTATATTAAAAGATGAAAAATTGAAGTATTTTTCTAATATGTGTAAGGGTGTTTAAAAAGTTTGTTTATAGAAAGCACGGCGCATATAGACTCCATGCAGCATGGCAACTTATAGAGGCCTATTGACAGTTAAAAATACATTAATCATCATATCACAAAATATTAAATTGAAAAGGATAAATATTATAAAATTAAATAGGTAAAAAAAATTAACAAAAAATGGAAATATTTGACAATGTAAGGTTGATAAAAAGGTATAGCTTTCTAATAACATCTTAAAAAATAATAAACAGTGTCGAAACTTGATAGCGTTGCAGATTGAAAACAAATAGACGAAGATTCAGTAAAATTAGAAGATAATGAACTTTATTACAACTAAGCGACTATAAGTAAATATGTAATTTGTTTATATCAAAATCATCATCATTGCTATCCATATTGCTATTGTAGAGAACTACTAGCTATTGTACAGAATTGTAGAGAATATCTCAAGATAATATAGCTATTGTACAGAAATAAGTACACCTTAATTAAAAATTTAATACCAATTTTGCAGAAAGTTGTTTTAGTTGTAGACTGATATGGAAACAGCTACAGCAGTTCAAATTAATCTATGCCAAATGAATTACTTAAATTTAGCAAATAAATAAGTTCAAATGCTCACGTTTACACAGGATATTGCACTCGAAATGAATACTTATTCAAAATGGCACAGTTTTATTTTTTGTTTAAAATTTTGTTTATTTATTTATTTTAACAGTGGATCTGCAGATAAATGTGCAGACCAACTTCAGGTCCTTTTCTTCTTCGAAATGTAAAGTTTCTATATAATAATTATTTGTATATATTTTGTATATTATTTTTATTGGGTTTTAATTATTATTTTATATTAGAACCAATTTCGTTAAATTGAAAATTGTTTTTGAGTTCTGATTATTTATTGCCAACTTATTTAACCAGCAAATTCTAATATTATTCTTAATTCTACCAATAACAATATTATATACTCTTGGCTTCAAAATAGCACTTCACCAATCACTTTTTGAATGTAATTTTAGCGTCTGGGTTAACAGCTCAGACTGTTTTTAGAATTTGTAATCATACTTATAAAAAGATTATTAGCCGCAGTACCGTACAATACTCAAAGGTGGATCAAGTGCAAGATGGCTGGATTAAATAGAAGACAACGGTTGAAAAATTTAATTAAACATTTGGAGTGCAAATTGCTGCTGAAGAAGATAGAATAGTATGGAAGGAAGTTGTAATTAAGGTTGATACTTATTTCCAGCTATAGAACCATTATGGTGTTGTTGAATAATACTTGTGATTTGAAATATTCCAAAAACTTTAGATTTATTGAAATATTAACATCTTAAGGTGATAACATTTTCAAAAGTACAATAAGAAGGTCCGAAGTTTAAATCCCCTTCAAGGTGTGGATGTGTAATTGAATTTTCCTTTTATTGTTCATAAAATAATTGAATTTCATAAAATTTATTTAGGGTAAAATTGTATGTTTTGATCGTACATTATGATGGATCTAAGTTATTTAAGAAGGACTAGTTTTCGATAATAGAAGTAGTTTTATTATCATCATTGTCCTGTAACCTTATTCGTGGGAGACGTCCTAAAAAAGGGTGGTGATACATCTTATGGTCGTTGTATCTAGCTTGCCACCGTCGTTCGGGTCTAAGGGGTCCCAATCCCGGTGTAGTATATAGTATGGGTATTAGGGAACAGAAGAGAGGTCATCTGTACTCACACAGACGGGCGTGTAAGAAAATGAATGGAAGGGCGTGTCTGTCACGTTTGAGCTTATAGTTTTATCACCCATATTAAAGAGTCAACCAATTGATAACATTTAATGAAACATGACAACAAATGATTGGTCCCCAAGAGGTAATCGCAATCAAATTACGGTGAATCCTGCTACAGCCTTGGTTGTTGTAAACCGCACATTGGATTTGGAGGTGTGACTTATTTTATGTGGTGGGATAGAGTGGAACACCGAGATAACAGAATCAGAAGTAGTTTTCCCCATTTAATTAGTTGATATACTAGAAAATTGATAAATAGATCCTAGAAAATGCATTACTTGTTCGTTTTTACGTTCTTATCTAAATTACTGACAATAGAATAAAACAAAAAGGATTATGGTTCGAAATCTCGATTATGAAACTGTCGTTTGAACAAAATTTTGCTTTTCAAATTAGCGGTTTTCAAAATATCGTTTTTAAAAATCTTGCTATTTTTAAGTTGGATGCCAGCGGTCATACGATATTGTATCATTGTCAATATCCTGATAGATGTTTTAATGTTTGTTTGTATCTAACAACAGCATAAAATTAATTGAAGTAAATATTTTGAAATTAAAACGATTATTTGAAAAAGCGTAATTTTGAAAAATTGTGAATTTAAGATGAGATAGAATTTTACTTAATGTCCAAAAAAAAGGGATTTATTTATTCAAAAATTTAGCAAAGACAAAAACTCTTCTTCCTCTTATTTTTGGATAGACAATACTACCTGATTGCTTCTAACTCGCTCCATTTGAATATTGTTACATATATGAGGTATACGTGGGTATGAGTGTATGTGAGTTGTCTAGATTAAATGTTATCTTTAATGGATGTACCCGTTTTGTTACCAATCGTGGAAAAATTGATATAATTAGTGATGTATCTGAATTGATACTTGACTGATCATTTGCAAATTTCTAAAATTAGAAATATATCTACTACATGAAGAAAATAATTTCTAAGGCCACACCTATATACTTACACAATAAATTGATATTTGGAAGATCATCCAGGGGTGGGATTTTAATTGTTCCGCGTTACAATGGCAGACTTATAGACATATAATTTTCTTTGTAAGAGTTGCAATATTATGGAATTCACTGCCAAGGTCTATTCGTTGTGAACTATCTCTTAACAAATTTAGTGAGCTGCCTTGGAAACTATAATGAAATTTCGGTTGGATTTTACCTTTCAATATATTAAAAGAAACAAGTTCCATTTATTTATATTACTTTGATACATATAGATATAAGAGTTATATGATATCACCATTAATTGTATCTAAGAATTTTACTTGCAATTCGCAAGTTTGTTTTGATAACAATAAATTTTATAAGATGTTTCGTTCATCACAATACTACTTGAACTCTTACAATTCCTGATTTTGTTTTGGCTTATTTTATAACTTATTCATAAATGTTACTAATACATCTGGGAGTTATAAAAGTCGACCAAAATCTTAACGTAAAATCTATTTTATATTCATAAAATAAATTTATAAATTGTAAATCTATGAATAAGTTATAAAGTAAACCAAAACAAAATCAGAAGTTGTACAGGTAGTCTAACACTATACAAGTACCTACTGATGAGTTCAAGTAGTGTTGTAATGAACGAAACATCTTTCAAAAAAATGTTTTAAATTTTAAATTTTTTTTTAGAAAATAATACTTTGGACTACTCATTTACAGTATTTATTTATTTATCGTGGGATAAAAGTTTACGAATATGAATATTTCTTTATTTTTTTTAAGATTTAAAAATCAAATGTACTTAATAAAAATAGCTCTTTACTTTATTTTTAAATTTGAGAGCTATTACTATCATTCAATTAATATCTTCAAATCATATCTTTTATTTCTACCACTTTCATCATCTTTTAAATTACCATTATTTTACATAAATTTACACCATTAAACCAATAGATGTTGTCTTAATAGAGACGTATCGGTATATCTAAAAAAAAACACTCTTTATTTACATTTTTTTTTTCGTATTTGATTTTTGATATTTATCTTATAAGTCTATACCATTTTGTATTTAGTCTCTATATAATATATATTTATCTATATAACATACAAAACGCTTTTCATTCCTCATTAACCCCTTTATTATTATTATATATATTGAGACTTAAGTTTTTCTCAACAAAATTCCACTTCTCATCATTGCCATTTCTTGAATAATCGATATCCAGGTAGCAGATTACCATAATATAATATATTAAATTACATGAGAGTTTTTACCTCATTTCTCTTTATAGCGCCGCGCCACGTTATCATGATTTTTTTTTTTTATTATATTTTATGTTATTGTTATTCTTGTTCTTATTGTTAAAATAAGAAGAATAACTTGATATTAGCATTTTGTATATATATCCTTTGTATATAATAATAAAAAAAAAAATTCCAGTATCACATTGAATTCAATACAAAAAAAAAAAAAACAAATACAAATAAAAATAAATAAATAAAAAATTGCAAGGATCATAGAAACGTGAAAGAAGTATAAAATTTTGTTAGTATAGAAAAGTGGGTGGTATACCTAAAAGAGATAATAAATAAATAAAAAATGAAAGGAAAACAAAAAAAACCAAAAAAAAAAAACAAATAAACAAAAATCTAAATAATCCTTTCAATAGAAAAGAAAAAATAAATTTATTTTCATTTTTATTTATTTTGTATTACTCCTTTTTTTTGTTATATTATTTTTTGGCTCAATTTTTATAGGCGACCCGGCCCTATTTAAATAAATTGTATCTTTTTCGTATATTTTATTACTTAATATTTCTGGATTAGTGCTTAGTAGTGGTATATACCAGAACAGTGAAAATGTTGATGAAGTTATTTTGAATACGTGACTTTATGAATTCAATTTAATTTTAGAATAAAAATAAAAAAGTACTTACCTAAATGAACTAAACTGAAATGTGAATATTAAAATTGAATAATAAAGTAACTCTTGGTAGAGGTTAGTTGCAACTATATAGTAAAGGAAATTGACGAATATAATATGTATTACAATAATTTGTGTTGGTATAAATTTGACAAAATGTTAATAAAAATACAATTTTAAGGCAGAAATAATATAAAAGGGTGCATTATTAGAAACAAGACTTAGCAAGATGAACCTATCTTAAAAAAGCGAAATTGTATGTCGAATAGTTAGAGTGTACTGGATATTGTGCTTCTTCTTTTTACAAGTTAGAAATCATTCAACTTGTGATGTCCAGTTTCGCGCAAAATCACTCCAATTGATCCATCTTTATTATTCGAGGATGTACCTATTCACCGAATTAAACATTTGAATATCCTGATGATCACGTAAGTTAACGAGGAAATGATACGAAATGATAATATCTTTGACATTGCCAAAAATACCGTAACATGTTTGGGATTTTGGAGTCGCTGTAAAACGTATTTTTATCTCCAGAACATGCCTATATCTGTAAATCTATATCTATATAATATCTTTAAATCATATATATGACCTAAATTGAATTATAATTCACATATATGGGCTGGTGCATCACGAACCGCCTTAATTTTTTTTAACTAACTTTAAAAGTGTGCCTTTTTACCACTTGAAAATTATCGTATTTTTGGAACACTTTCCCTATGTCATACAATATCTTTTAGACTTAGGCACTTGTTCAGACAAAATAAAAATTTGAATGCCAATCCTAAAAAAATAATCCTGAGACACAAAAGAGACATCAAGTGTCAAACCCTACGTAGTGAATATTCTTAGGTGGCTCAAAACTGGCTATGGAAATTCGTTTGTAGTAAACTTTTTTCGAATGTGAAACCAAATCTCAACTAATGTGTTTGCACAATCTTAAAATTTATTTAAAATGTTTCTAGTCATCAAAGCGAGATTTTTCTTCCCCAATCCTAAACTGGTCCAAACGCGTACAAAGGTATCGTACGAAAGCTAATGTTTCTTTTAACTTAAAAAAACTATTTTTTTATTCGAGCTTTACTGATGGTGTAATCGGAAAGGCAAAACTAACATCAAATACAGAATCAGAGTTGGTAATTTATACAGATTGATACATACAGTTTGACAATGTTGACAGAAATAGTTTTGTCTCAATTTGAATTGTTAGCGGTTCTTGAAATTATTTTGATTTTTGCATTTGACACTTTTGTCCAAAAATATGGGTGAATTCGGAAATGTTTTTCATCACTGCTTTATACTAAACCGTTTAGTATGCTAGAAACTTTAAAATCTTTGATTTGGTTCGTTAAGATAAGTTCACTCAATCTTGAATTTATTTAACATACTATAATTTTATTTGCATCCTTCGTTAAAAAGTTCAAACGTTCTTTTGATTGATTCGTTCAATTGAGCCACTGGGTAAAGTATAAAATCTCAACAGAAAAGAATAAAAGTAAAAGTCTTGAAGAATAAAACAGAATTACAACTCTTGTTTCACTGTTTTCCAAATATTTATTCAAGAATAACGTTACGGTACGTTTCAAACATTATTTTGAAATATATAAAAAAAAAATTGTATACTCAAAGTGAATTGACAACAAAGATAGAAAGTGGCAAATTTACAGAGAAAATAGATGGGGGAGGGAGGTTTGAACAAAATCATAATAAACAAACAGTTAAAGAAAAGAATAAAATGAAAATTAAGAAGATAAAGAAATTTTTGTTTAATCTTCTACATGCTTTCTACTCATTTCATGTTTACCAAACCAAATTTTGCAATAAAACAAAAGTCAAAATTTCTATGTGACTGTGTAGGGTAATTTGAACGTTGTCAGAATGAAACGGAAATAAATTAATGTAAAAGTTTTAATTGAAAATTGAATTTTGAATAGTAACTTTTGTAGTAGGTAACTCCGAAAAAATAAATTACTTAACCTAAATAATTAGAATTTTGTGGGAGACAGACAGAGGTAGATAAAAAATAAAACTTTTTACTGAAAATTTATTAAAAAAATCTATTTGGAAATATTTGTTTTTTTGTTGGCTGAAAATTTTAATTATATTAAGACATTTCTTGAAATTACAATATAAATCTGCATATATATATATATATATATATATAAGTTTATGTGTACATTGAAGTCTATGGAGATTTATATATCTATCTATGTATATGTGTAGAAAATAAAAAAATAAGTTTTCAAAATTATAAAATTCAGTTTCTAATTTTTAAGCACTATTAAAAATCTAAGACTAATAAGAGTAAAATAATCCTTTTAAAAACAAATTTTTTAACAATGTGGTTGATCATTAACGGATTCAGCGAAAGATCCAGATGAATGCAAGTTTAAAGAACAAATTTTCTTTAAACTCCTCAAAGACAAATATTATTAATTTTAAAACACCTAGAGTCTTAGAAGAAGCATAGATAAATTAAATATTAGAATCGGCAACACTTTTTTAGAGGTAATTAATGAAATTGTATTTTTAGGAGTTATTTTAGATCACAGATTAAGTTAACAAGACCATATCAATGCTCTAAAGAATAAACTGAGCCCGTTAAATTGAATTTTATTTAAATATTAGCTGTACCCGGTTCGCGTTGCTTGCTTAAAGTTCCTATAATAGAAATACTTATTTTAAAATAATTTTTTAAAGACATAAATTTAATCTAATTGTTCATTCACTTTATTTTAAGAAAAAATTTAAACTAATATTTAATAACTATTTTTTAAGTATAAATAATAATAAAGTTATAAAAAATAATGAATTATATAGATAATATAAATTAAAATTAAAATCTGTCAAAACAAAACGAAAAATCTCTCAGAATTTATATATGAATCTCTATTAAAATTATTTAAAATTTTAGAAAACGTATGTCATTATTTTATTTATGAAGTAGTACCTGAAATACAATTTTCAGTTACATACAAACTTGATCTTTTTAAATATTACTGATAGGTGATGGAAATTGTATGGCTGCTACCCGAACCATTAAAAATTTTGAAAAACGATAATAGACGTTTTTATTTCTTTTTGAGGCAGTTATCTGAGTACAAATTCTCAGCTCTGTAACACTTTTGGTTCTTAATATATTTGTGTTAGATGCTGGGAGTTGTATGGCAAATCATTAAAAAATGTTTTCAACTTGCCATTGCTGAATAGTATGTATAGATTAAATTCCAGAAATAATATTCTACCTATCAGTATCAGTGTCAACACGTGCTTAAATCATTAAGATCTTAAATAATATAGGACCTGCTAATATCACTATAATTCACAGACATTACTATAGATTTAACACAAGTTTATTATTAGAATATATTTTAAATTGAATATTGCATAATTTAATTGTTGTCAGGTTTCCGTTTCCGTCACAAGCACTGATGAAGCAAGTATGTGGCTTCCGAAATATCGATATTTGCAATCAAATATTAAAAAATTATTAGTGAACAGAAACCTGACAACAATTAAATTATTTAATTTAAATTATCACTAAAATTAAAAAAAAATCCGATTAAAAAATAAAAAAATAAAATGAATATTGAAATCAGAGAATCGTATTCATCTTTGTATACAAGTTATGCACATTTTTCAAAATTAAATTAAATTTAAAAAGATTTTCAATTCAAATTTGTTCGTGTTTTACATTAATTCACAATAGTTTTGTTTGTATTTTTGTATTTCCCATATAGATGATATATATAATGTCCTGACTGACTGAGTGAATATTTAAATTCAAATTTACAAAATACAAACTTTTTATAGCTATTTTGTATGTCTTTTAAAATTTCAATATTTGCGTTTTAAAAATTAAGATGGAATTTGGTTCCACATTCGGGATGTTGACGATGATAAACGAATTTTCATAACTTGTCTTTTGCCATCTAGGGATTCCAATGGTGTAGGGAAAAGCTGCTCTTCGTATTTCTCGGGGAAATTTACAAAATTTGGGGGATTGCCTTCATCTTTGGAATGATCACTAGTGCTGAGAAATATTTGATCATTTCGTATTACGTATTCGCAAATACTTCACAGCATATTATACCCTAAATAATTCAAAACTCTTGTTGCGTCATAATCGCTGGAGTCAGTATCATAATCACAGTGTCGTTCGCATATTCATGTGGTTCACATTATCAAGAATATCACTTTTTCAAGTTCTTCTATTACTTCAGCTAAAGACAATGTGTTAATAAATTTACATATAATACCTATACATTTTTTTATATGTACATTGGATAGTATCCGTTATATCGGATCGTAAAAGTATGACATCATATCGACGAACTTATACATTTGTAATAGAAACCAAATCTTCAAAAATATCCAGTAACATTATAAAAACAATATTTTACGTTACTTTAAATGGTAATATTTGAATTAAGGCCCAACCATAATGAACTTTAGCTGGCTTTAGCCAACTTGAGGAAATGTACGATTACATGTAAATTGTATTGTACACCTATAATATCAGAAAATTTCATCAAGTTTTCGTGAACTTTACTGGCTTAAGGAAAGTGCTATTTCATTCGCACATTCTGTACGGAAATTGACATTTGATTTTGGAGCTGTTATTATTATACTGAAAATTTGTGATATAATATAATAAAATAATTTAATTATTTTATAATTTACATACTTCATAATAAATTAATTATACATAATAATAATAAAAGAAAAAAAAATTGAAAAAAAGATCAATTAAAATATATTTAAAATAACACTGAAAACAAAATTCGATTAATCTTGAAATTTAAAATATATATTATGAAAAACAAAATTAAAATAACAAACAAAATATAATTTATATTTATGAAAACTTCTGTTTATCTATATTTATTTATATTTGTAATTTAACAATAGTCAAAATCACTTAAGTTAGCTAAAGTCTATTATGTGTAAGTTAAGCAAATTACAAAACTTTGGCTGTTTTTTCGTTTAATTTTGACATTAACTTTAGCCAAATTAAGTCGATAATGGTTGGGCCTTTAATTTTAAATTTTTTGTTTATATTCAGTCTGGTAAATTTTTATTTGTAAAAATAATATCATTGTTATTCAAATGAATAAAATCATTAAATAATAAATAAAATAATTAAATAATAAATTAAATAATTGTTGCTCAAAATAAAAATGATGTACAATTTATAAATACAAAATGTCAAAACAATTTAAGATTTAAAATTTAACAGCAATAAAAAAAATGTCCGAACCGAATACAAAAATTAAAATTAAGCGGTAAGCACAATTGGAATTACCGACGAAAAAAATTAAAATATATACGCTTATGTATATGCTAACAATTGCAACTACAATCGCCCAACCACAATTTCGTTGTCGTCGAAATAAGGCTATTTTCTATTTTTTTTCGCTGGTAGTTGGATTTGACATTTCTGACAACCTTTTTAAACATCAAAAAATAAAAACAGAACAATTATTCTGAATGCTGATATTAGAATATTATTGTTTCGTTTTTTTTTAAATTTTATATGTTATATAATTTATACTTATTTATTTTTTTATTTAGATACATATATAATTTTAGATTTATTAGCGATGTACTTGGATCTGATGATTCTAAAAATAAATTAATAAATTATTCGAAATGATTTTTTCATTTTGAAATTCCGAAATTTGCTTTTCTGTTTTGTTTGTTTGTTTATTTTTATTTTTCATTTCGCTACAGTTGTGTTTCATTTGATGTAAAATAGTTGAAGCGAATTTCATTAGTAGTCGGTGGTCGATGGTCGCAATTGTGTTTACCGCTTTAAATGAACTTTTGTTCCGGAGAGAAAAAAAATTTCCGAACGCTCTTGAAAATTGAGAGAATTTAAAATTTTCATATAAAAAATATGTGCGCGCATGTGTTCCGAACAAATTTTCTCAAGCGGTGAATCAAGCATAAGTGAAACTTATTTAATATTACTGACCCACCAACTCTGCTTCTAAAAAAATTGGAATCATTATCACTAAAATATAATTCTATAAACCAATTCACTTCGAAAACACAATCTTAAAATCAGCTTAAAATCTACTATAGATCCGATTAAACGGATTATATGCATTAATGAGATATTATATTAGATAGCTTAATACTTAATTATTTTTTTCACTGGTTTAAAAATTTATAAAAACGATCCTGCATGCAGTTCGATCGATTTGAGCAACTAGTAGAGCATTGGAAATAAAGCCACAATATTTTAATTAGTTTTATTTTAATCTTAAAAAAATATTAATTTTAAAACTCATAATATTTATTTAAATATTTCAATTGGCTTTATCTTTTAAAAGGATTTCCATCAGGATAAAAATAATTTTTTATTATTCATTTTTATTTATTTTATTTTTTATTCGAAAGTTTTCCGTTCCAGTATAAATACTGAGATTGCAAGAACATTAAAACAACAACAAAATATTATTCTTCTACACCAATATTCAATATTAATACCGTAAGAATATGTTAATGTTATTGGTATACATAAAATACAAATACAAATTACAATTATTTTACAATTATTGTGCTTCTCTACTTATATTTTACTGAACAAAAAACAAAAACAATAATAAGATAAAAACCAATAATTGAATTTCTATCATTAATTTTAAAGCCGATAAGGAATACAATTTAAAGTGCATGTGCAGGATTTCCTTCTTTGTTTTACGGTTGTTTTTTCCTTTTATTATATGTATAAAACAAATATCCTTTCCTATTCACATACACACAGAATATCCTACTAATAAGAGTTTTATATATATGATTGGTGTTTTTTTGAATTTTAAAGTTTAAATATTAAGGATTATTTTTAGGGATGCAAAACCACAATAAAAAAGAAAAACCAAATACAAAACTCCAATATCAAAAAAATAAAATAACTTAGGATGAAGTATAACAAATATCATTAGTTATATCCGATAACATCTTTTATCCTTGAAGATTTATTTGAGAATCTTCTTATATGAGATTTACATATACATTTAAAATCAATTATGCAATAACAAGAAAAACTAAACCGGTAGATTGCTTCAAAATGGGTGTATTATTTAATTTCAAGGATAATATTATCTAAGCAAGTGGTACCAGATTATAATGGGATCTAAATTTAGGAGAGAGGCAATATGCAAAAATGAATAAAGGTTTTGTAATCTTTTTGTTTAAAACATGATGCATAATAATTTCGTGCAATATTCTGAAATATAGAGGAGTATATACAGTTATTTGGAAAAAGGTAATATAGAAAAAAAATGTATAGTTACTTAAGTACATACATATATTCAAAACATATATATGTATATAATATATATTCGGACAAAAAATGTATTTTCAAATTTTTTTTTTTCGTTACTCCTCTTATACCTTATACCTATAGGGCTTCCACTTGACATTTATAACGTACTCGATTTCTAGCTGCTGATTATCATCATTTCTGTTTCTGAGGCAATGTCTATTTTCATTTTTAATCTGTTTGTACTGTCTAAGTAGGGGATTGGCCTACTGCATAAGACCACTTTGATAACTCTTTCTGCGCCTACGTGGTAAGACGACGTCATATTTTCTGTAAGTTGTCGCTGCGATTTTATCCATCTTTAACGTTAAGATGCCTGACGCTACTATGTTTACTGGGTCATGTCACATACTTTTGTCAGTTGTTGACAATTGTGTAATTATTATTAGTGTTTGTTAATATTTATAAATTGTGTTATTTGGTTAATGTGTTGTATGAGATATATCAGTATTGATATAGGTAATATTTTTATAGTTATATTGATAGTGTATTGATTATATTAATTATTTTTTTTTATTTTTTATTGATTATAAATTTATATGATATTTTTACTATTTTTTTTTTTTAGTTATATTTTATACTCTCCACGGGAATCAAACCCGTGACAATCACATCATAATTGAAACACATTTCTGTGCTCCAACCGATTAGACTACGGAAGGGATACAGATTAATATTCTCAAATATACGATCCAGAAAATAATTTTGTGGTTTGGAGAAGAAAATAATATAATGTTTAATATGGCGTTGGATGTAAAATGAATTGTTGAAATAGTAAGTGGGCATATTTAAAGCTTTTTAAGATATGTAGATATTTTGAAATACACTGTATAATGAGTGTATATAAATGGTATATTATGCAGTAGTTATATAGTATATTATTCCTGTTATAAATTATTAGAACTTATCTACAATTTTTACACCAGTACTAATATATAAATAGTTTTAGATATCTCTTTTGGCCTCATTCTGCTTTAAATAATCAACAAAGTGCTTTAAATATGACTTTCGATATTTCACAACAACTCCATCGAATCTAATATAATTATTTAAGCTTGAGAAGCAAGATTAGCAATAGAAATAGATAAAATTAACATAATAATTGTAGAGCTGAAAGGTGGCGCAAATACATTGAATTTAAAGTTCTATGGTATCGAAGAAAATTTCCAGCCATAACAAAATCGTTATAGGTGTTTTAACAAATCACAATGAAAGCTTAAATCTTTCTATTTTCAGGCTATTCAATTCAACAAAGAAATATTGAGATTAATATAGTATTTAAAAATTCGGTTGAAAGTCATATATTCTAACTAGTATTTATTGTGAATTTTAACATTATTTATTTATACCACTTTGTTTGTAATATAATATCGTTATAGATATTTTAACGAATCGATCAACTCTCGATTACAATATATTTAATAAGATTTTTAACAAGATTCTAAACTTAGTTACCTTATTAATCTATAATTGAATTAGAGAGACTTTAAAAAGAAATTTTCGACGTCATAATTACTTCAAATAACATCCTTTCACATATGAGAAAACTATAGATATTCATAGCTTACAAAATGTTAATCTATAAGCACTACTGCCAACCTACGTAACAATGTAACATTTCATTAAATTATTTCACTTGATTTGGTTATTTCAAACGGAAAACTACCTAATGTTCAATTGTATATTAGTGGATCCATTGCTAATATCAATAGATGTATAGCAAAAATTAATGATGATGGTCAACAAATAATGACCTCAGATTAAATACGTCGAAATCACAGCAATTATCATATTATCGCGAAGTATACATACATCAAATTTGCCTAAAATCAAAATGAATATTGAACTTATACAACATGTTTAAAAGGCTAAAAATCTATCTGGTGATCTTCAATAATACTTTGACTTAGCGATATCACATTAATCATATCTCCAACAAACCATCCAAACGATTGGATTAAAAACTAGTACAATCACTTATAATACCACATTTCCTAAATTCCGATGTTGTTAATGAGTGTAGAAGAGTTCAATATTATAAAAATTCTTTTTATTGCATGTACACGTTTTGTAACGAATATAAGCACAAGAGTGTTGGAGATGAATTCAAAATAATATCTACTATGCTTAACGTTCGATAGTTTTTCAAGGTTCCGTTAACTTTGTTTTATGAAAAAAATTATTTTAAATTTATTGCCAGAATACCTTAATGAATATAAGCTAGTATTTGGTAGATCACCTCATAATTTAAATTTAGTAATCCCACGTCACAAAGGTCGAATCAGATATTTATCGTATTTTTCGTTCGAGTTGGCATATTTGGCTGCTATTTGAAATATGATACCGAACTATATTCGTTGTGTCAGTCTGCACAAAAATTTTGTTGAGTTCTGTAGATAATATTATAAAAATCAGGTGTGTGGGAATTGAATCGATGCAAATTTAATTTCAATCAAATTTTAATTTTCCTAATTTTTTTTTTTATTTTTTTTTTTTACCTTTAATTTTTAATTTTACTTATTTATAATTTTTCTTTTTTAAATCCCTTAAACGTTTTAACTTTTTTTTCCCTTCTTTCTTTTTGTGTTTTTCTAATTTTCGTTTAGTTTTAATTATAAAGCTTTTTGTTTATCTTTTTCTACTTTTTTAAATGTTTTATTAAAATTTTTTTTAATTTCCCTTTTTTTTAATTTATATAATATACAAATTTTTATTTTGTTTTTTCAAACCAAATTAAACTGAATTGAATATTGTAATTGTATGATAAAAAGATCGTCTGATGTACAATTTATATAAATAAATAAATAAAAAGTACGCTAAGATGTAAGCTACGATAAAAAATATGCCTTATTTGAGTACATGATTGGTATTGGAAGTTCATAACAAAGCATTGGTTTATATGCACAGTAAATACTAGGACAAGTATTGTCTAATCACTACAACCCATAGCCAAATTTATAAATAATGGAAAGTAGTAAACTAGAATTTCTTCAAACTCGGTCTTTTTTAGATTCGTCGAATCCGAATTCTTAAAATTGAGATCCGCCGAATCCGATACCGATTCTAAGTAAAAAATCATAATTTTAATAAAACAAAAAAATATAGAGTTTATTAAAGATTATTATTAAAGAATTCGGTATTATCAGACAAAGCTGAGCATTTCCGCCCATATTTGATCATCATTTTACAACCACCACCGTGGACGTGGACGAAACTTTATCAGTTTTAAAGTTTATTTCAAAACTTTTTAGATGTAATCAAAGAAACCAGGTTAGATGCTGAACATGATCGAAACAATCTAACTAGACCAAGATTAAATTTCCTTTCTTGTTATCATCGTATAAATTGATGTTTATGTACCTCTTCATACGAATGCTAGTCCGTTCGCCCAATGTGATACTGAATCGTTTATTTTGTTTTAGTTTATCTTGAAATCTTGGATCATCATTCCTTTTTTTTCTTCTCCAAATTACTTTAGACAAGCATCATGATTCATTCTTAGGTAAAGTATAACCACATTTAAAAATTGATTCCCGAATAAATTTCGATCTAGTGATGGCTCTAATTGATATCCTATCAGAAACTTCTAGTACAGACACGACACGATATCTTCTAACGATCTCTTTGTTGTTGTTGTACTAAAATCTAATATTGCTGTTTTTTATTTCAGATTTATCTGCAGTTCTTTCATTTATAATGGTTATTCCATGTTTATTTAAATGTTTAGGCATTGATGATGTAGAATGATTCGTATATAACAAAATAGTGCTGCATTTAATACATTTGACTTTTGCTTATTTTGAACTGCTAGTTGTTGGTTCTACGGCAAAATAATTCCAAATTTTAGATCTTTTAGTTGCCATACCTAAGGCCATACTGATTTTAGAAAACTTTAAATTAAAATGTATTGTTATTTATACTAACGTAATCCCAGGATAACGTAATCCGAATCCCAGGAGAATGATTCGTAAAATCCGATTCCGAATTATTCAGTATGAGACACTCTAAGTAAACATAATTTCAGATTTATTTCTATTTTATTTTCTAATTTTCGAAATTTAAAAGCAAAATTCTATAATTTAAACCTTCGAAATAAAATCTTTTCAATAATTTCATAAAAACTGAATCACATGATTTATTCAGATCAGTGTTGTGTAATTAATTGAAACTAAAACTTTGTATACTGACACCACTACTAAAAGAAAAGTTATTACTTTTTTTTTGTTTCATCTTTCTTTTTCTTTTTTTTTTTTATTATATAAGTACCTACATACATTCACATAATATAATATAGGGTTTACATAGAGAAGTTAATTGTAATTTTTTTTTTTTTTATTTAATATGAATCAATTCAATGAAAATAATCACTTGGTATCATCATACACAAAAAAACTGTAACAAAAAAAAAAAAAAAAAAAAAATATGAAACACCCACACAAAGAACGTGTGTATTTATAAATCAATTCAATCAATCCTTCAATGTTTTATTTGGAAAACTATTTGACACTAAGTAAAACAATATCCGTCTGAAGCAGTATGAGAAGAAAGAGAGAGAGAGTGAGAGTTTCAAAATCAGAATTTTCATATTTTTTCACATTTTGTGTTTTTATAAATCAGAAAGTCATTGTACTCAATAGAAATCCAAGGTTTATAATGTATTGGTAGGTGGAAAGAAAATAACGGCGTAATGATAATACACCGCAATTAAATAACGATGTAAAATTTTGCTTTTGACAGCATCAGACCTTATTCCGTTTGCTACAGCATCAAAATTTATTTGTTTTTCATAAGAATTTTCCATCTGCTTTTATTTGTTGTCTACAAAAGCTGTCTACAAAAATAGGGTTTCAGTGAAACAGTAGTTAGGACTTAGGTTCAATAGCCCCGACATACAAAAGGGGTTACAATTTATTTGTTTTTTTTTTAAACTTGCAGCCTACAAAAATAACTAGCGGGAGTTTCGGAGGAGGTAGAAATTATTGTAATTGTATTGTAATGGATTCATTGTAGCTTTACAAGTTCAAGTAGAATCTTGTTTTATTTAAGCAATGAATTCATATATGGAATTGGAGCCAACCGAATTGGTTTTTATATTTTTTTAACAAAATGAGCTTTTTAAGGTTGTGCTGGTTGGTATGTTTCAAATTAACACGAATATTTTTTTCTTTTGCTTCTTTTAATCTACGTAAGTTTTCCTTAATACGACGTAAGAAGTCTTCTATACACTTTTAGTAGCTAATATGTTTAATATACGTACATTAATTATTTTTGGAATAATTCGCTGACACACTCACTTGTTTACAATTACACATCTTATCATGTGAAGTTACGTTGTAAACTCTTCCAATTTTGCCTTGACCTTTTTGTACGCCACCATGACCTTTGATATCAACAATATCATCTGTTTTATAAATTTTTAGATATGTTGAAAGAGGAATTATATATACCATGCTTTCTGAATGGACGAGAAAACATATTCCGAGTTCCACGACATTTTGAGTTCGTCATTTTGTCAGTTTCTTTTGTCTATAACGTCTAATAATATTAAAAATTTGTTAAAGAAATGGAGTTATATGTGAAAAATCAATCATTTATTCACTTTCTATATTGTAAATGTCAAAAGTTAATAATTCAATGTTAGTTTACTGTTAAAACAATAACAATATAAAATTCATAGCAACTTATTTAATTTTTCATTACATTTAATTTATTTTTAAATAAAACATGCTGTTCGTTTAATCTGTAAGTCAGTAGACGTATGTTTAGCTTAATTTGTTTAAAGAGCTTTATAGAGTTTTTTGTTTGCGTTGTTTGTATTTTTAAAAGGTTTGGACACTATTTCGGATTCTGGCACTATTTCACAGAGAGTGAACGACAATTGCAATCTACAGGTTAACTTCGAACACCTTGTGTTTGTACCTAGACTGTTGCTTCTATCACATTTCAATCATTTTTATTTAGTTACAGCTTCATGTACATTTAACAGTTTACCATTAAATTGCAGATGTGAAGTTTTTTCACTATTATGGGATGTTAAAATTTGGCTTTTCAGTAATTTTTTAATCCCGATTTAATTAATATGTTTATTATTTCAATTTCTTTTTCATTTTGAAAATATATTCTTTTTTTTTTAATTTCTTTTTTTTCACTTTAAAAATATAGCATCTTTTCTGCCTTCGCTATTTACAAGTTACCGCTATGATATGATTTAATTTTATTTTTATGATTTTATTTTTATTTTTATTTTAATTGATTTTATTTTATTATACATTTTTCTTTTTCTTTTGATGTTGCATTAATTTCTTGTCCTTTGGATAAATTATTTGTCCTAACTATTTTCATCAAAATTTTGAACTTAAGTTTAATATTATTGTATTCAACTTTGTTATTTTGTTATGTGAGGAAATAATATTTCATAAGACATATTTTAAATATAATATTTCTATAATTTTATACAAAATCGTATTTTTGTTTTATGGCAAATAGTACAATCTTATTTTTTATATTTAAATAAATTATTACTAGTTTTAAAATGTGCTTATAAGCAGAACTTGTGTCGGATTACAGAAATCTGTATTTCTGCTCTCTTATATTTTATTCTATTAGACCTGATTATACAGTTTTAGCTGTTTCAGTCTTCTTATATCATAAGATCTGTCTAATAGTTCTATTACCTTAAGGTTGGTATGTTGAGTCAATCAATTTGCGTGTTTAATAGCATCACTAATTAAATCACCTATTTTTTTATTTTTAGATCTCTGTGAATATCTTCGTTTTAATCAAAGCGATATGCATTCGTGATAGTTCTAAGAAATTTATTTTGGCAGGGCTCTATAATTAATAAATTAGATTTTTTTGTGCATCCCCATAGTTGGTTACCGTAAATTATAGGTAACCAAATTATAGGTAAAATATAGGTTTCATTATACTTTTATATACTTGCTGGAGAATAAGCTGAGCTTAGACTGACTACTCCCTATTAGCCATTTATAGTCTCTGATTTTCTGTTTCATAATGATTTTTGTTTTAGGTGTGCTTTTCAGTTAAGAAGGGAGCCAAGCTGTAGTCCAAGATATTTTACTGTTTCGGCTTTTGGTACCTGAATATAATTTATATATATATGAAATGCTGTGTTTTCGTCTTAATGTGTGAATAAAGTGAGCTGATTTTAACTCGGTCAGTTTAATTATTCAGTTTTGGGTTCATTTATTTATTTTATTCAGCTCCCTTAGCAACTTATGTGGTGCTTGTCTGTGCGAATCGCTTATAGCCATTTATTTATTTATTTATTTCAAAAACAATGTCTAAACAGAGTTACTCATTACAGACTCTATATTTAAGTTTACACTTAGGCTTCGAATATAACAATATGATAATTAAAATTATAATCATTTAGTTACAAAGAATATAATAATGAAAAATTAGAATAATAAAAAACTAAAAAAAAAAAAAAATTAAAAATGAATGTAATATATAAATTAAAATTTGTGCAGTGAAAAAATAAAAAATGAAAACGAAGAAAAAAATATTCTTTAGAGCCATATCAGCTGCAAATACCGTAATTTCTATCTATGGTGTTATCGGGATGTCAGTGGTATATAACAAGTATAGGATGGGTCCTAGAATGCTTCCTTGAGAAAATTGTTTTTTTTTTTATTAAATATTTTAAATTGTGTTAATTATGAAATACTGTAAAAAATTTGAATAAATTGTACATACTTAACTATTTTTAATAATAAGAAAATTGATATTAAGAATTATTATTATTATTTAATTTTAGCAAATTATTTTTTGAGGTGTTATTTTATTCTATAATAGAAGGAAGAAATAACGCCGAAATAAAATGAAATAACACTACAAAAATGTATAAATTTTCGTTGTTAATTCATTGCGAAATTATTTCATGCCGCCGTATTAGCAGCTAAAAAATATGTTGTTCGAGACGAACTGATATGAACCCATAATATGATTAGATTCAATTGTTTATTATTTTTTCTGTTTGTTTTTTGTTTTGTTTTTTTATGTTGTGTTCTGAAAGTGTATTAATTGTTATTAAGTTCTATAAAAAAAATAAAAAAAAATATGGTATTAATCAATTCGAATTGAATTGATTGAATTGACTTTTATTTGACAACAAAATATAGAAAAAAAAACAAAAAGTCGAAAAAATAAAAACGATGGAAATTCTTTTGACAAGTAAACTTATACGAAAGTGAAATTTACTCAAACAAACTTTTCGTCAATCTGTATTATACTATCGGATCAATTGGAAATAAACTTTATTATTATTATTTGATTTTCATTACTATATCTGCAAAATGTGAAAGAAATACAATCAATTATTATTGATTAATCAATTGTTGTTGTAGTGAAATATTTTGAAAGAAAGTATTATTTAGTTTGTTCCACAGGGAATCTTAGATGTTTATTAAATTAATAAGTAGGTTCAAATTTAAAGTGTATTAATTTATTAAACTTGTTGTCGAAAGTAGTAAAGAGGCCAATTTAAATTAAGGTCATCCCACCAGATCTCTCTGATAGTCTAATCGATAGGATCCCACAAAATTGAAATCCAACAGCGTAGAATGGGAAAAATTTAATCTGACACACTTTAAAATCCTCTTGATTTGTATCTTAATCGTGTTTTCTAGAAGACGATAGAAAAAGTGATCGACACTAAGTAGAATAACAATAGTAGAATGACAACAGACTGGTAATCTACTTTGTGAGAAAGTTATAAATGATTATTAGAAACATAAGCACAGTCTCGAAACCAAAATAGATATGAAGTATGCCCAGTTGATCTATAATAATGAATACTATAATACTTTTCTCTTATATCGCTTATTCAACCAACGGTATAAAACTACCATAGCCTAGGTAGGTAGTAGTGGCTGCATACAGTATGTTGACATACTAAGACCAGTAAATGCAATTGTGATAATACCATACCCTAAGTTTTCACATTGTTCAATTAAAAAACAATATTGTAAATTCAAAAGTATTTGAAAACCGTTCGGAAGTCGTTCGGTTCAGTCAGTCAGAAAATTGGGCAATATTAATTATTGTATTCTTCAGAAATTTTATCTCAGTTTTCATACACCAATTTGGTATAATATTTCAAATACGCGAATAAATCTATTCAGACCGAATATCCGCAATTAAAAAATTGCCAATATTGTTTTAATAGATTTAAAAATTCCAGCTCTTGTTAACCGATAACCAATATGGTATGATAGTTATGCCATTTGCATAATATTTAGTCAAAAGATGTCGGTTCATATCTTATACCTAACTATGGTGTTATAAATTGTATTGACATTTTTTTTCTGCCTTTAACTATGTCGTAAAATTTAATTGATAATATTTGGCATTCACTGAAAATAAATGTATAAATTTTTGGCTATTACAGAAGTTGTAGTAACTGAAATTAAAATAGTTGATTTTCGAATTAGATTTAGTTAAAGCGAAGATATGTACTTTCATAGGGTTAAATATATATTTTTTGTTGCAGTTTTAACTAACCATATTTTATTTAAAATCTCTTACTTATTCAAAATGTCAATGTAAACTTTTTACGCTTAGTTGTCAGCCAAAATTTTGTTAAACGATTTAAACGAACGAAATTGTTCGAATTGTTTTAGATTAAAATACTTTATCTTTCTGGACGTAATATTAAGTTAATAAGTTGAGGTTAATGGATGAGTTGATATTGTATTTGTGTAGGACTAATTAACTATGTCTCAAGGATACCTGATATTCCCAGTTTTCTCAAAATACATATCGTTAATGGCGCATTTTATCATTTAAACACGAAAAGGACATTTGAAAGCATTCTTTTCTTTATGTTTTTGTATATAAACCGTTATATCTGTTAACATTTGAGATATATACATATATGCGATAGCAAAGAAAGATAACTTTCCCACAATGTATAAATATTGGGGTAGTTTTATAGTAAAATTATTGAGATAAAAGTTTTTAAAAGAGGGATACAAAGGTTTGTTTTTTTTCCAAAATTTTTAATTTCGAACTACAATATCTCCATAACGGCAGCACCTATCATTATCAAATAAACGTTAAAATATTTTTCAGAACATTATCTCACCAATCGATCATAGATCTACAATCGAATATATACATACAATCGCATAGATATAACGGTTTATATACAAAAACATTAAAACCAACGAGGATATGCTGACAAATGTCCTTTTCGTCCTTAAAGGGTAATCTACACTATTGATTATATTTTTAGAAAGCTAGGAACACCAGAAAAACTCGCTGTTAGTCATTTGGCCCTACGAGGGTACAATATTTGCTTCAGAATCCCAATCTTTCTCTGTCAGAGGGTATTCTAGGGCCATTCTTGTTATATATGTTGATAGTTTTCCCAGAGTATGACATCTCCATTTTCTACGCTTAATCTGGCTTATATTGCAATTTCTTCCGCAGTAACCTGCCATAAGTGTCTATTACTGATAACAAATATTTTGCAAACATGTCTATAAACAAATTATATTATTTGTCGTCATCCAAGTTGTGTCGCTGCCGTACAGAAGTGTTAACAAAACATAAGCTTTGAATATTCTAATTTTGGTGTTTCTGGTTATTTGGCAATTCTTCCATATTTGTTCAACAAATGCAGGTCTGGCTTTATGTAGTCTGTTGTTGACATTTGTTTATATTCTTTCGTTTGTTGTTAGTTTGAACCTTAATATAATTATAAATTAAACTTCAAATTTAATTTAATAAGTCAATACTGACAATATAAATTGTGTTAGTTGAGATTTCAATTCAATTAATTTATTTACCCAAAAGTTCACATTTATAAACAAGTAGACTTAATCTTATAGAGACCAGATCTTATAATTAATATACATAACTGAAATGTAATTTATATGTTTTTAAGTTCTACCATTTTTTATTATTTTTAATATTGAGATTGATACCTCTCCAAAAATTTATTGGTTTTGGTTAAACTTAAAGGTAATTTTCTTACACTACTTACGGCTACTTACGGCTACTTACACTAATGGCTATTATTTAAATTATGTTTTACCATTTTTTGATATAAATTTTTTATTAGGTTATTTACAGCTACTAGACACATGTCCATAAGCTTTTTATTTCTTAATTGAATTTCAACATTTAGATGGATTTTTGTGTGGTGATAGTGCTTCTTAGTGGAATAATAAAAAGGTAGATTCAACATTTGCTTTAAAATTGTAGTTTGCTGCGAAGCAAAGGACATGCATAGAACAATACTGCCTGATAAATTACTTTCATAATTATAAGTTTATTGACTTGAGATAGATAGGATTTTCTATTCATAAAATCATACAATATTCTAATTATTTTATTTATTTTGTGTATTGTTTTACAGATACTAATATGTTCCATCAATGTCAATCTTTTTCCAATTCTAATTTTCCAATAACCTATAAGAGTATTGCGATAAGATATTCATTATACTCTGTAAACTGTTTGTATTGAATTTTTATAAAATTAAATAATTAACAATTAAATAAATAAAAAATATTTACTTTCATTATATTTATATATATAAATAGTTTTACTTATAACACATATTGCTGAACACAGATTTTCATGTATTATTAAAAAACTTTTTAGCTACTTACATACTCTTACTATTATTTGCGTCTTTTAAATTAAAAAAACAAAACTGAATTAAAAGTATTAGTAGTTCTTCAGTATACAAAAGTTTCATATAAAATTCATTTGTAATTTTCAATTCAACATTTCAACAGAGATTAAAATAAAATTTGATAATAGAATTTATTTTCTGCATCCTCTATAATTACACTAAATAAATCTTAAAATATATTTCTCTTAAATAAATATCAAATCTGTGTGTATCTGTATTTAATTTAGCAAGAACAAAAAAAAAATAATATTATGGGATGGTACAATTCTATAAATATCCTGCCTCAAATGAAAATTAAGCACGTGTTCTATGCTGTAATGTCATAGTTACTCTAAGGAGTCAGTTAATATAATATTCCAATCCTCCTATTGCTCTATCCTATTGCTATATTATATATATGGAATATTTATTGTAGAGAGGATTGATTTGAAAATGTAAATAATAATACTGATTGCAAATGGAAGTTATATGACAAGCATGTTTCAAAAAAACAATTACAAAATAACTAATGGTATTGAGCTCTTTTCTGTAATAACTATATTTATAAAAATTATAAATTGATATATTTATATATAGTATATACTAACCATATTGTTAATAGTTGGAATAAAGATTATAAAAATATTTAAAAAAAAATCGAGCTTTTTTACTACTAAGTATTTTACCCAATAACAGATAGAAGCGTGTTTAGTGTAAAGGCTTAGACGCAAGAGTTAATCTAATCAATTATATTAATCAATTCTGTATAGTACATTTTACCAAAAATATTTCAACCAACTTCAAAAACCAGTTGAAATATTATATGGTATTCAAATTTAATAAAAAGTGTTCAAATAATCAAATGTTGTTAAATTCATATTAAACCGATAATATAGAATACGCTACATAGGTTCTACGTAAAACATTTTTATTAATAAAGATTAAAAACTTAAAAATAAATATGTTTCACTAATTTTAATTAGCTAGAAGAAACCCCCGGGTACATACCCGGCCACGGCAAGAAATTGTTCTGAGGAACGGCACGCACGATAAAATGATTTTTAATGAAATCAAATATTTGACATGTTGAATGTATCTGACAACAATATATAGAATAGTAATATTAAGAGCAAACCACAAAAAAAATAAAAATTTATTGTTTGATTGAATGAAACAAAAAAAACGAAGGCATACGAAAACACACGAAAAGCGTGCCATCACTAATCATGCTAGTGTATAATATAGAATATAAAAAAACTGATCAGTCTTCTGATTATGGTGTAATAACCGATCATTCTAATTAAAATGAGTGAAATATACCTAGAGCTTTTAATCTTTATTAAAAAAAAATATTTTACCTAGGACATAAACCGTATAGAATAGAAAATAGATTCAAAGATTACAAAAAAGGACTTTGGTGCTCCATTGGAGGCTATATAAGTAGATATATTTTTCTTCAATTTGCTCTGTCGAAAGCTGTATGTTAGCTAACCTATGTAACACTTACCAGATATTCATAAAAATATGTAGTTTCGATACAACGAAAGATTCAATCGATTTATTCGATTTAGAGCACAAAATTTTAAAGAAATTGAATGTTCCTACAGTGTTAAGTCAATACTATTGCATATATAGTAAAAAATAGCGCCACATATCCTACGACATTAATTAAATAATTATAATCCACAACTGATTTACAAAATGAAGCAAAATTGTCTCCAACAAGTTAAAGACCAGACCATACAACTGTACGTAAACAATAATTTGAAATGAATGCTAAATAAAATTAAGCCATTTAAATTTATGTCATACAAGCGGAAAATGATAAATAAAATAATGTTAAATATAAATAGAGACTTAATATATCATATATCTACCTCAACTCATTGATCAAACCCAACATAAATACATTAAAGAGCAATATTGACCACCAGAAGATAGGTGAACTTTGGCTGGCATAATATTAGGTCCAGTAAAAATTTAAAAAAATTATTAATGGAAATTAATAATACAGCGAAAACTTGAAAAATGCTTAATAGAAGAAAGATTAGGATGATAATGGGTATATTGACTATACGAACTGTTTGCTCAAGAAGAACACAATGCGAGTAAGATTTGTCAGTACTGATAACGGTAGAGCCTGTAAGGGTCTTAATACTACTCAGTAAGATATTAAACACATTCTATTCGACTGTCAAAATGAATGAATTTAAAGTTGATTTGTTGTGAAATGAATTTCGCAATGAAAACCTTTTTATATTGCTCTAGTATTCTAAAAGAAAAACCCTGTAAAGAAAATGCTCTTATTATAATACAAAATTCTGTAGTAATGTTTAACTAGAGAGAGTATGTCAATCTTGAGAAAAAAATTTAATAATCCCAATTCGTACAAATTAGGGTCGTAAATAATGATAATAGAATAAAACAGCTGAATTCAAGTGGGTGACTTTAAATTGGTACAGAGAGTAATCAGTTATAAAATTAAATCATTGCGGTACTATGCTTACATAGTATTACTGTAATGATATATGTTTATGTGTATTTACGATGTATATTTATGTTATTTATAGGTTCTTGTTTTAAAATAATATAATAAACAAGGAGAATTCTTATTGTTGTATAACACCTAAATAAATATTATATTTCAGTGACTCTCAACTTTTTTTTTTTGCTGAGTTTGATTTGGAGTAGAAGAAATAAAGTTAATATTGAGAAATTGTTTGAATTTCAAATATATATGAGCCAAACTTAGCAATAAATTATTTTAGGATTAGAATCTAAATAGAGGGTTGAATTTGTATAAGATAGGGTTATACATAATTATAACTATTAATCGTTTCATTCTATTTCTTCAGAAAACAACATAATTATAATTTTTTTTTAAATCAATAATTTCTAAGCTTAAAAGCTTATATCTTATACTAGTTTAAATAATTATTGTATCAAATACATCACTTTCACTGGACCACTTTCAATGGTATTGATTTTGAGAAATTAGTACTCATGAAAGCAAATGAGCACATCACACATGATCCAGAAATACAAGATAACAAAATTATAATTTAAATTTAATTCAAGAGAATTAAATAGTGTTCTCTTTTAGGTTAAAATTCTACATACTTTGAATTTATAGAAGTTGATTCAAATTATAGCTGGGTAAATGTATTTTGGTTTTATTCTGATTTTTATTTTCCAACAAAGATTGTTTTAATTATTGATAATAAAATTTAATACAATTTCAAATTTTCGTTTCGTTTCGCTGGTGCCTAGAGTTATTTATAAAACTATTGTTAAATTACATATTAATTTTGGTATTTATTGATGATTTACTGGCCGTACTGGTAAATACTGGCCGTGCTTGAAAAAGACTGCTAATACTATTTGATACCAATAAGTAATACCAGTACTGGTACTTAGAAATTTCTATTGAAAATAACAATACTGGAGGCTGAAGTACTGGAATATGAACAAATTCGGTTAAAGTTAATTATAAGCACCAGCATCAGAAGTTTTTCGCTTCATTTTAACTAGATCAGCTGAGTTTAAAAGTTTAGTTTACAAAAAACGTTATTTCTTCTGCACTGTAAATTTTACATGAATATTTAATACTAGTTTTGTAACCCGCTATAAATAACAGAAGCAAAATAAATTCTAACTTTTTTTTCCTGCATTTGAGTTTTTATTTCTAATTTAGGAACATACCAACTTAGTTTTTTATTATACCTTTATTTTTTTTTAAATTTACACGATCAATTAACGCGAACACAATAGTGACATCCTCTTTTGTCATCATTGAAAACTTATCGTATAATTAAGAATCAAGTTAAACATAGCTGTGTGAGTTCGTTCAGTGTCAAGCTTTGCTAACAAAATGTTGGGTTTTGTAAAGCGAAACTCTATCGACTTTAGTGATTCATATATCTTAAAATCGTCACATATATACGATCCAAAAATGAATATATATGCATAATATGTACATTGTAAATGGTATTGGAGCTGCTCTAATTTACAGATATATGACGGAAATTATATATAAAATAATTTTATAATAGAATATTAAATATTTATATGTATTACTTTGTTGGTTGCAATCATGGTTGCAATGGAAATTTTGGAAAATTCTTGTTTTTCTTTCACATAGACACAGAATATTTTGACTTTAAGTATAGAACAATTGAAATAAATAAAAAAAACGTTTGTTTTTATATTTTCACCATCTTGTTAATAAATTGAGTGAACTGATTTTGATTATGTGTTTTTGATTTGCATTTAATTAAATTGAGAGCCCCTGTTTATAAATTTTCACTTTTTGTACATCAGTTATAACTCAGTTTAAGGAAATTTAATCGGTCCTAGTACATATTTGATTTATATTCATTCTTGATACCATTAATATAAAATTCAGTATTTCCCATTGCTAATTGAATTGAGAACCACTGTTTTTTTTAAAATATATATAATTTTGCTTTGTGAAAGAATCATTTACAAATTGTATAGTGAAAAAACTAAGAGAAACTATTTCAACATTTGAGAACGATGGTACTTGTGGTTGAGATGGTGGTGGAGGTGTTATTACATATACCGTTATACTTTTATATTTCATTTTTTTTCATTTTATTTTTGAGTTGCTTACTGATCCATATATGCATATAATTCAAAGGATATGCGTTTTCTGTATATATAAACATATATCTATCTACCTATGTATGTATTTGTAATGAACCAAATGTTACTCAATTGAATATTATGTAAATTGACAAAGTTTTCAAGTCTTTTTTTTTTTTTTTGTTTTCTCTATTTTACGTATTTATTTTCACATATATTTTTGTTTTTGTATAAGCATCCAAGTAATCAACAAACGAACCAAACAGCCAACTTATCCAACCATCCAACTTAACTATACACTCAACCAACATGGATAAATGATGGATTTTTTTGTTTTTTTATTTAGACAATGTGTGCAAATTATATGGATTAGAATATAAAAAAATAGATATGATACAAGATGAATTGGATTTGGAAGACAACAACACTAACTTGGGAATAAAAGTAAAGAAATTGTTAGAGAGAGAGAAAAAAAAAACAAAATCAAAAACTAAATAAAATGAAAAACGTATCCAAAAAAAAAAAAGTTGTATTCTATGAAAATGATGTCCTTATAATAAAAAAATCCTTAAAAGTTAGAGGGTGCCTTAGTTGTGGTAGTGTGCTTTCGTTTTGTTCTAAAATAGCAAATTTTGTACATTTGCTATTTTATAATTTAATACAGAACTAATAAACTTTTTTTTTTTTTTGTTTTGGTGGTGTTTTTATTTTTTTTTTTTTGTTTTCCTTTATTATTATTTCAAAGTTTTACGCTGATTTGAGTACACGTGTCTTGTTTTTAAAATGTTATAACAGTGTGTTTTATTTATTCGTTTTTGGTAATTTATTTTAGGTATTTATTTAGAAATCAATTTTTGGTTTGTTTTTATTTAAATTAAAAATTGAAAATTGTAGTGTATTGTATATGTGTTTCATGTATTCGTGTAATATAATTAAAAAACAAATATTTAAATATAATTAATAAGAAATTCTTATATGCGATTTTGTAAACAATATATTTTATATTATTGGATAGAATAAATTGAATAGATTATATTATGTTGAGGTCCTGTTGAAATGCTGATAAATTGGTACTGAGACAGTATTTTCTAAAAATTAATTTTTAGAATTTTGAATTACTATTGACAGAGTTTTTCAATTCAACAATAAGAATTCTGAATTCACGGATATGTTAACTAAAATGTGTTCAGGTTTGGAGGGATGATAAATTAGAGTTGAATTTAAATATTTTTTTTCACTTTGACTTCTTCCTATGCCTATTTGCTCCTACTTTTCTAGCTCTTTTGTTGACAACAGTTATTTTACTATTAACAGCTCTTACATACGTTATACTCCTATACCCTCTAGTTTCAAAATTAATTGAATGTTAATTGGCTTTTATAGAGTTTTATAGATTTGCAACCGAATTAATGGCATTAGGATCTCCAAAATGTGAAGCCAAAGAGTGGAATAAATTATTGTTTATTTATTTATTCATATATGTACTGCGTATGGATAATAATATGATTGGAAGTATGGCTTCAAATTAAAATTAAAACAGAAAAAACAAAAAAAAAATATAAAAACCACAGGCATAGCACTTTATCAAGAAATTTCTCTGACTCCATTGGAACAATCTGTCGATGCTTGACAAAATATTAATTCAAAATATTAATTCAAATATTAATAATAAATTTTCATCCGTCCGAAGTGTTGTTACAGATTTAAATAAGATTGTTACAGATTATTAACACACTGGGTGGCGCAGTAGGTAGAGCGCCTGCCTTTAAACCGAAAGGTCCCAGGTTCAATTCCCGACTAAGGTAAAATAATGCTTTCGGGTTTTTCGACATAGTCCAGGGGGATCATTGGGATAAAAGAAATGATTAATAGTTGAGAGTTTTTATCAATAAAAATAAAGTAGAATTATGCTATATGAAGGCGAAGTGCTCTACAGTAGATATAGTTTTCCACATTTAAATTAGTAGATATAACCATAACAATTCTACAGAAAAGCTATTGTATATTTGATTGTGTATTCCAAATCTCTGTGCAAAAGCAGTTAGGGTGTTCATCCCATAGAATTGGAATTATATAAAAAAACAAAAATTCACTTGAAGAAACCTCAAATGAAAAGTTGGTGGTAAATGTATCCCAAACAATCGAAACATGAATGAAAATCATTTCCAGTGATAATTTCCCCGAGCAAAAAATTCTACTGCACATTTTTTCTAATTTGAGACTTCAGTTTATCTTTTATTGAATTCAGAATAAAAAGGAATGCATCTATATTCAACCGAAAGTTTTTTATAAACTTAAAAATGTATTTTGTAAAATTTACAATTATACTTATAACTGACTACCTATATATATTACGCGACATCTATTACTTCTAATAACGATAGGGCTTAAATTGTTTCTAATATTCTTTCAGATTCTGCTTAAATGTGTCCGAACTACAACTTTGATTCCACTTGCACCTATTATCCCATCCGTCATCACAAAAAATAACACAGCTTGTACTCATTTTAATATTTGTTTATTAATTTGTATTTTAATTGTTTATTTTAATTGTTATTTTAAAATATGTCTTTAGAAAAGTGTATACAATTTATTAAAACACAAAAAAAAAAAAAACAGTTTCTTTTTTATCTACTTTTTTTTTTCTTTTATTTTCAAAATATATAATTTTCAAGTTTTAGCTTAGCAATGACTCTTCCATATCGAATAAATGTATTAGCGAATTGTGATCACATTAAAACATTAAACATTAACTGGCATATTCGCTTCGACTCATATTCGATTCGAGAATCATGATAAGGGTATTAGGCTAGACTATTCTATTTCTGACTAGATAAAAATAAATTTAAAACTAATATTTTGTAAATAAGTTTATAATTAAATTTATTTTTTATCTATAGTAATATCCTAATCTAATTAATTTCAATTATGATAATGCTAACAAATAAATTTATAAATCAAATTACTTCTGTATACCGTTCCACAGGAATCTCCTAGTAACAGTAAGTTTTTTTTTTCCGTCTATGAATTTATTGAATCTTTCTTTGTATTTGAAAATTACAATAAGTTTTAAAAAATAAAAAAAATAGAATCCTTAAGGGATGTATTAAAATAAAGGTTGGTGTACTTTTTTGGTTACTTTAAAGGTAAGACAAATTATTTTTCTGCCAGACAGGTAAAGTCTTCTTTTTTAGTCTGCTGATAGTTGGGATGTTCAGTAGGTTTCTTGCCAATGAATTTGGATGACACGACAGTTTGGTCGCATAGTTGTTTGTGACTTTGTCAAGTTCTTCTTTTACTGTGGGTATGTTTAAGTCTTTGTGCAAGTTTCTATTTTTCACATACCAAGGGGCATTTGTTATAACTCTTAGAACTTGATTGCATTCTTTGTATTATCTCCATATTTGAGTTCGAAGAACTTCTCCATAGTTTGCACCCATATGACCAGATGAGTTTTAGCAAGGAATTATATATCAGTAATTTATAGTCCAATTTTAGTTTTGAGTGTTTACCAATTAACCAGTATAAAGTCTTTAGCTTTATTTTGAGTTGATCTCTTTTACTTAAAATATGTTTTTTCCAAGTCAGCCTTCTATCAAGATGTACTCCGAGATATTTAACATCATTTGCTTGCTGTACAGGTAATCCATTTATGTTTATCTGTGGACAGGATCTTTTTTTGAGTGTAAATGTTACATAGATACATTTGCTTTAATTTATTTTCATTTTCCACTTCTTCAACTAGTTTTCAGTTTTATGCACGTGCTCTTGTGAATCTCTGGATGCAACCTGAGGATTTGTGTAAGAGCTTAAGATTGCAGTGTCATCTGCAAATGTGGAGGTTACTAGATGACCACTTTCCGGCAAGTTAGATGTATAGATTAAGTACAAAAGTGGACCAAGAACAGTAACAGTAAGTAAATTCAAAAATTATAATTAGCACAAACACGTTTAATTCCCCATTTTTTATCTAAATATATAGAAATTCACATTTTTGTTTCTAAAAACCTCCATTTTATCATAATCGGCATTATTTATTATGTTAATGCTAAATTGTCTATAAACGTCCTTGAAAATTTATATCCATACAGTTTACAAATCCCGAATTTAAAATTTTTTGGGGGTTACTTTTAAAAAAAAAATAGCAGATATTAATTTATTCAAAATCGATTAAAATTTAGGTACGTTAGATCCACACGTTTTGTTTTGAACTTAAGATAATGAAAAATTTTGATCATTTAAGTTATAAAAAATACAGTAATCAAAAAAACTCTTAAAATTAACAATGATTTATTCTTATACGCTAATAATGCTCATTAATTCAATTAAATTTTTGAAAAACAAAAAAAAAAAACAATGTCAACTTTAATTAGAATTTCCAAACAACCAAATTTGCAATTCGGAGTATTGGAAACCACTTTAGAATTTTATTAATTATTTTCTTAAATAAAATAAAATATTGATTTTATAAAAAAAAAGTTTATTGTAAATTAATTTTAATTAATTGTTGCTATTTATTATTATAAAGTGTTTTTTTATTTTCTTTATTTTATTAAAAATAATTTGAAATAAACATTTTTTTTTTGGTGGAGATGAAGTACAGTAAAATTTTTTTAATTGTATTTGTATAATTAAAAAATTATAAAAAACAAAATAATAATAATTTCGAGTTAATATGGGGTTAATTGGTTTGGATTATCCAATTTGTTTTCGTTAATTAAGTTATTTTTGTTAAAAAAATAGATAAATAAAAAATGAAAGATAATTAATTTATCTGAGAAGTACCTTCAAAGTGATATTTGATTTGAAAGTAATTTATTATAACAAGGTTATTGACGATTAAAAGGAGTCAATAGATTTTATCATTTTCTCAAGGTTATTATGTGCATGTTGGTACGTACGTACTTGTTTTTAGTGTATCGACAGTTGATGAAAATTTATAAAATATTTTTATCTTATGCGATATCCTATCTAACGTTTACTACAATCTATGCTGATGAATTATTTTATAGGTCTATACGAGAGAGAAAAAATTATAGAGTTTATGCAGCGTGAAAAATTTCTTCTATCAAATGTGTGTAGACGAGAATATAACCTTACGGAAAATTTGCCCTAACGGAACATTTTGTAGATTACATTATATCTCAGGCTACTGTTTACAGTGAATCTACAGAGTCTAAATTCCATAAAAAAATTGCCAACGTAACAGAGTCCAAAGCTTTACTTTTAAAATTATAACATTTTAGTTTTATTGTTTATTTAACTGGTGGCCCTTATATCCTTTTGAAATGGGCGAATTTTTTTGATTATTTTTTTTTATTCTTTGCAAAACGGAAATATTTCTTTTTTCTAAAGTTGCTTTGTTTAGCGTAGTCGATGTTGGATACAAAAAATATCCGCTTTTCTTAGCAAGTTATTTTTATTTTAAATAGTTTTGACGAATTGAAAAATCGCAATTGATGAAAAAAAGTAATCGTAGGGGTTTTTTCTTGATTTTCGCAGAGCGTTTAAAACAATTGATCGTGATATATTTATATATATATTATATAGGTTATGGTATCCGTGGTTGCGAATTAAAATTGTTTGAGTCATATTTAAAGAATCGTTCACAACGAACAAAAATTGATGACATAGTTTCAGATCCGGTTGATATAAAATTAGGTGTGCCACAAGGAACAGTTCTGGGTGTAATACTGTTTTTAATATACATCAATGATATGGAGAGAGTTGTGTAATCGTAAAATTTGGCTCTGTTTGCTGATGATACCCTAATGTATGTTGTTAGTAACTCTATTGAAGAATGTACTCAAAAAATGACGATTTAAAAAGATTAGGTGAATGGTTTAAAGAAAACAAGTTAAAATTGAACACTGAAAATACGAAATGTATGGTTATTAATTGTGTTTTGAATGATAAAATTTTGCAGAAATAGATATTATTAATGAAATTAAATATTTAGGCTTAGAAATAGATGATAGAGATTGAGCTTTAAACAACTTCTAGAATATATATTTGTAAAAAAATTAATAAAAAACTTTGAAGGATGAGGGATAATATTAAAACTTAGTAAATTTACTTCAAAATCCTTCATGCTGAGAACATTAAAGTGGATGAGTATGCCCCAAGGATTATTCCTTGGAATGAATATTTTGATAATGATATATAAAATGAAATATAAAAGTATGCCAAGTTATTTAATAAATAGACTAATTTATGTAGAAGATATTCATCACTACTACTTAAGAAATATTTGGGATCTTAGGTTGAACTTTTTTAATAAATCTATAAAACGCAGAATATGCTAATGTATAAGGGTCCGCAACGGTTTAATAATTTGCGACTTAATTTTAAAATGGATATGGTTTGTCAAATGTAAGAAAGGCTTGATTAAATACTTGAATGAATTAATTGATTGGAATATTCTGTAATACAAATGAATTGTTATACCTACCTAATAGATAAATAAATGAATTGTTCAAATAGATTAGAATTAAATACTAGGAAAAAAGCGAAATTTAAAGTTTTTAAAAGAACAGAAATTTGCATGGACTGATATAGACTTCTCATTACAAAGCAGAAAACACTCATGTTTTAATGAAAAGCTTTGAAATTAGTATGTTTTCGTTAAGAAACATAAATACCATACTTCTCATTTTCTGTTTCGTTTCTACCTATTTCTTAATGTATTTGGTGAATGATAAAACCATATGATTAAAAAATTTTCAACTGTGTGCGCATTATTGTTTTATATACAACTTACTTATTATATATTAAGAGTTCATTATGAAGAAGAGAGATAAAATGAAAAGGTGACTACTGCGCATGTCCTTAAATGCTTGTCAATTATAATTATAGACAATTGTTAAAATAGATAATACAAATGACTTGTTATAATTATAAATAATTTTATAATTGTACACTGTAAATAGTTAACAAAACTATATAAATGATGATAATATATATAAAAATTTAAAAAAAACTTTCATTACAATTTTTTGGAAATTTGGGTACATTCAGATATTTTTTTTTTGTTTTTATAGTTTACGTATTTTTTATTGCTGCTCGTTCTGTGATACATTATTAAATTGAATCAGTGAAATTAAATTAGAGTCTTGTGGAATTAGTCTTTTTGAAAATGAGTTCCCAACAGCAATACGAGCTGCTATGACTATGAGTTTTTATTATATTTAGAGGATTATTCTAAGCGCGGGTGAAGTATCAGATTCCGCTTATTTTCCGCATTTCGTATGCCGAAGTTCGTATTTTATTCCGTGGTCTGCAAATAGCATTTTAATATCTGACATTTTAAATTTATGCATGCTGTACTTCGGAAAATAAAAATTATTCATCAGAAAACTATACGTCAGAAAAATTAAAAAAAAAAAATTAAAATTAAAAAATTTAACAGAAAAAATACTTTGAATTAATGGAATGAAAAAAAGTGCGAGTCTACGAATAACAAAAAAGATATACGAATGAATTCATAAAATTACTCACTAATTTTTATATAAAATTAAAATATCATACTGTATTAAGACTCTGAATCAATTAATTCTGATTCTGAACTACAGTTTTTCATGTTTATCCATTGAAGCATAATTAAAATAAAAATCTTCTTTTTTAAATTGCAGAAATATTTCCCATATGTTTTATGTTATCCAAAAATTATGAAAACTCAATTTTCAATTTAAGTTCAAGGATATAAAAGGACATTTTAGGTTTTTATTATAAATCATCAAATATGAAAAATATTTTTTTTTACTTTCTTTTTTCTTTCACATCGTTTGGGTTTCAATAATATCAAAAAATATAGTTTAGAAAATTCTAAGCAGACAAAATGGAGCCAAAATTTTAGGCGTCTTTAAAGAATTTATTTTCTAATAATTTTCAATTTGTTTCAGTATTAAAGTTTAAATTAAATTTAGGAAAAATTGTAACAAAGAAGAAGATTGAATAACAAAATATAATTTGGAAAATTAAACAAAAACATCTTATTTTTTATCGAAATGTTGCCAATTCAAAATTTGGTTTGACCCAATAAAATTTAAGTCAATCAAAAGAAAAAAAGAAAAAATCTTTAGATATAGATTCATAATTTTTGTTTAGATATAGAAAAAAAATTAAAATAATCAATATTTTAACGAACTAGGTTTGGATTCACTAGTAAATCCTCACTAGTATCCCTTGGTGGGGCTGGTTTTGGTTTTTGAAACAATTTATTTCCATTTAAATCTAGTCGTTAATCTTAGTTTTTTTAATTTTGAGCATTGGATGTACGGACATAAAAAATACATCAGTATATTATTTATTTAAAATGATATCTCAATACTAGTTTGAATACTAGAATACTAGTTAGGTTTCGTCAAATAATGCTGACCTTTAACCGAATCGACTTAATAATCGTACGATAAATCGATACAAAATCGTACTCCATATTTTGTCATGAATTGTTTTTCATCATTTTTATTCATCGTGGATACCATCTTTTTTATTGATTTATCTTAAATAAGGAGCAGAAGAGCCAGATTTCGAAAAAGCTTTTGACACCGTGTGGATAGACAGTATCATATACAAGCTTCTCAGTTATCAATTTCCTACACATTTAATATACTTAATTAGTAACATGCTAATCAACAAAATGTTTAGAGTTTCTTTAAATAATAAAGTTAGTTCTAAAGATTATCACTTGAACAATTCCCTTCAACAAGGCACTGTCAATTCGCCAATTTTATTTAACATCTTTATAAGTAACTTACTTAATTCGTTAGACAAAATTCTAGGTTTAAATTATAGTATTGCCTTTGCTGACGACTTAACAATCTAAACAGCTGATTCCCACTTAGGAATAGCCCAGTATAGGCTACAAAAATCATTCAATAGGATAGTTGCATACAGTAAGAAGTGGAAACTGAAAATCAATTACAGAAATTGCGAAACGATTCTGTTTAGAAATACGATAAGGAAATCAAATAGTAGTATTAAGAGGAAATGGAGAGTTTTTCATGTAAAACCTCCAGATACCTCAACAATTAAAAATTCTACCAATTTCAAATACTTAGGAATACATTTTATCAACCTGCATAATTTTAAATACCACATAAAAAATCAAATTAAGAAGGCAAATAATATCTTTATGCTACTGAAAAGTCTATATTACTAAAAAGTGTTATGTTACAAAGTTAAAATACTTTGTTATAAAAGCTTAATAAGGCCTATATTATCATATGGTTGTTCTATATGGTTCAATATCAGCGCGTCTATAATGGAGAAATTAAGATTATTTGAACGCAAGTGTTAAAGAGCTTGTACAAATTTACACTTGGACCACTTACACTATTATTCAAATAAAGCCTTATATAAGCAAAGATAATCAGAATAGACAGTTTTATTATTCGTTTCATATGTAACGACATACTGCACAGTGGTGAACAAATATCAAATTCATTAATTTGCCACCCTTGGTTCATAGATGACCAATATAATAATACATACCTACACACAGGCTTTATTCCCCCAGAAGGCTTCATCCTTCTGGACACGAATAACCAAATTGAAAATAACGAGCTTATACCGTTAATTTACCATTTTAATAGGCATGCATGTGACAAAAAATTGATCACAAATTTAAATAGTATTGATATTAACAATAACGATCTTTTCAAGTTTGATAGCTTAATTCCAAATAGTAATAAGCTCATTAGTAATAAGCCATATTTCTGGAAACAGTAGGTTAAGTTAGGTTAAGCTTAGTATAGAATAAGGATTAGGACTTAGATTTAAGTTTTACATTACATAATTGTATTAAAGTTGATTTTTTCTGCACTACTTTTTACCAATACTTAATTCATAATTTGCTTATACAGTATCAAATCATTTAAATTGTTAGCTATAGTTTTCTAGTTCTAGTTCTTACATAATGTAAGTCACAATGTGAAATAAACTTTTATTAAATTAAATGGGAGACCTGTCATTTGACAGCCACGTACATTTTAAGCTAGATATTAAGAAAAAAAATTCATTTTGTTTTGTTTAGAATTAAATCCATATAAATAACAAAATAAATAAACAAAACTTGAAAAAAAGGGGCAGAGGAGCTTAAAAAGTTAGAATATAGAAATACGCAAGTATGTAATTATTCTAGAACTTCATCAACACCAGCATCCTTAACATCTTCAGTTTTTCAAAGTGTAAAAGTGTATTATATACAAAAAAAAGTATATAAGAAAACAATCAAATTGCACATTTCTAGGAGCTAAATTTCATTATTAGCGACTTATTATTAGCGAGCAATCTGCTCCTTAGCAGTTTTTTTTACTATAAAATAGATTTAATTAAAAATTATTAAAATTTATTTTTAATAAAAATAATAATTTCGATTGATTAATTTACATTGATACATATAGGTATAGATTTATATCACCATTCTATTTATAATTATTACTTACTTATAGTAAAATGTTTATGGTAAACAATTTATTTTTGGGAATTGTTTCATTCATTATAACACGACTTGAGCTCATCATTAGGTATTTAAAGTGTGAGACCACCTATACAAGTTCTGGCTTTCATTTTTATTGATTTTATAACTTGTTTAAAGATGTCATTAATCCATTTGTGAGTTTTTTTTTATATATTTTATATTTTTGTATTGAAAAACAATTAATTATTAATTCAATACACAATTGACAAAAAAATCAACATCAAATCAACTATCAAGAAGTATAAATTGGTATTTGAAAAAATTACAATTACTTTATAAAGGTGAACCAAACCCATATTTGGTTCAGTAATGAATACATGAATACCCATATTTGGTTCAGTAAACTGTACCCGAACGATCAAGACTCTAGAGTCTAGCGTAAAAAATAAACGCTTTTTTTGTGTTCAGTAGTTTTCATTAAAAAACGTTTTGTCCAAAAAAACGTATTCTGATCGGGATTCAGTAGATTGTCCAAGACAGCTCTAAATTGATAATTTTCGTTGTGAACTTTTGTGAGAGTAATTTTGGACAATTATTGTTTTTGTTATTGTTTTTTCTTTAAATTTTGACAGTTAAACAAAGAACTTTGAGTGTAAACAAAAGAGGTAAAAAAGTGTTAAGTAGATTTTTCTGTTCTAAGTAATTCTAAGGTGTTTCACATTTAATGGTCATTATCCAAAACAGTTATGTCTAATTCTGTTTTAAGTCTACTGAACAAACTTATTATTAGAGTTGATTTAGTGATTATATTTATGTCAATGTCAAATTAATATATAATTTTAATTTTGTATTATACTCATGTTATGCCGTTAATTATTTTTTGTTTACAAAAAATTGTTACGATATTATATTATTTTAATTTTAATTTGCTATCATAAGGCTGAAACACATGTGGAGAATTATGCATTCATTACAGCAAGAATAAATTAGATTGTAGGGTTTTATATGGAACCAATTACATGTAATTCTGCACGCAGTGCGTTTGATGCAAAATATCTCTATTTGTAATTTTTGCTACGCACCGGCAGAGCTATCAACACAAAAGATTGTAAAAATTGTCATTTTACAACTTAATCAAAAAATAATGATTGGCAAAATGTCATCAAAGTTATTTATTTATTATTGTAGATACAATATACTTGTTATTGTTGTATATTGTTATTGTAGTATATTAATTGAATGTGTGTATATTTTGTATAATCTTTGATGTTTGGTTTTTTTATTTAAATAGGATAATTTTCAGTAATTTCATTAACTAACTTCATTAATAACTAGAAAATAGAAATTGATTTTTTATTCAAGGCGCTGATTTCGTACATTTGATTTCTTATACGAATTTCTCTTTTAAAGTTCTTCTTGACATATTGAAATAAAATAAACTTTCATATGGTAAATGTTTAAAAAGAACTTGTTTATTTTTGTTATTGGTGCAAGAAAAGTCCACGCATTTCTCTTTCGTTTTCTGTGACAATTTCTCTAGTTCATACTCTAGATTTTCTTACTTTTATGTTGCAATCGTCATAAATTTTTAAAATATTTAAATAGAACAAATATGCACAACAAACCAGCAATAATTTATTAATATAATTAAATTTTGTCACAATCATGATAATGACAATATAATGCAATTAACAAAATAATTAACAAGCAAATTGTATCTAGTTCGCGGCAATTATCTACATTATTTCAAAACAAACCAATTTTTGACAGATAAACTATGCACATGTGTCTGGTACGTATAGTTATGCATGCATATCTGCATGCAGATTCTGCACATGTTTTTCCCACAATATTAATAAGTTGTAAATACAATTTTGAAATGTCAATAATGCTTTTTTTTAAATTGGTTTATTATACAAAAATTTTAAACTAAAACTAATTTTTTATTTTAAATTATTTTTATAATAACTTTTCATAATAAAATTTAGAAATTACAATAAAATATAGAAAAATAATTACAGATTAAATAGAAAGATAATTACAGCATAATAAAGATTTCTAGAAGTATAAATTTTTTACGACCTTAACCTTAGCTATCTGGTCTTATAATGTATTCTATAATAATTCAGTGTCAAAGTAGTATATTATGTATTAAAATTACTTAGACTCATAGTGTTTATATATGAATTTATTCACATCTTAATTCAAGTATAATTTTCTACAACATATATTTTTCAATTTCCTTTTTGAAATGGCCAATGTTTACTATATTCTATAGTTCACTTGGCGTTGGAAATTCGTTATACATTCTTATGCAATTATTTCTTTGATTATTCGTTTTGAATAGCGTTAAATAAAAATTGGATTTGTTATGATAGTCATTAACGATTTTAAAAGCCATCACATACAATTCACATTTACAAATATTAGTAAAACTTATATAGCAATCTGTATATCATATTATATAGCGATCATGTTTGAGGACAAGCTAAGTGTGTATTACTTTTATAATTTTTTTTGTAAAGTACATTTAGTTTATTAATTGAAGTCAGTTGTGCCTTACCCCATATTGAGTTTAATTATATTATATTTGATAGAATGTACGATGAACTAATTGTGTATAACGTTTTTCTGTTAAAGAAAGCTCTAAGTCGACTCAGAATAAAAATGCCGAAAGTAATTTTTCTGCAATTAAGTTTATGTGATCAGTATATTTTAATTTGCGAGCCGACATCAAACCTTAATAGTTAAAAGTCGAAACTAATTCAATGTTAGAGCTATTGTAGATAAAATTAGAGTTTGTAAAAATTTTTTTACATGATTTTTGTTTTTTTTTTAATAAGATTCGATGTCTTATTAGCCATTTATCAATGATTTTAAAATCCTTTTCAGCATAAATTTTAATTTCATCTTCACTAGACCCAGCGTATTTTACGTCAGCCTAAACATACATTTTAACTTTGTTATTAAAACCAATGGTATCAGATAATCCCAAAAGAAATAATTTTGAAAAAATTTAATTTCGAACTCACCTTATTTTCAAATCTTTGAACTTATTTTCTTCGTGCTTAAATCATACCACCATTTTTTATAAAAAAAACCTTAATTATATTTCTTGTATAGAACAAGAAACTTCCGAGTTTACTTTCTTATCAAAAATTTACATGAATATTACTTTAAATATACTTTCATTAAAATTTATATTAATTTTGTCTTGTTATACATTAGATAAATATTATCAAACAATTAATTTAATACCATAATGATAATAAGCACAATGAGGACAAAGGTTATGTGACACTTTGTTTTCGAGCAATTAAAATTTCATAAAATAAATCACCATCATCTATTTTTAAATGTAATTCAATCGTTATTAATTGTTTTGGTTTTTCACTTTGTTTATTTATTTATTTATAAAAAAACAACAAAAACAAAAACAATTATAAAAAACAATTAAAAAAGAATAAAAATGAAGATAACACGACAAAAAAAAAACAAATATTTAAATTCTGTAAAGTGAAGGAAGTTAAAAGCAAAATAGAAAATCCTTTAAAAGAATAATGAAATCCTTAGGATTTCCTTAGGTTTTTAATTTAAAAAAAAAAAATAATAAAAAAAAAATAGATTTGCGTGTTTTCATTTTGTCGTTCTCCGTTTTTTCAATATATACAAGCAATATTCTAAAAAGGTGTCGTATTTATCAATATAACAATATTTATTTACTTTGTTACAATCTCTCTATCTTTTTCACTCTCGTTTTTTTTTTCGTTCATTCTTAGTTTCTAATTTCAAAATAATTAAATGAAAAGAGAACAGAAGAAAATATCCTGTATTTTATTGGTTTCTAGTTACCGTTAACATTTTTAGTATCAACAAGTAATTAAAGCTTAATTGTAAAGTTAAAGATTTAATTATAGAAGTAAATAACTGATAAGATTATTAGCCTTGCTCCATATAACATTACCCAATAATGTCATTAAGATGCTATCATGATGATACATGACACACACAATTAGATTTATATTTTTGAAAACTGGTGTAAAAATTTAAATGTAAATTTTGAAAATTCTACTTGAGAATCACTCAATTATTGTATTATCAATATGCCTTTTTTTTAAAATTTTAAAAATATTTGTAAAAGGTGCCTAAATAGATATTAAAGTACATTATAAAGTTAATAAAAAATATAATGGTGATAAAAATATATGTCTAATTTTTATTAGTATTAGTTTCGTTTTTTAATAAAATTTTAGTACTACATAAAACGTAATGTTGTATAATAACTCAATATTGATCTAATTTATTGACTAGGATATCAGTTTGATTGAGTAATGGCAGTGTTATGACAGCAGACAAAAGCTAATGTAATTTTGAAGATCTATTTATTCTATATTGGTTTGAGTATTTTAAAGGGTTCACTTAGCTTGTCATTACGTCTCGGATACTTACCACTATATATGTATAGTGGTGTAACAGACCTTTGATATTGTCCATTGAAATCTAATGTTATTGGCATATATTTGTATAGACATATACCATTTTATACTATCTTATTTTGGCTTTTACATAATTTTTTTTATTATTTTTAAGACGATTATCTAACTGTTTTCTTTGATTTATTTACTACAAGACCTAGTCAAAAGATTTAATTCTGCTGACATTTAATAATAATTTTTTTATCGATGAGTTCAAATGCCTTTGCATTTTTATATTTCATTAAATTTTCTTTGGAATCATATCAAAATTCTGTAATACAAATAAATACAAAAATTCTGAGTCATGCTTCGGAAAAATTATTTGTTCTCTCTTCCAGGAAGTAAAAAAACCAGAATTTCGTAAGGTGCCTATTACACATCATTCTTTTCACCAATCTTCTTGTTCATATACATATTGACAATATATTGATGAAAAGAATGATGAGCGATTACACATCAATAATGCACTCATCAATTTTTTTATCCATGTATTGACATTTTGCAAGTACATATTGTGGAAGTGTTCTGAATATATTGATGATTTCGAAACATATATGAATATTGAAAATATAATTTCTGGAGGAATGTTTTTGACTTCAGTTTAAATGGAATTTTTAAAGTATAAAAACCACAAATTATTTTTATGTACATTTTAATATATGAATTGTTTTATTACAATAATTGCTATAAGTATTAAAATTAATATAAAAATTGTCCTTTTTAATTCTAAATTATATCTGAAAATTCCCAAAAAATAATATCTCAACATTCCCAAAAAGCCTTTTTTTTACCTCCGCTGATTTTGATAGCAATATTGATCAGAATTTTGACAGCAAGATTAATGAGATCAAATTTCACATCAATCAACGGTGAATATATTGACAATATATTGACAATAGATTGACCATTGATTGATCATTGATTGATGTGTAATAGGGGCCTGACATTCATATACTGATATAATTATACTGATTTAATTATACTTATATATTTGTTTTACATGTGAGAATTATATCCATTGATCGATCTCTTTCTGTGGCCCAATTCAGAATTTACACGCTGGATAACGCACAAGGTAAAACGCCTGTCTTTCAACCTAAAGATCCCAGGTTCACTTCCCAACGAGGAAAAAAAAAATGCTTTATGGCTTTTTCGACCCGGTCCACTATCGCTTATCATTTGGGTAAAATAAATGAAAAAATAGTAAAATAGCTGAGAGTATAATTTGCGGTGATTTCTAAAATGTAGTGAAACCATAACATTTACAATGTTAGCATCATCCAAAATGTATATCAAAATCTCTTGACTTTGTACACTATTCCAAAAAGTATAAAATAATAGTTTCCACTAAGCTAATTTTATTTAAGAGTGTTTAGCGAAAAAATGTAGACTGTATTGAAGAGTATGTAAATAAAGTTACCAGAGTTAATTTAAGTATATTTTAGCACATATTTTTGGCGGAAAAATAAGTTTATTTGCCAAATTTGAGCAAAATATATTAATCAAATATATTGTTCCGCCGAAAATATTTGCGGATCTATATTTACATATATACATTATCTGACAATATTAATTTTGATATAACGAAAGAAAAACAAAAATTAATTTTATCGAAAGATATACAAAAGTCAGATTATTACCGATTTATATTACAAAAACACAAAATTATAATTGAAACGTCAAAATATATGTGTGTAAAATGGTATTCCAAAATATAGAAAATAGATTATTATTTTACGATAAAGGGGTTATAAAAGCTTTAGTTGTTAGTTAAACTGTATTAATGCACTGCAAACTTCAATATAGATATATTGTAAAAATTATAAATAAAAGCTATATTGTCTGCAATTGTGTACGTCAAATTTCTGTGTAAAAGCATTTGTGAGGTTTATCCAATTAACAAAAAAAAAAAGTGTGCAATCCCTTTTTTGCTATTTTCAATTTATTTTCTTGCCTGAAGGTCTCTGATCTCAAATAATGATCATCATTTCCACAATATCAGAACTCATCCGTAATAAATTTTACTCAATACTACATGATTTTAAATCTCTCAATATTTTGTATGTTAGTTTTTACATCCCCATATAGTAGTACCACAAATCCATACTTTAGTGGTAGGATTTCATTGTATAAAATCAGATTGTTGACATCGTGTGTAAAAATATATTTTTTAGGTTTGTTATGTCAAAGGGAGCGATCTACTGTGCCAGTTATGAAATATGCTTTGTATCCCGTTTATCCCGTCAAAAATTTTTAAATTGACATACACCAAGTGTCTTTGAAAAATTAAAAAAATTATGATCAAATTGCATTTCTCCTCTTACTGTAGTTTCACATGTGCTCTTCAACACAACTTCTCGACTACACAAACACAGTTCGACCAAAACATTTTGCTGTATTAGTGTAACGGTACTTCCAAGCAGAGAAGTATCAGATTATACCAACATATTTATTTTTACTAAACTTTCTCACTTTAATCAATTACACAAACACACGCTAAACAATCTCAATAAATAAACAAATAAAAAAATTCTGATTGTACGCACATTTTCTTTTCAAAACTTTTTTGCTGCGATTTTATATTCTTAGAGAGAGTACAATCACAACAGGAAATTTACTGTGATATGGATATACCAAGAAAAAACTTCAGATAAACCTAACAAGAGTAAAAAAAAAACAAAAACAAAAACAAAATCAGTAAAAAAGGAAAACTTTCTAAAATGTTTACTTTGAAAATGCACACACAACCAGAGAGAAAGGAAATTTTCAAAGAAAACTTAAACAGTGATAAACAAACATGGGGGAAAAAAACTAACCAATTTTCAAAGAGAATAAAAAAAAAAACAATAGCAAAAATTTTCATTGTTGTCATTTTTAGTTTTATCTTTATCCAATTTATTTACTTTGGTACCACTTCATAATCAGGGGTTGTTAACTCTTTGATATTTTTTTGATATTTTTGATAAAACTAAAATATAAATTCAAATTTTACTGTTTATGAATTACAATTAGAGTAGTATTGTAGGTGTGCACATTCTAGTACCAGTACTAGTACAACCTTAACCATTTTAAGTCCGACAAAATATTTCGATGAGTTTGACAAAACTAAAATTTAATTCGTAGCCGGTGCATTTGATATTTTTTCTTTTTACATAAGTAAACAAGAGCTGCAAATCGATATTTTGGCCTTTAAATCGAAATATCAATCAGTAATGCAGTGCAGAAGCATTTTATCACATCTCACAATCGTTTAAGATGGAAGGGTTTGAGATAAAAAGGAATATAATTCGGTTAGGTAGTTTGTTCACTTTAAGTACTCGCTTTTTCACATATTATGTCCTGTTAAAAATCTATAAAACCTTTACACTATCAAAGAGAGTGGTTCAATATTTTCTGAAATAATTAGACGAAGAGAACATAATTTATAAGAGAGTCTGAGAAAATCTAAAAATTATAAACTGTCAAAGTGTAAGTTGCAGATTAAGGTAGCACTGAAATGAAATTGGAAGACAAGTTAAGGTAGCACTGAATGAAACATATCTTGTTATAAAAGACAAAAGATGGTCTAAGAAAGTCATTAGAACCTTTAGTGATAGTCAGGCTGCCTTGAAAGCTGTTCAAAGGAACTTCATGAAATCTAGGTTGGTGGTAGAATGTTCGGAAGCCCTAAACCTCACAGGGCTCCGAAATAAGGTACAGCTGATCGATGGATGGATAGCGGCCAGCTTGGAAATAACCTAGGCTGACGAACTATCGGCAAGCAAAATGTATGGACCAGAACCAGCAAAGGTTATATCAATTGGTAAAATTAAACTATCGATAGAAAATACCCTGAAGAAGGAAACCAACATCCTATTGGAGTGTATTGAAGGCCACAGAGTCTCCAAAATAAATGCAACAAGAATAAAACCAAAATAAACAACTCAATAGCAGACTGCAGTAAGTGGGAATACTTATACTGGTCATATCCACCTCTAGACTAGCACTTAGTAACGACCCAACCTGTGGACACTGTCTGGAGAGAAAGAAACTTCCACATATGTTGTAGGAGAGTGCCTAGATCTTTCAAGGCTGAGACTCAAGCTCTTGAAAACGCACTATACATAATTCCAGAAAACTTCTCCGGGAATAACCTTCAAAACTATTGGCTTTTATCAAACGGGTCGACTATGTTGAAGGGTAGAGAAGGGAATAAGGGGCTAAAAGCCTGTAGGTCCCGACATATTAGGGCCAACTCCGTACGAGGTAAAAAAAAGAAACATCTCTTAGAATATTTTTTCGTATCCTGATCTTAAAAAAAAATATTTTTCTAATAATTTTTTTAGTGTTCATAATTTTAATAAATTTTATTAAGTTGGTAGCACTGTGACGACTGAAAATAAATAAAAGTATAAAAAGTAAAACTATATTTTTTTTTTACTTCTTTGCTTTTTCTGTTTTTGTTGGTACTTTTCTAATACAAACTTGTGGTGATTATTTTCATCTTTTTTGTTAGTTTAGTTTGGTTCTACAGTGAAGAATCACTGCAATTCAGTATATAGGATAGTAAACAAAAAAAATAATGAAAGGGGAATATGATAAACTCACAATTATTCATAAACTCAAACTAACTATAAGTATAATTCCGGTTCAAATTAGCAATTATTTCTATTCTCCTGACGTTTGGTGGATAAGTCCCCTTCGTTTTCAGTAACATTACAATTCTAAATAAAATGTTATGCAGAAAGTACTCGAAACGGTGGTAGTCTTTGAATTGAATTGCAGACAAAAAATTGTTGGAAAATGAAGGGTCCTTTTTTGAGATTGTATAGGGTCTGAAGGTTTTTTTTAAAGATCTTATCACCATAATGAGGCTTGTCAAGCCCACTGTAATTTTTTTTTAACATGATTTTAAAATTACATTTACATTATTTAAATAAAAAAGAAAAGCATTACTTATATTCTTCTGACCTAATCTGAAGGTTTACTTGCAAGTAGTAACACTTAGGTGGGAACTGATCCTGTATAAAAATGTTATTTAGTATAATTTTATTTCTTAGATCATAGAGAGTGGTCTATTACGGTATTTTAAAAAAGACTTTGTCTACCGCTCATCCCGTAAAATATTTGAAACGATTGTCATACGACTTCCGAAGATTGCGATGTAGATCCTAATCATTATTTTCGAAACTGCTTAAGACGGGACTACTATTATCTATGCTCTGTCATCATTTCACTATTGTTATTCCACTCTGTGTCATTCCATCTGAGTTGTTTGTGAACATTTTTATGTTGAAATAAAATGCTAGCAATTACTACGTCGTTTATTATACAAAATCTTTCGCCAGCATTTTCAAATTAAGACTTTTCACATCATGTTCCAATAATTAGAGTTGATTTTTCCTATTTTTACATTAAAATTTGTTAGAAAAACACAATTTTTGATTTTTTTTTTTGCAGGTTATTACAATTTAGCAATGGAAACAGCAATCTTTGTGTTTGTGCTTACTTCAGCATCAGTGCATAGTTGCCTTTAACAATTGTTAGAAATCTTATATGAGCTTTAAACCTTCCAACGATGATTTTTTTTAAACCATAATTCCAGGTTATATATTAACAGAAATCTAACGCCATTTTTCCGAATGTCTCATTCTTAGTTTTCTGACAATATTAAATACTCTTTGCTAACTAAGCGTTTCAATCCGAATTGTTCACATTTATTCTCTACAAAGTCTAAGATCTGGATTTGCTTAACTCTGTTAAGCTTCGGCGCTTTAGTGTGCTAGTATTTTGCATCAAGTCTACTTGTATCGAAAACTTTTTGTTAACTCTTACAATCATATTAATAATCCGTATCCTACAACTTACCTAATAAATAGGGCTAAAATTCTAAAAAAGAAAAATTATTTTCCATTTAAGTCATTGTGGAGCTTCCAATTTTTATAACACAGCTTGGTAAGTTTTCCAATCATGTTCATTGTAGGTAGGTAGAAATGGCCATTTCTGTTGCTTCTGGAAAACCAATTAGCACTTAATGGTGCCTTTTTGATACCACAACTAGAGTGACCTATTTGTTGTTGGTTGTTTTAGGGGATCACTCTTCCAAGGAACTGGGGCCACAATGTGCGTTTGAGAAGGTTGATCAGATCCGCAATAATATCTACATTGTTGGGGGAAGCTTCACCTAAAGTCCGGAGTCTGAGTAACTAACTAATGCTTGGTAACTTTAAAGGAAGTGGTCAAGATTTTTGGTGGTGGATCAGCTGCATTTTCATTTTTTTAGTTGCAGATGCGGGTGATCGGAATAACAAGCTTGGTAACGTGGCTTTCTATCAGCATCAGTACGGGACCTGGCTAAAAGTTGTTTATGCCTTCTTTAATTCGCATTGGCCCGAAAGTATGAATTGAATGCCCTCCTTGACGACTCTCCCATACTGCACATACCCACTGCAGATACCAGATTTTGAAACAGAAATTTTAACTGTCTTCAATTAATATTATTTTACATGATTTAACGAAAATTAATTTAAAAGTTTTATTAAAGTTAAATTAAAGAATATTAAACTATATCTCTCTATAGCGTAATCGATAGGAGCGCAGAAAAAATTCAATTCAATGATGTGATAAGCACAGATTCCAATTCTATCGAAATGGAAATTTCCCTCTTCAATCAGATGGCAGGTATAGACTAATATCTTCTTAAAATAAATAAGTCAAAGAAAACTAATTTAGGAAAGTTATTATCGATTTAAGGAAAGTTTTATTAACAAAAAAAAGGAACTGAATATTAGCAAAGAAACTCTTGAATAAATTCGTATTGGGTGGAAAAGGTTTTTTGATCTTAAAGTTTTGAATGATCACAGGACCAATAATTATGATCACCTTAAGTGCTATATTTCTAAGAGAAATACTAGAAAAAAGAAAAAAAAAACGAAAATTAGCGATGTGAAGTGGAAGAGTAAATTCATACTGGATGGAAAAAATCTGTTTAATGCTTGTGTGATCTTAATTCCCGATAGTACCATTAATTATAATGACCTTGAAAATATGTAATGTTTGTTATTGATAATGAAATTTATTTTTAATAATTGATGGTTGATGTATAGATAAATTTGTCGCCACTAATTTTTTTTTTACCTTGATTACAAACGTTAAAACTATTATCAAATATCACCAAAAAAACCATTTTAATATTTTATATAGTATGAAGAGAGTAGAGAGAGAAAATAAATTGTTTGCATAAAAGAAAAAGTGGTGTGTAAACAAAACCCTAAAGGTAAAATGAATGCGTCTTCTAATAATAGCATTGAATAGCAAAAAAAAAAAAAAAAACAGAATGAAAAAAATCCAGTTTTATTGCAGTAGAATGGTATAATAATGTAAATTGAATTGAATTGAACTGATAGGGGGTTTGTATATACATACATACACTCGTATATATATCGCTAAAATTGAGTTGAACAAAAAAACGAGAAAAAAAATTATGTACGAATTTTTATTTTCTTTTTTTCCTTTTTAATGAAGTGATATTTCAATTTCCTTTGATTTGTTTTTAAATATGTATGTTTGTTTGTATGTATATACATAGGGTTATAGAAGCTTTTTGTTGAATAATTTGTTAGTTGTTGTTAGTGGAAATCCCTGCAGCTATTAACGTTTACAATGATGATTTTCTACACATAATTTACAATTCATTTCAAAAATGGTTTTATTTTATTTTATATTTATTTATAGGAGACTGAAGCAAAAGGGTTTTTTTGTTTTTATTTTGATCAAAAACATTTTAAATTTTTGTTTGTTTCGAAATTTAAAAAAAAAAATTGGGTTATTTTATTTTTTTAACAGATTTATATGGCATTTTAGTTTGTTACAGGAGTAGATATTATTTTTTATTGTAATAAATAATGAAATGGGACTGTTCTAAAAAATTAGGCTTTGTGAAAAACTTGTAATGAGTTTTAGTTTCGGAATGAAAAAAAAAATTGTACCAGAATGTTTTTTTTTTTTGTGTATTTTGAACACTCAAATATTGTGAAGGATGAAATCAAAAAATTTCAGAATATAATTGGAGTTGAATATTTATTGTTGAAATTAAGTTCCGTCGGTATACAACAGAATTGAAAGTTGAATAAAGCTTTGAAGAAAAATAAAAAAAGTTATATGTAAATTGCTTAGAGTTTTTTTTGGTAATTGCTAAAAGTGGGAGTGATGTACACCGTAACTGCTTCGTTTTGGCCTACTTGAGTTTTTAACAGATTAACTAAAACATAAAATACATTTATGTATGTAGATTAACTTCCTAATTGGTAATTTAAGCTTAACTGCTTTGCTGCTCCATATAAAGTTATTGATTTGTAAATTCCTACGAACGAAATTACTACGAACGAAATTACTACGAAGTTCTAGTCAAATAATATGAAAATAGTTTGTGTCACAGATTGCTGGGAATGTTAAATCTTTGATAGAGAAACTTATCTCAAAATTAGAAGCTTTTTAGTGTTACGGCACCATGTTAAAATGAATTCGATCATATTTATCTGTCTTGTTGTAACAATATCTAATACGGAAGTTTGTTCTAACAATCTCTAATATTAAATATTGTAGAAATATAAATAAATTTGTAGCCTTCTCGTTTTCTACAAGTTATTCATATGGGACCATTGTTATTTTTAGTACATTATACGTCATTCATTCAGTTTCATAACTAAAAATGTTCGATTAAAAAAATTGATGATGAAGTTGATATTAAGTAGTGGAATTAATGATGATATTAAAAATCAAACATTGAAAATGACAAAAGCTAAAGTTTTTGAATATTTATCGCATTTGCTGTATATCGAGAAGCCATTAAAATTGAATTTTAGATATTGATCCAGTTAACAAACAAGCAAAAGGAATTGATTATCGGCTTAATAAGAATTTGAAAGAACTACCGAATAAAAAACGTGAATTTATTACAGCACGTAGTGATACTGGTCAACCGGAATTAGTGGGTCAGCAATTTAAAGTTGAAAAAATCTTAAATAAAGAATTTCCAATTTATGAAATTTTATGTTGTAGTGGTATAACCCCAACATCAACTGAACTGAGTAGAACGAAATGTCGATATTATCATGCCGTAATTTTTAAAAATTGGTCCAATTAAATGTAAGAAGCAAGCTTAAGTCCACATATTTGATTAGGTGATGATAGAAAATTCAATTGAAAAGGCAATTAAAATTGGTAAACCAAGATTCCAGAGAGCAACAGCAAGAGAATCAATGGCTGTGCTCGTATTAAATATAAAATTAGTAAATATGAATGGATTAATCATAATTAGCCCCCATTAATTTCAAGTATACCGGGTGTTCCATAGTATGCGTATAAGCTTTTTAGAAGGGGAAGTAGCCGTTATTTTGAAAATGAAAAAAAAATGTATTAACTATATCGAGGGTACTCTATCGATTGGTGATATTTTCAACTTCCGGGAAGGACCGAAAAATGGTTTTTTAAGCCCAAAAATCGGCGAAATTCGCCGAAATCGAGTTTTTAAAATGGGAATTTTTTTTGCAAATTCGGATTCTACGTGAAAAAATAAGAAATATTTGTGAGGTAAATTTTTTTTTTAGTTTTTTTTTCGTCTCTTAAAAAGCTGATACACATGCTCAGAAACACACGGTATAATACGTAGAATTTTTGATGACATAATTTTTTAATACAGATTGAGCTGAAGATTTACAAGTTTATAATTATGATATTAGTGGACGTTATGAACCTAATTACGATTTTACAACTGGAGATCCTGACAAAGAAAATGAAAAAATGGCTTAGAGATGGGAATAGAATTGCAACTGTTTTGTGGTGTAATATGCATGCAGATGGCCGTACTGGTTTACGAGCAAAACATGTTTCATGTCCTATTCTAACTGCTTATGGATTCATGAACGTGGTCAGGTCTATTATCTAGGTTTTTAAGAAGAATCTTCGAGAAAATAATTTTATTATAGTCAAATTGTAGTTGGAAGCTGAATTATAAATTTTTAAAATCTTTTTTAATTTACTTTTTAATGATCTCGCACCTTAATTAGCTTTTAAAAAATTTCAAAATTATTTTGATATTTCTAAAAATTAATTAAGATAATTTTTTTTATATTGTAACAAGGAAAAAAAAAGAACCTTGAACCAAATTTGATCTCTTTCTAATGATTCTAAAATAATGTAATTATTAAGCCATATAAAGACTGTCTTACTTTACAAAATAAATTTGATAATTTTCAGGAACGGTGTTCGTCAAGTAGGTTCAATTTGAATATTAAAAAATCTAAATCAATGATATTTTTTTGTAAAAGAAGTAGCTTTAGTATAAATTAAGTTACATAATTAATAATTCTGAATTAAAATGTGTAGATCTAATTAAAAACCTAGCAATTATCTTATAATATTATTAAATATGTTTTGGTATTTGAAATAAAACAAAACTTAAAATAAAATAATGAATTCACTCGCCTCATATTCATTTCATTCTTTCAAAGTTTTTTTCTAAGCTTGGTTTCATATAAAGCGTAATAATTTTCCGATTCATATATACATCCTTAGATACTACTTCTTTAATTCTGCCTCATCTTGGATAAAATATTATTGTTTACATAACCTTCCCAACAAAATTTTTTATTGAGCTGTACATACGTACCAACTATCTTAATAAAACATATAGTATCCTAGAACCATATAATCAATAATCCTAGAAGCATATAAATTCATGTACTCATCTGTAGGTACAATGCAATCTGCACAAATTACCTAGAATTCTGTAAATCTTAACTTAATGATTTGATTCATGAGTTAGGAGAAGAAGATACATACATGAACTCATGTGTAGGTATTGTACTGTACGCAGAACATACCTACAGATTAATTTTAATGATAATATAAGATTAAAACTCTGGAAACTAGACGTAATGTTGCAGGAGTTATGTTTTCTTATGAAAAGTTGTCAGCCCGAACAAAACTTTCTTTTTAGTTTAGTTAATATTTATGCACCAAAAACATAGACTTATATAGAAGACTTTTATATCTTGAAGCGGGCAGAACTTACTGGATTACATATAGATTAGATATAATAGGTTCATTAGGTATTTAGTTTAATTTTTATATTATTAAATTTTTTCGTATCAAACTAAATTAAATTTAATTCTAAGAAATTTTAGATGTAAAAAATTAATCTGTATGTGGCTTGATCCCAGTAGATTTTGGAAAAAAAATAAATAAATAAATAATTTAATTTTGTTTTAAACACTTGTACAACCGAATTTTTATTTTTTAAAACCTACCCGATTGTAAAATACATTTTTGAAAATAATTTCTTACTAATAGGGTATTTACATTGGGAAATTTCTAGCACTGATGTATTTGTAATTAAGCTGCTTACAGAAAGAAAATTCATTCATAAATTATATTAAATATTTTTGTTCTGCTCTCTAGAGAGAAAACTTTTTTTTTGTTTTTTTTATAGAATTATTTAATTTTTGTCTATTTATTATTTCCAGGGAATTTAATTTATTTTTTTTTTATTAAAGATCTTACAATTCTTTCTAATTCCATATTTACATCTGTATTAATATAGACTGTTTAGAAGAACATTGACACATGGGTTAGGACTGTATTCTGCGGTTACAGATTTTTTTTTCTTTTCTTAAATTTTTTACCTTACCTTCTTTTCAAGGTAAATTGTTTTGTTTTTTTATTATTTTTTTTATTTTTTTATAGAAGTAAACTTGAGTTGTTCTTTATCGAATATGTTTGTTGGCTGATTTTTTGTTATTTTATTCTGATGTTTCTGAAGGATTTTTTCAAAGGAATTTGTGTATTATGCTTGTATTCGGTAATTATATGATATATATATATATATATATATATATATATATTTCTTAGATTGTTTGGAATAGGGATGATTTTTGTACTGTTACCTGGTTATGAAGTAAGCTTTGAGGGTTTGATTTTAATAAGGGCTATTATCTATTATATGTTCTGAAAATGTCAAGGATATTTAGATTAAAATACTGTAAACAAGTGAAATGAATTTTTTTTTTAATAAAGGTATCCTTGATTTTTTTTTGTATTTCAAAAACTTATCTGTTTAGATTTCAAAAATTTTTCGTTATAAACTTTGAATTTTCCTATAAGCCAATCTGAGGGCTTAAATAAGAAGAAAATATTTTGTGCTTTTCAATCACGAATTTCAAAATCATTTATAATGGAAGTATAGTCATTGAAATAAGAAGTGGGTAAAATTTATTGAGTAATAAGACCACTCTTAAGATCTTCCATTGAAAATGTTTTAAGCTTTAGGTGAAAAAAGTTTTAAATAACAAAATTAAAAATTTTAGGTATATTTTGTAGGTTTAGTTCATATCTGTTAGATGTTTGGTTTTTATTATTTATTTTTTTAAAGACTTTTTATTTAATTCTTATTTAGATCTTTATTCCCTACTTACAGACTGGGTTACACTATATAATTCTGTCTAATTAAATCTAATATTAGAATGCATTTTAATACATTTATATGCTATATACAATTTATTAGTATTGATTCCACTTGTATATGGAAAATCATCTCGATCGACTCGATGTGATACAAGTGGACCATTGCACCAATTTACTTTATGACAACGACGTTTTTTTTAAATGGTTGCTATATAATTTTTAATTTTAAAACGTAATAAAATTTTAACTGAATATAATTAAAATTTAAATGGTAAATATTTAAATATGCCTAATTACCTGAATGAAGTAATTGTACAAATATCATAAGTAAATGACCACAGAGATGAGTTTATTATATTTTCAGGTACAATGTCATATGTGCTACAAGATTTAATATTGTTGAATTTGAAATAAAAAAACTAACTACTCATCAATAACTTATTATTCTTAAGCTAACGGTTCAGTTATGTTACATGGCATTACTATGATCAGTTGTGCCTTAAAGTTTTTACACAGACCGAAAATTGTGATTAGTACTCAAATTAAATTTCTTTCTCTTCTTCTTCTGATAATAGACAATATTACCGGTTTGTTCAAACTTTTCATTCTGTTTTAATCTAATTAATCCAACAAATCTATTTTTCATACCATCATTTCGGTGGTTTTTCAACCATGGTAGTTTTCAGTTTGTCCATCATCGAAATTTTTTTCGAAAAATTTTTTCGAACCCACTTTGTACACCAGTTCACTGCAGTTGTTTCTTCTAGGGCGGTTTCTGGAACAATATTCTTTACTACGGTTTATGTATCGCTGGTATGTATTTTGCTTCTCAAAGTGTAAACACAGATTTCTTCTAGGTTATGCATTTCTGTTGTATTCAAACTTTCTTTTGTTTTCTTTTGTTTTGTTCTTGAAATTTTAGCTCTAGTGTCAACGGAGTAAGTTAATATATAGATCGGGTACAGTGGCGAATCGGTCAGTCGGCGAATTTTTCTTTCGATAAATATGTATTTATTTGCTCATTTCACATCTCGGATGTAAATAGAAATGGTTGCGGCTTATTTTTTACTTCCATTCTACGTAACATTTTATTGTTATAAAAACCAAATTAGCACTATAAGAATCCTATACGAGTCCCGATAATCACTAAAGTTGTTATAATGATTTTTTTATGGGAATAATGTGATTAATATTGCTATAAGAATGTTCAATGTTGTTATAAGTCTAAAAGTGCAAAATAAAATAAATATAAGCTCCATAAAACTATTATTTTGAAATAAAAAATAATACCTTTCTCATTGTCGCATAACATAAATTATTTCAAAAGGATTTCGTTTCAAAATAAAAACATATACCCTACTAATACATATTATGTATACTAATCCTATATGAATATTACAGCAACAATATTGCTTCGTTGTCTTTTATAGGATTCTCCATTTAAGTGCTATAACGTGTTTATAACGTTTCGTAACAATTGCGGAGTACTAAAATTAACACTAATACTGCTATAAGACTGTTTATAATAATGTTATAACAGTGCGTAAGAGTTTTATAGCAATAAAATTGTTACGTGGGATGTTATATAGACTCAGTAGTTTCTGTTACTTAGGACAATCATTTTTGTAGTTATCTTCATTTTCTGCATGTTTCAAATTCGGAGTTTGTATAATTAATAATTTTTTATTCTATTGCCAACAATTTGGTGTCTTCAGGTGCTGGTTTTTACATTCCAAATTATTTTGTTAACAACCAAATTGAGCAAAGTTGAGCTGAGACTAGTAGTTTATCTTATATAATTTGAATTTACTGTTTTATCTTCGATAATCACGTTAATTGATTTGATTTTTGCTTTGTTGTTGGTATATAGGTTTTTTATTAATCCTATCAAATAATTCCGCACTTCTTTTTTTATTCTAAAATATAAACCACAGCCATACGACCCTATTAAATGCCTCATTATAATTAATAAGACGTATCAATTGAAGTTTGTTGAATTCGATAATTAGCCTTTTAGAATAAATTTGACATCAATGGTAAATCTGTTTTTTTTTTAATTCAAGTAATTTGTCAAATTTTGACATGTTGTGCATGTCATTAACTATTTTGGTCAGCAATTTATGAACCGCAATTTATAGTAATATAAACTAATCTAAACTATTATTCTTCATCAATGGTAAAAATAAAATCGGAACAAACAAAATATTTCAACTATAACCACATCTCACATTCTACTTTCTAATATGCCACGTATGAACAATTTTATGTTCTGAACTCTGACAACGTAGATATTCTAAACATGAAAAGTTTATTTTCCAAAAATTGTGTACAGTTCTATTTCTTTGTGTTGAACCAATTCAGCCTCATAATTTATTTAAAAAATTAAATCTTTGAATTTAAAATATATATATACAAGTGTGTATATATATACATTCCATTTAAAAAAAATGTGTCCTTAATTTCTTTTGTTAAGTTCATTTCACAAAAAAAAAAAGAAAAAAAACAGCCTTTTTTTCAAAATGTACTGGAATAATTTATTCAACGGACTTACATTAAATTTTTGATAAATGTCTGTTTAGATGAATTTCAGCCTAAAGGTATAGTAGGTAATTTCACATACACACATTAAATCTAAATAAAAATAATTTTTTTAGAAATAAGCACAAGGGGTGAATTTCATAAGTTAATTTTAAATATACGAGTATAGTGAATAAATAATTAAATTTTTAAGTGACCTTTATTCCAAATTCTCCACTTGGACTATCAAAAATGCTTCAACCTTATTTCAACCGGGATTATTATTTCTAGCAGAGAAACAAATGATGACAAATGATTACTAAAATTTGTATAGTACTATGGTAACAAAGCTTTTAAGCCAGCAAAAAAAAACAACAACAACAAAAAGAAAAATTAAAAATAATTGTTAATGTAATAAATAATAGAAAATATACTCAGTAGTATTGTAACCAATATTCGCATGCATTAGAAAGGTTGACAACAAATTAATATCAAACATTTTTATTGTTTGGGTCCTAATGTACAAATGAAAATGTATGTCTATAACGATACCAATTTTACAAAACAAAGATAGTCATTATGATCAAGAAACAAATACATAAAATGTTGTTCTTCTTAATGCAAAGATAGTAATTCTCATAAAATTATCACCATTATTTTCTTAACATTGAATTCTATTTGTATTATGTTGGCTCTTTTTGCAAAACTAATGTTATTAATTTATCCAAATTAGAAAAAATGTATTACTGAAATATTTCTATAAAATTATTAGTAAAGACTATAATCTATAGATTAATCAAAATTTTGGATCCTGATGTCCAGATTTAAAAGCTTGCGGCTAATGTCATATGCAAAATTCACTTCTATTTTGTCTAGAATTCACTTTTTTTTAGTAAATTTTACATTTTGTTACAATAACTTATATTAAAAATATTGTACCTCGATATAAAATCGGGCTCTAAAAGGTTAAATTATTGAAACAACAAAGTCGTTGATAATAACTGGCTCAAATAAATCAGTTCATGATATATTAAATTTAACTAAAGTAAATCTGATACCTCAAGAGAAGACAACATCATTGTCAACACTGTTTTGTTAAAAAAATACAGCATTATTAATTGTATGTAATTTATACCAATAGAGTAATTGTATTGCGAGTTATAAAAAACACTAACAACAAAGCGAAAACTGCCACAAAGACATACGGAATAAGTTAATAACTAATCAAGGAGCAATTCAGTTAGAATGTCGGAGCACGTCGAAATAGTAGGCAACGTGACTAAAAAAGAGACTAAAATAGGTACACATAGCCGAGTTAATATGCAAAGGAAACAGACACTTTAAAGCCAAACAAGCGTCTTTAAGTAAGCGCATTGTCCGAATGCTTCAACAACCAACTTATACAAATCGAACAGAGAGTTAGAGGTCAAATTAATTAGAGCCAAAGTGGGATGCTCGTTAGCTACACACAAATATCTATTTGAAGATAGCGACCAACCTAAGTGTAACCACTGCATTCGGCTGCTGAGTATGAAGTACATATATCTGGAATGTCTGGAAATCAGGAACTGGTGGCAAGACAACAACATCAATCCATTAATAGCACTTGCCAGCAACGAAAAAGAACACATAATAAAAATTAAAGATCTACTAGAATACTTTGCAGTATTGGAAAATATTTAGTCCAACAACACAAACCTTATTAAAAATAAACAAAAAAAATACAAAAATAAAAGTAAACAACAGAATAAATAAAAATGTAATGATGATCCACACATCATAATGTAAAGTGCCCAAAAATTAGTTGTATATATTCATATGTATAACATACTAATAAATAAATAAATAAATAAATAATTGTATGTAATTATAATGCTTCAAATGAAAGCATAGCTTACGTTATGGGAACTGTACGGTAAAATAATTTCATAAAAACCTGAATAGCGCTATTAAAAGGGTACAAGGACGAAATTTAAGAATTGTTGGATAAAAAATCGTACTCAACATTTTATTTTAAATTGTTTTAAATCATTTCAATTTATCGTGAACTATTATAATTATTTTTTATTGATTTATCTTAAGCAACAACCTCATACGTAATAATTTATTTAAAAAAATAAAAATTTAATTTAAATCGGGGGTGTTGTTGCTTAATGCTAATAATGAAAATTGGCTGTGAAATGGTTCAGTCCTGATGTAAGTTATATTTCCGCCCGTCTTAATATTTTCCTTTCGTTTAATATGAATTATTATTCAAACTGAGATATTTGGAAATAACAAAATAAATCTGAGTACCAAACTAGTTAAGAAGGAGACCTCTGAATAAGTTACATCTCGAGATAAATATTTGAAAATTAGAATATCAATTTGTTATTTTCACTACATTTCAGAAAATTCAAATTTAAAAAAAGTTTAACTTTCCTTCGGAGGACACATAAAAGGCCGTAGACTGTTCCATATAGTTTAGAGCTATGTTGGCAAAATTATTGTAGGTCAGTTATAGGTCAAAAAACTTCTACTACAAATTTATGGAAAATATAACTGCTCTGTGAATATTAGTTATAGTTTTGGTATAAAATAAACATATTTCATCAGAGAGCATTATTGTTGTATAATAAGATGTTGTTACAGAGTAAGAGCAAAATTAATTAGAGATAAAAATATTGTTAGAAAATAAATATAAGTCTCTCTATTGTATAGGAAGGTATTATAACATTTTTAACTTGAAAAATAATTTGGAATTTAAAAAATTAAGTTACTAGATAATAAAACAGGTTAAACAGCCAGCAATATAAAAAATTACGTTAGAGATAATCCACCAAAAGGATCTACCGTAAAATCCCGGAATGGAAAATCCTAAAGGAAAAGCCCGGAATTGAAAATCCCGAAAGAGTACATTCCCGGAATTAAAAACCGCGGAAAAGAAAATCCTGAAATTTGAACTTACCGAAATTAAGTACAAAAAAATTCTGGAAATAATTTTTTTTTCATTTGTTAATAAAATTACAAATTTATTGAAATTCAAAAATTTTAACTAGCCGAATGCGTTTACGTCTGAGCAAACAGGGTTTCAATAAATAGGTAGCGGGTTTATTAAAAAAATTATTTTAGTGTTTTTTGATATTGTATATTTTTAGAAATCTGTAATTTAAAGAAAAGAGACTGTTTTTTTTTGTTGGCCGCCACTCTTGTATTTTACTTTTGGTTACTATTCCTGGATTTTGAGTTCCGGGATTTTCAATTCCTGGCTTATGATTTCCAGTATTTTTATTTCGGGCTTTTGAGTTCCGGGACCTTGATTTCCGGGATATCGACCACATTTCCCAACAAATTTGTAAGCTGTAGGTAAGTCACTACTGTTATAAATGAATAAGACTTGTATGCTGCACTAGGTTTTAAATGTAGGTTTACAAATTCGACTACATTATCATAAATTTCAAATCATACTTTGCCTATTTAAATCTATTTTGAATATTTTCTATTCTACATACATTTAATAAAATATGACATAGACTTTAAAATGGTCACAAGAAAATTAATTCAAATATGTGAATGAAGATGTCCTACAGAGCTTAAGATTATTTTAAGATTCATTGAACTGTTAAACATGTTTTTTTTTTCTCTTGATAACTTATTTCTCTTGTTGAACATAGAACAACCCAAACATTTTTGAAAAGATGAATAAAATGAAAAAAATGATTAATTGAATAGCTTTTTTAAAGTCCTTTAAATTTTTTTTTTAAAAGTAAAAAGAAAAAAGAGTAAAAAAAAAATCTACAAATATTTCAAGTGATAAATGAACTTTAAAAGACCCTAGACTTACCTAAAGAAATGTGCTCATTTGAACAATTAAATGACGAAAATCTTTGTTGTCTTTTACTTTCGTTAATGGACTTCGTAGGAAAACTGAATGGTTATACATTGGAATTTTGAACAAAAAGAAAAAATAAAAATAATGGACCCAGTAAATTTTTAATTAATTTAATTTTTTTGTTTGTTATTAACAAAAGAAAATAAAAAAGTATTTTTTAGGTAAATTTTTTTTTAATGTTTTCAATTTTTAAATGTAAAATTTAATGTATTTTGTGTTATAAATGGAATATTGGTTTTATGATTTTCTGATGTGTAAAATTTTTTTATTTAAAATTTAAAACTCTTTTGTAAAAAATATTCAACTCTGAGTCAAATTACATAATTTTTGCTAGCATGTTTGTCTTCCAGTGATGATGTAGTAGGTCTATTACCAATTTTATCATTTTCTATAAATTTATCAGATAAGTCTTTAGTTTGTTTTATTAAGTAATGATGATGGAATAGTTTTATAGTATTAAGTCATTTTACTCTGAAGCGTTTAGCTGGTCTATTATCAAGCACTTTTCTATAAAGAACCTATCTGTGGTTTCAGTTTTCATAAATGTGCAATAAAAGAACAAAAATCTATTGAACCTTGTGTACTTCAACTGTTTTGGTTAAATTTGATACAGTTCGTGATCGTACCATATCATAACTTTACCAGTACATAACTTTAAAAGTCAGACCTTTTAATGAAATCAATCTTATCTCTCTAAGCTTTGAACTGAATTGATAAGCATTTTTAATACCTTGCATAACTTTGATACTGCTGGGCCCATAACCCATGTTGTTTACTTTATCAAAGTTTATTACAGAATAGTGAATAATAATAAGTTCATTTACATAGTTAAAATATAATATACATAGTATAAATATATGTGATAGAAAGAGACAAATATAAAATATAATAAACAAAGTACGATATATGTTACATGTTATATCTTTAGTATACTGTGTTTACATGTAGTTGACGATTAGTATCAGTTTACATGCAGTTGGATACCTTGGGTATATATTTTTATTTTAAAAAGTTTGATTTTTCTCTTGTAAAATTTTTAGAACATTATTTTTTTCTTTCTCCGTATTTTGTCTGGTAATCATAAAGCTTAAGTATTTATATTCGTTGATTAATTCTATGTTGTCATTGATTAAAATTGCCTGCAGTTTTTAATATTCCCAATCGAGTTTGTATGACTTGTTATTAATCACATTTGTAATGCTAATCTATCACATAATAACTTTAATTTTCAATTTTAGCTATAGCTTCAATTCTAACTAGGTTAAATACAAAAATTTATATCAAATGAATACAAGTATAATAATTTTGTCTTCATGATAATATTCCAATAGTATTTAATTTAGTGATTACCAAATTGTGATCGAAAATAATTTCAAAGAATAATGAGAAATTTTTTTCAACAACAATAATTGTCACAAACAGAATTGGAATACATGAGCTTCGTGCTCGTAGTCGGATGAAATTATCTTCCACTCTCTACACTATGATGATTGATAGTGGCTATTTTACCGCATTCATTGGTGTTTTAATCATTGTGGTTAATTCACTTGGTACACTTAACAGTATCCATTTTGATTTACTTTGACATGTCGACATCAATTTATGGATCTGGAATGTACTGATATTAAATTTCTATCAATTTTCAAGCAGTTGTTTGACTACAAAAATTTCGTAGGATATTGATTTATTCCTGCGGAAATCTGTTAGGTACTCACCAATTATTTTTTAACGCTATTGATTCAAATTTACATGTTATGTATATATGTATTTAAAACAAAATGGAAAAAAAACTGTTTTATTTTTATATATTATATTCCTTCTACCATGTTTTTTATATTTACATTAATTTTTAATTTTTTTTTGTTTTATTTCAGGTTTCTGATAGTACCAATTTTCTGCCATCATATGAAGCAATATCCTTCGCTGTTAAAAGTATTGCAAAAAAACTTGATTGGACGGAAGCACTTATTTTAGTACCAGGTATGTTTAATTATTATTTATTTTTCTTTTATATAATAAAAAAAAAAATAGAAAGTGAAAGCAACAATTTCATTCGTTTTTAATTATAATTAATTCAAAGGATAATTTTATATTGTGTGTGTATTCAAAGTATTAAAAATTCATTATTTTAATTTCCTGTTTCCATCGGCGTAAATTTATTGTTATTGTTTTTTTTTTTTATATAATATTATGAGGTTTCCATGAATATTATAATAAAAGAATATTTAAAAATTTTTTTACATGTAGGTCAGTAATTAAAATAAATTCAAATGAAAAATACCAGAAACAATTGCATAAGGGTTTGCGTAAATTTCATTCGGAAATCGGAAAAATGCAAACATGAAAATTGTCCACACGGAAGATACCCCCATGGCAATGGTCCCATTAATACCAATGCTTGTCCGTATTAAATATAATTTATATATTCTTTGGTTGTAGTTGTTATTATCTTTGTTTTCGCTAACGATTTAACTGACTCTGTTTACCTGTCGTCTGTTAAAACAAGATTTCGATGATTTAGTAGTAGGAATTTCGGAAAAAAATTGTTTTATAGTTTATCTTATATACTTAAAACAGTATCGTCTACGTTTGCCAGATAAATAGAATGCATAATTTACATTTAGTACGTGTAAGTGTGGGCAATATTCTTTTTTGTAAGTTTTTACGGTGGGCTATTTTCTAAGTGGTATTTTTTTTTGTAGGCATTCTTCCGTGTGCACAATTTTCCACTTGGCAATTTTCTGCGTGTGCAATCTTCCATCTGGGTTTTTCTCTATGTGCCCAATTTTCCGTCTTAACAACTTTTTTGTTGGCATTCTTTTGTGGTCATTTTTCGGTGTAGTCCTAAAACCATTTAAATAGTACGATTAAGAGACATCTATTGTAAATTTATCATACGATTATTGTCATGTTATATAGGTTTATGAGGATGAGGTAACCATGAAAGAGTAAGCACTATCTCTCTGTTGTTTTTGAACCAACTATTTCATAATTACTTCATAAATTTGTCTACAATTTCATAATATTCAAATGATTTGCCTCTATAAAATAAAATTAATTTAACTGCAAGTTTGCAAATCTGACTACCTTGTATAAAATTGATAAATTTTTTTTGGGCCTACAATATGCATGTAAAGTTATATAAATAACAAAATTACATCGGGAAGAAAGATTGTTCGAAATATTTTTATTGATATTTATTCACGGCACCACTGCATATTGAATAGAAAAATGGGCAAATAGAGTTACAAAAAATAGAGAAAAAAGAAATTAGTCTGGGATTGGGAAATAGAACATCGTATAGGCGTTCTCATAGGTAACCAAATATTTGTTTTTATAGATTTATTCTGTATTATTTGCAGTGTATTCATGTTTTTATGAAAAGTATTCCCCCATATATTCCAATACCATGAAATTGAGCTATGGAACAGGCTGTAGTATATTGATAGTTTTATTTTTTCAGGTACTCTTTTACCAATTTTTCTCAAAACACCTACTTGTCTTTTTGACTATTCTAGGATAAAATGTTTGTGCATAGTTGATCATATTTTGTTTTTAGTTTTTGTTTCTGCGTTAATTTGTTTATTTTCTTTTCATAATTCTGTCCCTCTTGTTCTTTATTTTCTTATTGATAACATCTAACATATTGCCTATTATTATGTGCATTTATTTGATTAAGTACATCACTGTGAATGTATTTTGTATAGTTGTTTATTTAGTTTGTGTTTTTTAATATATAGATGTTAGTTATACCAGGTGTTCCAGAGCATGCGTAACAGCTTTTTAAGAGGGGAAGGAGCCGTTATTTTATAAATTTAAATTTTTTTTTTAACTAAATCGAGGGTACTCTATCGATTGGTGATATTTTCAACTTCTGGGAAGGACTGAAAAAGAGTTTTTTAAGACCAAAAATCGCCGAAATTGGCCGAAGTCGAAATTTTCAAATGGGAAGGGGTACTTCTTATGCAAATTCGGATTCTACGTAAAAAAATAAGAAACTATATTTTAATATAGTGTATCCTAAAAATTGTTTCTAATCTTATAAATTGATCCGCCATTTTTTGTTCATCAATTGTTTTAGTTTTGAAGTTAACTTCACTTTTATTTAAATAAATATATAGAAATAACAAATATACCTCGAACTTTGTTTCTAGCTTTTTAACTGGTAAATAAATAAACAAATAAAATAAATCTAAATATTTTTTTGTAAAATTTATTTCATATCAACAGAATTTAAAACAAAAGAATTAATAAAATTTATCCCATTCAAAGAGTCAATTATAAATATCGTATTTTAGTTTTTCTATATTAAGCGATAACTAATTTTCAAGATTTATTGACTGTTGGTCAAACTGTCAAAATACTAATTTGAAAACGATTAGCACCAATCTTTTTTGTTCCAGCACACTATTATGTATAACATTTTTTTTAAAGACACCAAATTTGATTCTATTCAAAAGATCAAAGTTTGAACATTGCTATACGAATAGGATAATTTGTTGGTTAATGTTCCGAAGATTTCAGATTTAAACTATACTTTAAATCCAATTTGATAGCTTAGGAAAGTTAAATCGTTGATTGTACTCTACTTTTACTATCTGAGATAAATCTTCTATATTTTATTGTTTGCTAAACTTAAACCATTCAAGCTGCTCTTTTATTTTTAAATAATTTCAACAAAAAATTGACTTAAATTCTGAAATTACAACTTAAAAATATTCAAATTTCAGTGCATTAATTTATTTTCTACCCATTTTTCTACGTAATATTTCACTAAAAATTTTTAATTTACATAAATTGAAATTCTAAACAACATTATACACAATTTAACTAAAAGTTGTTGTTATTTTAATATTATAAGAGTTTTAACTTCTTAATTTAGATTTTGTAGAATTTTAAGAAAATTTATTTTCTAATTTTTTTTCTTCTTTTTCTTGGAATTTATGTCAAAGCAGAGATCATTGAAACCAGCTGTCGATGAATTGTAAATTTTCAGTAAATATGTTTGCATCAATTATTGTTATGACATTGAATGCCCTTGTAAAAACACAAAATATTATTTAACCAAAAATTTTTTTTATATTTATAAAAATTTTAGGAAAAATTTATTTAAATAAATTTCGAAATTTACAAGTACATGCAACATTTGTACTCCGCCCAAAAATCATGTTAAATAATTTGTAATTGTAAAATTTCTATTTTATGTGTACAGTGTAAATATTTTCATCTCATTCCGGCACAAAAATTTTAAATATTTCAAATCTTTTTTTTAGGCTGCATGGAATTTAGTTTCAAAATTATTAATAGAAATACAAAGAACTATTTATAGTAAATATAGGTATTTATGTATCTAGTATAGTTAGGTGGGTTAAAGGAGTTAATACATAATATAGTTGATGTGCCAAAATAATTAGTACAACATTTTGATTTTTTAATGTCATGACTTAAATGAAGTAAAATTTATTTATTTATTTATATAACACTGGAACTGCAGATAAATCTGTAGGCCAAGTATAGATCCTTTTCTCTTTCGGAATTTATAGTATAGTTTGTGCGTTTTTTTTAAGAGAAAGTTAGAAAGTTTAAGAACGATTCAAATGTTAAATTCAGGTACTTAGTCAATTAGATTTTTCAGATTTGCTTGCTTGTTATGTTCCCCAGTATTGCTCGAAGCTTACCTTTGAAATGTGAATTATAATCGGTGCCTGAACTGAATCCGGATAAATGTAAATAAACGATACATACATAAACATAAAATGTGAGCATGCCAATAAAAACTAAAAATATTGTCAATCGACTCTGACTTTAGTGTGAAAATATAAAAAGATAAAAATTGTTTGTTGAAGACTTGAATCATTGTATATTGTAGGTATAGCCTTACTAATAATATAGTTTTTGTTACAAACAATTAATTATCTATATATAAATGATATAAATGAATAGAAAAATTGAGTCGCAGACTTACTAAGCTTCTGAAAATTAGAAAAAGTATCTGAATATCTGAACCATTTGACAGATATGCAAAAGGAGACGTAGCGAAACTAAATATTTTTTCAAATTATTTCAAATTTCAATTATAAATATCGATGTACACATACGTTTTAATATAGAAAAATATTAATTTATCAAATTGCCACAACTCATCAAAGTATAGAGTGTCTTCTTTTACTCGTCAGAATAAAATTTATATTTAAATTTTTTTATTTAAAATAAATTATTACTTATTACTTTTGCGGCAGTTGTCTAAGATAAATTAATAAAAAAAATATACACTTCCAAAAATAAATATTCATAATGATATGTGTACGATAATGAATTGTATACGATTTTTTATCAAATTTTCGGGTAGCGGGGCAAGTACTAGTTATTATTTGATATTTAGTCGAGTACACAACACTGAAGAAGTCTGCAAGTAGAGCCGAAATACGCGTATCTGTATGATAAGCATATGAGTAAAATTAATACTAAAATATTCGACTATTTTCTACAATTAATATTTAATGTTTTATAATGGGAAATGTCGGCCAGTATTGTTTATTTAAATTTAAAGTACTTTCATTTTTAAAAAAAACTATTTTTTTTGTGTAATTAATTTGCCCCAAAGTTCAAACCGTTTAATTATTAGAACTGTTATATCAGTATAAAAATCTCTTGTTATATTAGAACCATAATATCAATTGTACTATAGTAATCATATCAACACTTGAAAAAAGGTTGATAAGAAATGTTTTTAAATTTTTTTTTTAATTATTTAATATTAAATTACAAAACAATATTTTTTTTGTGTAATTATAAACAAAGTAAAAAAACAAAAATAATTTTATGCTCTACTTGGTAGTCTAATTTCATATTATATATGTATGATGATCTAATGCCTTTGTTAAGCAGAAGACAAACAATTTACTTTCAGACTTACTTACAGTCTAACAATTGATGGGATAGATTTGATTAATGAAACAATTAATTAATGCAGAATCACCATTTATATAGTCTTTAATGAAAGACTTTGAGATTGAGAGTATGAATAAATGTGATTCATTAACGACAGAGTAGAAGTAGAAGTTAGAGTAGTGTTCGTGGAACGAACATTCATGCTAATTACTAAAGAAGGTATAGTAATTTTGTTGCAATTCTGGTATATGGATTTATAGTGCTCATGTGAATTGAATTAATATATTTGCTAGTGAAGTAAAATCCAACTGATATTAGACCATTAAATTTAAATCTTATTAAAAAAAAAGTTTTGAACCAATTAAACCAATTTTAATTTTTTTTTAGATATAGATACTAAGATTCTTGTATCCAAAATTCCTTTTTCCCTACTTATAATATAAATTCATTTTTAAAGTATTAAAATAAAAAGTAAATATTAATATTCCCAATAATTTGAATTTATTATAAATACCAACAGACACATATTGTATTTATAGCTAATTTGCACACATACAATCATAAAAGTATCTAACATCATATTATTATGTACTCGTAGGTTTGGAATATTGAAATTATTTGCCAATAAAAGTTGTACACTATATAGCATATGCATTTATATTTAACATTTAAGAAACTCTTATTTTGCTTTTTTTTCCAATGATATTCTTAAAAATTTAATGATCCTGAATTAGAAAGGCATAATAATAAAATTAGAATTTTGTTGAAATTTTTTTTATATAAAAATTTATGATTTTTCGTTTTTATGAAATTTAAAAGCTTATTAAAGAAATTTCCCTATAAAAAAAATTAAATGAAAACTTTATTATTAGAATCGGCCCACATTTTGAAAGTCAAATTTTTGAAAATTATATCTTTAAGAAAATAATATGCTCGTAAGAAGAAAATATATCAAACAAATTAAATTCATTATTGGAATTAATATACGGTTCATAATATCATTATCAAATAAGTTAATTAATATACTGTGATGTCATTAGTATTTATAAGTTGGCCCTAATTTAAATTATAATCAATTCAATAATAATAGTAATAATAATAATGATAACAAAAAGCTTGTTTTATCATATTTTGTTTTTATTTTTTTTTATTTTATTTTTTAGGTTTCTCATACACTTCGGTTCAATTGCTTAAAAACAAATAAAGTGTTAATAATTAAATATACATTATAGATAGCTTTGTCAGGATTAGTGATAGAACAAAAATTGGTATAACAAAAATGAAGAAATTAATTCTAATAGCTTTTTTGTTTCTTAAAATACTAAATCGAGTTAATTGGAATTTTTCCTATTATATTTTAAATTAGTGACACTGACAATACAATGCTTTTGTTCGTGGTTAAATAGAACAAAGACATTTCGTCGGTCGCAGGCTTCGTTGATCCATACGCCATTTTGACATTTTTGACATTAAAACATTTCTTGGGGTTTTGCGACATGCTCTTTCTTTCCGTCTTACCCGTTTTCTTCTATATCTAATACATTATCTAATACTAACGAGATGTAACTTTGAACCACTTCCACTTTTCTTTATAACTTTCTATGCAATTTTGATCTATATCCAAAATTTTGGCGTTTGCATCACAAAAACTATGAAATATCCACTATTGAAATTATATGTGATTATTTGATCCACGTTATTGTATAATACACATGGATCACTAATTTATAATTTTTTTTTCAATTCAATTTTGATCCACACCATTATTTGTGTAATAAGCTCAAATTTTGCAATCCTCATGGATCAAAATTAAACAGTTTTTCTTAATATCGATTTGACTCATGTACATTTATTTATATACATACTCCATTTTACCGTATATATAAGGTATATATATTCAAGAGGTTGAAGTATAAAGAGGTACTTAAGAGGTTGCAGTATGAAAGGATGAACCTTTTGCTATTAAATATAAAAAATTGTTTTCGGGCTATAATTACATTAACATAAATAGGAAGCCATCCAAGAAGATCCTTCCAAAACCAAAAAAAATTGTTTAATGTTCAGCCTCTTACTTCGAAGCCGTCCAAAATTGAAAAAAATAAAATCAGTGACATAAAAGAACATACCGAAATATCTTCCTCGTGAAAACGTAACTTATCTAACTGTTTTGCTTAAATAATTATTATACTATTTCAAAAAAAAATTCTTTCGAACAGCTTAATTTTTATAGTCTTTCAAACTTTAAGCTCATTTTTCTCAATATGACTTTTTGGCGTATAGATCAACCAAGCATGCGAACGACGATTTATCATTATTGTTACACCTACGATTTTATATTGTTGTTTGGATTGGATAAAGAGAGTTAAATAAAAACGGTTTGAACACAGTTGACCGAATGTTGAATTTCATAACGCCAATTCACCTAATATATTTTATATAATTCATTTTGTTATTCCGCAATCTATACTAAGACTCCCATAAATATTTTTTGTTTTATACATATAATAATATAGCTTCCACTGGAGCCCCAAAAAAATATCTTGTTTGTATGTTTTCATTAAAAAAAGAAAATAGATACAAATTTTTGTTTTTCGCCGTGGTCATCCAAATCCCTCACCAAATTTAGGGAGATGTTGATTCAGCTGCAGGGCAACTAAATATGAGGTTCAAGACATTAAGAAAAAAATCAAAACAAAAAAAAAAAATGAATATAAAATCACTTTTAAACGTTCTAAATTTCAATTAAAATTTCAATTTTACTCCAACTGGTTTAAATTGTGTTCTTCCTCTATTGTTTTTTATGTTTACTTTTTTTTAGTTGAACTGAAATGATATGAACAACATTTAAGAATTGAGATCAAGACATATTATGTTCTGTAATTGGGTTAAATATTTATTTGAAAATAATTTCTAATCCGTATCCTATAAATGTCTGACGAATTGTAATTTTTTTTCATATAAAACACCATACAAAACTAGAAACACACATTTCTTTTCTTTATTAAAATACTGTTTTTCACTCAATGAACAAAAGAAAATAACTTGCTATTGAAGTGTCAAATTTATGATAACAAAAAAAAAATTATTATTCATTGAGAGTAATATAACCTGTCAAGAATTAACAAAAAAAAAAAAAATTAAATCAAGAGAAAGTAGAGAAACGGACAATAGTTCCGTAAAACACCCATGTATGGATTTTGTTAAAATTTATCATAAAGAAACCATGTGAACTTCTGTAGGGCGCTAATAATAGTATTTACAGAGTCCAATTGAAAATATGGTAGTGGGTTTGAATTTGGTTTTAATTTACAGTTCGTTAAAATATGAGAATACAATACTTTTATTCATCTGGCAAAATTGTACAATTTTGGCTTATTGACTCTTAATTTTAGCTGATTAGAGCAAAAATGTCAAAAACCCTCTTACATTAAACGAATTTAGAAATTCCGTTGGGTAGTTAACAGCTTCAATTCTGTTGTTGCTTGTCATCTTTTCTTTATTTCTTTATTTCAATTTTACCATTTAAGCCTTTAGATATTCTTCTTTCACTAAGCGTTAGTAAATTCCGAGCTAATATATAAGAATTATTTTCACCACACTATCTTGCTCGCAAATTAGTTTTAAGCAAATTAGTTTTAAGCTTTTGTAGACATGTCGAATATCATTAGCTTTTTTATTCATCTGGATAAAACACGACCGGCAGAATTTTCGTAAAGGGTAAAAGATGTTTGTTTATTGTTGAGCATCCAATTTTAAGTGTGTATCACTATTGGTTTTTAAAAAATTTCTGATTGGTGTTAGGAGTTAATTTGTATGGCAGCTAACCGAACCTATGATTTGATAACATTGTGAGGTACTAAACAAATAACTATACAAAATACAATTTGTTAATCCTATTTTGTTAATCCTATTTTTTCTTTTATGAGTAGATAACATCGTAGATAACATCGTATATTTCGATCAAGATTATTTTCTAAAATATTAACAAATTGTTTCTGTAGCTGATCTAGTTTTGAAGTCGTAATCAAAATTTTTAAAAATTATTTTTCCAAATTTCATAAATCATAGTACATATTTCCAAAATATTATACGAATGTGCTTGAGATCGTAAATGTCTCAACACCAAATTGAATACAACGTCCTCATAATCTTGAATGTCTATATACAAAAACTCAGAAGAGAGAAAGTAAGCATTGACTTCATAATCACAATTGTTGTTGACGATGTCTTCCCGACCGATGTGACAAGTATTTGGGTTTTAAAAAAATTTTAAAAACTCAATGTTGTACAATGGTAATAAAAACTTTCTGTTCATTTTTCTTGATCACGAATGAATTAAATGTCTCAGAAAGCTCTCATTACACAATGTTGTCAACTTATTTTACGGATAACATTGATAACTTAGTTTTTTTTAAAATTATATCAGGTTGAAGTTTTTTTTAACACATTTAGGATGTCACCGGGTATTTCTAATTATTCAGTTTATTCATATATTGTGCCTGATCAAATTAAGATTTTAGATTTTGTTTCTTACAATTATATTTACAAGTATTTATTTATGTCTTAATCTATAAAACTACAAAATTTGGTTTTATACCCTTGTAAGTTTATTATTTTAAATTAATTTCATACACTATATTTTACTTTACTATCCTCTACAGACATTTTCTAGGACTGAAGTAGAGTAAATTATAACAGACTTTATACTTAAAATTTAAAAAAGTCAATTTAATTAATTAATTATGTTCAAAGATTTATAATGCAAAGATTTTTCATCAGTTTAGTATTATTGTTTTGGCAAATTAGTTGGGGAGCTATGTAGGTCTGGTGAAATGGCTTCTGGGTTATCTTACATAAAAAAAAAATTCAAAATTTTTAATGAGAATCTTACCACAATATCCTATTTAATAACTCATGATTGATTGATAATAGCTCGTAGTTACTTTAACTATTGACATCATATTGAAAGGGTAATAGAGGTCCAAATGCATGTTATTTTGCACAATATTGTTAAGAAGCAATAAATTTTGTAGTTCTTCTGAAAAAAATATTGTACCAACGTAAGGTCAAGTGACTACACATCTCAAAGATACCTGGTGTTCCTAACTTTTCAAAAATATGTATTTTTAATGGCACATTTTATCTATTAAGGACGAAAAGGACATTTGAAAGCATCCTGTTGTTGTAATGTTTTTGTATATAAACCGTTATATCTGATATATTAGATATATATATTCGATATTATAGCAATCTGAAAAATATGTTAACGTTTAGTTGATGACGATATGTTTTAATATTCTGAAGATATAGTAGTTCAAAATTGAAAATTCAAAAGTTTCAGAAATATTTTAAATTAGTATCTGCTTAATTTAAAATCAAATAGAGATTATATAGTTAAAAAAATAATTTACATTGGAAATCGAAGTATTTTAGTTCATTTTTAGGTACCAGACAATTCTAAAAAACTTCATAAATAACTTTAAGTTTGTTTTTATCTAAAATTTTATGAAAAGCAGTGACTTTTCGGAACTATTGCCGGGTTAAGAAATTGAAATTCACTGTTATTATAATATTATAATTTATTTTTACAAATTGTTAACAAAGAGAAAAAATATTTATAAAAATATATTAGGAAGGAGGTTTGAATGAAATGTATATATATATTTAAAGACGTACCCATATATATATATACCTAAGCCTAAGCTATGTGCAATGAAAAAATATTAAAATCTGTAAATAAAATCAGTACTAAATTATACTAAATTTTTACAGTTAGACATTTTTTTATTTTTTTTAACTTATAATCGAAAAATTCATTCAATTGCAAAAAAAGAAAACAAAAAACAAAAAAATTGTAATATTCATTTATACTTTAAAGGACATTTCAATCAAATTAAAAGTAATTTTATGTTCATCGAAATTTTATTTTCCAATTGAAATGTTCTCAATGGAAAAAAGCATTTAAAAAAAAAACCAAATTAAATAAAAAAGAAAATAAAAATATTTATTTTGTCATCAATCATCTCAAGTACTCGTTATATGTCATTGTTATGATTTCAAAATTAAAATATTACACACACACACGCCCACACAGATAATATAGCAAACCAATACACAATAACTACTAGAATTGAACATGACTAGTCTTAAATTTGAAAATGTAGTATTTTTATTGTTTGGGAAGTGGAATGTTTAAATATGATGAATTTTTTTTAAAAGGCAATTAATAGGTTTAAATGTAAACTAAGCTTTAGAATATTGTTGTCAAAAATCAAATTTTAATTATAATGTCTTTGTTTTAATTGTTTTTGTATATGTACAGTAATTTCGAAAACATTGTTAGTGCTAAAAACAAAAAATAGACCAGAAAATATATTTCTTGGTTATTACCTGCCATCTATAAGCAGAAATTCTTAAAAATTGGTATGGATGGATGGATCAACGAGGAAGTATAAAAGTGAAACTAATACATGTATAAGAAAAAGGATGGAATTATTCCTAATAACGTTTGTCAATATATGTACCAAATATTTTTATTAATTATATTAAGGTTTTATTAAAATTTTGTATCGATTACATCTAGGGTTTATGTACAGGGTGTGTTATGCAGATTATTATGCTCCACAGATGATTTGATTTTATTTCATTTACTTAAATTATAACATCTTAATTGTTCTACAGCACAACCGTTTCTCCCAACAGCCTGACACACAACTGTAATAACGGTACTTTTCTAAAACTTCAACAATTCGTCGATTATTTTTATTGATAACATTTGCATTTGATTTTAACGTCAATGATCTTAGACATTATTTGCATTTCTTGTTTTAGAAATTTAAATTGACGAATTTTTTAATTGACGTCGTTGTGAAATTTGCAATGAAATTTTAAAAAATATTTTAATTAATCAATTTATTAGACTGAGTTTAGGATATATAAAAATTTATAAAGTAAAAGGGTAATACAAAAAGATTTATAAAATATCCAATTATCTAAAAGTTGTGGAGTCGTACTCAGGTGATACATTTAAATTCAAGCATTGATCCATAACACCACTTTCTTTCCTCGATTGAAAATTCTTCTTCATATTTCAAACTAGTTCGAATTAATAACTTTAAATGGGCATTGTACCAGATTTTAAACATTAAAAAAATTTATAAAATTCTAAATTTTGACTAAACAATAATATAAAAGATATTTACCTTGATGACCCACTCCCATTAAGCAATTTTACATAAAACAGAAATAAAACAATAATTAATAAAATTTGACGTTTGTGCAGTAACAATAAAACAAATACACTTTTTCAGAAGCTTTTGCAGCAAGTTAACGATCAACGAGTTTTAGAATTTATAACTGATGAGTCAAAAATGTAATGTTTATGAATTTTTGATTTTTATCATTGTCATGTTTTTGACGTTTTAGTTTGAAAGTATCGACGCCTGCACATGCAATTTATGATAAATTGCACTATAATTCAACTAAAATAAGGTGATTACAGACAAATTAGCCAGATATTTTATTTTCATTGAAGTATTACTTTACTTGAAGCATATGTGTAGCGAAGTACCTCCAGGATGTTTTTATATTATAATTACTATAAACGTGCTATTTGACTAGGATAAGAAAGTATGGGGAATTATAATATTATATAAATTGAATAGGAGTTAAATTAAAAAAATGATGAATGTTTGTTTTGAACTTCTGAAAGTTATAATGTCTATTAGTATTGGCTGTCAAAACATATCGAAAGGAATGTGATTTCATAAATCGGCATATATGAATAAATTTCTGATTTTTGCCATCTTCGCATTTCCATGGTTTGGGGAATTTACCACTCTGATTCCTTTCTGATTCTTGAAATTTCCTTTAATTTCTACTGAACATAAACACCTACAATGTATCTATATAACAGGAATAGTGGTCAAACTATGCGACGATATCCAACAGAATTTGATGATGAACCTAAATTTAGGCTTCATAGTAATAATAAGTATAAGGGCAATAACTAGATTTTGAATGCGAACAAGGTTTCCTAAGGTTGAAAGCGAAACGGTAGCTCAAAAAATTAATTATTTTTCATCTTGGATTGTATACAAATGTATAATTTTTAATCAATTTTATAAACTAAAACCAAGAGAGAAGTGCATTATAGCGATTTTAAATAGACAATACCAACAAAATCGACTTAAACAAACAGCACTTGATACGGGTTGCTTCCGTAGTAATAATGATAATTTCAAGTAAATTTCGAATCACGTGCATACTTCAAATGCTGAGACTATCCTAATTTTACAATGTAGTGCTAAATTAACACCTTGATACATCTTATTTGCCCTTTTTAATTCTGTGCTACGAATAAGATCACTCATCATAGTCCTGTAGCTCCATCCATGAGGCATAGGCCGGAACGAGCATGATAACTACTGATTTTTACTACTCAGAAAGTTTATCTTATTTGTTTCTATTATTTCTGCTGACGAAGGTATTCAATATCACATCATAACAATTATAATACATATTAAAGTCTGTCTAATGACATCATTTAAAAAGAATGTAAGAGAAAATTTAAAATTTTTAAGGATTGAAATTTAAAAAACAAACAAATAAGAAAACAAAACAAATTGAATGACATATGAATTTTTCATGATCCTACTTTAATAATATGAAGTCATCTTTGATTACCAAAATATTTTGATAAAATTTTCAAAATATTTAGTTTGTTTTTTTTTTGTAACAAGGTTATTGTTTTCTTCTTTTTCAAATATACTTATTGTTAATACTATGTTTTGCTTATTTATTTGAGAATTAGGTCTTGAATTTATCTGAGTTTTAGTACATTTTTGGGTTAGTTAGTACATAATGTGTCAATTGTAGTAAGGTAATAACTTCAGATTTTTTTTATGCTGAATCCGTTTTCTACTACAATTCTCTGAAAACTATTATTATATATGGACGATAAAACTCACTAGAATTTGAAAGATTATCAACCATATTCTCTTAGACCAATCGTCTGGAAATATCACTGAAGTGATATTTTTTCATTCAATTAAACGTAGACGTGTCAGTTTTAAATTGATATGATGACAAAAAAAAAGCAATATGATCGGAGGAGTTGGCTTTTAGTTGCAATTTGAAAGCGGTTTCTAGCCCTATTGCATTTTACCGAATTTTTGTTTCAAATTTTTATAATCTTTGAAATTTATAAGGCTCGATTACAAATCGATAATAAAATTTAATTAAATTTAAACTAAATTATTTTGAATGTGCATATTGTTGTACAATAATAACAAAATAGTAATTAGCTATGTAGTAAAACGGGTTGTATACAGTAAGCCGAATGTTAAATTGCAAAACGCCAATTCGCCTAATATCTTTTAACAAAAAAGACATTTCCCAACTTTCCATTTGACATATTAAACCATTTTACAAATGGTTGTTTGGCATAATGAGACACTTCGCAAAAAGATATGTGGCAAGCATATATTTTGCAAATAGTATTTGGAATTTAGAAAAATGTTTGCAGAATATAATCCTCCTAATTCAAATTCTCTCATGTACATAAATATATATAAAAATTCTACAAAAGACGTAAAACCCTGATTTTGAATCCAATTCTAAAATCGTTCTTGATTCACAATCTCACATATACATATATATAAATATTCTGGAAAAAGAGAAAACCCTGATTATGAATCTAATTCTAAAATCCTTCCTAGTGCAAAATCTCACATATATGTATTTTTGAAAAATCGTATAGCTCTGATTTTATTACCATTGTTTTTGAAATCATCAAAATTCGATCGATTCAAGATTTTTATTTTCGGGATTGTTTTTTTTTCAAGATTTTAAATCATTCGGAATTTTTATTCGGGATTCTTTCATTCGGGATTTTTGTTTCAGTAAAGTGTCATAGATCCAAAATGATGAGAAATCAAAATGTAAAAAATTTGTACAAAATATAACTTTTATTCGCTTCTTAGTTGGCACAGTGCTTAAATTGAAATACATAATAACCGTTGCTCAAAAATAAACTATAAGTTTATTTTTGCGCATTTGGAGGTATGTACGATTAGTTGGCTAAGTAGGCACACTTAAAGCAGAAACATCTATTGTCCATGTCCATATCCACCACAGAATCTAAATTCTCCGCGCAGATTGTACTATTCAAAACCCATTTCAGCTTTTTACAAAGAAATGAAGACACTTAAGCATTAAGTACCGATATTCAATTTTGTAAATGAAATACTGACACGCGTCTGAGGGACGAAATCATTTTATAAGTTCAAGACTTACTGAAAAAATATAAAAATTAAGTATTACAAAAGAAAAGATGAGATAGAAGGTTGATAAAGGCCACGTCGATATGTCGGCTATATAGTTTGCACATTTTTTTTTATAACCTTATTTTGTGCAATTTTAAAAGATACAATTTTTGGCAGATTATTTGATAAATCTGAATGAATTCCACGATACATTGAGGCATGGAAGAAACTATTTAATACAGACTTTGATTTTTTTGGAACGTGTATTTGATTTAAAAATATTTCTAGGAAGTCTAGAAAATAGGCCTGTAAATTGGTTTTTATTTATTGAACTAATTTAAGCTATTATCCTCTTCCTCATCTTTGCAGGATCCGCATAAAGCTTTTGACTAGAGTTTTTACCTTCTTGTATGATCCCATAAAATGTTGTGATAGCCCTTACCATCGTGCTAGCATCTAATTCCATTTCAGGTTCAACATGGGTCAAATAAATTTGACTACATAGATCTATTGGATTATTTCAAATTGGAACCTCTTATTGGTTCTTTATACAGGTAACAGGTATAGGTAGCAGTGTTCCCCAATTTCTCCTTTCTAAAAGGATCTCCAAGGTTGTTCCACTTTTACCAAGTTAAATATATTTTTGCATATTATTTTCATGTACTTTTTCTCAGAAAGTAAATTAGTTAAAAGTAGAAAAATGTAATTTACTCCTTGAAAAGGATATAAACAATAACGTAGAAATACCAAAAAACAGAACACAACAAGCTTATTTATTAATAGCGCTCTTACATTTTTCATTTATAACTTTTTTTTTCATTTTACATGTTTTTCTTGTTTTTGTTTTTATTTAATATTTGAATGATTTTCAATAAATTATGATAGATGAGATCTTGTTTTTTTTTTGGATCTTGGCATAGAGAAAGAGAAGGAGTATAAATGAAAAAGAAATAAATATGTTTATATAATATTTTATTGTCAATAAAATTATATTGAAATTATTAAGTTATACAATGTATAGTGTATATATATATATTGTAAATTTTAATATACTTATATATTTAAATATGAATAAAAAAGGTATTACAAGGTCAAGTAGAAAGATATTCTGAATATTTTTGATTAAATTTTAATTTTTAAACTAATATTTTAAATATTAAAACATTCATAAAGGCTAAAAATGTAGTTTGATATTAAAAAATTTAAATTTTTTAAATAAAAAAATATTTTTAAATATTAATAAAAAATAAACTTGAATAATGAATTTTGATTCGCAATATTTATCGGGCCAAAAATTAAATTTTATTTTTAGATTTGAAGTAAAAAATAAAATTTTTTGGAACACATTTTTTATCACGAATAAATTGAAGTGGAAATTGTAGGACCCGATAACTGTATAGTATGTAGTGCTTTTTATTTATATATATGCTAAGGAAACAATGTCTTAGGCTTAAAAATTTTTGGATATATCGTATTATAAAGTTGTAAATCATATCTCCAAGAATGGTTTGAAAATATAGAATCAAAACCAACGTTGCCAAGTCGAAGCAGAAGATTTTTCTAATATAGAGTATTCTGATTTAAAAAATTATTGTTGTAATTGTGCATGCCAAATCTCTGTGTAAAAGTAGTTACGTTCTTCATCCCATAGACATAGAATTATATAAAAAAAAATATAAATCAAATGTTTTATATCAAAAATGTATTTAAATATCAACACTATACTTAAACCCATCTTCACTTTAACAAAAACTATTTTAGTATTTCTTTGGAACATTAATAAATACATAATGGCATTGTAAGCTACGGTACTTTTAACAAATTAAAATCCTTTCATTATGAATATAAAACAAAAAAAAACACAAATAAAATAAAATTAATTTCAGAAATCAACCATGAATACTTAAAAATTATTTGCGATTCAGATTTTAGAAAACTCTTAATTTAAATTTTTAAACAAAGGAAAAGGAAAAGCTATGCATTTCACTTTCAATTCTTCTTTTTCACATTTTCCAAAACAACAACACACACACACACCGAAAATTAAATTTTATTTTGTTTTTTTTTTCTTTTTGTTTTATTAAAGCAATTCTAAAATTCAATTTCGAAAAATTTAATTTGCTAAAAGAAAAATTAATTTATAAAAGCAAATGAAAAATGATTATATTTTTTTTAAGTAGTATAGTGGGAAAATTATTTCCAACCAACTAATTTGTTAGTTATGTACATCTCCATGGTATATTTTTGTATCATTCAGTAAAAAACCTTTATGGAAATAGCTTCTTATATAGCTTCTCTGCACAGGAAGAAATATTTACCAACCAACAACGAACAAATATTTTCTTAAGCATGGGTCATACCGTTATTAATTCAACGCTTATATTTCTAAACTTAATATTATTTTTGATACGTGTACTGAGTATGTTACAAATCGTCGCCGATATGACTGGATCTCTGATGTCTCTAAATGTGTTCTAGACTGTACATTTAATAATTATTTAAATTTTAAATAAATTTGTTTTTTGTTTAATGTAGATCATGCTTCCTTCTTATATTTATAATGAACTCGACGAACCAACGCATCGACCATTTAGCAGACTATGCTTCGATTCGAGCATTTAAAGAGTTTGTAGATATTGAAACCACCTGTAACTGTATTTTGGGATGTTAACTTTCATCCTCGTACTTAGTTAAGTATTAAGTATTTTATTTTCGTTGCATTTTTATTACAATTTTGGAAATATAGTTTGTTTTGCTTTTGTTTTTGAAATTTAGTTATAAGAAACTTGGCTTAAGTATTCTTATCATACTTAGATTATACAAATTGTAGAGACTAATCATCTCATCATATCTATGTCGAATGAATACCTACAGTAAATAAATAAATAATAATATTTACAATTCATATTTATGCAAAAATAATTTAAAATCAGTTCCATCAATATTTTTCACTTAAATGATGGGAGCATTAAAAGTAGTTCACATGAATACTATATAGATCAGCTTTGAACTATGAATTTATATAAGCATTAGTGACAAGCATTACAAATAAAATAGCAAATTCGGGAATAATTATACCAAACTCCAGCCGAGTAGACTAGACTCCAACATCGCCAAGCAAATCTAATCAATGCTAAACCTGAAGCGTTCCATTTAGCTATTGGATTACTGATATGGTGGGTCTTATTTGCAAACATTCCAGAAATCTTGAACTCCCGTCAAATAACTTGCAGATCCTGTGCTCAAATCTTTCTGTTCCGGTTTTTATCAAAAAAGTAAAACCCATTTAGGAGCTTTATTTCTAGACTCACTAATAGGTGATATTGAAAACGCTAAGATCCAAAACCACCATTGCTTTTTAAAAAGCTCAATATTGTTTTACAAGTAGATTTTAATTCGAAAAAAGTTCCCGTAGTATCACAATGGACCGCAATGGTCTAAGTATGTCTAAGTCTATTGTTGACAGCCACTAGTACCTACCAAACTGAAAAAAAAAACCCCTGCAAACAGTCAAACATCAAAAAGCTACTTATTGCGGCTATAATAAAATATATGATTTAAGTCAGATAAATTAAAGGCCTGTAAAAGATCGGTCGTTATTAGTTATATAGACAAAAAACATCAGATATTGAACTAGAGTTAAATTTATGTGGTGAATTTACGAAACTAGCAAGAAATCGGAATAAATAAAATAATTAAGTTTCTTAGAGTAATGAATACTTAATCCAGGAGTGTATTATGACAGTACAAAGTGAATACACAATATTTATCATTAAATTTTTATAATATAAAAATATTCTAGAAATTTTCTCAAATCGAATAGATACTAATAGTAGAATAATTTGTCACTACATAGACAATCAAAAAATAAGTAATTTTATATTTAAATATTTTCTAAAACATAGTCTAATTTACAAAAATAATACTTCACAAATAAACCGGAGATAGTCCTTGGAATTTTTCTTGCTTTAACTGAACTTTATAACTTCAATCAGGCTTTGGCCTCTTTTATGCGCCTTCTCAATGATTTCTAAATCTAATTCTGCTATATTCTAAAACTAAATATTTCTAACGTTGGGCAGTGAAGATGCATATCAACTGTGAACGCATCCAGCCATATTAGTAGAAGTCGTCCCACTGGTTTATTTTCATAAACTTCCCCATAAAGGACCTCTCGGGGGAGAAACATGCATTTCACCGCCAATAATCCTTGTATTTTTTATATTTGATATGATACAGTCGTTGCTCAGTCGTAGCACTTATTGCTAACAAATAGTAACAACAAAATTATTATTTCAGAAAACTCAATTAAATACGAAAAAGAGTTCGTTTCACCTTTGAATTTACATTAACAAAAGAATAAAAAAGAAGTTTAATCAAAGAATGAAATTTTATTGATCATTGATTTAAGTTTATCGCAATACGAAATGATTCAGAAAGTGTTTAAAAAAACAATTCACCATGCTGCCTATGACGCCACTTTCCATCTTTTTAAATTTTTCATTTCATTTTCAGTTCAACATTTTCATTCTTTTATTATTTGAAATTCCAACATATTTTTTTTTAGCTATTTTTGTGTGTGTTTGTTTTACAATTTACCAACCTGCAGATCTATTTTTGGTGTGTTTATAAATTCCAACTTAAAAATAAAACTATTTTAAGGCATCTAATTAGTGCAACCTGCAACCAAGATTCTTTTTTTAGTACTAATAAAATCTAAACACAACGTTTTATTGTCCTGAACATTTCTGTTACATAGCAGAGTACTCACTTTATGTATTGGGTACTTAACTATACTAAAACTCTAAAATAATTGACACAAAAATTTGAATTTTTTTTCATTATTATCACCATCAACACTTTTTATCGTTTCATCAAAATAACAGGGCTGTTTTGCAGAAAATTATTAAAAAACTTTTACTTATTGTCATTTCTTCAAAATAATAAGAAATAAGAAATAAATAAAAATAGGATTAAGTCCTCATATGTATTGAATGACAGGCCATAACCCGTTTTTTCTACCGAAAACAGTTATTTAACTCTTCTGAACTTACGGGATACAATAATGTAGTGATACAAAAATAAAGAAACGGATATTGACATTTTGCAAGGGTTTGGGTGCTATGCGCTGTGTTTTATCAGTAATGAAATAATACAGCATGACTTGCAAATTGTGTATATTAAGAAGGAAAGACTACACTGATGAACGCCAGGCAAGACTGATAAGATACAGATGATTAATGAATGAAAAAACACAAACACGTTTAAACGTGTACGATCCATGGCAAGTAGATGTTTTATTTGTAATTGTGTTTTATCTGTCGACCGATGTTCTATTGTGGTTATGTTACTTAACTATTAAGCAGAAGGTGCCCGTATTTTTTTTAAATTATTCTTTGAATTTAATTTAAAATACAATTAATTAGGTTTAACACTGAAAATGAAATGAAAATATGATTTTATGAAGACTCAGTTACTTTGCATACCGGGTTGTCCACAGCATGCGTATCAGGTTTTTAAGAAGGGAAAAAACCATTATTTTAAAATTTAAAAAAAAGAAATTATTATTTAAATTGTGGGCGATCTATCGATTGGTGATATTTTCAACTTCCGGTAAGGACCGCAAAAGTTCGCCAAAATTCGCCGCAATTGACCGGAATCGAGATTTTCAAATAGAAAGAGGTACTTTTTTATGCAAATTCAAATCAATTCAGATGATTAACATGTTTTTATTTTATATTCACAAAAAACGAGGACGACCTAGTGTGATAGTGATGTAGAGGTAAAACAATGCATTTAAGAGTGAAAATAAAACCAGAGACTTATTTTTACAACTTTGATTACAGAATTCGCTACATAAGAATATAATAATTACCCGATATATTCGGAGACCTTTGAGTATCGTTCATGCGAAGGTGGGTGAAAAGATTGAATCAAACAAAAAGCTGTGGATAAAGGAGGAGTCTATTAATAATTCTTTAATTTCATGAAGCTTTAAAATATCTTAAGATTTACCACTTTGGATTTGCAACTCTCATCGTTCGATTTTGGAGTTTTTTTGTCGAGTACAAAACACTGAAGAAGTCTGCAAGTAGTAGACGAAATACGCGTATCTGTATGATAAGCATATCAGTAAAATTAAAAGGAAAATATTCGACTATTTTCACTGTTATACCAAAATTTTACTCTAACGCTGGAAAACAAGTTTTTATAAAAACTTATATCTAATATTTTTTCTATCATAAATAAATTAACAACATAATTCAAAATTAAAACAAAAAAAACACATTTATACTCGTACATCTTAAATCGTACCCTGATTCATTTGAAACTGTCCCTGTTAATAAATAAAACAATCTTTATTGGCTTCTGTTATATGAAGTGTCAGAATGATGTACTGTGGTTGCATGCAATTAAAGAAAAAAATCTAAAGGATGTTCAATTTGATGTTCTTAGATTTTGTTTTTGTATAATATGTACATCTATATTTGTAAGAAATTCATTCACCTAGATTTTATTATTGTTGAATAAAATTTAGGTTAGAATCACTTTTGTACATTTTAATGCTTGCAGTTGTATTCTTTTATCGTTAAATTTTTTTTTTTGTTTCTGATAAACATTTGGCATTGTGAAAAGTATACTACATTTGTTTTTTTTTTTTTGTTTTTTAACAAATTTATTTCATTGTCTTTTGATATCGGTTGATTTATTGACGTTATCATCAAGTTATCATAAAAATATCAAACAAGAGAATTGTTTTTTTTTTGTATTTAAATTTTAAATTTTTATATAATAGAAAATAATATTGTTTAGATGAAAACTTTAATTTAATTTTAATTAAAATTTAATTACCGGAATTTTAATAACAATAATATTAAAAAAAAAAAAAAACAAAGTGTTTAAAAATATTTAATTATAATCAGGATAAAATTTTTCAGATTTTATGATTTATTTATAATTGTATAGAATTACAATAAATTATCACAACCACGACCACAATTATTCATTGCATTACAATAGAAATCAATCAATAATGTACTTTTAATTATATGGCTGCGGTTTGACATACATACTCGTAAATAGTTGAGTATCAAAAAAAAATTTGAAATTTACTAAAATGTGGTATTGTACTACTCAAATTATTTTAATCAATAAAATGATAACAGTGTAAAATTGTTATGATGAAACAACTTAAAAAAATAATGTATATGTAATAAATATGTTAAAAATATTTCAGAAAATTAAGCTGCCAATTTTCGTATAAACAGTTTTTTTTTCAAAAATGAAAATAAAACATTTTTTTCGCTCTTCTGAAGTAACTGTTCTAATCGCGTAGGAACAAATGACTGGTGTTTCCAGTTTTCCAAAAATATATATAATTAATGGGGCATTTTATCCTTAAAGGACGAAAAGGACATTTGAAAGCATGTTGTTTCAATATTTTTGTATGGTGCGCTATTAAGGATATATATTTCAGGCAAGCTGGAAAGAGATAGAGAGAGAAAGAAAACCTTAAACAGTTATTTTGCAATGACCCTGTCTCCGCTCTAGTCAGACTTCAAGCACTATGTATCCAAACAGTATCAATGATAATTCATTAAAAATAACATTAAAAATTCAAAACCTAGTGCTGATTAAATTAGAAAAAGTGTTAAATAATAAATTTTGCAAGAAAAATAATTTAAACACAGTCAATTTCCACCTAAAATTTCGATAAAAATAAAACGTAAAATTTATTTTCATATATCCTTCCAGGCAAACAAAGATTAAAATAAGTTTAACTTTTCTTTAAAAATTTCGTAAACTTTTTCGAAAACTCAAATTCTGAGCTCGAATAATTCATCCGAAAATATAAATTTTATTTTATATTTTTAATTTAATATTTTCTTAAAAAAAAAAACGTCAATTTCTTCACATACATTTTTCTTTTTTTTAGGTTTTTCATATAAAATACACTGAGTACTGAAAGAAAATCAACAATATTGAAAAATTGTATTTTCAAATGTTTGTAAAATTTTGTATAGTTGGATTTATTTCAACAATAAACTATTCAAAATTAAACAGTTGATTGGGTCCTTTGTGATAATACTTTAATATGAAATTACAATAACAACTCAAACCCCAAATATTTATCTGGTTTTTATACAGGTCTAGGCCTACCACCCGTTCGGTTTTTGCACGAATAGTTCGGTAATCAAATAAATTGTCCATTGTTCATGTGGCACCTAGACCGAACGGTAAAATATTCGGTTATTGTATCAATTAATTAAATTCCATTTAAAAAAAAAATTATTTTAGCTTAAAAATATTGTTTTACGTTAACCTAATTACAGTACCTGTTTGTTAATAAAGTTAAAGCTAAGTTTCTGTAACGAGTTTTCTTCAATTTGTCTAAAGGGTAAATATTGTGCTCTTAAAAATTTTCATTAGGTGTTGTCAGAAGTGAAAGTTTGTGAATTTTGACGTTAAATTTATTTATTTTGTTATTATATTGCATAACTGTATCAATTTCATGCTGCCTGCTTGTGTTATTTGTTAGCTGCTAAAAAATCATCATTTATGATCTCAAAAAACCGAAGTATGTATATTAATTTAATATAATACATATTTTTATGTTTTTTATGTTTTTAAAAAAATGAGTGAATTGGATTTCGACAGCAGTAATAGAGAAGGAAAAAAAGAAGGCTATGTTGTTACAATAAGGAGTGGGGACAACATTACGGCTGGTTTTATTTGTATGACAATGTTACAAGTGGAACGGCTTAACAGCTGTAAAAAAAACATGCCCAATCATCAACTCATCTTCAAAACCAAGGTATACAGAAGAAAGTACAACTTTAAAATCATTTTTTGTTTCCAAGTTTTCCGGTTCAATACCTATGTTACCGTGTTGGCTGAAGTGCCAAATAGTAGAAGATAGTAGAAGTAGTTTTATACATTTAATATTAATATTTAAATAAATATTTTAGATACACTTATTATAAAATTGATTTTTTATTTAAATTATTAATTTTTTTTTAATTGGTTTGATGGTTCGTATATCGGTCGAGAAAAAGGTGGGAACCCTATAAAAGTCTCAATTACTAAATAATTATATTTATCAAGAAGAGCGTTTGCGTAATTTTCCAAGAGATATTTTTGATAATTCAATTAACAAACTTTCCAACTTAAAAAAAACCCAGACCTTGAATTGTATGAAAAGAACACAGCTGTTATTGTCCAATATGAACGGAGAAAATTTAAAACTCGAAATGTCTATACCAGATAAGGACAAATTAATTGAATCAAACTATTGGTGGTTGGAAAACTGTAATTAAAATTAAAACTAAAATGTGACACATTATTTTGTTTTTAATTAAGTTATGATCATTTTTAAGATAGATAGGGTCAGTTTTTTATTTTTCAATAAAAATCTATTAGTTTTTACTCCTCTCATAATTTTTCAATATTATAAATAGGATACATTTTCTTACAAAATCTGTAGGTACATAGTAGGTATAATAATATTAAAAAATCTGTATCTATATTAAAAAGTCTGTAGGTATAATAATATTAAAAAATATTAAAAATAGTTCATAAAATTAACATAAAAACTAAAAATTAGCTTAGATGTTAATAAAATATAATAAAAGAACTGTGTACATTTTTGTAGGCTATATACAAATCGTAGGCAAAATAAAATTTATATAAAAAAAGAGCATACTATGAACTGTTCATGTGTGAATTATCGTTGAAAATGAACAAAAATATTGAAATGAAATGAAAAACCGAAATTGTGTGTAAAACATAATTGTTTGAAATGATTTCAGATTGCAGGTGCACATAGCTAAGAAAAAATTCAAGTGAAGTAAGACCTGTTGTGAACACTTATAGGCATTAATTTAAGCAGTGTTTTTAAACAAAGGTTTTTTTTTCCTTTATAAAATATTTTTTTACAAATTAATTTTAAGTTATAATATAGTGTTTGTAATCATTTATTTATTTAGACCTTAGCCAAAGTTGGACTGGATGGTCGTAGTGCTTATAATTTTATAATTCAATTTAATAGGATTGTATTTTTTTTTGTGTCTTTTTTTTATTCTATTTTCTAAACTGGTCGGGCAATTTATTAAAGAGATTTCAACAATTATAATCACAGTTGGTTCTTTGTATATCAGTTCTAAATAATGATAGATAAAAATTAGTTTTCTTCCTCGTATTATGACTGTGTATATATATCAATATTTTGATTCAGTAAGAAATTATTTTAATCATATTATCAATCATTTTATATGACAAGAAGTATATTTCATGTGGTGTGATGTTTTGCAAGCTGTTACATAAGATCAGAGTATAATTCTGTAGGATGCTTTATGGGAAAATAATGTATTATTTTGATCGCTTCCTTATGGATGACATCCAGTTTTCCAATAAATGAATGTGAAGCATTGCACCGAATAGGATTTAAATATACTATATTAGATAAAATATATGATGAGTATATTGCAATTAGTGTTTTTTTTATCAAAATTATTTCTTAGTCTGCGTAGAATAAATAGTATGGGTTTATTGTCTTATTATAAATTCTATCTGATCAAATTCCATTTAAGTCTTAAGTAAATAAAATTTATTAACAATTTCAATAGAATTTTATTGTTTTAAAATTTTGAACTAATTTTGGCTTCTAACCGATTCCAAGTAATCAGCAGCTTCTTTGGATATACTCTATAATATTTTGCAATCGATGGTCTGTAATAATAAGCTTGTAATCATTATTGTTTGGTATTATAAGCGTGGTATTTTATTTTTAAGCTGAGACTTCAATTTCCTTATTTGAGACTTTTTATTCTCCTCATAGAGAAAATGATACATTTTTTTCATATTCTTACTGTCCAGATGGGTAAACATACTTGACCAATACAACACCAAAAATATTGAAAGTGTATGTCTTTGATACTTCCAATGTTTTAGCACATAATCTTTAGGGGTATCCGCTGTTTCAGCAAAAACATTTATAAAAAATTAATAATTCCAGAAATGGGTATAGCTCCTAACATAACGAAATATTGTAGGAGATCCTTAAATGTTGTAAAATAGAATCTAGCTGATTGAATTACAAACGGGTCAATGGGTTTTGAATTTTTTCAATTTTAGAAAAAAATAAATTTTTGCTATCATGAGAGTCTACTGAGTTCTCATAAGTCCACTGGGTTGACAATTTCAAGTCAATTTTGCTATTGACTGTTGTTGCTGTTTTCAACAATTTTGCTGTTGATATTATTATTAAAACATTTTTAGGTAAATTTGTAGCAACCAAAGTCTGCTTGAAAAACTAGTCAAAACTTATTATTTATAAATACGCAAAATTTAATAAAAATTTTGAAAAAAAAAATATACTTCAAACACAATTTATAATATTAAAATTGAAAGAAAAATTATTTCTGTTATAAAAGAAATATCTAATCAGCATTTATAATATTAAAATATACCTAACTCAATCTAATCATATGTTTTTGACACTAAAACATTTGCATGCAATGGCAACATTTTTTTATTCAAGCCAATTTTATTGAGTAGACTTTCATGACATGATTGCGTGACTTCTTTTTGTTGACTTTTTTTATTAGAAAAAGTCTAATGTTATTAGACTTTCATGATTGACTCCAAAGTGTTGATGTCCACTAGTTGCATTTCGTATTTGCACAGCATTTTCGGCTGCAATTACTTTTGTTCTCAAAAGTTTTTGAAATCTTGCTAAACTGGAAGGACATATATTAAAGAACTAAATGCAACCATCCCGGGTACAACTTAATTTTTACTTATAAACGTATTAAATTTGCCCAGCCATAACCAAAATAACAAGTTTGATGTAGTTTTGCACAAAATATTTTTCTTATATCAGACATTACTGGAACCTAAAACTTATTTATTGTTGAAAAATCATTTTTTTTTTTTATATTTTTTAACATTTTGTTATTTGAGAAACCAGTTTTCAATTATTTCTAAATCAAACAGAATTTTTCTTTTACTTTTTCTGCGTTCTAACAGGAGTACTTGATAACAATAACCATATACCTTTAAGTTTTAATTTAGTCATATCATTACTATAGAATTTGAATAAGTCCGGACCTGAAATGAAACATTAAGACACATTAAGACACATTTTATTCACGTTTAACGAGTTACTTCACAACAATGTGTCTGTTGATGTTTGTTGGCCATCTGTCAAAGCTAAGCAGTAGTGATGTGACAAGATGTTTTCTTAAAGTCGAATTGTTCATTATGGAATATTCCACTAATTCTACATAAAAAATATACAAATCTTTTTTTAATTGCTTTTTCAAATATTTTAGGTATTGCGGTTAGTACTAGGAGTTTAGTATTGAGGAGTAGTAGGAAATTGTATATGGTTAAAACATTTGCAGTAATATAATACACCCAGTTGCATTCATACCAAAATAATTCGTTGAAAACAAATTGTCTATACATAATAGAAAACCTAGAATTACAACTTTTATTTCACTCTGTATGTAAGTGTGTGTATTTTTGTAATTTTCACTGAAGTATTATAGAAAATTAGAAAATAATGTGATGCAAAAGAAAACAAAAACAAATTAAGTCAAGTATAAAGGCAACCTAAAGAAACACTGTACTTTTGTTGTTACTTATATACCTTTATGTTGTTCAGTATCACACCCTCAAAATAAAAATTTTGTAAAAAAAAAATTGGTAAAAAAAATTATTATTTTTTTTTTATTTTTCTTTTTAAAAAAATTCAAAATCCCAAAATCTTTTTCTTTATATATATTTGAATAGAAAGCTTTCAGGTGATTTTTTTTTTTTTTTTTTTTTTTTGGTGAACGCAAGAGTGTATAGTCTATTGAAAATATAATAACTCGATTAATTTATGACTGAGGAGTACTTCTTGAAATGTCATTTTGAAAGTTATTAAGTAAAAAAAAAAAAAAAAAACAGAACAAATTGACAAAATACAAATTTTTAAAAAATCTTAAAAATTGGTTTGGCTTCTTTTTTAGAAAATACTTTGTGCTGTTCAGCGACTTTCGACAACAGAGTATGGTTTCAGATTTATCAAGATAATAATTGAAAAATAGAAATTTATTTCAAAAGATGATCATCATATTTTATATATGATTTTTAGCTAGTACTTAATAATGGTAGATAGAAACAATTGTAGTTAATACATACAGATCGCTGCGATACATCAGCTAATTGTTGAAAATTTTAATTATTATTGACTGTATAAGTCGAACTGGATGTACCACATAGAACGAATAATAAAAAATATTGTTTCATACTTATTTATACCCCATGGTACTATTTTTAGTATTTATTCACCATACATTAAATCTATTTGTTAACTCAACGGTATTTGGTATTTGGAGCAGAGTTCAACAAATTTAGCTAAACAGGTTCGATATAGTACATAAAAAATGAGTTAAATAGCTCTGACCTTTCTTATACATTATATCCTACTACATTTATACCATGTGTACATATATAATTAATGTATTCACATGTTACAATGCGTTGCGCCGTGTACGTACAGCCAGCTTATTAATGTCATGTCATGTATAATACATAATAGAATAAAAAATGATTTCCCTTCCTTTATATAACATCGTACTAACAATTTATATACTGAAAAGTACGTTAGCTTATCAGATATTATTAATTTTCAACTGCCAACTATTGCATTGCAATTGTTATACCAAATAAAGCACAGTTTCCTATTAAATATAAATATAGACATCCACAATCATAATACCAGAAATAAATTATTTTAACTAATTGTATCTTATCAAATATCAATTATTTAAATTTGTAAATTTGTGAACTATTAGAACAACCAGCTAGGATTATAAAAAAAATAAAATAAATAAAGCAAAAGAATATAATGTGTATTTCTATACAAAAACAAATAAAAAAATTAAAGTGAAGATGACTATGACAAAAATATTAATAGTAATTTACATTTCAAAAATCAAAATATGCAATATTAAGCCAATTAATAAACTGTAGTACCTTAAAATACGTGTAGAAAACTCTTATAATTACACACTATGCCAACTAATGGGGTTGGAGGACTAACTATGTGGACGATGAGAACAATTCTGAAAAAAATATAGTTAAAACGAAAACAAAATACTTACGTAGAACAGAATTAGATTCAAATTTTATTTGTGATAGTATAACGTTCCCAAAAAGAACAATACAAGAAGACAAAAAATAATTGTAACTAATGTAATTGCAATAATCTCCCCAAGGGAAGTGAGGAACAAAAAGAAATGTAAGAACATAGCTCAATATAAATTGCCTATAATTATTACTCTAAAGTGTACCATTCAAAAATCTTTGTGTATGCAGTGAGCTAATCAAATAAAAATATTTTTGAATTAAAATGTACAATTCAATGCCCTCTCATATTATTTGTAGATTTTCTGAGAGTGTGGACCAGAATATTTAGCATATTATTCGCAGGCACTTTTTCTTTATATTTCTTATTTATCAGCCATGCTTAGCTATATTCGTGCTGTTATATTTTGACTTCATTATTGTATATTTTAATCATAAAATATTTTTAATTGATTAGCTCGCTGCTACGAGTATTTTATAATGGTACACTGCATAGAGCAATAACTATATATCATTTAGATTTCAGTGCAATGTTCTTACATTTTTTTTGTTCATGCTCCACTGCCCTTTTGAGGGCTTTCACAAAGTTCTTCCATCTGACTCTATTTTGAGCTAGGTAGTTCTTCTTTTCTTTTTCTTTATTAAATGATCTGCGCCATATTGTCCATGGTTTATCTACTTATCTACCCTGCAGATTCCAATCCAATTATTACTTAATTTGCCAATGCTGGATTCATATCCAATGCGAAATTGTTTGTAGATCTTCTGAGGGTGTGGGCCAGAATATTTTGCATATTATTCGCAGGCATTTGTTAACGAATCCATTTTCTCTAAATATATTTCTTATTTACCAGCCATGTCAAGCTGCCATACCGTACAATTGATATCACACAGGTATCATATAGTCTAAGTTTAGTATCCTACAGGCAATGTACTTGCATACTAATATAAATTAACTAATTAATGATATTACAAATGGCAGAGTGAAGAATGTAGTGAACGATTCAATGAAGTATATCAGTTAAGAGTGGGCAAATTTATGAGTTTCGGTTTATGATAGATGCTGTATTTCGACAATAATTTTAACTATTATATACGTTATTTAGAATCCTATAATTTATATTTATAATCTGTAATTTTGATAAAAGTTGTGTTAAATGGAGTACAAAATGTCATAAAGATTCATACGCTACGCCAAATACAAATATTTGAACTAGTTATTAAAATAATACCATATTACTACTCCAAGCTTCTTAATTTATCTATACTATAATGGAGCGCATAAAAATTGGGATAGGATCGTATAAATTCAATAGCGTAACAAACTGGAGTTCAAATCCCCTTGAAGACCAAATTCATCTCTTCTACTACACGATAGGTATTCCCAATTACATTAACAACAGTAGAATTCTACTTTATTCTGCTTAATTTAACAATTCCAAAATTTCATATTGAAGTAGGAAGAGGAAATAAAAATTAATAATTTAACAGGTATATGTACAATAATGTATATAATTAAATTTATATTAGATATTCACATCATATTTAGACTGAAATCGCTTTTATTTAATTTCTATTAGTATTAAACATGTATATAAGATTTGTAATAAAAAGATAAACAATATCCTACCCGAAAAGGGTCCTAATATTTGACTGTATATTTATGTGCGGTTGAAATAATAAAATTAAATTCCATATTGGTCAGACTGACGAATTACTCTAAAGTCTATTTTTTTTATTGAGTCTGTTTATTCTAAAATTATATTGATCCCAATTTCTATTATTATTATTTTATTTTTTCATGAAATAATTTTCACAATTTTCCAAAAATTTATTAAAAACCTCTTCAAAAAGATATAAAGTGTAAAATTTTATATGACAGAAAAATGTTAATATTAAAATCTGGTTGGTGACGCTGTGTCGAAATTTAATTTGAATTTGAGGTGAAACATTTTTTGACATAATTAAAAAGTTATTATAATGTTTGTATTATATATAGTAAGTACATAGATTGACATTGTATATAAATATTATTCAACTGTCATATACTATATCGTATATCTGTCAATTGTGACAAATAAAATTTTATTAAATTGAAAAAGTAAAAAGAGGTGAAATAAAACGTTTTGTATGGAGAAATAATATACTATACTGAAGAAAAACGTCACTTCATGAAATTTGAAAGTACCTACACACATATATTGTGTATGATTTTAAAATATAGTAGTTGAAAGTGATTGAAAAATATTTCATTTTAAAACTAATTTAATTTTAAGATTAAAGTGGTTTTACTTCCTAGTTGGTGAACAATATAGACAAAATGGTTAAAAAATTGTAAAATTAAAATCGAAAAACGATGTCAAAAAATAGAACTGAATTGGGGTTCAATAAAGAAGGTTAAATCTCAAGTTTATTTCAACTTGTAAGGATCGTGTGATAACGGTAAAGAAAATGAAAAATTTCCTTTAACTTTTATTTATATATTTTGCCTCTTAAAAAAAATTAATTCAATTCAAAATTTTATTTCACTGTGTTGAACAAAAATTTAAAAATATATGTATATATTTTTTATTTTTTTGTTGTTGAATTCTGTTTTTTATACTTGTATACTACCACTTAAAATGCAATTATTTCCTTTTATAATTAAAATTTTATCTTTATTGTAAACATAAACATATATACAATATTTATTTTCAACAATTTCGTTCTTGTACGATTCATATTCTGTCGCATTTATTTTATTTTCAAACAATAATTTTTTTTTTCCTTAAAATTTTTTAAGGATTTTCAGGAAAATTTAATTGAAATCAGGATTTCGTTTTTTTAATATAAATTTTAAGATAAATAGATTTGAGATTTCAGCCAGCCTTATAATATCGGTTCTTTTTGTCATAAATTGCTTCGAATTTATTTTGTAAATGTTTTTTTTTCTGAAATGGTTTAAATCCGATAAAATACAGAAATTAAAATCAATTTTCATCAGACTTTTCTTTTGTTGGGAATAAGTGTTTAACAATTTAAAAAAAAATGAATATCAAAATATCCAATTTCAATATTATACATTACTCTCTGCTTTGATTGACTGATTAAAAAAGAGGGCATACAGAATACTGTTATAGGATATTTTCGCTGGAACATCTTCTATTTTTTTTTTTAGTTAATTTATTTATTAATTCAGCGAATTGTAATATTAAAAATTGACATTTGGAAGTACATTCGGAACAGAACCAACTGTAACTCTATGTTATCTTTTCAGAGTAGGCGCATGCTCTGAAGAATTAAAACCACTACTTCCACCTCTTAAGTACCCCTAAACGGAATTAGAACGTAAGAAACTGCAAATGCCCAACCCTACACCGTGGAAATGCCAAGATGATTCAAGACTGTTATATTGTATATTGTATATTGTATATTGTATATTGTATATTGTATATTGTATATTGTATATTGTATATTGTATATTGTATATTGTATATTGTATATTGTATATTGTATATTGTATATTGTATATTGTATATTGTATATTGTATATTGTATATTGTATATTGTATATTGTATATTGTATATTGTATATTGTATATTGTATATTGTATATTTTATATTGTATATTGTATATTGTATATTGTATATTGTATATTGTATATTGTATATTGTATATTGTATATTGCATATTGTATATTGTATACCGTAGACTGAAGTTCAGCCTAAGTTGTATTATTTTCAGGCTTGCATTGCCGTCTTGTCTTTTTTATGAACTTGGGTACGATTAGTTTTTTGTATACTAAGTATGAAAATCTAAGCATATTTATATAATTATCATTTTTATAGTATATCAACCAATTAATGTGAAAAACTATACATTGGCCAACTTGGTATTCTTAAATAGCATAATTCTATTTGGCTTAAGTTATTACAAAATTATACTGTCAACAAATTTATAAACCTTTATTAGTTCAAGAATAATGAAAGAAATATTCAAATTAACAACCATGTCATGGGTGGGATTAGAACCAGGAACTTTCTGATTAATAGTCATTTGCTACACTATCCATGCCCTCAGTATAGTCGTCTGCAAGTCAATTGATAATCATATTGTAAACGATAGTCAAACGATATTGTAAACTGCAAATGCCTTCCATTCGTCATATTGTAATCGCCATAAAATTAACGATTAATTTTATGCAGATGGGCAACATTTGTTTTTTGTTAACTATTTGACTACATTTCTGTCTTTTGGCAAACATTTTCAGTTATCAAATAGACAATTGTCACTAATTTGAATTTATCGGTGGATTGATGATAAATTTGACAATACCGAAAGCATGCTATATAGGAATTAGGTGTCTGGATTTAATTGCAACAGGAATTTGGATGTCTTAATTTTATCGTTCTGGATTTTGTCTGACTGAATTCAATATGACTAGATTATGATAAATATAAATACAATATTCTTGACATTGATATGTCTTTCATTTCATTTCAATAGAATCATTTTCAACCGACTCTTATTCAAATCATCACTCGGCATCTTGTATTCATATCAATTCAAATCAGACCACATCACAGTACTATAGAGAAAACTTGCATACTTAAAAAACAGTATACCAACTAAATTACTATCCTTCTACACCTAGGTTCACAGCTTTTATTTCTTTCTAAATCTCGGGGGTATAAACATAAAATATTGAGGCAATTACAATGTTTATTGCTATTTTGTTCACTTATAATTTTTAGTTGATCGGTCCACGGTATTGGGATTCATATTTTATATATCTTTGCTTTTTTTTATTATTATTTTATTGTGTTTTAATAAGTATTGCAATTCATTCCACTTAAAATAAGTTAATTAAAGCTAAAATTCAAAATTAAATAAAATAAAGCAAATATGTACATATGTATATAAAAAGTACAAAATGGAAAAAAGTATGTACAGAATTAAAAATAAAATAAATAAAATCAGCCAGTGATGTAGATTTTTAATTAAAATTACATCATTGAGAATGTTTGATGTGAATATATGATAGATTACCTATGTCTCATCTGGTATATCTCACAATAATGTCATATATGATGTGACAACATAGAGAACAGAACATACATATGTAGAGATATACAATGTAAAGCAACATAATCGTCAAAGCAAAATAATATGAAGGACTTTTCATTGAATCTAAGAAAATAAAATCACTTCTTATCACACTCTAAACATTGTCTGTACAGGCAGATTAGATCCATGAGTTGTTTAAAAACATACATATATACTTTACACAAATTTGTATACTTTATTCGTGAAATAAAATTTAAATAAAAGAGAAACCGATTAAATAATAAGATGCAAAAATAAAATGCACTTCTTAGTTGATTAGATAAAACTCCACTAATTCTCTCCATTAATAATATTCGCGCCATTCAAACCAAAAATCAAATTTAGAATATCAAATTAAAATTAATTTCGTCACATGTTTTATCAACAAATTCCAATCCTTATTTTCTTATCCTTAAAATTTCTCATTCTGTTTTTTTTTCTTTTCTTATTATTTTCTTTTCATTTGTTAAAAACGAACAAAACTTAATTTCTTTACTTTATACCTGATTGGGATTTGCATAATGGTGTAATGCCAAATTTAATATAAGTTTTAATCAATAATCCAGGGACATGATATATCCCTCAGTTCGTAAATTTCTCTTCCATTTACATTTGAATGGAGAAAAAACGAAAACATGAAAAAAAGATATGGGGAATTTGCAGGAGAAAACAGGAATCAGTAAAATATTCACAACACTCTTCAAATTAAAACCAGGGAAAAAAACAAACCAAAAAAATAAGAAAAAAAAAATTAGAAAGTAAAACGAAAAACTGTTTTTCATTTTCAGAGATGTTATCATTCAGAGCAGTCACTGATTTCAGTGATGTTTCAACACTGTTTTATTGTTAAAGTTTTAGCAAAAAAAAAAAAAAAAAAATAAACAAAAAAATAAAATTATAAATTTTATTGAGTAAAGTTTTGTTTAAAGTGGAAATTAAAAGTGTAAATTTATTAAAAATTATAACGTAAGCGTAATTGCTTAAAATGAGAACAATAAAATTTGATTAACTTCCAGTAGCAAGTGATTTGTCATTTCCATGACTTAAACATTAGTAGCGTTCCATTATACTGTGTACACTAAACATTTTTACACATTTTTGCACCTTATGATGTACTTTGCGCTAGGTGCTGAATAAAATTGCTTGTCCTGCCTGACTAATTATTTAGTATGATATTTATAATATGAAGTTTGAAATTGACATTTAAATAAACCATTTAAATTGAAATATTATTTAACAAAAAATAATTTAAATATGATAAGTAACCATTTTATTTTAAAGTTATTGCACAATATTTAATTTAATAAATTGTTTTTCGATAATTTTATTTATTATATTTTAAGCAAAATTCAATTATATAATTTTTATTCAATTTAATTTCTAAAAAACAAAATGTCTTCCAGTTTCTCTTAAATTCTTTAATATTAAAAATATGATATTTACTAGTTAGTCCAACGTTCAAAATAAGAAGAAAGAAAATATAATTATTTAAACTTAAGAAATCAAAAACTAATAATGAGAGCAAAGGTAATAGTTATTATTATTAAAATTAATCAAATGAAATTATGTATTTTAATATCAGTGGCTCCAAACATTTTAGAAGTAATCTTCAAATTTAACAAATAAAAAATAAAAGCAAGTTTAATTACATTTTAATTAAAATTCCATCAAAATACATTATTATTATTAAAATTAATCAAATGAAATTATGTATTTTAATATCAGTGGCTCCAAACATTTTAGAAGTAATCTTCAAATTTAACAAATAAAAAATAAAAGCAAGTTTAATTACATTTTAATTAAAATTCCATCAAAATACAGAAAAAACGATTTAAATTATAATATTAAAGTAAAAATTATCCAACATATAAAACTAAATAAAATAAATAAAACTAGACTACACTATATATTCATTTTTAAATATTACATATTTGCAAATATTATAATTTTTTTTGTATTAAAATGACTTTTTTTTAATAAACTTTTAAATGTATTTCAAAATTATTTTTGATAAATAAATTCCCAAAACAAAAACCAAACTGACGTCAAAGTAGAATAAGTCAAACTATCACCCATATTCTGTTAGACCCATCTAGCGAGATTGCGTGAAAATATATCTGACGAGATAGTTTTGTATTCTGTTAGACACCACAGACGCGATAGCAAATTCCCGCGACGGCAAATGCCTAAACAGTCTCGTGAGTAATTTCTGTTAGACCTTTGACGAGACGAGATAGCCATTTTTTATCTCGTCAAAAATTGTAAGCGATAGTGTCTCTCCTCAAAGTATTTTGTGTTTTCTTATCAAAAAATTTAATTAAATAAATAAATTGAATAGATAAAATAGTTAAGTAAAGATTAATAAACAATTTTTCATTATTTTTTTTGCATTATCAAAATTGTGTTTTTGTTTTGAAAAAAAAAACCATCTTTACTATTATTGTTTTACTATTGTTTATGTACTAAACTAAAAAATATTTAAAACATAAATATATTTATATTTATTTTTTATTTGAAAAATATTTTGAAACTAAACCCTACTGAAAACGTACTTTTATACTTTCCAAAAATTTTATTAATTATATTTTGTTTACATACCAATAATTTTGGTTGACAGTAAAAAATGATGAGTACTACCAACAAATAAAATGTTCTATCGCGTCGTTTACAGTGTCTAACAGAAATGCATATTCAGTGAGACGAGACGAGATGAATTTTTTTCTTCTTGTCAACGATGGGTTTATAATTTTGTATAATTTTTGTATAATATATGTGTTCAACCTGTTTATTTGTTTTTAGATTATGTTCTGCTCATAAGCATAAAATGGCCGTTCCTTTTACAATCTATTCATACATGAGTAGTTTACACAGCTAAATAAAGTTTTTTTTTTTTTATTTAATGAAATATTAACCTAAAAAATATTGGAATATCTCTGACGTTGCACTGATTTTTTAATTCAGTAAAGTAAGTTTATTCATAACAGTAATAAGTATGAATAAGTTGTTAAAAAAAAGAAAAAGATAAAAATAATAAATTTACATAATATTATAGATTGGTTAGATCTTCACTGTCCTTTCATTTTAGTCTTATACTAGTATGTCCCCTATTTGTGGTTAGTTTTTTTGCCCCATTGCCCCATCAATCCCATTGACATTCCAGTAATGACTGAACGCTTAACAGCCCCTAGAACAACACCAGCATCAAATCCACCAATAGCATAAATTAATTTATCATATTTGCCCTTTAAATTTGTTGCAATTTAAGTGGCCAATGTAAATGAAGAATCTAATGTAAGAAATGGACTTGTTACAACAGCATATTGCATTAATGTTGGAACATATCCTTTTGATTTTGATACTGTTAGTTGCCCACATAAGTACAGCAGTACCAGAAAATCTATTTGTAGCAATCAATTTACCACGTATATGCTTACCGTCCGGCTGATCATAATAATGGGTGTTAAAATTCATTATGAAATCCTGGAATTTACGTAATTTTTCTTTCTAAAAACAAACTCTGCTAAATTTACGAACTGCAAATGTCAAAAAAAAAATGCTTACTTTACTCTATGCCAATCTACAATCTAAGTGAATGCTTAGGTATTTAACTTTGTTGCTTAGAGCTATAGTATATGATTGTTGACTTTTAGCATCGGGCACATTTCTTTTCTTAGTGTAAATGATACTTGAACACATTTAGACTTAAAGTGACTTAAAATGAGAATAACAAAGTTTGATTAACTTCTATAAATAAGGTACAAAAAAACAAGATGTATAGTACTAATATTATAATATTGTATAACGCATTTTAGGTAAGATTTAATTGGCATTCAATTAAAAGAAAAAAAAATATAAAGTTTTTATATAAAGTTTTTTATTTTATATTTTTATATTTTAAAAGAAATATAATAGTGGAAAGGCAATCAACTTCAGATGGACCGAGATTAGTGATCGTTCCAAATCTGTTTGTAGCGGTTATAAGGAATTTCAAATAGAAGCCAAATACATACAGATACATAAAATGGAAGCAAAAGTTGCCACATCTGCATAAAATTTTACGAGAATAAATCAAAATTTGCTCTAAGTTCTTACAAAGTAACAATCGTACTGCCGACAAGAATGTTGAAGCAAAAAATTTTGTATTTGTGTTTATTTTTTCATTTTATTTATATATCAATTTACCTACATATGCAACCAAACATTCAGGCATTTTTCCTCGATTATTTTTTTTGTCGTGTACTTCATCCCAATTATCTCAAAATACTTTACTAATGTTTTAGTACATTAACCAAGTCATATAAGATAGTAGTAAATATATAAATTACAAGAAATCAGGTAAACTTCGACTCGAAATATTATTCTGTACTACCCAGAGAGTTTTTGCCAGAAAATAGAACAAGATTAATAGAATAGGATAATCAAAGAGACTATGATCCAATATCAGAATGCTGACATGATTTAACACAGGTTATGGTTTATCCCAGGCCCATCTTACAAGCATCTGTTCAAGATTGATAGATCGAAGACAGACAGATGCAGATTCTGCTTAGATGAGGAGAAAATTGCGATCAGGGCGTTTATAGCATTTATCAAGGACATAGACCTACAATTCTGAGATAACCGGGAATTACAATAGATCTTAAGAGGTTACATAGAACTCCCGATTAAAAAGAAAAAAGAAATAGAAGAGGATATAGTAATGACTATACATACAGTGGTGGTATAATGATATAATGAAATACAGCTGTTGTTTTTTTTACCTTTGATTACTTTTTTTACTTTACTAGTTCGGCCTAACTTTTATTTATATATATTTTCTTAAATTAATGTTATAGTTATTGACAGAAGTTATTAACTTATGATTTTTACTCTTCTACTAACGTTTAGTATATTTTTAATTTTCTTCTTATTAAAGGTGTCTCACTAACCCTACTGGATGATGATATATTTGAACACTCAATGAACACTTCTCGACTTAGATCCGTTAATCTTTTCAGCCTGGTTCATCATAGAACTAATTATGGTAGATTTGAACCCATTAATAAAATGTTAATAATGGAAAATAAATACAAGGCCGTAATTGACTTCTCTCATTCAAAGACTGTAAAACAACAACTGCGCCAATACACAAACCAAACAACTCTCACTCCTACACCTTAAACCTTCATTTAGTATTAAGAACTTATGTTAAGAATTTAAAAATAAAATTTATTTAGAATTATGTATAACTATGTAATAATTTTTTTTTTTTTTTTTTTTTGTAACTTTTGAAAATTTGTAAATTTGTTAAATTTGTAACGTACATTTAAGTAAATATTATTTGTAACCGCTTGATTTAAGCTTGAAATAAATAAAAACTATTTTAATAACGTTTTATTACATATTGCAAAATACTTGTAAATAAATAAATAAGTTATTAGAAAATAGGTAAAATCTGACTGGCAATATTTGATACCTCTTGATACACTTAGACCTCTTGCCGAAAAATGGAGGAATATTAAAATAAATTATTTTTATTTTATAGCGAAAAGCTTCAAATATAAATTGGTATAGTAATACGAATAGTAATAGGTACAGTGATGGAGTAGTGATTATAACAAACAGTAGACTGATCAATTGCTTTGTGAAAATAATAAGAATTATTGATATTGAGACACACTCTTAGGCCCACAATGTCTGAGCGATCCTTTATACTCCATTTATCTAATATGTATACCGATTTTTTGAAATTAGATTTTAGGAGAAAATGTATACCAAACGCGCTATGTAAGGGCCGTCAATCCCTATGTAGTTCGAATCTATTTAAACCCATATTCTTCGATGAAGTATAACACTCTTTTCAATTAACTTAACAGCAGTTTTTCTGATTGAATAAGTTTTTGTTCAAATTGAAGTATCTTTTTACTGTCCTACGATCAACGCTCGATCAACGCTAGTGATCTGCATGAGATCGCTAACCTAGTGCTATAGCAGCAACCGATAATTGCTTCTATCGTTATCTTTTGAACTAACAAAGTAACGTAAGCAGAATATTTCACAATAACATGTATGGTTTTGAGCCCCAACAATGCAATAACATTTTTAAGGATTATTGAGATTTTTAAGAATTTTTAAGGAACATTCATTTCTGTTATATATTTTACATTTGATAAAATAAGTAAATTTTGTAAATATTAATAAGTGCGAAATGCCTATGTTACTTATATTTTATATATTTTCACTCCACATTCCACATGTACATTTTTCCAGTTCTACTCTTAAGCTTTATTACAAAAGAGTTGTTGCTGATCGACATTTACATCGATGGTGCAATATTTTTGACATAAATTTTTATTTAATTTGAATGTTTGAAGTAAAACTTGCCTTTCTTTTGTTACTTCATGGTGTACGATTTTGTAATCAACAAAATTAAATTAAACTGTTTTGTATACCTACTTATAATTTATTGCCACTTATATTCTCTCAAAATTATCCACCCACCTTTATACCAAATACCTAATGTCATTTCTGTTCTACGTAAAATAAGATGTTTCTACCTGTAGTAACAGACAAAAAAAATTTCCTAACAAACGAGGTTGATTTAGACATTACATATATGTACTGAAAAAGTTCAATGAAGAGTTTTGAATAGTGTGGGATGATTCTAGTCAAAAAACAAAGTTTTTTTCCATTTTCTTTTTTTCTTTTTTTTAAATTCATTCCACGAAATTAACTTTTCTACCCTATTTTTTTTTCTTTTTAACAATGTTTTTTTTATTTTATTTTTGTTAACTTTATTAGGTGCCAAAAACAGGATTAAAAAGTTTTTCATTTTTTCTTCTTTATTGATGATTTCAATAATCAATAGTGACAATTTCTGTCAATAGACAAAATTTATGTGGTGAAAATAAAAATTTCAGTTAACCTTTACTTATGTAAGTAAATTTCAAATTTCAAATTTTTCACGAAATTTTCTTTTGAATTAATTGAGAAAAAAAGAGTTTGAGTGGAAATGAAAAAAAAACAATAGAGAAAGAGAGAGACAGAGATAGAGAGAAAAAATAATATGTTAAAAAGTACTGCAATTAACAGTAACGGATAGGTAATAAATTATTTCACTTTGAAAACTTTTTTTTTTTTTGAATAAAAGTAGTTTTGTGCGAATTTTCAGGCGAATTTTTTTACTTGTATTAAACTTTTTTTTTAGTTTGCTTGAGATATTTATTATTGTTGAATATTTTTAAATAAAAAATTAACTGTTTTTGAATGGGTGTAACCAATGATGTTGAGTAAGAAATGAGCAGATTTTTTTAATCCTTTTAGTATGACTTAGAGGTCGGCTTCACAAAAATTCATCAAAGACTGTGCAGTTTCTTAATGGAAAATTTTAAAATTAAAATAGAAAAAATTGAAAAAGCTAAGAAAAATATTTTTTATTGTAAATTTTAAAATAGAAAAAAATCAAACAGTAAAATAAACATTTTTTTTTTCAAATTGAGTAAATTTTCATATGAATCAATGCAAATAAAATTTAGCGATAGGATTAATTGATCGAATGGTACTGAAATATTTAAATATAGATGTTTTCATAAAAATTAGCCACCAGTTGACGTACTTTGCAATAAATCAATAATGAAAACAAAATCTACCTATATTCTACATTTACTTGACAATTTTCTGCAAAGTAACTGTTCATTTAATATGTTTTTTATTTAAAACGTTTTTTTTATATTTTCCACTTTTAAAATCGTTTTCAATGGCATCCAAATCTCGTAGAATGTAACAATTTTAAAAGTGGTATTGACCATTTAATTATACCCAGACTTACTTCGGAATCACTATTCCTATAAACAAAAATCGAGGGTGCTTTATCGATTGGTAATATTTTCGAGAAGAACCGGAAAAGGTTTTTCTAAGCTCAAATTCGCCGAAAAAAGCGGAAATCGAGATTTTTAAATGGAAAGGGGCAATTTTTTTTTGCAAATTCGGATTCGAACTACGTTGAAAAAATATGAAACTTATTATATTACAAAAATAATAATGTTAAAATATAGGTTAATGACATACAGGGAAATGATACTACAGGCACTCTCTCATATGAATTTTATTAAATTTTAAGTGAATTGAATTTTAACAAAACCAATAAATATTATAAAATAAATTTATGTGAATATAAATTTTTTAAATGGGAAATATTAAAATTTCCATGTCATTTTACTTTTAATCGTTTATCGATTTCGATTTATTAGTTAATTTATTAATTAATATTGATACATAGACGTTTTACGTCACCATTGTACCTATAAATATTATTATTATAATTTGAATTAACAAACAAAATATGTTTAGGAAATTGTTTCGTTCATCATAACACTTTTAGAACTCATCAGTAGGTATTTTTAGTGTTAGACTACCTATACAACTCCTATTTTCATTTTGATTGATTTTATAACTTATTATAGGATGTCAATAGTACATCTGTGAGTTATAAAAATCGACCAAAATTTTAATGTAAAATGCTATTTTTATAAAATAAATTTATGTGAATATAAATTTTTTAAATGGGAAATATTAAAATTAGACTACCTATACAACTCCTACTTTCATTTCTCAATCAAGCAATTAAAATTTTCAAGATTAACACAAATTAATTTGGAAGCGCGTCATTGTATGCATTGTTGATTTGTTTGTTGTATCATTTGCCTATAGTTTTTACAATTTGTTTGTGGTATCATTTAACTGTATTTTAATTTGGCTATATTTCATTTGCATAATTATTTGACTTTCATTAATATTAGATAAGGCTAAATTAATTTAATTAAAAATTCAATGCATTACTCTTCTTGTATCTGATAATCATTGTCTAAATAAATATTTTCATAATTTTATGTACAACGTCATCAGTTCCCAACATAAAATTATATTATGTACAATTACGCTATTGGATACATAATAGGAAATATTTTCCAGGATATTTCCTTTTTCCAGGACATTTACTTAAATCATTTTTATGTGTTGCTAAACTGTTGGATTCAAGCTAAATACACGAATTTGAAAACACTTAATAAATTAAAGTCGAATTTTCGGAATTTTGATATTTTGGGATTTCGTGGCCAATCTATAAAATGTACATATAAATACGGTCAAATGAAATATCGGCAAATAAAATACAGGCTTGTGATAATAACCCAATTAATTATAAGATTTTCCCTGGAAAATGAACTATACACTATTTTTTTTATTTCATTTATTATTATACTTACATAATTATTTGGGTGGCCAACAGACCATGTACGTCGTGGGTCTGACTCATCAAGTCCTCTATTTTTGTTGTTTGGAAAAAAAAGAGGCAAAACGTCAAAAACGGCCTCGGTAGCCAAATGAAGCACTTCAGTAAAGTAGCATAATTTCCGACGAAGAAGGTATATATATATAATTTTCAGTTTGAACACATTGTAAAAATATGAGATAAAAAAATGTCAATATGAATTTTATAAAAAAAAGTCCTAACCCAACTTACACCGCTCTTAAAAACTACTTAAACCTATTAACCTAATTAACTTTACAAAATTTATTCAGATATTTTAATTCGCTTCATTTTGTACTTTTTTGCAAAGAGGCTGACAACCAATGATTATTCCTTATTATAGTTTTGTTTTTACTCGCTATAGACATGATCGTATTTCACATTATCTTTATCGATATTTACTGGAATGTATTAAATTTTTATATATGGCACTATAATGAACTCTATATAACTCATACAAATGTCATAATACAATAAAATAGTAGGAACATGGTTTTAGTTTTGAATGTAACCATTTCTGTTTAAAAAAAATAAAATTCTCAGGGGCTTTGAAGCCAGTGAGCAGAATATTTTCGATGTACTCATTATTGTGATAAAATATATGTGATATTGAACCATTTTAAGGGGTTTTTAATGCTCTATCAAAATAGTTTCGAATCAATTTGTGATAAAATAATCGATTTTTGTAATTTTTGCTTACATATACAAATATTTATTAGAATAAAAATCTTTGTATTCAAATTCAAGATTTTTATATTTATTGATGATACTGTACAGCGTAGATAACCTTAGACCGTAGACGACCTTATTAGTGTTTGGTATAGCAAACTATTTTAACTCTTTTACTAATATTTTTACTGTAGAAGAGATTTTTTGCTGCTATAACAAATTTATTACCATTAACAATTGCTCGTTTTACATTATCAATGAAGTTTAAGTTTCAATACAAATGGACAGCAAGATGTTTTACGGCTTTTTTGCAGTGTTGTGCGACATAAACTACATTATGAAGATTACGCTATTTTCTACACGTCGACAATAGACACTGTCATTATGTATACTTCAATGCATAGACAACGTATATATTTATATAATTAAATAATAACTAATCACCATTAAGTTAAATAAAAACACTGATTTTTTTACAAAAAAAAAAAGCAAAATTATATTGTTTTATATATTTATTATAAAATTTGTAACATAAATTCAATACGAGTTATCCAGGTTCCCTTGAAATACTCCAACGAATGACAAGTATTAATCAATTCACATATGTTGGTACAAAAAGCTTCATATTTTCTTTAATATGTTCTATCAATTCATCATCAAATTTTCTTATGTAATGATTTGAATATTTTAATATAACATGGTTTAATCCTAATTCCACCATTATCAACAAAAAATCCAACTGCTTAAATGAACTTGCTTAAATTCTTTTAAAATATATGTCACTTAATCCGTTACTTTTTTATTTAAATCATCTTTTCCAAATAGATTGTCGGTGTGGCTGTTATACAGTTATACTATGCCAAATGAAGTGCTAAAACAATTTTTCCATCTTTTTATGATATTGTCGAATAAAATAGCATAAACAACAACAGAATACGGCTCCCTTGCAATATCACTGACTCCAAAACAATTTCAGACAATTACTCATCTATTTCAGAATATCCAATTTAGTCTTAAGCACGTAAAAAAGCTAAGAGAGCACTCCGGTAACATTACGCAACCTTGAAGCAATCGTTTTAGCATTGATAGAACAATTTTCCACCGATCAATTAATAAAACTGATTCTAAACTTATAACAGACTTAGCTGATTTAATAATTTTTTTATATGGCTTATCAAGCTAAATTGTTGACAGTGTTTTTCTATTAGGAACTTTAAAGGAATCTATTTAATATCATTTTTATTCCACACAGTATAGTTTACATTATCTACAGTAAATTGCTTGTTTACACTAAAGTCTACTTCAAAGTGTAGACAATTAAACATTACATGTTTAGGAATAACACTGTTTTTTTTGTTATCGAGTGTGTTTAAGGTAATAAGGGAACATAAATGACACTTTCTCTTCAATAATGTTTCAGGTGTAAGATATATAGTTTCTTAATAACTTCAAAGCTTAGCACAAATGAGAATATTCTGTTGAATAATATATTTTGTGCCAGACCAAGCATATTCAGTTTATTAATACCATCAAATTCAGCAAAAGAAAAATGAAAATTTCTCTCAACTAATCTAACGGTTAATATTTTATATCTTTGTACATAGTTAATAACACCAAACTTAAAATTTATCTTTTTCTTTTATTCACGTTAACAAACACATAAAACTTTAACTGTAACTTTGAAATTTTTTTTCTTTAAAATTAAGTACCACTAAGAAAACTAATAACAAAAAAAAAAATCAACTTTTGATTAAGAAATGACAACTTCATTACTAACCTGAGGTGTATAAGCAATGCTAGAAAAAATCTACACACACACACATTACACACAATCACAAAAACTTTTATTATGTGCTTATTTTTAAAACAAATTATTTTTGTTCTTATTTTTTTTTATTTTCTCAAAAATATAAAACAAAAAAAGTCTTTAAAATAATATCAAAAGTCTAAAAAAAAAAATAAAAAATCACAATAAAAACCTATCAAAACTGACATAAAGGCGAACAAATTCCATCAAAAGTTTCTCTGTTCTGGTTCTGGTCCTTTTCATTTACAAAAAAAAAAAGATTTTTTTTTTTGGCTTTTTTACATTTTCTTTTCTCTTCTACCATTTTTTAACAAAATTTCTTTCACAAATGAAACATTATGGAAGCTATTTAAAAATAAAAATGTTTTTTGTTTTTGTTTTTTTTTTGTTTTTCATTTTTTAATTTTTTCTATTATTCTTGAGTTTTGTTTATATAATTGTGTATACATAATGAAGTTCCAATAAAGTTAAAAAAAAAAAAAAATTTTAAGATAAATTTTTCAAATTCATGCCCAATAAACAAAATTTTCTTTTTTGAATTAGAAATTAACCGAGATTGTAATTGATGTTAAAATTAAATCGAGTTCTAAAGTTTGATGAAGCGAAAAATCAAAAAAAAAAAAAATTTGAAAAATCATGAAAAAATTATAAAAAATTACTTATGGTGTTCAAATGAATCACATAAGTATCTAGATCTACTATACATACATAATATGTACATTATGGATTATAATCGAATTTTTATATCCAGTTTCCCAATAATTTTTGAAAAATACTTAATGATGGCGTTCAATTTTTTGCAATTCAAAATCAACCAATTTCAATTCTGAACACCTGAACCTAGCATAGGACGTTACAACAAGGAATTTAGTCAATCAATCGGTTCAAAACTATCGCATATATTTTTTTTTTTAATTTTAATCATTAGTAAATTGAATCAAGTAACCAGGGAGACTTAGTTCGACATTTGAACACTGACTTAACTTTTTATTTTTTACTTTATCGGATTTTTATTTTTATTGATAATTTAAATTAAATAATTTAATTGTTGCCAAAGTTATTTTTTTTTACTTCTTGTACTTTTGAAAATTATTTTATTAATTTAAATAGCAATGAGTATCCATTGCCTAAATCATTATACAATCTCTTTCGAAATTGCTGAACTTTCGTATGCATCTATAGTTTGCTTATTTTATGTACCTCCTTTATTGATTATAAGATGAGTTTATCAATTTTATTGTATTCCTCGATTATATGTTTAGCAATTAAACCTAAAATTGGTAGTACCTCTTATTCTTGTTAATTCGGCTTCCCTTAACTGACTTAACGCAGCACACGGTTCATCCAACAAACAATTATTCAACTCCAACATCGACGATTAGATATTTTTTTTGATAGGAGAAGGAATCCTTTTCTCATCTCTTTTTTGAATACTATGCTTTAGATCTTTATTTTCTCGGAAATCGACATAATATAGCGTTAATATTAGGCAATAATATAGCGTTTGTCAAGCAAATATATGCAATAATATAGCGTTTGTCTAGCAAACTGGATAGTACAAAAAATCTGAAAAAGTTTCGTTTACGCAGAACACCTCACCTTCAAAAAAAAAAAAAAATAAACCAAAATATGTAAAAACTCAACTACCCAATCAAAATTTTAATAATTTTTCTAAAGCATTGATGTCAAATTGGTGAATTGCAGATATAGAAATAGATTATAGTAAACAAGAAATAATCATATCGATATAGATTATAACCAATCCAAACAAAAATTTCTTCGTTTTACCCTCCTCCGTAGCTTGCCGTGGTCTACTATCCTTTAATTTTCCTATTACATTCGATTTATTCTGTATACAAACCGCTTAAAACTTATACAATTAAATTCGTTGAAGTCCTTATTATATAAATTATTGTACTCCTAGTTCAAGTTTAGAATGGATAAATTGATTAGCAGACTATTAAATGGCTGGTCAGCTCTCATTTGAATATAAGTATAGTCGTTTTCGATCGGAAAATATTTTTATTATGGTTTCACTTGCTCGGTGAAAGCTACTGCAAATATCAACCAGTTAATATACATTGTTTATGGCAGTTAATGAATATAAAGATTATATTGATGTTTCCTTTAACAAATTCAATTTAAAGAAATCTTTATATTTACGCGTTACCCTAATCATATCAATACAATTTTCTATTATATACTTTTAAATTAATTCATCAGCATCTATTTGGTTAATCGTTTTTCTGTTTAGATATTTTTTTTTTGCCTCTTACGCCCAAAAACTAATCCAATGTTTATAAACACTGGTAGAAACATAAGAATTAGGCAACTAATCAAAAAATGTGTTTAATGGTATTTTAAGAACATTTTTATACAAATTTGTACATGGCTTCAAGTCAAGATGATTACAATGATTTTCAAATAAATAAATATTACAAACCTTAATGTTAAATTTTTGTTTCCAGATACAAAATTTACAGCATTATAGTCGCTGCTTCAATACAATATTTTTTACATAAGTCGGTAGCTTGCAAGAATCAGTAGAACTGTAGAAAATATTCAAATTTCAATATACATTTTCATGTACAAGAACCATATTAAACCTTTGAGGTTCTGTTAATGAGATCAAACTACAAAATCTCAAAAGCTTAGCGTAGTTCTTTTAATGTACATGATTTTTTAAGCCTCAAATATTTCAAAGTTCCATCAACAATATTCCAGCAAGTTTAATTTATCTTATAATTTGTATAGAATCTCAGTATTGACCACCATCTATTTTATGGTTACAAGACAAGACCAAATTACATATGGACAAAGTTTCATATTTAAAAAAAAATACATATGCGTGTCATTTGCCTGTTTTTCATTTGACTGGATACGGGATATGATAAATATTCATAATAAAGATTTCATATAGCAAGTTTTTATCAATCAACCAGTATCAAAACTACATCTTCTAAGTAGTGACTGGTGGAAAGTGCCAATTTCAAGAAATTGAGCAGTTTCCAGCAAAAATAGTTCCAGGTCCTGTCTCACAAAACCCTCGCAAAAATTTTTTCGTCCCAAATGTCAGGACCGAAAATCTAAATTTTTTTTTGTTTTCAGTATTATAGCCCTTAATTGGGATGAAGACAATAGATCCTTAGTCCAAGGAATTGAGGCCGAAACTCTATACCACGTGTTTAAATTGTATTTTTCTGGAAAAAGGTTATTAATAATTATTATAAATAATTTTTAAAAAAATTTCGGATTGGTCCGACGGTCTGAAAGTCGGGACCAAAGACCTTGAAGAAGAAAAAAATCCAAAACAATGTTCTTTTATAGTTATCTTGATACGTAATGAACATTATTGACATTTTGGTTTTTGGATGATTTTTTTGTTCAAGGTATTTAGTCCCTACTTCCGAACCGCCGGACCTATTTTTTTTTTTTTATATTATATTATATTTATATTATAGCAAAAAATTTAGGTTTTGAACCTTTAAGTACTTGCGTACCTGACTATTTCAAAAAGGAAAGGATAGAGGAGAGGAAAGAAAAAGGAAGAAGAAAAGTTTTTTGAAAATTTTTTTTAAAATTTTGTATAACAATTATTAATAACCTTCTTTCAGAAAAAGACAATTTAAATACGTAATATAGAGTTTCGGCCCCAATTCCTTGAACCTCGAACTTATTGTCTTCATCGCATTTAAGGGTTATTGTATTGATGACAAAAATGAAAAAAAAATGTATATGTCTTTGTTCCCAACACTTGGGACGCCAGCCCTCTTGTTTTTAAATAAATCAATAAATAAATAAAAAAACAGTGTTATTAAATTGAAAACCGAATAATACTTTTCAGAAATGTTTGTAATTGTATGTTCAGACATTTAAAATCTTCGAAAAAATATCCTTAAAATGCTATAACACAGCCTGATGGAGTGTAAAATTATATTTACTCATTTTCTTACGACTCTGTGTTCAAAATTATAATAAGCCATTAATTTTATATTGAGCTGTTTATTTTGTTTTTAAATGTGATAAATCTTGTGATTAACCACCATGAATATTTTAGCTGCTAATGTAAATTGAAACAAGATATAAATGATAATGACTTAGAATTATATTAAATGTTACGAATCAGACTATAGATTGAAATGAAAGCTATGATGAATTGATATTATTCTATCAGTATTATTTTTATAATTTTACACTGTATTTATGCATTCACATTTCTACAAAATTTAAAGTAGTACGAAGCAAACAAAAAAATCAGAGTCGATAGTAAAATTGTAATGGAGACGAATTGAAGCAATTATTTTCACTTGTAATTCAAGAACAGAAAAATTTACCAAACAAGCAAAAACAAAAATATCTTGTAAAAAATTTTTGTGATTTTAACTATTATTATGGTATCGCTATAGGTAATTTACTTATTTACTTGTTGAGTACCACAAACGTGGAACATACTGAGATACCGATAAAATATGGTTTTGAATTATCTTCCGCTTTATGTCCCACTGATGTTTTGCAGGACAGTAAGGACAGTAATTATGATATTTTTCACTTTATCACAAAAGTAAGGCCTACATCCGAAAAGAAAATAGCCTAATATTTTGTATTATATTTATATGGTACAAAATAAATTATCTAATATAATCTTATCTACCACACAAGTTAAATATCTGATTGTTTTTTTTTTATATTCGCTGACACCTAAATGTATTTTTCAACGAAAAATTAATGGTAATATAAAAATTTAAAAAAAAAATACCCATTTTGAAACTAATTTGAAATAAAAATTAAAATTTAGATTGTAATCAATTTAAATAAGTATTAATTAATAATATTATGTATACAAGTATATTTTAAATTGTTAGTTTGTCCCAAGAAGATCGTTAAACAATTACCAGAATATTTTGTTATTTGATTATAAGTAAAGTAAGATATTTGACAACAAAACATACCACATAATATATACATACTTCATTTCTTAATTAAAATCAACCTTCCAAAAAATATACTCTGAACATGATTTTTTTTATTTTTTTTCTATACTTCTCTTGTTAGTTAGTACTTAACATTTACATCGTACTCTACTATATTTTTAGCTTTTATTTTATTACTCCGAACACCTGAATTTTTAGGAACCACATTTAATTGGTATCTTGAGTAAAAAATCTCAAATAAGCAACAAGCTTTAATTTAAGTGTTAAATATAATGATTTAGTTGTTTGTATTCTGTATGTATTCATTTGTATTTTGTATGTATATAGAAATATTTGAAACGTACCAAAATCTTACTTCTTTAATGTTCATTTTAAAATTTCTTATTTGTCAATTACAAATATTCGTTAATTTTACGTAACAAATCTTCTATTATTAATTTGCTCATCCTCAACAAAATATACAGATACACTATCCATTTGTAATATTTTGTTAATAAATTCAAAAACAATAATTTTATGTAATCAATTTAAAAAAATGTTTAAACCGCTTTGAAATAATACAAATTTTGAATTTCACATAACATATTATGTTCAAAGACATCAAAGTACATGTATTTGTACTTTGTTATTCAACGTTTCGAAAATATAATATTTAAGCATTTTATACATTACTAATACAAAGTGAAGTGAATAGAAAGATTCATGCCATCTTAGGCATTTAATCTTATTTATAATTCCATTAATCCTAAAAAAAAAATTAAAAAATAATAATAATTTGATCGGGTAACAAATTTCACTTGATTCATGGCTTGTATATATATAAATATTCATAATTTTTCAATAAGATTGTACTTATTTATACTATCTTATTTATAATTCCGTTATTTCTAGAAAAAAAAATAATAATTTTCACTGGTAACACTCGGAAACCTTTTTACCAAATTTCACCGAAAGAATAGTAGTTATAACTTAATTTATTTTTATTGAAAACTTCTTTTAATAGATATTATGAATTAAAAATTGACTCGATATAAAGTTAAAAGAAATTTTTAATTCGTATATCCCCACAAAAAAGTTTCGCAATTTTCAATTTACATTTGGAAACCGCCGGTGAATATGTGCCGAGAACATGGCTAAGGTTAAATTTTTATTTTCGGTATATGATATTAAAACCTATATAGGCTTGCAGGATTGAATTATAAGGATGTGCTGATTAAAAAACTCTTATATATTTATTAAACGATTGCCCGACCAAAATCCAATTAGAAATCGTCAAAGTACCGGTGATTGATGATTCGTCATAAAAGCTATAATTTAAAATATTTTAAGTATTGCTTAGGTAAAAAATATAATTTAATTTAGTTTACATACATTTTATTTATAAAAAGCTGGAAAATTACCTAATTATTAACATTAGTGGTAAAGCTAAAAGGTTAGAGAACACACCCAATATCTAGGTATGCCGTTTCATGCTAAACTTAAGTCGAGAAAGCTCATGTAAAAATGAAAAAAGAAGAATTAAATATGAAATACCATAAATTGATACCCATAATACGATACCCAGTATCTGAATTGAAAAGAGACCTAAGTAATTGACTCATAGTGGAGAACCAATTTTCGAAGAGTAAATAGAAACAGCTTCAACAACCAGAACAATTGATAAATAGAAAAGTACACTAAATTTTATGATATTTTTTCCTTGCCAAACGTTCACTTCTTCCAATAAGTTGAACACTCTGTATAAATTAGTTTTCTAAGATAAAAATGTCATATCGTATTATAAAAATTGAATCAATTAAATTAAAATAGACCAAAAAAAAAATGTAAATAAAAAAATTTAATCCAATTGAAATGCTGATTTAAAAAAAAATATTTTTTTATTAATTTATTTTGAATTTTTTTTTTTTTTTTAAATAAATATTTTTATTTTTTTTAATTGCAATCAAAACGAAAAATGGAAAGTAGGAAAGAATAAGGATAATATAGAAATTTATTAATAAAAATATGAGATAACTAAGCTACATCAAAAAAATAAAAAATATGAAATTGGAAACCATCTTGATTATATCTCTTTAACTGTGTGATTTGCTTTTCAAGCATAAAAAATAGATGACAGCATTACCATTATACTACTATTATGAGTACTGGTCTACTACTACTATTGTAATGATTATAAATTTAATTTAATTTAATTTTTTTTCATCTTTATTAATATCCTGGATTTTCTATTCTAATTATAAAATAAATTATAATGGTTTAGAATTAAAATTATGAATTATGATAAATGTACAATCATAATTAATTTTATTTTATCAGAATCCACAGATTTGAATTTTTTTAAAAAATATTTTTTTTTACAATATTATTTCAAATAGATTTTCATTTTAGGGATAATTATTGTTTGTATAATAATTATAATAATAATAACTTATACTAATAAGGATAATGAATATCTTATTTAATAGAAAAATGGTTAGGTCATACGATAACGATTTTGGAATAGAAAGGTTTGAACTTTTAATGGGTGATTAAGTTTTTTTTTTGGAGGATTAAATTTCGGGCAAATAAATCAAACTAAATTATTTTTACACTCAAAAGTTCAATTCGATGGCGAAATGTTACCAAATTTGTACAAATTTCTGATTATACCAATTAATTGATCACAGGCGAAATCAGTAACATATTAAATACTGGGACTGATATTGATTGATTAAGAATATATCAATGCTTTGATTTAACAAGAGAGTATTCATTAGTGTGAAAATGGACAAGTAAAAGAATATGGAGTCGTGGGGTAGGTACTAGCAAAGAACATATTATAATAACAAGAAGTCGCATCTGGATATTTTTCTATTTCTTCAACTTAGATGCGTACGGGCGGGTAAGAAAATTAAACCAAAATAAAAGTTCAATAGAGCAAAGAAAACTAATTATATTTTTGTTTAAAATAAAAAACATAAATAAATACAACAGAATTCATTCAGTCCATCCATATATATATATTTCAATATTTTTTTTCAAATCAAAGGTTCACAAAAAAATTTAAATCTCAAATAAATTTTTGCACGTGCATTATTTCTATATATATGAATTTTTATTTGAATTGTAAAGTATACTGAAAAGTTAGTATATTTTTAAATTTTCAGCAAAGAAATTTTTTCATTTGTTTAATTTTGCCTGTTTTATTTATCAAACATATGTGATTATGTATTTATATTATATGTATATATCATAATAAATAAATAAATGAAAAGAACAAACAAACAATCTATTAAAAATGGATTGTTGCTTGTTTTATTTCTTAAAAAAATTAATATAAATGTAGTAAAATTGAAAGAGAAATATGATTTTGAACCAAGTTCTGAGAAAAACAACAAAGTGGTATTCCGTAGACACCTCTGTTAACGATTGCATATCTCATATATTTTTTTTCCTTTTATTACTGATATTTTTAGAATTTTTTCTAAATTCTGTGATTCTAATTCTATATAGTTTACTCCATTATTGTATGTTTAACTACATAATTATATCAAAACATACTTATTTCAATACATACAACAAATAGTACCAACAATTGGTATTCTGATATTTTATTATTGTTTATGTGCGAAGCTATACATGTATATTCATATTATATAAGTTAGTAGATAATTCGTATAAGATTTGAAGAGCAAAGTTATTGTTTTTAAGAGCAAATTGTTTTGAAAATAAAATGAGAGAGCGGGTTGTAATATGGCGGCCCGCTATTTAAAAATAATATTTAGAGCATTTGTTTGGGATTAGGCTTGATATGCTATGATATGTGCAGTCAAAAAATACACTACTTTGAAAGAAACAATTAGATATGATGAGGTACCTTAAATGCCTACAACAAAAGCAGTTGTTATAAAAACGATGTAAGTTATTATAAAGTAAATATAAATTTTATTATATAATTGTAATACTTACAACATATTTATATAGACTAAATTAGCAGATATAAATCTAATGTATTCTAGATAATACAGTTTAAACACTGGCTAAAGTTTGGTCTTGAGCATTCAACAGACTAAATAATTGGACCATGTGTCTGATATCTTAAATAAAACGTCCATAATAACATCGAATATCCTTCAAAATATTTCATTCTGGTTGGAATAGCCCACAGCATATCATATACTTATCAAAATAATTTTCTTTTATTTGTTTAGCAAATTAGTTTACAAACTTAGATGTTGTCAGTTGGAATTATTTATATAAGTATATAGGAATACAGGATATGATACTGACGATTTTGTTTTTTTTTTCAAATACATTTTTTCGTCTTTTCTTATATTTTTTAGCTTTAATTTATTTTAACAAGTCTGATAACGATCAAAGTAGATTTTCATACGAAAATATTTAAACAATTTTTGAATCTTTTAGCAAAAAATTTTTATTATTTGAATAATAATAAAAAGGATAAAAAAAAATTATATATGTATGTTTTTTTTGTTTTGTTTTTTATTGAATAATATAAAATTTAAAGGATTATGGATAATGAAAAATTTGTTTTAAAGGATGTATGTTTATTTTTACTGAAATTTAAATGTATATAGACAATTAATTACAGAATTTTAATCTTTAATTTATGATTGGGAATATTCAAATACTAAAACCTATACTAAGAAAGATTTGATATCACAATCAAGAGTCCTTGCAACTTCAGATCGCCTTCAAAACTTTTATACGTTGATGATACAAGATGGAGCTATAAAAAAAGATCTTCCTTCTTGTATTTGCATATGATTCTGAATAATGAATATTACGAAAAGTAGACGACCATTGACTCAGGCCATTGAACTTGAACTTGCCGGAGGAATTTGCAGAACAAGATATAACACCGAACTATATCAGCTTTATAATGAAAAAGCATTGATCTAAAAAGCCAAAATAAGACGCATTTACTACCTAAGCCATAGCGATCGAATGGATGAAAATTTGAAAACACTATACATGCCATAAAAGCCTAAAATGAATGATTTGTCGTGAGCCACATTATTGATATAAATAAGTAAATAAAAGTGTCGACATTGCAATGCAGTAACAGAGGGCACAAAGGTACCAATATATACAAATTTTCAGATATTCAAGCTGCTTTAAAAGCTCTTTTGCTTCATTCATTTTTAAATCAAAGCTTGTTTATAGCTGTTACGACAGCTTTATAAAGCTAGCGGAAGAAACGATAACCTACAAAGCTATGTTTCCAAGTAGGAAACTACAGAAACTTAAATCAGGTAATCAAGGAGATTAAGTCCAATGGGTACATATAACAGGTCATATGGTACATTTTACAAACATATGTTCAAGATTGGTAAGTCCAACAAAGACATATACAGATTTTGTTTGGAAGAAGAAGCATCCCCCTTTCACATTCTATTCGTTTGCGATGCCATAACACACAAAAGACATAAATATTTCTCGAAATATACATTCCCCAATTCTGAAAAGAACACAAAATTAAAACACAAATAATGTGTAAAATATCTTAGCCCTTATTGAAATGATATAGAAAACCCAAATCTGCAACAAAATTAAGCAATTCATAATCAAATATAATAAGGGAGCGTGTCATATGCCTCTATTTTCATTTGCCAGTATTTGACTTGACTGGGTTTTATTTCAATTGGAGGTAATTCATATTGTATATGCGAGATTTTGAGTTGGAAGGAATTTTAGAGTTGGATTCAAAATCAAAGTTTTACGCCTTTTTCCAGAATATTTGTCTATTACTATTGTTAGATACAATCAAAATGATGGAATTTGAAAGCACTGAATGAATTAAAATCGGATATTGGAATTTTGGGATTTTGCTATTTTGGGATTTTGAATTTTAGGATTTTGGTATTCAGAGCATTTTGTATTTAGGATTTCGTGGTCAACCCATAAATTGTACATATAAATAACCCACACTTATAGTGTTGGGCATATATATTACGTGAAAAACAAATTATTAGAGTACAATTTGGTATTAAATAATATTCGTGTATAATATGATACCGATGTGCACCTACGGGATAGATTTGTAAGGTATACGAAGTAAAAAAGATTTAAGCAATCAGTCCAGAAAAAAAGATTGTTTTAGGAACAAAAATACCAAGTCACACAACATCATTTGGCAAATAGTTTCTTGTAGCCGTAGTTAAGAAAAAAAATTGAAACTGTACAAACAGAATTTATAGATTTACTTTAATGTTGATGGAAAAATAAATTTACTTTTGGTAGCAAGTAAAAGAGTAAAGGATTAAGCAAATTCTGAAATTTCATGAGATACGTCAAAGTCACAAGCAATTTTAACTGATGTTACTAACAACATATATCCCTGACAAATCATAAAATCAACATAAAACCAATCAACAAAATTACTAATTACCTGAAAATTGGATTTTACAAATGACTAAATAGCATAAATTGCAATGTTACATAACAAAAAAACAAAATACAATAACAAAACAAAAACGCCAAGGTCAAAATTATAATAGATTTTATGTTAAATAACAAAATTATTGTTTTCTTGTTTGTAAATAATTTATTCAAATCATTTAATTAATCTTTAATAATTATAATTATTTGTTTTAATTACATATTCATGAAGTTTCTTAAGAAAATCGAAAATTATCACACCTTAATAAATTTATTATGAAATCACCTTATAATTTTGTTAATTACATATTTAAGTTTTCACTTTGACAACATTATTATTATTATTAACACTTTTAAACTTATTTATTCCAGTTCAATTCTCTAAAATTTCAATTAATGTATTTATATTATTATATAAAAAAAAGAGAATTTCATAATATTTATAATTTAATTATTTTATTACAAAAGAATTAAATTAAATTTTCTTTTAATATTAAATTACGAAAATGAACAAAAAAAAACAAACATTTAATTATTTGCGATGACTTACAGTGGCGACAATTTTATATGTTGTGCTTTTAGACTATGGGATGAATAATCTCACTGCTTTTATGCAGAGACTTATGGTACATTTTTATGTAAGCTTTTATTATTTGCCCTGAAAATAAAAATTTTAAACAATCTTAACCTAGAAATAGTTTAAAAAACGGATTCAATATAATTAATTATAGTAATTAGTAATAACATTTCAACTAATTTTAATGTTCATGTTAATTTTATTTGCTTAATATTTATTTTTGTACACTCATAATTATATCATATTAACATGTTTATTCTTATATGTATTGTAAAAATAAGGCATACAAAATCAATATTATATCTTTTTTTTTTTGGTAAATAAATCGTTTTAAATCTAACTTAACCTAATAATTATTATACTTGATACATTTTTATTAACTGATTCTGGTTGAATGTGTTTTCTAACCACCAATATTCTAATTTATTTTTTTTTGTCTCAATCTGGTGTAGACATGTTGTATTTTAAGTTAACTCCATTTATATGGCCCAGATTGTAGTGAATGGTTTTACATGGGCCTTATTTACAATAGTGATATGGTAACGATTGTGGTCTTGAAGATAAGTCTTATCATCAAATACACAATCACATAGGAATATTTCTTTTAATATCTCCTCATCTCATATCAACTGTGGAAAACATGTATCTAATAATATTTCGATGAAAATTTAAATGACAAAGTAAGAATAATGCATCGGTTTCTGTTTGATGGTCCACTAGTTAACATTTTACCTGAGAATTTCAAATTGGGTGGCAAAAAAGTTGTCAAAATATTAAATAATAAAATTTACATTATAACAACAATATTTACTCTCAAATCATTACCTACAATTTTAATTTGATTTTTAATTAGGGAGTGAGGTAACTGTCAAGAGGTATTGGAACAGAAAGAAAAAATTCAAATATATCTGATTACAGAAAAAGTTTACGCACGCTAACTATTTATTTAATAAATAAACGGTATACAATTTGATATGTAGCTCATGTACTTATTTAGTAGCTCTGGTATCTCTCTCTGTATCATAATCTGATGATGTAGCAAGCCTCACGGGCTCAAATTTTCTGGAAGATATAAATTCATCTGTTCTACTAGACGATATGTGACATAAGGGACACCAGGTAACTTTATATTTCCAAATTGGGTGTAGGTATCAGTTGAGGTAAAAGTGACCACTACAGTTGCTCTTGAAAACCATTTAGCATTAATTCTGAATTTTTAATTAGATACATAATAATTTTTAATTTTTACAAACAACATTTTACAAATATTTTAAAAGGTTTAAAAGGTCATGACAATAACAGCAAACCGCCGCCGCTTTGATATTAGTCCACTAGTGGGCTCATATTTAACCCCTTTACCATGTAACAACAAAAATTGAACAATTACCTATTTTCACTGCTGATCTGTTGATTTTCCATTTTAACATAATTATATTCTACTAACTGAATTAAATTTTGCGAAAGCAGTTAGGAGGATTATCCCAATATTTTGTCATCAATAAAGAAAAATAGGTGTACCGACCGACCCTAGGGTGAAGATGAGTTTTTTTTTTCTTTTTAGGTATTAGGTTGTTTTTGTAGAACAATATTCGTTTCCACGCCGCTTTCATACATTTTTTTACATTTCATTAAAACGGAATAAAAAAAAACACATTTTTGGCTATTTTAGAATTTTTTTGCCTATTTTTGACTATTTTTTGGATTTTTGTATATCATGATTGATAATATTGAAATAAATTTTGCTACTCACTCTATATTAACAAAAATTGAGTCTTCATTTGAATTTGCAACCTACAGTAACGAATTGTTTATATTTAAGTTATTTTTGTTATTACTATTTTATTTCTTAGTTTATTTTTATTATTTTTGTTTTTTTTTTTTTGTTTTTGTTTTTCTTTTACCTGTTCAAAAGGTATGTTCTTAATAAAATAAATTATTTTGCTAACATTTTTCTCTTGCATTATCGTGTTTTGAGTCGCGAAATCAATTTAGTTAAATAAAAAGTGGGTTTGTTGTTAAAATTTAAAATAACCTGAACAGAACAGGTGATCCTCCTACTAATACTGAATAAATTTTACTCTAACGGTAAACCGTAAAGAATAAGTTTTTCTAGAAACTGAATAAAGTAAAAAAATTTAAAAACAAAATGTGCTTTAAAAACTATGAAGAGCATAAAATACTTAAGTAGATATTTTTATTTTGTTTTCAACATACGAAAAATATCAAAGAAAACCTTTTAAAAAATTATTGTTTTTTTTTGTTTATTTTAAATTATTAAAATTTTAATAAAACCTTAATTCTTAGAATTCACCTTCATAATATTTCGATTTATCATTTAATTTAAGTAATTCAATTAAATTTCAACTTAAGGCAATTTTAATGCCCTAAGTTAAAATGATTCGAAATTCTGATACAAAATTCTGGAATTTCAGATTCAAATATTTTTGATTATTTAATTTTAAGAAGAAATAGGGTGGATATATGATAATAATATGTAAGTATGTGTGTATATAGATACTCATATTTCAATATTTTGTTTATCTGCAAGAAACCTGATGGGCTTAGAATATGTGGGTTTGAATTAGACGGATTTGATATTGTGTGGTTGTTATTGTTACGCCATACAAAACAGTTTATATGAATTTATTATTTTCTATATAATAACGTAAATGGATTTGTAAACATAGCGACGTTGTGGAATTTTAAACGAATGTTTTGATAATAATTGTGAGTTTTCGTGTCAAAATTGTGAGTTATTTCAAGTGAAATTTGTTCAACTTTGAGTTTGAGTTTGATTTTCGGTTTATTTATTTAACAACAATTTTGCATTTCAAAATGTAGAAGCACTTATTAATTGTTTTCCCAGATTAATAAAATTATGTCTTTTATACTAATTATAATTTAATTAATTCCATCTTTCTGATTCTGAATCAATTAGTGTCATATTATCTATCATTTATGTTAATACCTAGATAATAATAAAAATGTATATTTTTCAAAATACATTTTTTAAAATCTTATTAACAAAAGATTTACAAAAACTAAAAATAGACAAAAATAGTAAAAATGTCCAAAAATAATCAAAAATAGCCAAAATTGGTTAAAAATAGCCACAAATATATAATTCGAAGAGACTCTACTACAAATTGTTGGGAAAGGATGGCTCTACGAGTATTAAGTTGTATAATTGTTGTATTTTCGACATAATATTTTTTATTTTTTCAGATCAATTAGCTCTACAGTTATTTAAAAATGAGAATGGCTGCTCCTACATTACGGCAATTACTTAATCATGTTAGGTGTTGTGTAACATCTTCATCATTGGTAATTTTGATGGCTGGTTTTTATACTTGATTTAGAGGTACTGTAGGATGCTGCTGGATAAGAGAGAACAAAAATAAGCTTAGGTAAAACTATATTTGTCTAAGAGCCGCTAAGGTTCCCACCAGTAACATATATGAATATACACATATAAACAGTGATTCTACTGAAGAAGTAGTATATATAAAAAATTAAATTAATGAGCGTACTTGAAGGATACAATCGAAATCTTGATATTTAAATGTTAAAGAAATCAATGAAATACTAATTAACAGTAAATGTAATGGTTTAAAATTCTCCTGTTAAAAATAATGTTTTAGGAATAATATGAGGAAAATATTAATTATAGGCTTTATAAAATTTCAAATAAACATATATGTTACCATACAAAACAGTATCAGAGGTCAAATCAATATAAAACTGTTCAACCATTTTGAGCCAAAAATACGAATTATAAATTCGAAAGAATAAGAAAACATTGAACTCGGGTAAAAACCAAAAAATTAACTTTCATTTTAAAACTTAACATAAAACCTATGCTGTAATAACTATCTGCTAGTTATAATAAAGTTTTGTTATAAAATTTTGATTGCTAGCTTTTATCAAATTATTTATATTTTCCTCACAGTCAAATTCGAAGTTCAAATATTTTATTTTGAAATTATGTGACTCTATTATATGATTAAGGATGAGTTTTCAATTATGTAAATTCATCAAAAAGAAGAAAAGATTGCAGAAATGAGCTTTACAGCAAAATTTAACATAGGTAATGGTCGATTCAAGCTTTACATAATGTGCAGTGCATACAAACTACAGTGATAAACCACATAAAAGAAGAAAGGTAGGGCTAAATTTAAATTGTCGCCACTGTTTTTAAAATGATATTTTTTTTTTATTTAAAAATATGGAAAAAAAACTGCAGAATGCTATGAAAAAGAGACATTTCCAAAGAATTAAACGTCGCAAGATTTAAATTTATTGTTAAAATTTTAAAATAAAATAAAAATTCTTTGGTTTTCCGTTTAAATTTAGAATCCTTAAAAAGGATTAAAGTGATAATAGAAAATTTTGAATTAAAATATCAAGGGTGATTTTTCTTTAGAAATGATCAAATTTACGATAGAGATAATAATTTTGTTTTTTTTTTACTTAAATTTATTAGTTCTAGCAAATTTTATATTCTACAGGTTTAAATGCTTGAACTTAACACAATTCCTTATATTAAATGTAATAAAAATTGTAGTTGTACTTTTATAAAGAATATTCTACAAAATAAATAGATTCTAAGATAGCTTATCAGTATATAGTATATAGCTATAAGTTTGCATATCAGTATATTTGACTGGCATCTATTTTTATAATTGTGTTGAATATGATAAAGTAGAAATGGAAAGACTTACACTGGAACAACGTTTGCTAATTATGAAAATTTATTTCCAAATGAAAGTTCTGTTCGTCAAATTTACAATTTTCTTTTTAATTCGTTTTTTTTTTAGGTTTTAATTTCATAATCGTTCATCTAAACAATTTATTCGTTGATTTGAAATTCATTGAACTATGAACAAAATCTATTCTCTTGCATCAAGACAAAAAACACAAAAAATATCGATACTTTAGGAGCTGGTCACAAAAAATTGTTCTTGCTTATTCCCCTATACATATTTAAAATTTTGGGAAAATTTCTTAGACTACACTTATTATAAGATTAAATGGACTCAATTTGAAATAGCAACACCTTCTTTGCTTGATCAATGATGGACTGTCAATTGTCAATTCAAAAAGTCTATTGAAAGCTGATTTTCACTTTTTTGTTAAGTGATAAAGCTTATGTATCGTTAAATGGCTATATCAGCAAAAAATATTTTCATAAGTGTAGTTTTAATAGTTCTGATGAAGCTATAAATAGGCTCCATTACATCAAGAAAAACTAATTGTTTGGTTTTTTTACATACTTGAGGCACCAGAGGATAAAATGTTAAAAATTCATAATGATTTGTTTTAATCAATCAAAATATATTTAAAATTTGATTCCAGATTGTACTGAAGCCAATGTTTAGCAATTCATTAAACATAAAATCAGGTCAAATGTTGCTGTTAATGGTGAACATTATAGACACCATGATAAAGTGATTATTTGTGTCAAAATTTAATTGAGATCGACATAAAAAGCTTTTGGTTTCATGCAAGACGACCAATGCATAATTTTTTTCATTTCAAGTTAATATACAAAATTGTTAGAATAAAACAAGTTTCATCACAACATTATTTCAAGACTTGACTTCCAAGATCTAAGCCACTGAATATATTTCAATGGGAATATTTAAAATCACTATGATAAATCAGCTACAATTGACACTTTTAGAAATTAATTACTCGTTTCATTTCGGATATAAAGTTTCAATTATTTGATAAAATGGTTCACCATTGGATTAATCGAATGCAATTTATTAGAACTGATTGTATTGGGCATTATGCCAAAAATATAATCAATAATATAATTACTTAATATATAAAATATAAATAATAAAAAAGAATAAATGGCCATAAAATATTCTTTTAAATACAAATTTAAATTCAAATTTATGTTTGTTTTATTTCAATTTAAAGTTCTATCACTCTTAAACGAAAAATTCACCCTTTATAAGAGTGAATTCACCCTTTATAAATTTGTTATTATTTTAAAAAAATCTTGTAAAAAATAAATTAAATTTAAAAAAAAAAATATTTTTTTTAATAAAATTTATCAAAAAAATTTAATCAAAGTTGTAATAAAATTAAGAAGTGTCAAACCTTTTATTCAGTTTATATTGATAGAACGTGATCTGAATTATTTTATGTCACTGCATACGCCATTTTCTTATGCACAACCCTTAATCCATTATTTATAAAACGTGAATTATAAAATGAAGAAAAAACTGTTTGAAATTAAAATTTTTATTTTTTATTGTATTATATGAATACCTACCGACTAACCTCCATTATTTTTTTTATTAATATTTAAAATTTTTCTTGGCTATGCATGGAAATTAATAACACGTAAAAAAATATTCAGTTGCGGCTTGAAAATGTTAAAAACAGAAATTTTCTATGTTTTGTCACTATTTTTTCACTTTTCTCTCAGACACATCACGGTAATTACCCATTGTATGGTTTTAAGCTGCTATTGAGTGTTTTCTGACTTTTTTTTTTTAATGTTTTTGACAGTAACTTAGTTAGAATCAAATTTTCGTTTTACAACTACGATGTTTTTCTAGTCTTCTTTTTATCAAATTTCGGGCATATTAATTTATTAAATGTGAAAAACTACTAACTATTGTCAAGAACTAGCCTTCTTAAATAGAATAGCTCCATTTTTATTCAAGTTGTTACCAAATTATACTCTCAATCATTTTTTGTCATTTATGATTTATCTTATTTCAATGACAAAAGGTACTGGACCAGGTCGAAAAATCCATAATGCATTTTTTTTTTACTTCGTCGGGAAACAAACCTGGCTTTTGTTTGAAAGGCAGGTGCCCTACCTACTGCGCCACCACTGGTGTATTTGGAAACTGCTCTTGGAAAACTGTTTTTCTTTACCGTAACAAAATTTGTACGGCAAAACTACAAAAAAAAATATAAACAATTTTTTTTTAAAGCGCCCATCCCATGCGTCCCAAAAGTTTAGACAGAATTCTCATTCTAGCATGGTTACTAATGTATTAACAAAAACCATTGGTTGAAATATTTGAATGGAAAATTTCGAATATTTGTAGCTTAAAAAAAATGCGAGCGTTGAAAGAGCCACACTTTGGGATGTTCTTTCAATATTCGTGATTTTTTTCAACCAGCTGGTATTTCAAATTTACATTAACAACATTCCAGTAAGGTTTATTATATAATTTTGCATTTTATCTCACAATGATTCTAGATGCTTAACATCCACCACTAGTTTGATTTTCTATTTTTTAGGGGGCTAGTCTTGTTTCGATAAAAGTATATTTTAAAAACTTTTATTTTTACATTATTATTTTATTTTTGTAAAAATTGTTTTAGTTAGTATTGGCTGGCGATTACTTTCGCATTAAAAAAGAACATTAATTTTGAATATTAAAAAGAGTTACCACACTAATGCGATTAATTTTATTAAGCCTGACAGATTACAACTCGTCTGTAAACTTAATTATATCGAAAACAAGTCTGAAAGAGTGTTGTAGCTAAAAATATATTAAATTGAAATGCGCAACATCATTGCATGACAATTCCGAAAAATCAACGGTGCAAAAATCAAGTGAACACAACATAACTCTTCGCTGCTACAAATTTTTATCATCTTGAACACGATTTTTCAATATCACTCTATTCAATACTTTAGTTTGTTATTTACTCATAATCTATAGGTTCTGCAGCTCGCCATGAGCCTTAATCTCGTTTACAATTTTTCTCCTTTCCACTCTATCTTGTGTAACTCATATTCCGTTGGCTACAATCTTTCGAAAGTTGTCCTCGATTTCGTCTAGCGATCTTGATCTTGGTCTACCTCTTACTCTACTATTGTACGGTACAGCATCTAATATTCTTTTTGCCATACGTTGTTCATTCATCCTCACCACAATACGTCCTGGTCATCTTAATCTCTGCGCTTTGATAATTTTTATAACATCCATAGTGTCCATCAATTAGTGCCTCTCGCTCCTTGTTTAATCTTATTTATAGGCTCTTCTAAAGGAGATGTTGTATTAGCGTAAGATTAATGACCATATACCAAGGATAGCTGGAATTCCTAGCTTTTCAAAAATAAATGTTTTTAGTGACGCATCTTATCCTTTAACAACGAAAAGGACATTTGAAATTATCCTTGTTGTTTTGATGTTTTCGTATAAAAACCGTTATATTTGTTGATCTATGTATATATATGTTCAGTTATATATTCTAACGAATATAATTTTTCTATCTAGAAACATAACGGTCTGGAGTATATTTTAACATTTATTTGTTGATGATTGGTGCTGCCGTTGCGGAGATATTGTAGTTCAAAATTGAAAATTTTTGGGTCTCCATCAGAATCTCCATTTAATATTCATCATCGTAATTTACTTTGGGACCAAATATTTTTCTCAGTATTTTTTTTATTACTTGTCATTAATTGTCATTGTCAAGGCTTCGCATATGTAGATTAAGACCGGTTGTATTATGGTCTTGTACATTCTTAATTTAAGATCTGAAAAGGTTTTTGTATGCGTAGAAGCATTTTTGGGCTGGTTGAATTCTATTATTAATTTACAATTATTTACTGCTTCTTTCATTACCAAAAACTATTTTTTTTCTAAAGATAGGAGGTAATTAGGATAATAAAATGAGAAAAATTATTGGTATAACATTAGTGAAGGAAATTTCGTTAATTTTTCCATGTCAGGTATTCACCAGCTTCTTTGGTTTCATTCTGTTGAGTCGACGGACATTATGGACTTCAAAAACTATGACATTTCCATTTCCACTTGATTTTTTCCACAATCACCGCTCAACTTGTTTTACTGCATTTTCCTAGATTTCATCCGTGACTGTTTCAAAATGGCACGGCGAAGATGTTTGTTACGTATGGAGCAATTTATTTTAAAAATATACAGCATGTCGTTGTTTGTTTTCTTCGAACGACCCTATAATCGGATAACGCACATTCACACTGGTTTTAATAACTTCTTATATAATAGACTTCTTAAATACTGATAATTCTGAATTACCAATATTCTTATATGTAAAATTGATATCGTCGGCTGCACTCCTATGTATGCAACAAACCATTTTTTCCGAAATTGACTTTTCAATGTAGCTACAAACTATACTATATTTTCGGCTATACTCTCTATCCGAATTTGCAGTCAAAATAAACATATCTCATATAGTTTCCGAAATATTTTTTTCTGATTTTTAAGTGTTCAAATTGTGTCTGTTTATCCAAACTACAGTTTTTGTACTAATAAGTCATAAAAGATTGAAAAAGCAATGCGTATGATTGGGTATTCCCAACTATCTAACAAAAAATTTTCATTCTTAAATGTCCAAACACATGTGAACCATTACGGCAAATTCTATTTTCTATTCACTCTTTTTAAATACATTATTTTGATATTTCAAAATATTAAAATTATAGAGACCTTTATGTCAGCTAGATGTTAAAAAATTACTCAAATTTTTATAAAATACAAATTTTGTTTCATTATTTTAAAAATTTTCCAGTCAAAATTTCCGTCAAAATTAAAAAACCGACTTTTTCAACATTTTGCTTTTGGTAGATTAGATACATAGGAATGCAGCCGACGATATGTGTTGATTTGCTCTGCTTAAGTTTTATATGCCATCGTTGGGTCAATACTGTTTTTTTTATATTACCCCAATTTATGTCAGAAAAATTTTTATACTTTCGCACCGTTGGCTTTTGGAAAAGATAAGAAATAGTTTGAGAAAAAAAGTCTTATTTAATTCACAATTATAGATAATATTCTCTCAATCACTATGTCACAATAACTTCAATAATCTAGCATACCTAATACTGATGTGAATATTTTGACCTCTTTGAATCCTGAACATGAACACCAACTGAATTTCTCGTACACTTTCAATATCCAATGATCCAATTATGGGCTGAAATTTGCTTAAATTTTATTTATTCTCTCTTATATATTATTTGAGTTATATATATACATGACCATACTAGAAAATATAATAAATTTTTAATCCCAACAAAGCTAAAACAAAGAAACCAAAACGAAAAAAAAAAAACGAAATATTAAAATAAAAGTTCCATTCTTTCATTATATTTGTTTACATCATAATCCTTATTGTGTCCTTTATTTTTCCCTTGTTCCACTAAATATTCATCAAATGTACCGTAGCAATTCATACAATTCAAAATGAAAAATCTTTAGTATTAATATGACAAAAAACAAAAAAAGAAGAGAAAAACAAAAAAATGGAGGGAAAGCAAAAAAAAACCGGGTTTGATATTTTGTGCTTTATGTAGGGGTAGGAATATTGTCCGTGTGGGAAAATTTAAATATTTAAATAGGGAAAAAATTTTAATTTATTTTTATATTATTCACCAACCTATATACTCATACATATAAATATATAATATTTACGTGAATGTTTCAAAAGATTTCATTTTGAATGCAGAAACAAAAAACCCAGTACTCAAAAATGAAAAAAAAAAAACAAAAATACCAGCAACATTAATAAATCTTTAATGGTGTGAAACAAGGACATTTTAAATAAAAATTAGTTTTAAAATAGTGTCCTTGACAAAGATTTAACGGAAGTTAAAATGATCTTTTTTTTCTCACAATCCATTGTAGGTATTTAGGTAGGTTGTTTACATTCCACCTGCTAAATATTTTGTTTTTGCTTTTTCATACCGGTTAGAGCCTGGTATAAAATATTTTTGTTTTTCTTTTATTTTATTTTTTATAAATTTATCATTTCAAATCCAAACTGAACTTAAATTGTGATTTACATAAATCTTGTTTTTTTAAAATAAATTTTCATGCTTAGCATTTACTCTCTGAAAACTTAACGAATTTTAAGCTCTGTTTAAGCCTTTTAGAAATGTTTTTTGTATATATCTATATTATAATACACAAGAGTACGATTTTGAAGGCCCACTTTTCGTGGTTTTTCGTGTGCTTCGTTTTTTTTCATTCAATCAATTTTTTTTGTCGATTCTCTTTTGAGTCAAATTCTTTTTATTTTATTTATCGCATTTGGTTTTTATGCACTTTTAGTAGGGAAAAAAATTAATTAGTAAAATAATATTATTAATATAGGTTTTAATATCACAAATTTTTGTGGGTTCGATTCTCTTTTAATTCAGATTTTTTTTTTTATTAAACAAATATTTTTTTATTATTATGTATTATAATAAAATAATTAATAATAAAAAACAAAATTTTTTTAATAAAAAAAAAGTAATTTTTAATTATTATTTCAACAAAATACGAACCCGTTTAGTTTAAAATAAATCTAAGTATACAAATTATGTATACTTGGAATGTATTCACAGTTGACAGTTTTGACACTATGATGTACCATGTAGATATTTGCATATAATCTATAATTATAATTGACAAGCATTTAAGGTCCTGCGCAGTAGACACCTTTTTATTTTATTTCGATTCTCCTACTCCTTAATGAACTTCTAATATATATAATATATAAGATTATATATAAAACAAAAATGCGCACACAGTTGAACATTTTGTACACATACGATTTTATTATTCATCAAATACATTATGCATATGTGAAATCTTATTAAAATAATAAACAAATCAAATCAGTTATTATAATTTATATATTTACTTGCAAATGAATCTATGTACATATGCCAAAAAAAAAAAACAAAAAAACAAATTCATCTAAAATAAAAAATATAAAAACAACAAAAAAACAAATCACTTGAATTCTTCCTTTTTATCTTTTTAAGTAACTGTCTCTAAATTTTGGATATTTGTAGTAATAATATAGTTTTTATTAAAATTATGTATTATGTAGGTATATATATACATACCTCTTTAATGACAAATTTTATTATTTTTAGTAATTTTATACACTAAATGCCACTTACTATAGGGAATATATCGGAAACGAAGCAGTATATGAGAGACGTGTATTTATGTGTCCTAAATAAAAAATAAAACTTACTAACCACAAAACTTTTTATTAAACACGAGTGATTTCTGCTATATCGTGCGAAGTCTATGTCAGTACGTAAATTACTGATTTTTTTTAAGCTTTAAATATGACTTCAACTTGAAATATAATTACTCAACAGGGGCCCCTAGTATTATATATATTACACAAGAAAGGCCATGTGGGGAATATATTATATTACTATACACAAGATGAACGACGAGGTGAGTAAAAAGCAAGATTAATTGAATAGTAAATTACAACAAAAAAATATTAAAAATTTAACAAGTTCTTTGTGCTGAATACTTAAAACATTTCAAATATTTACACCAAATTGTGAGGGTTATTTCCAAGTTGAGCACCATCTATACTCTAAAAGGAATTTCAATTACGGGAAATTTTTACAAATGCTTCATAAAAATTCTGTCATTTTAAATTAACACTCAAACTTATAGAAAAAAGTACAAAAACAAAAACACAAACAAAAATTGAAAACAAAACAGCAAAACAAAAGTCAGATCAGATCAAACTCTTCAAAAATGATATAATAAATGTTAGTTCATTTGCTTCTGCTATCATTAAAAAAATATGTGCAGTAAAACACGGTTATAGTCATTCGCTAAATTTAAGTAATACTTCTGACTATAACCTTTTTGTGACTATAGGCGTAGTAAAAAAAAATTGCATCTTTATAAACAAAATCAAATTCAATAAAATATCTTTCGTACAACAATTTTAAACTTTATTTTATTCATAAATAGCAATTCTGTTAAGTAATCACAAAATATACATATTTGTAATAAAGAACAGAAAAAAACTCTATATAAATCAGTGTTTTAATAAAATAATTCACTGTTTTTCACATATTGTTATAACAGAATTTTGACTACTAACGTTTTTGACTATAAACGAATTAAAATATATCGATCTATTACTTTGAGAGTAATGAGAATTTATTGTGTTAAGATATATACATTGAAATTAGTCTTAATTTCGTCATAAAGTATTAGGGATTTAACTTTAATTTCATTATATATATATATTCAATAATCAAGCGATTCAGAAAACAACTACAATAACAATTATACCAAAACAAATATTTCTTTTTACATAAAATTGTGTTTGAAAGAACTACTTCTGTGCAATTGCACAGGGCATCCACTAGTATGTATATATAATTCCAAGCCTGCTTTTACACAGAGATTTGGCAATTTGGCATACACAATTGATTTCACATACACAAAAAAAGTATTTTCTTTAGAATTTTTATATATTTATTAGTTTAAATGTGTGGAAAACTATGTGTATTATAGAGTAGAGTAACTTAGCCTTCATAATAAGCATAGTTCCATTTTTTTAAAATGATAACAAGGACTCTTAAATATTTTTATCATTTATTTTATCCCAATGAAAGGGTACTGAACCAGGTTGAAAAACCCATAAACAATTTTTTTTTGCCTTTGTCGGGAATCGATGCTGGAACCTTCCTACCTCTGCTCTAACTACTGCGTCACCCAGAGTGTATTAACTCTTTATTGCATGAATTGTTTTTTTCGATCAAAAAATTTTTTTTTCGTATGAAATAACAAAATTAAACAGAGACAGTATTTTGCAAAAAAAAAAAAAAAATAGTTCTAGTCCGAGTATTTGGTAGTTTTATTACTCTTGCATATCTGCAACATTATGCAATTAAACTAAAAAGTTAAAATTAAGTGTTATGAAAATACTTTTTTAAAACAAAGTGTATTTCTTATAAAGATAATACTCTTAAATTTCTTTAAAAAAAATAAACATTAAGATTATAAAAAATAAAAATTAAATTAACAATTCAGAAATAAAAAATTAAAAAATTAATAATACAAATCAAAAACAAAAAAGTATCAAATTGGTTCCAAAGTTATAAAAAATAATTTAATTTTTATGAAATGACTTAGAACAATTTCTAGTTTTATTGAAGCAGAGTGAAATACCTTATTTATCACATTTAACGAATGTATAACCTTCGCATTTAGGGACCTTGCACTGTAGAGTGTGGAATAATTCGAAGTAATCTTATAACAATGTTTGCACTAGTTTCTCAATCTTTTTGTTGTCTATTTGTGTATTTTATTTTCATCCCCCAGTGTATATGTCAAAAGTATAACAAAATCCTGAGATATCACAGAGTAGATATAATTTAAATCACCATTTGAAACCATATTCATGTGGAATACGAAAATGATAAGCATTACTTGAAAGGAAAAGTTTGGAATCTTTCTTGAAGTGCATTTAATAATGGACAGATTTTAAATAATCTGTCATGGCTTGGGTTTGATTTTGATAAATGTTAATCGTTATTATTAAAATGTAGCTGTTGACATATTCTTTCAAAAGTGTTGATACACATTGTTTCTCGTATTAAATCGTTTCCAACAGTTGGAGACCAGTATCGACGCAAATTTGGTATATATATATATATATATATACATATATAAAATATATTATAACTTTAAAAACTTTATATATATATATTAAAATTATGTTATATTATTATAAATATATATAAATTATATTATAACTGATATCAAGATAAGTATGACGTCAATATATTTATTCAGTTCAGTTTTCGTACGATTTTTTGGTTTATCAAGCCTTTTTTGAAAACTGTACGAATTTCATTGCCTAATAATGAACTTTCATGTTTCATCAGTAAAAAAGTATTTGAATGAACTATATGGAGTGTGTAACTCTATAAACACGTCTGAAAACTTGCTGTTGCCATAAAATTTCGTGTCACTTTCATCAATTGAAAAATCTGTCATTTTTCATTTCCAAAGCAATTTTTGTTTCATATTGTTTGCGGATTATTATTTCGTCATCTCTACCACCAAAAACGTTCAGGGGTAAGTTTTGTAAGTTTTTTATATTATCGTTATTCGGATCCATATAATCAATATATTCTACCAAACCACTATATTTGTATTTTGTTCTGTAATTTACTCTATATCATCAAAATTATTTACATCATCAAACAATTCATCTTCATTTTCAAACTCAAAACCTTCTACGATTTTTTTCAATTCTTCATCACTAGACTTAGAAATTTCAACGATTATTAATACACAATCTTGCACATATGCAAGTCTTGCAAATATGATACAAATTTTAGAAAATCTGTTGCGGCATGTTCTTGCATATTTGCCATATTAATAATAAAATAATAAAATTTAAATAAATTGAAGTTTTTTAAATTAAAATGTTTGTTATTAAAATAATTTAAACAGTTTTAATTAAAGAAAAATAAATTCGTATTATGTTGAAGTATTACGCACGCAGTCACTGTTAATCTGAAGTTGACATATATTTTCTCTATTTAAGTAATGTGAGTGAAAAAAAGAGTTGAATTTGGCTTAAAATAGAGAAGATAATAATGTCTAACTCTTTTGGAGAGAATTTAGGGAAATATAACTGAATTAAACACTAATAAAGTTATACTTGGATATATGTGCAATGGTATGCAACGAAGGGTTAAAAATTTTTCTTTTTGGTAATTTATAAAATGTCATCAAAAACAAGAGTTTGTATTTTCAAAAGCGGGCATAACTTTATGATATAAGGAGAGCTTTATTGAGTTGACGAAAAGTTAATAAAATCAATCGTAGACCATTAAGACATTCTCTAACCTAAAATTTTTACTTGTGTAATTATATGATTGCAAATGTGAACGTCATTTACAACCACATAAATCGATTTTATAGGGTCACATGGTAATGAAAAAGTTGAATTTCGTTTAGTGGTGAAAAATATTTTGAAAAAATAACATGTGTTCTAGAAATACAAAAAAAAGTTGTCTATAAGAATTTGTGTTTTCCGCTTTTGCTAACCTGCTCATCTAGTACTTTTTTAGACGAAGATGAAAGCATTAGAGATAGTAAATATGATTTATTATTATTAAAATTATTTCTAACATTTTTAATAATCTTTCTTCGTCATATTTTTCTTGCTTTGTAAACTTTTACATGTTGGTGATTCAATGTGTTTTACACACAGTGTTGTAATTTCCATGATTATGCGTATTTTCAATCGCTTGGGGTGGATCAGTTTCGTTTAGTGTTCCTCTACTCCATATAGTAAGCAGCCATACGAACAATATGAATTGGTCAGAAAAATATATTTGAGCAGCTTAACGTTTATCTCTTGTGGTATCAAACCCATACAACAGAAACTAACAAACATTTTACAAATTTGCATCTAAAAAGTTATAATAGCATGTTTTCGGAATCATTACACGTAATCAGTAAACTGAAAAAAGTATGAACCGATTTAAAACCGATTTTCATTATCATTTTTGAAAATGCTGGATATTTAAAAGGAGACGTAGCGAATTCAAATACTTTTTAAAATGTTTTTAATTTTCAATTAGAAATTTCAATTTTTAAATTTCACTCTAAATTTAATTTGTCTTTTTTTACTAAATTGCTGTGAGGTTGTTGTCTAAGATAAATCAATAAAATAAAATTATATGATATCAAGGATAAAATTGAAATGATGGAAAACAATTCATATTGAATTGTATATGATATTTTATCAAAGAAGCTGGTGAATACTTATGCTTCTTTAAACTCTTATTATAAATTACAGATTTTGTCTCAGTAGCTAGAAAATCAATTTTTTCTTCAATTATACATCAGATTCCTCATACTTCATCGTAAAAAATATAGTTTACCTTTTATATAAATTTCATCGAAAATTAATTTAAAAAAAAGGGGGCATTATTGATTTTATTTTAATTTCTAACAAGTGTCATTTCCAACAAAATATCTATGTAAGGGGAAAAAAGATCCAACGTTTCGACGTATGTTAAGAGGAGTAAGGATTTCCCGAGAAAAGTATTCACCAATTAGGCGCGATTTGGGATTTTGTCTATTTAACCTACAGACGTTTGCGGTACACCAGCTAATATGTGAGAATTATACTGCATCTTATAGGATTTCCCACTTTTACACAATTCCAAATACTGTAGCTTTGATGTAATGATGTATGAATTAAGAGCTTTTAGTACTGCATTGATATCTGAGACAATATAGATTTTTCTGTTTTTGTCACTTCTTTGCAAACTCTCTCACACACAAAGGTTAATGCCGCTTGTACTTTAGGTTGAAAAACTGTGTTGTTAGGATCTGGGCTTAAGTAAATATTGAGTATCCCGGATCATAAATATACATCTTTGAACCTTCATTAAAATAGTACCCTATAACTAAATGTAATCTATGCATTGGTGCTAAGAGCATCAGAATAATGTTTTAAAAATATCTACACTACTTATATGATTTGAAGGATAACAAACTAATTTTAACTGTAGACATATTTTAATAAATCCGATGTAAACTCTAGAATTTAAGTAAACGAAATATTTTTAAATGACTACTAAAATAATATTAGGGTTATATTTTATCACAATTGTATTAATACATTTTATACCGTCATGAGCCTGATATGAAATTGGATCGTAAAACAAATTTACGGTACCTATTTTTTTTTATTTATAATTAAAAATATTTTACCCAGAACCCAACGCATTTTCATTGAAATAAGTGACTTTTATTCATATTAATAATTAATTTTGACAGCATATATTATTCCAAGGGATGTAAGTAATGTAATTTTTGTTACAATACATGCTTATATTGTTATTAATGTGTTGTTTCTGTTTGATGGTTAAAATTTCTGAAATTTCGCAATTTTGAGGGTACAGGTAGATGACAGATTGAAAAATGATTTAGGGAATGGATACTCACCGCTATTTAAATTAATAAAATATTTTACAAAAGTACTAAATAGGTATCTGGTAGGGAATAGGATATAAAATGGAAAAAATGGAAATAATGTATATAGTTAATCACAAATACTGGTGCAGGAACTATGTTGCTTCCAGAATATCGATATATGAAATCAAATATTAAAAATTATTAGTGACCGGAAACCTAGCAACAATAAAATGGACTTTATTTTTTATAGACTGTACTTGGATCAGTATAATACCTCTAATATTGTGAGAATTACTCAAATTTTTTTTTTCATCATATATAACAGCCTCCAGTATTGCTTTTATATGCCACTTATTACTTACTATATTGCTTATAACTGAAAGTAAAATACTTGATATATTTTCTTAATACATATAGCGAGTTAACCGGCTAGAGGCATATCTTTCAACCGAAATTGAAACCCTCAATTCCCAATGTAAGCAAAATTCTTTATGGACTTGAGTCCAGCACTCCTTATCATTGGTATAAAATAAATAATCGAAAAAATAATAACAGACCCACATTCCAAAAGAGAAAATAGTCTAAAAATTTGCCTGATATAATAAATAAACAAATACTAAGGGTTAGAGTATAGTAACGAGAAGAGTTTTAAATTGTTCTCAATATTAACTCGGTTGATTTGAGTGTTTCTACAGCATCTTGATTATTCACATAAATATTTATGACGGTAGGTCATATCTGAAGGAGTTGATAAAAAAATAAAAATATAATATAATTTAAATATAATTTAGAAATAAATAAATTTATTTTTTTAAATTGAGTTATTTTTATATTAAAAATTATTTATTGATTATTTTACGACTGACATAACTTCATTTAAATTCGAATATTGATTGGCATAGATTTTGATCAAAGTTGAGTTGTATCCTTTGATTTTCTATTCAAATGATTTTTTTTTTGTTTTTTATTTTTGCTTTTTTTTTCTTAACGTTTCTGATATACCTTTTATATACATATACAAAAACTCCTGTAGTATCCTTTTTTTTTTAAAGATTTTATAGATACATATGTAGATATTTGTAGAATATATTTTAGAAAAGATACAACAACCGAACATTCTATGGTTTTATTTTAAAAGAGATAAAAAGAGTTGTTAGAAAATATGTTAGTGTTTCTAAGAAATTCAGAAATTCAACTTCCATGTTGTTTTACTTTAAAATATTGTTTTTTTTTTATTACAGTTAACATTTATCTAAGTTTAAGAATATGTTATACAAAAAATGTTACAATACACGATAATACAATTGTATTTGTGGTATAGAAATTTTGCAGTTAAAAAAGTCTACGAAAGTCATAGTTGCTTCAAAATTAAAATAATTTACAAAAGAAATGAGCTGTCCCTTCTAAAATTTTGTAGAATTTTTTGCATTAATTTAACAGATTATGACAGACATTTTAGGTTATGTTGTTTATTATAATAGCATCCCTTTGGTTTTTAATTGTGTTGTTTGTTATGCCGTCACAATAGTTATATTTACACACAACAAAAATTCAGTTGTGTAATTTTGACAGACATTTAGGTTATGCTGGTAATCACAATAGCACCCTTGCGTATCTATTTTTGTTATATTACAGACTCATATCCTAAGCGGGATATGGTCTATTGAATCGGTTAATTATTGGTACTCATTACGAGTGGAATAAAAAAATAAAATCGACGTTGTATTAGAGTATAAAAATTTAAATACCATAAGTGAAATATCTTCGAATTTATCTCGATACAAAGCTTTCTTAGAAAAACGTATATTGAGTACACATTTATGGAGTGACTAATAAATTTCCGAAAGTTCTTTACTAGAAATCCATTACAATGTACTTTAATATAATCCCCTTTTAATCGAAATATCTGATTATTAGATTGTCAACTATGGCAAAGCAGCTCTAAAAATCACATATGAAATAATAAAGACTAATAAATGAATAAAAAAAAAGTTAAATTAATATTGAAAATTATTACTCAAATTATTACCCTTTGATACGGTAAAAATAGCAATTCACATTTTTTTTTTGTAATACAATTTTACTCAACTTGGGCTAATACAGATTTACTCAACTTGCGCAATTTTACTCAACTTGTATAGCGGCTTCCGCACACAGCATAGATATTGTGGTTGTGAGTCAATCTACAAAATAGTTGATTACTATACACTATTGCTATTCTAATTACCGTTGTTGTGGCACTTATTGTAACTATTTTAAGTAAGTGACATCTAAATATTCGACAAAATATTCGATTTACATAAATATATAGATCAGGAGAGCCTAAGGGGCTTCCTTAACCTACTAACGTTGAAAAGGTGTAAGATCAGTACTATGGTAGAGTACCAAGTACCAAGGGTTCACTGCAGGTCATCGTCTTATTGGTAAACACACCATCAGAAGGCTTGATACAAGCTCCTCTTAACATAATCCCATGTAAACGTACACACAAACATCCTCCCCTCAAACGACAGAACGTATCGAAAGGAGGACGGTATTGAAACTGTCCAAAACCATCTTCTGTGCAAGATTGGCTCTGGTCATTATCAAAAAAGAAAAGCCCATTTAGGAACCTTCTTAAGTATCACAATGAACCTTACTGGTTTACGGTGTATTTCCGGCAGCCATTACTACCTACCTACCTATCTATATAAATATAGGAATATAACAATGTTATAAGATGAACTCAAACAATCGCTGCAATGAAATAGAAATTTTATGGATTTGGACAGTGGATTAGTTCTATAACTGGGGTACTATAAAATTATATTACATCATATTAAACTTTTTGGCTTAAAGTCGGATTTAGAAAATCCTCTTGAAGAAGTCAAATGTTCAATTATTTCCAATTTCATGTCAAATATTAGGTACTCACTAAATATAACATTAAAAATAATTTTGTATTCGGAGGCCATTGTACAATAAAAGCTTTTTTGCCAATCTAAATGAAACAGGATAGAAATATATGTATAATATTTTTATTTTGTTGTTCAATAATTGAAAATTCAAACAATTTACATTAAAGGATAAAATTCTTGAATATTCCAACAGAAACAAGAAATTAAGAAACTTTTTTTGTTAATCCTTTTTGCGGTTTAATTTTAGATTCTATATAGATACATTTAAATTACATTTACAAAAATTACATACATTTGAAATCTAAGTTTTAAAATTTAAAATACTCTAAAAGTGTATTAAAGTTTAAAAAAAAAAAAAAAATTGTATTCGGGTTTTCAGATGAAAAATATATTTACAAGGATCTAGAGCAGTGTTTCTCTAACCTATTGGGAATTGTTTTGTAGTTTATGGTGAGAAAATTTTTAGTTTTTACGCCAAGTAGTTTGTAATTAGTTGTAGTAGTTTGTACTTATTATATAGAAATTTATTTTTTTTAGGTTATGTAGAAACTAATTCAAATGGATTTTAAATTTATTATATTTAATTAAAATATTTTCTAAAAGTTTTTGTAGCTATCCGTAAATTAATTAATTTTAAATTTAATATAATTATAAAATTATTTGATAGATTTATTAGAAAAATGGATATTATTTGTGTCCAAATATGTTTCCCTTTTGAAATTTTTTTTTATTGAGTGCAAGTTAATGGGATAAGAACACTTTTTATAAATTAAAAAAAACTAGCTATTTATATACCCGGCGTAACATTAAAAAAATATTTACCTTCTCTTCATTTAAATATTTAACTCAAAACAAAGTTTTCTATTTCGGCAAAACAATTAACTTTTCTTAGAAAGACCCAAACGAGAGAAATTTAAATTTTGTTATTTATAATAATTCATATTTTTTTGGATTTCATGATGTTTGGCTTTTCGGTTCTTGTATTAAATATAAAGTATTCTTCCTATATGAGGTTAAAACTTGGATATGTTTTTTAAAAACTAATTAATTTTTTTTATTATATATAAAATATACTATAAATGATTTAACTCAAAGATTACTTTTTATGACTTTTATTTCCTGCTCGGTAACTTTATGCGGTAATATTTTGGAAAAGCACATTAAAAATTTTTGGTTTATGTTATTACTTTTTGCATTAATTCACCGATGTGAAAAGTTTTACAGACATTCTTATAGCATATTAATATTATTATAAATAGAATAGAAGAAGTTACTGATTTACTCATCTGATGATGACGGTGCATATGACGGAAATAAAATATTTCCATTGCCTGCTATGTGCGGCTAACAACTTCAATTCTGGCCACGTTCTTGGCTGGGTACTTGATTCGGCTACTTGTACTCTATATTTTTCCCAGTCGTCCAACGTAACCTATACCCTGAAGATTCTATTGGAAACATTGTTTCACAATGTTGTTGCCATTGGGGATGTTGACTGAAACTTTTCATCTTTCACAGGCGTGCAAAAGAATATACAAATCGTCACCTCTCCATCTGATGACACGATGCTACCCTGAACTTACTCATCTCTTCAATTCGCATTTCTTCATGCAAGATCGGATATTGTGATGTACAAGTTGTGGGTATGTTTTTGGTTTTAGTTGTCTTAACTTTTAGCCTCACACTTTTGCCAATGTCATACAGCAATTTTGTACATATCATTTAAACCTCCATTCGTATGTGACAATAAACACAAATCGTCGGCGCAACCCAAGTTTTTGATACGTTCAAAATGACGCCATTGGATATATTATTCTTTATATAATATTACATCGTTCAAGAGAACATAAGCTGTTGAATTTGTGATCTATTTGTGGTTTTTAATAATAAATGTCTTATAATCTATTTTCATATTTCAATTTTATTACCATTCTAGTTTTACCAAGTGGAAATTGTTTTATAAAATGATTTGGTTTTATAACTCACATATTGATTTTTTTGGAATCTATATATGAGTTTTGAAACTATTCAAATTTCAAATTATGAGCTATCTAGATAGCTTAACACTACAATATATCTAATGATGAATTCTAGTAATGTTAGTGAACGAAACACTTATTTACTTTTAATTTATTTTCATTCAATTTTATTTGTGTTTAACTTGTTTAAACTTAAATTTAAATTTGGTGGTTTTTACAACGAAAAATCTGTTTAATTTAATTAATCAAAATACAAAATTTGCATCATTGGTTAAGTTACTGTTACCTCTGAATAAAATTTTGTTTTAATAGCTTTAAACGTCTTCACAAATACAAATCTTCTAACCTAGATAGATATAGATAGATTGTGAATTACGGGAGGGAATCTGTCCTCTATATCACCGCAGCCGCAAATGGGCTTATTGTGATAGCCCGTATTTGTTAGTTATTCTGTGAGTCATTAAGGATACATAATTTTGTAGTAAGAGTTAGGATAATCTTCTAACATAAAAACTGTAGAGTTTGACGATTATTAAGTAAAGTATCTGGTATCTGTAAGATAAAAAATATTTATAGTTACAATTTCCAGATAGAATATATTTCTAGACTTTAAATATATACAATTTTATTTAATGTTAAGAATAATAAATTTCTAAAGGAGTATTTCGTTCATCTAAAACTACTGAAACACATCTATAGATACAAGATACTATAGTGTAAAGTGTTAGATAACTCTAGTTTTTGAATAATAGCTAATATCTTCACCACAGTAAGATTTAAAAAAATATATATATATATTTAAAAAAATATATATATTTGAAGACACTGATATGAAATTTACCTATTTAATATTACATACTTATTTTTAAGTATATATTTTTTACCTTCATTTGCATTGAGTTTTTTGAGAAAAGTAATTGTCTAGAAAAGATTTCAAAATTAATTTGAAAACAACAAAATTATTTAATTTTCTGAAATTCAAGAAATTTATCCAAAATAATAATGTTTTAATTAAATGTAGAATATTTAGCAAAACAAAATAATTTGGAAAATTTTTATTACTTTATTACATAATGTAATAATCTCTTTTTTAATAATCCTATCGATTATTTCAGGTTTTTCAAGTAATAGATATTAAAAACAAACCTAACCAAACAAATGTAGAAAAAACAACTACTATTCTGCACAATAAAATGTGTAGGTATTTAATTAATGTAGAAAATATGCTCTTTCTAAACGAGAGTGAACCAAAATTAAAATTTAATATAGCGAACCGTACTATTAACTGAATCAGATGTTCCAGATATTAATACAAACAATCAATTATTTATGTATATATAATAAATAAATAATTGAGATTGTGGCACTCAGCTATGAGACTAACACTTATCGGAACAACATAAAAATCATTCGCGAATGTACCATGTTCATTCCACCATGTTCATTCATTCATTCGTGAATGTACCATGTTATATACAGAGCATCGACCTACATAAACTTCTAGTGATATTTGTTCAGAAATATGAAAATCTCAAATCGCAATCAAATTAAATCATTGAAACAATTAGATAACAAAAAACTGGCGAGAAGACTGAAAATGATTAAACAATTCTACTTTGTAAATAAGTAAAATAATAGAAAACAATCAAAACCCAGAACATAAAAAGAGTGATAGCGGTTGTTTTACCTAAGGTTCCATAATAGTATATTATAAATAAAAATTATTGGTTTAGTTAAGCTATAGGTGCAATAACAAAAAATATTTGAGAAACTGATGTATTTCAATCGCTTGCAAACATGAACACACTGTTGAAAATGGTTCAATGAGTAGATTTTTATAAGAACAAAATTCCCGTGGTATCACAATGAACCTTACTAAGCCTAAGTCTAAGTGTGTTGGCGTATTTTTGGCAGTCACTACTACCTAACTGCCTATCGAAGGTTACAGTTATACTGATACGTAAAATAAATGCTTTAAAAAACTGTTTACATAAGACTTTTACGTATCCGCATAACTACGGTTTATTCTAATTGGTTATTTTGCTGTCAAAATCGACCGTGACGGTAAATCGGTACATGAAGAAATCCACCTTTGTCTCTGCTGGATTTTGTTGTATATATGTTGTGTATACCTCTGCAATATACAGTACCATCAAATAATATTCGTCATACGATGTACTTATTACAACTGGGGTGGAAGCACGAAATTTGTTTCAAACATGTTGTTTCGCTAATAGTCAAAAATGGCAGCATGAATATTTGTAACGTTTTTTTTCTTTTGTTTCCCTTATTTTCGGTAGCACGAATTTGTTGAAAACGCTACTTTTTGGCGCTTGAACCAAAATATATTGGCGATAGTAAAAAAGTTGACGCTAAAAAATTCGTTTGTGAAATATTTAAGGAAAGAAAAGTTTCTAAGTAAGTTCGAGTATTTTAAATAAATTGAAGTGAATTTTTTATAAAAATAGTACAAAATTTTGCTGAAATTTTTTTTAATTTTATGTTTTAAATCAAAATGATATTTTTTAATGAAAGTTCTTCGGATGAGGAAAATATTAATGTTAACCAAATAATAGAACGAAGGATATGATATTAAGGGATAAAAGCAATATATTTGAGTTACCAAGAAAAGAGTACTGACCCTTTCACTTTCAACACTTAGTAAATACAATTTTTATTTTCGGTCTAAAGAATTTTAGACTGAGTAAGGAAGCATTTAAAATGGTTTTAGAAAGTGTAAAATTTAAAAAAAAAGCATTAGAGGAGTTCCGTCAATATTACAGCATTATCCTATTGGCCGCAGCGATAAACCTATTGACAAGTGGTAGTTACCAAATTAATGTTGGCGCTAATAAAGTTGTAGAAATGGCCCAAACCACGGTATCGAAAGTATTTAGAAATATATTAGAAAATGATCTTTGCCCTCGTTTTTATGAAAAATATAGAATACCTGGCGTCATCGGTATTATTGACGGAACTCATATTCCAATTCTTAAACCTCCTGAGAATGAACATATATTTTTAACAAAAATCCACCAATATGCTTAGTTGTCTTGTTAATTTTTATTCTGTTGTAATTTTTCATTCTTTTTACAAATAAAAATAATATGTATCATACATTTAAAATTTTATGTCAAATATAAATATAATATTACTTATTTTAAACTTACATTTTTTCTCCAAAATTTTTTTTCACAATAATTTTTTAACAAGAAACAACTTGAACAAAAATATAAAAACGATAATGACTACAGTGGCAGCACGTATTTTTGTTTCGTTTTTCAGTTGTTTCGCTAAAATTAGCGTTTCAATTTTGGTGCCATTAAAATTTTGTTACGCCACTAATTTGTTTCAAAATAAAAGTTGAAACAAAATTTCGTGCTTCCACCCCTGTACATCATATTATACATGTACATTATAATTATAATTTATTTGTATTATAGATTATAGTCTTACATTGTAGAGATACAGTCTTAAATTGATTTAAATTTAATTTTAGGATATTGAATACAAGGAATATCACCTTTCGCTAAACTATACAATTGTTTTATTTCTAACCTAACTATTGATATTCAACACATTTCTATTTCATATTTGTGTTCATTGCTTGATTCATACATATTTGCTTTTCCATATGCAATTTAAGTATTCTGAAACCCTTACTACTTTGTTTATTAATAAAATAAAATTTATAAATAAAATAACTTGTTCAATTATTACATCTGTCACACCTAATTATAGCACTATGTGCTTATATTTTGACAAAAGATCAAATTTATAATTACGAGGGATTCTATTTTTGTCATTGAAAGCATAAAGTCGAATTTTCAGCTTTTAAATAGAATCCTAACACAAACGTAGAATTTTGATTTCTCCTTCATAATTTTTAAGCCACAAATTTCATAACTTTTTTATTTGTCATATTATTTTATAAATATAGATTGATAGAATGACAATCCTATATGTTACTCTTACCAAAATGGAATTTCACTTGATATTATCTTGTTGGCTAATATTTCAGTTGAGATTGATGCTTCAGTTGTTACTAGACAAGGAATATTTTTTTGCTTACAAACGTAATGAACAACTGTGAAGAATAACGATTCTTCTTTGCTATATTCTTGACAGTAACTAAGGTATTAATACTTTTTTGTGCAATTAAGTACGGTACTGCAAATTTTTACTACATTTTACTATACATAATATACTAAAACTAATTAAATATTTATTACATAAATCAAAACTTAAAAATGTTCTCGTTTTCATTAATCAGAATTTATTTAATTTTCAAAGACAGAAAAAAATACAGAAAAAAAAGATTAATAAATGAAATGCACAAAATATAAAAGCAAATTAATTAAAAATAAATAAATAAAATTTAAAAAAAAAAAAAAACAATTATACTTAATTTTAAAATATATAAAAGCTAAGTTTTTTCAAAACAAAAACAGAAAAAAATCTGCACAATAAAATTTTAAAATTAAATAATAGAATCTATAATAATGTACAATAAACATTCCTTTTTTTAAATTGTATAATCATAGAAATAGAATAAGTCTAAATTAGAAAAAAAAATTCAATTCAATTAAATTAAAATTTATTCATTTATTCTGTATACCCTACTCAAAAATTTAATTTTGTTAAATAAAGTATAATTTATGCTATTTACTTTTTGCCTTCAAATAATACTTTAGTAAAAACATAATAACCATTTTTTTTTTTTATTTTTTGTTATTTTTGCTGGGAAATTAAGAAACTGTTACAATCAAATAAAATGAAGAGTTAAAATAGATTTCAAATCTTAAAACACCAAAAAAGTGTCCTAATTACAAAAATACAAAAAAGAAATCGATTAATAATAATATTAAGGTGCCTATTATGTATTTCGATCGATTTTAATCGAACCGTTCATCGTTATCGTAAGAGTTATTCGATTGTCAACGTTAGTGCCATTATGTCTTTCGATGGAAATTTGATCGAAAGTATTTAAAAGTGCTGCAATTTTTAAATTCAAACCTACGATGAAAATGACATATGTTTGATTCTTTAACTGTCAAATTCAAAAGATTATACAAAAAAAAAAAACAAACAATAGGCGTTTTCGTTTTTTAGTTCAGAGCAGAGCACGAACTGTCAAAAACAGATATGGGTTTTTTTTTTGCTCAGAGCGTTCAGAGTTTGAAATCTGTATTTTTTATGTGTTCAGAACGCGCTGAATATTAAATGTCAAGAGAGATATTTATTTTAAAACAAAATAGATGACGCTACTATACGATAGTAAAAAAGTAATTTTAAAATTTAAAATAAATATTAACAGTAGTGATTTTTACAATTAAGAAATAATGGACGAAATAATGGATGTAAGCTGTGATGGTAAATAATTAATATTTAATCAAAAATAAATAGTTTTTAGTTTAGACTTTTGTAAAATATATTTTTTGATTAATAAATTTTAGTGTTTAAGTGGAGTAAGAACTCAACGCTCCTCTTATTAGATTTAATTAAACAAAATTTTCCTAGAATAGAGAAAGGAGTAAAAAAAGTCGTATATATTGAAATCGCAAATAAGCAAATAAGCGAGGCAAATAAACTTTACCAAGATACCACAACGTAATCATCAATTGTTTTGGAATATCAATGGAATTTCGTCCGACCGCATGATGTTGAGAAATTAAATGTATTTCGTTACAAAGAATTTTGAAAATCTCTGTATTCATTCTAAAGTGCGATTTAAAAGTGTTATTGGAAAACCTTGGCACAATATTTTCGGCATAATCCGAATTCGGCTTTATTTTTATTATTCGCACATCCCCACTTTCAGATATGTCATCTTCTAAATAACTTTCATCGAAAAATAAATTAAAAGCTTCTCTAATTACTGAAAAATTTTGTAAATCTTAACTTTTGTAAATTTCAAAATTTAAAGTTTAAATTCGATTATTGACAAATGACAATTTGAAACAACAATAAAATAAAAATGACAGTTTACTCAAATCGTGTTTTTTAATTAAATCTGAGCGCTCAGAGCTTATTTGTTCATGCTCTGCTCTGAGCTATGCTCTGAACTAAAACACGAAAACGCCTAGTAGTGTTATATTTGAAACTTTTAAGTTGAAAATAAGTTAAAAGTGTTTAAACAAGATAGAAATTATAAAATTACAAGTTCTTATAAATAAAATTATTTCAGCAGAGTTAAATTTTTAAATTTCTGATAGTGCTGAAAAACGCTATCAAATTGCAGAATAAAAAAACAAGCAAGCATAATATAACTGTTCGAGATTATTCTAATCCACTGATGGATTTGGTAGATTATACATGTGTTATTTACACATGAATTTGATGAGTTATTATCTACATTATTAAAACTTTATTTTATTAACAGTTTTGATCAAAATTGCTTGTTAAACACCGTTTCTTTTATAGCCTTATTAGAAAAATTAGGACAAAAATTGAAATAGCCAATAAGTAACACTTCGAACTTCGATTCCAAATATAATTAAATTGGCCAGTTTATTAAGATTCTTGCAGTTTATACTAAGGAAATGATTTTCAGCGTAGGAAATGATTTTCAGGTCGGACTAGCACAGCTAATTTTTTCTGTTGTGCTCAAGGAAGTTTTATATGAAATTTGCAGATTACACCAACTTTTCATATTACAGTTTATTTCGAAGTGGTCTTTCATTTCCTATTAAAATTTGTTTCAATAAAAAATAATTATGAAGAATAAAGTAAAATACCTACTTCCATTTCAACTTTTAAATTTATTTTTATTCCAAAAAATATTATAAATATAAAACAAAACACCAAGTGTCCAAGCGTCACTCTTTTATTTTATCCGTTCAATTCAAAATTAAAATAATTTGTACAAAATCTCTATTTCCATGTCTCTTTCGTGGTAAAATTTTACATCGATAAACTTTCAACAACCTTTGCACGATATCGAAATACATAATGGCAATTTTGACATTTCGTTCGATCAAATCGTAATCGTTATCGAAATACATGATAAGCGCTTAATTGTATTCTCTTTATAACGGTACTTCATAACATAAAATGGACGTACGAAATATAGTTATTGAAGTGTCTTCATTCTTCAAAAATATCAAAATAGAAGTTTACTTAAATAATGGTGAGCAGTTCAAATTGTGTTTACATAATCTTTTTATTTATCAATATTCACTGCAAAATACTTAAGTGGGACACTAGATGCCAAATTTAAAATTACAAAGTGTATATACTGGATGATCGGACTCAGATCGAAATAATCAACGTCGTTTTGACCATCATACTCTATGCAATCTAATATTGCATGCAAAATGATGGGCAAACAGAATTAAATGATTTCTAAACAGCTCCATATTCATTAAGTAGGACTTAAACATTTTAAAATATAGTACTAAAAAAACCAGTTAATGCTCCTGGACTCAATTCGCAATATTGATATGCACAAAGATCTTAAAATCCCTTATAACCCAGCAAATGTATAGATGAGCTGTTCGGTACAAAACTCTTCTATATCACTTCTCAAGGTTTGTCTTAGCTGGTAATCATTTTTTAAGTGTGGAAATATTTTGTTAGCTCTGAGGAAATGAATTTAGTTTGTATGAGAACACAATAAAATACGACAATAACAGTAAATATCATTTACAAGTGATATTCATCCCTGACATTGAGATATTTTTCACACTAATTTTGGATATTATACTTTGATGATGTATATTTTTAATATATCAGCGATAGTACCCGTTAACCTTTTTTTTGAGTTAATGTATATTAAAATAAAATATTTTCAACAGATGGTTTTGACTTGTCTTAACAATGTTTCTTTGAGTACCTAATAAATAAATTTGTCAAATAGAAATTTAGTAAATTAGACTTTGCAGTCGTATATTTCTTTCTTATGTAAAACTTCAATAAGCTATCTTCCTTTTCAGAACCAACAAAATATGTTCATTCCTAAAATGTTTACCAGCTAAAATCCACCATGATTATTAAAATATTATCTACGTTTTTGCAAATAATTAAAATTTTGTTAGACGACTCAAACGAATTGAGGACCACATCATTATTAATGTTGTAAGCATTTCAAGGTCTTTCGTGAAATTAAAGATTTTTTTGGTGCAAATAAAGACTATAGAAAAATGATTTACAAAGCTATTTTACGGTTTTGATTCTGAATTGAAAGCAATAAAAAGTGAATTATAAGAGTCTCACATTATTTTGTAGGGTTCTAATATCAATAGATACTCTGATAATTATAATAAAAATGCATCTCAACAATTTATAATGCACCCTAATGAAAGTTAGTGAGACAAAAATACTTAAAAGAAAATATATTAACGAATTGTACCGCTGTGAACTATATTTCAAGTCAACGTACATAGTCAACACAAATGTATATTCTTATTAATCTTAAAATTTATAGGTTGTAAACAAAATGTAGGGATTAAAAAATAAAAAATATAAATTTAAAAAAATTGGGATGAAAATTAATTAATTTAGTTTACTGTATTATTGGCTCTGAATAATGATGATGCTTCATATTTCGAAGACTGAATCTGCTATTACACATTCTAAGGGTGAATTCTGATTCATTTTCTAATCTTATATATTATGATTGTATAAAAAAGGTACGCAAATCACCGCCGGTCGGTAAAAAGAGAATTCAATTGGGTTGTTAAAAAAATAAAATACTAACAGGCAAAGAATTGCGTTTACTTCAAAATTTTATTATGTTTTGTGTAATTAAAAACAACTTATTTTATATTAATTAAACTGACCGTTATTCAAAACAGCAAGAAACAACAGGTTATGAATCCAAAACTTTGTTAGCATTCTTTTATGATTTTACTCTTTATCTGTACAGAGTTTTTTTGTTAAAATTTTTTTTTAAAAAGCGATTAAAATAAAATCTCGCCTTTGACATTAACTTATCAAATATATTTTCCCTTTTTTGTCTCTTTTTTTTTATTAAAATCAAATTAGAACGTAATGAAAGAAACAAAGATCGCCCAAAACAAGAATAAAATATTTTGACATATAATTTTCATTTTATTTTTTGTTTTTGTTTTTATTGTATATTTTATATTATACCCTTATTAAAATTTCCTATCCTTAATATCTATTTATTTTAATTATCTATAAATGAAATTCATTTTATCTATATGTTTTTAGACGTTATTACTTTTACTTTTATTGCTTAAAAAAATATTTTAAAAAACTAGAATTTTAAAATTTAATTTAAACAACCCCTCCATCCATTCTGGGATAACCTAAAGGTTGAACGTGGTAATCAAAAGTGAATTTTATTTATGAAATTTTCATTTTCTTGGTTCACGTTCAAAATTAATGCAATTTTTTCCAAAGGATGTGATGATTTTTAAATGGATGTACATATAGAATAGTATAGATAGTATATATATATAATTTATTACGATAAAATTTAGATTCTTAAAAAATATTAAAAAAAAAAAATAACTCGAATTAATTCTTACAAAAATTAAAGAAGAGTAGATAAATACAATATTGTGAGGTATAGAAGAGAACTTCACTCGTCAATTATTTTTAAATGTTTAGTAAAGATACAAATTTCAAAATTAACATAAATGTGCTGTGACAGTTTCTACTACATGTTTTTGGATAAATTTCGTTCTTGGGTAAAGTATACCTCTTTTTCCGTTTATGGCAAGAGTACCTGAAACAAATCACAATAGCATTGAAATGATAGTACACAACTTTTTGCCTATTGATTTGTAAGCCATAGAATATTCAAACAAAGAAATAAGATTAAAGGTTCCGGAATCATGCATAATGCAATATTCAATTTTGGTTGTCACGTTGTTATGCATATCAGGTGTAAAATTTTGTCATGGCATTAACTGTGTTTTTTTTTAAATCTAAATTAAAATCCAAATCTTCAAATTAGAAAGCCCCTTGAGGTTGTTTTTGTTATATTTACATATTTACTATTTTAGGTTCAAATACAAATTTAATTTGAATTTGTGAAGAAAACACAACTATTGATATCGATGCCGATGTTAAGATGAGTATAACTTTTTAAATTAAATAACGAAGTTTAAGCCATCTTAAAATAAAATATATCTTATTAACCGTCAATTGTAATGTGCAATAGCTTAATCAACTACACGCATCTTTCATTTAGAAGTAAAAATAATTGGCTTGCCACAAGAAGATATCTAAATTGACAAAGTTTAACTGTCATAATATTTAAAAATGTGAAACGGCAATGATACGTTCCTATGATTGTATCTTAAAATATTTTACCGGTAGTGTATGTAAATTTATCGAAAACATAAAAACAAAAACTGTCATTGCATGAGATCTAGTTGTTGACAGTTAAAAGAAAAAAAAATTAAATAAAATAGAAAATCAAATACAGAAAAATGAATATCATGAAAAAGAGAACAACCAAAAACCGACAAGAAAAATTATTGTCAAACTATAGAATGAGAATCCTTAAAAAAATTTTAAATTTTGTGAGAAATATTTTTCTCTTTAAAATTGATAAATTTATGTAGAAATTCGTATATGCACGTATTTGTGTAAATGTATGAAAAAAAAAAAAAAAATTTTTTGTCATGAAGTTTCGTCACTTGAAAATCACCTTGAAAATTACATACATAAATTTTCCGCTTACTGAAACAAATACATTAACTTGAAATGTCAAAGTTGAGAATTTATTTGCATAGAATTTTTTATTTTTTTTGGTTTCGTTGTATTAAAGTTTTTATATTATACCAAATTAATCCTAGGAAAGAATGTTTGTGTTATGTATGTTAGAAGTTTTAATCGATTTTATTATTTTTATTAAATTCTAATACTTCTGTTATTGTTACTATCGGTAAATTTATTATTATTGGTATTACAACATCCAATGAGCAATTTTCATTTACGAAATTAAATGTAAAGATAAAGTTACAATGGTAAACAGAACGTAAACATACCATTCACAAATCGTTTACAAATCATTTTTATAAGAAATACCAATTACAATTATACTACTATTGCTATTGTTAGTATCATTTACTACTACTACTATTAATAATATTACTACCCCTGAGTAGCCACATATTACTACCACATATTACTATCACAGTAGATGTAGTACTAATAATACTACTACTATTCCTATTACCGCTATTAATACTACTACTACTACTACTACTACTACTACTACTACTACTACTACTACTACTACTACTACTACTACTACTACTACTACTACTACTACTACTACTACTACTACTACTACTACTACTACTACTACTACTACTACTACTACTACTACTACTACTACTACTACTACTACTACTACTACTACTACTACTACTACTACTACTACTACTACTCCTACTACTACTACTACTACTAATACTACTACTACTAGAACTACTACTGCTGCTACTCCTAACATTTACTACCATTTGTGATAATGGTTTAAGAAAGAAGTAATGAAGTCTCATCAAAATGATTTATCATAATCTCTAGAAACTACCATCAATCTAAAAGAAACTAACTAGGTTTCGTAGAGTTTTTACGTCACAAATATTTCTCTTGTATATGTAAATAATTTTCCTTAAGAATAAAATTATTGTTTTATAGAGTACGTATGGCCTCAAATTACAATTTTACTTACAACTCATTCATTCAAAATTATTTAGCTCCATCATTGATTCAACCAATAATTAACAGTTATATATTATTATAATTATAGGTCTGTACACAAGATAAAAATAAATTTAATCTAATAAACTTATCGGATAATAACGCTTATTTCGTGAGCCATTGTTTTTTTGAAAATTACTATTATTTGTAGAACAATTGATTTTAACATTTCCTTGTTGTTTTATTGGGAATCACTTCAACTCCATAAAATTAAAATCCCTAATGCACAAAATCTCCAGATTTTTAAAAAGCTCTAATACTAAAATCCCCCGACACAAAATGCCAAAAAAAGTCCCCATACACAAAAAATGTACACAATTTTTTTGCAAAAAGATCGCCAAAAAATTACACAATTACAAATTTATAACGTACATCGAGGGAATGTGAAAGATTGTATTATATTTAAATTTGTTTTCGTCTTGCCGTCTACATCTTCCTGCCACCTGGAAAATCAAGGTTTCAATAATATATAGCGAGCGTAAGTTTATGAAATATGGACCCGACAAAAAAAAATATATTTAAGGGCTTTCTAGAATATTTAATTTAATTATTTTTATGCATAGCCGCTTTTGTATACAAAAAGGGGGATATATCCCTTTTACGGAATATCTGTCTTAATTATTTTTTTATTTCAAGAAAAAACAGATATCCAGATTAAAAAACGAAATCCCCAAATGTGTTTAACTTGGGGATTGTTTTTTGAGATTTTGTGTTTGGGAATTTTCTATTTGGGGATTTTGATTTGGGGCTCTTGTTTTGGGGATTTAGACCCCAGCCCGTTTTATTTGAAATTTGTATATTGTATTTTGAATTGAGCTATTTGAAACTAGCCCCTTGAACTAATTAATTTTCAAATATTTGAATTATTTTTAATCTAACATGTCAAACCACTTATTGGAAAAGTATAGCAAACTTTTATATATTTGTTTTTGCATTTCTCTGATTCGTCGGATATGCTACACAGTCTTACCAGCCAACGGAATAGAAATCAGCTAATTATTAAAAATAATAGATTAATTAAGTTAAGTTTAATTTTTATGCCGTGGAAGATACCTTGTACATATGTAATTTTTGGTAATATCTGTCGTCAGTTCTGTGTGTAACGCTACCGTAACGATGTTTCCATATCGTTTCTTCTCATCAATTCCAATATTAAAGACATAAACCATAGCGATTTTGAGGTTAATAAATATATTTTTGCTGATATAGTTAGTACGAAGATTATATACATATATTATGTACATTATGTATACAAGTACAAGGTTGTAAATAATATGTAAATGTAAATAAAATATTTGTGTTAAATATTTTGTTTTTCAGTATTTAAGTTTAGTCGCTATAAAATAAAATTTTAAGTTAATACATTTTTTTTAATTTTTATTTTTTGTGCTTTTACAATTTTGTTATTATGTATTTTCAAATTTTTTCTGATCTTTAAATTTCATTGTAATTTAAAATATTAAAATTTTTCCCATTTGCAGCAAAATTTAAAAAAGAATTAAAAATTCAGATATTGGATTTTTACCAATATCTACCGATGTTTTGTACATACAATAATTGCCTTCTTCAGTGCATTTGCATAGCTTGTATAACATGTAAGCGAAACAGTATACGATGTTTTAATCATTAATTTGATGACTAAAAATGTGATAAAATGTGATACTATTGTGCAAATTCCTTGCACCTCCTAAAACAAAAAATTACATAAGATGGAATCAAGTCAATTAAAGTTTTTTTAGAATAAAGTAGTGATACATAAAAGCAAATTATCCTATTTCTGAAATTGGAATAAAAAGGTTAATGGGAAACAAACAAAACAAGGAAATATTTTGCGTCTCTTATTTATGACGCAATATAGGTAAGGCTAGTGCATAAATAATAATTGGAAAAAAATGTTCAACGACCTTGAAGGTCCTGGACTTGACGCAAATTGTCCCCCATTGTCACAAAGGGAATCTCTCCAGTTGTTGATTTGAAGTTTTTTCATAATTCATCTCTCCAATGAAGGTGTGGTCTTCGCCGACGACGCGTTCCCCGGGGCTCGAAATCGAAGAGTGTCCTATCTGGAGCAGTTTCATCTATACGACCTACATGGTTTAGCCAATGAAGACGTCTTATTCTGACTTTTTTTTTGCTAGGTCCATGTCGTTGAACAGCTGGTATAGTTTGGCATTGTATATTTTTCTTCAAACCGCTTAGTCAGACACAGGACCATAAATGCGATACAGAATTTTTCTCTCAAAGATACCAAGTGCATGCTGGCTTGCTTTTGGTAATTACCACAATTCAGAACCATATAACAGCACCGGAATAATTGTGCTTTGATATTTGGGGATAAGAGCTTTGAACCCATTTGTTTGGACAAACCGCTTTCCATATCTGGGTGAAATTCCGGCCAAAGCAGATTTAAATCATCAAATATTCAAAAGTTGTTTTAACCCAATTACTTTCAAATAGTACTTACTAAATCCTCCTTTTTCAGGTTAGAATTCAAAGATAGAGAGAAGAGCAGTAAACATGAAAAAAAAATAATAATGATTATTACAACGCACGTGTAGTTTCTTTTATATGTGTACAAATGAAAGGAGTATCTCTCAAATACTTAAGGTATCGCTTAAAGATTGCGAATTCTTAGAAATGTTTTTTTATTTATTATTCTTTTAAAATATGAATTTCAGATACAATTTAAAAGCATAGCAAAAACAAATTAAAATTAATTATTTTAAATTAATTCATTTTCGAAAACAGTTTTTCAACATTTAAATATATTTTGTTGAATGGATGACATCAAATATCTAAAAAAATTTCCTACATAAATGTTTAATAATTCAAAACAAAAGATGATCCTAATTATTTAGTATTCAATTTAATATTATAAAAATAATAGAGATATTTTAATGTTTTTCTCTATAGCATAAATTGGTAATGAATGAAAATGGCAGAAAAATTCAATATAACGATTTGGTAATGGGTTCAAATCCCCTGGGAAATAAAATTCACATCTTCTACTACAAGGTGGTTGGGGCAATCAACACTAAGTAGAACAGCAACAGTAGAATAATCCACTACAATTACAATATTTGAGATGTATCGAAACCCATGTACTCTCAATTGGAGTGAAAAAGTATAAAAACAATGTTCTTGAAATACTTTCTTCTAAAAAGTCAAAAATTCAATTTTTTATGTCACAATATTTTAAAAATTTTAACAAAAACTTCTAATAAGTGTATTCGGTAAATTTTTATGACAAATGTATACAATTTTGATTGGTGCTGTAAGGGTACATTTCAATAAATATACTCTTAGGATTTAGATTGTATTTGACAGCATTAAGTGGTAAACCTAAACGGAAGATCCACTGGTGATAAGCATCTTAATCTTCTGTGTTCATTGCCTGGTTGTCTCATTAGTTTGTCCACCAGTGAATTTTGGAGGTTTCCTAATCGGTCCAATATCCTTTGGTTATAGGAGTTGTTTCTTCTTTGACAGATCTCATTTCTTATGACTGAGTTTCCAAAATACCAAGGCGCGTTGACAATTACTCTCAGTTATTATTTAAGTTAATTATAACCTCAGCATCCCGAGTGTGAAATCAAATTCCATCTTATGTGTTCCCAAAACATGATAAATTCTATATTTATGACCTAAATAAATTCAAGACGAACATTACGCCTTCGTTCGTAATTGTCCTCCTTCCCTTTTACCATCCTCCCTTCCTAATTTTCCTTTCCCACCCTAGCCAAACGTACCAATCGGTATAAAAGGTCCACACCTAGTGTTTTGGCTATGTATAAAAAAAAAATAATAAATATAGTACAGGTCCTGATACGCTTCCTTACGGTTTACCGGGAAAACTTAATAACAGAAATTCTAAATTCAAAATAGATATGGGAGATATTTGAAATCTTATTTTCTTTAAACTTGAGTTTTAAAATTTCAAAAATATGTTTTTCTGCTGTTAATAATAATTTAAATTATTGTTTTTGTTTGGAAATGAATCATTTTGAATCATTTAGTAGAAGAACACAAGTTTTGTCTCCCAAGGGATTTCGAAACAGTGTTTCCAAATCGTTAGATTGCATTTCTCTGTTATTCTACCGATCAGACTTTGTAGATAGATAAAGCCAGTTGAATGTGGGTGACAATAACTATCAAAAGTATATTCTATTTACGTCGTATTTTATTATATACATTGAGACCAACAATTTTCTAGCCTTAATACTGATCTAATTCTATAATAGTTAATACAACACAGAATAACAGAAAATCATTTGACTAAAAGAACTTTAAAATTAAAATTCGAACCCAATTTATTCTAAAATTAAATTTTGACAAGAAAACTTTTGATTACACTTTTAGTAAAAATGAATTAGCTTAGAATTGTAGGGAAAAATAACGATAAGTAATGATAACTAAAATAATGATAGAATCTAATTAAAAGTTCACAAAATTTTAAACTACGGTTAAAAATATATTTTTGAAGGATTTCTGTTTATTCCGTTTTCTTAACATAATTTTATATATTAACCCACTTTTGATCCTTCAAGAATAACATTAATTCATAAATTCTATTATTCTTAGAAATACAAAATTTACCACAAAAAATGAAAAAAAAAATAAAAAACAAAGAATAACAAAAGTAAAAAAAATGTTCGTACTTTTTTGTTCATCTTTTTAAATCTAATTATAAATGAAAAAGGATATATTTTGACCAAAATATCTAATAGCCACAAATCCTCCATGTCATATTCTGTCCTTACAAAACAAAACGAATTCTTGTTTTCGTTGCTCATCCTGATTTCTAAGTTCAGGTATAAAAAAAACACACAAAATGAATTCCTATGTTGTTTTTGTGGTATTGAAAACCCTAAAAAGAAAAAAAGACATAGAAAACAGTAAGGATAATGATGGTATTGTGTTTTATAAATTTCCAAGAATAATTCGTAAGACATTTTTTTTATTAGATATATTTTATTAAATATTAGAATTTATTACAATTAAAGTAAACTAATTAAAACTAAAATTCAAATTTAAAAAATAATAAACAAAGCAAATAAAATAATATTACAAAATTTTAAAAGTATCTACAGAATTCAAATAATGTTAATCAGAATCCATTGGGGCAATAGACAAGTATTTATATGTATATATGTACATATTTAATAAACGCTGAAAATTAAACGCACAGTAAAAAATTTTAAAACTCATTAATTAAAGTTCAGTTAAATGCAAGTTTTGCAAATTCACAGTTAAGTATCTTGTTGCACAATAAAATATTAAACGCAATGCAAAAAATCGACCTTTTTAAAATAAAAAATCACATATTGAATAGAGCTAACTCTCTGCTTAATTTTATTAAATGTTGGGTTAACGAATTTGATGATCCTTATGTACTGAAATCTCTTTACACCTGGCTTAGTAAGACCTAATTTGGAATATGCCAGCCAGGTATGGAATCCATTTTACAACGTCCTTATAAATAGAATCGAATTAGTCCAAAAAAAATTTCTCAGACTTTCTTTACGCAATCTCCCATGGGAAGACCAATTAAGATTACCTCCATATGAACACAGATTGAATTTACTACATCTCAATATGTTTGAAAAACGTAGAACTGTCGCTGATATAGTATTTTTAACTGAATTAATCAAAGGTAACATTTCTTCTACCCATTTACTGGTTCAGCTCAACTTTTGTTCTAATTCTAGATTATAATCCAATAATATGTTTACCGTACAGTTTCATAGAATTAATTCTCATATTAATCTACTATACTAACAAAGCAATCTTTAAAAAATAATTTATATTTGTGTCAATGAACATGTATCCTATGGTATCCCTTGGCCTTAGTATATTTTTATATAGCTTACATTATTATGTTATCGTAGTTCAAATTATATTTTTTAATTTTTCCTTTTTTTCTATCAATTTCTAGTTCAATTGTTATTTAATATCAATTATTAAGCTTAACTATACATGTGTGCATACCAATTCTAGCAATATTATATAATTATCAATTTTAGTTTTTTGTTATTTATTTATTTTTTCATTTTGTTTTTTTTTTTTAATAAGTTTTTAGTTTTGCTTTTTCCACTATTTTTTTTACTACTCCTATTTTTTTTCTCATGTTATGCGTATTTTTTTTTTTGTTTGTTTTATAGCTATAACCTAAATTGTAATAAATAAATTATATTGTAACTTGCTTGATTTAAGCTCGGAAGAAGTAAGTAAATAAATAAAATCTTAAAAACTTAAATCAAATATAGCACACTAAGTCAATTTTCAGCAGTCAATTTGTTTTATATATATATTTATATGTAGTGGCTTAATGTACATAAAGGCGGCCACACTAAACTCTGTAGTTTTAAGTAGGTAAGGTAGTGGAATTAAGAAATCAGAAATGATAATGTGATATCGTCCTATTTGCTGGGACAACAGAATAAAGCAGGCGTCTATTTTATTTTATTATAAGCTATACCATAAACATGCCATAACCTATATATATATAGGTTTTTTTTTTGGCTTATTTTCATGAAAGTATATTCTTGTATAAATCTAGATTTTTAGATCTAATGTATTTTCCCGTTTTATTGTTTAAATTATTACGGTTTTGTAAATTTCCGCAGCAAGGAATGTAATAGAAATGGAAATATTTTTATCTCTCGCGAGCTATAGTCTAAGCATTCAAATTGAAGATTAGCAGAGTATTTCTCTTCCTGTTCCTGCAAGCGGAATCTTCATTTATATCTATTTTGGATATACCAATCTTGAACAGATATTTGTTGAATAAACGGTGTCCTTTGGTAAACCACGACAGTTTTCTAACATTGGTTTGTTTTTTATTATAAAACAATACATTCTTTTATACTGTCAGATTTAATGCTTAGAGCAAGCACATTAGACGTTTGTTAGAGACGAAAACTTTGTGAAAAACTTATTATCATTCAGTGAGGTTAGTGGCACACGACACGGTTAGATAAAAAAAATAAAAGACATGCTGCTAGTAGAGTAGTTATATCACACTGTTAATAGAATAGATAAAATATACTGTTAGTAGTTTATAAAATTTTAAAATAAATCGAAACACATAGTTAATACCAATTATAAAATTTAAAAATAAATAGAAAAAAAGAAAAACGAAAACAAAAAAATAACCTATAGACAGAAAACAAAAAGAAAAAAAGAATCATTTAGCTTTTAGTTAGCATTACGCACATTATTACGCAATCTACACTATTAACTGTCCCAGCGCTTACGTGATAATTAAAAAGGCTTGAAATAGAATATCACTTCACGAAACATTCTAGTAATTGGCTCAAATCTGCAATCTTATGTATAGGGTGAAATTAGATAAGCGTTAATGCAAAGGACTAAGTATAAAATTATTTTAACTCAATTCCATGAACTAATTAACAGGTGTCCTATATTGTCTATTGTTAATAATAATACTTTATAACTATATAAAAAGCTTGAAATGTTATAAAACTAAACGCACTGTCAATCTTATATATTAATACGCTTAAACGTCTGTTAAACTTTTCGCAAAGCTTTTACAACACAAAGCTTTTTTCAACTAGATTAGAACAACTTTATTAGAACTATTACGAACTACGATAGTGTGCAAAATTTAATTTAAAGACATAAACCACAAAGCAATAAAACAATAAAACCAAATAAAACAAAAAACAAATTTAAATTAACCTAAAAACAATTCACCTATTGAGCAATAGCATTGATTATATCTGATTATATGAATTAATTTTAAAAAAAAAAAACAAAGTAGCAAAGACAAAAACCGAATTATCAGAATATAATTATTATATCGATAAAATAGTTTTGTTAAAATATTACGATATAACGATATTACGATATTACAGCAAAAAAACTTACCGGTAAAGCAAATAGTAAATTTAGAAAATATATTTTTTACCTCACCCATGTTCAGGAATTCCAATAATTGAAATTTATTTATTTTATTAACAAATAATTCAAAAGTATAAATTCAAATGCATTGAGTAATATAATATTGTACATGGAGAATCATAAACCGAAATTTACGATCTGCTAAGAACAAGAAAAACAAAATATGTTATGACAGTATTATCAAGTTCCAATTCAATACACGGCAAATTTAGTACACATAAAAATTAAAAAAACTTTAAAAAGAAAAATCACAGACTACCTTTACCTACATCAGAGACTCTAGCAGGATAACAATATAACGATAAAAACTGAAGAACAAGAGAAAAAGCATAATTATTGGCTTTACCCCTAACTATAATAGTCATAAGGCGTCATATGCATGATGTTATATAATACTTCGCTAAATGGCCTATATGCTTCGATATGATTTAACAAAGCCATAACCAATCATAACCTTCACTATAATGGTCATATCTAATCGTACCAAAACCTCAAAACCAAAATTTAAAAGAAGTGAAATAAAAATATAAATTCTATAAATAAATGTTTTTGTTTTTTTATTTTGAGTTTTGAAATAGTTAGGGCTATTATGATACTAAAAAAAAACACAAAAAACTTGTCTGTCTGTGACTATTTTAATGTGTTTTTAATGTGAGTGTGGTATGTATTTAGTTTAAATGCATTTAATTTCATATCTATACTGCCAGCGACACCTCTGTTCGCCACATTTTGTTGAAATGTGCGTCTCTATTAATAGTATTTGTTAGCGAGCGTTTAGACATCAGATTTTGTTTCATGAAAGTTTTGTTTTACTTAATTAAATAAGTTATATTGAAAAACTTAAAACTATAATTGTAAAAGATTGATTTTTTTTAAGAAAATAAAAAAAATAAACAAATAAAATAAATTGTTTCATTTATAATGCTAATGCTAGACCGGCGAATGTTACGCCGGGAATAGCTAGTTATTATATATTTTTGTTAAATACACTAAATCCATCGAATGTCATCGAATGAATACTTTAGTTGTTTAAAAGTAGGTACCTAATAGACCTAAATTTATTTTTTTATAAAATGAAATTATGTTAAATTGTTGTTTTTGGATTACAAAAAACTATAAAACTGGAAATTTTATTTATTCAAAATGCATTTTTTTGACTTGAAGCATTCTGATTCTACCAGAAAATTAACTATATTTATATATATAGATGTTTGTTTTACCTATGAAAATAAGATAAATTCTATTCTCTTGGATTTTATGATAATTCTTAAAACTGCCACTGTCCTTACAATTTTACAACAATTATGGTGTAAGATGATTATTTTTGTTATATATTGTATATTACAAACGGTCACAACCGATTAATCTTCATTCCTGAAAGACAGAAACTGGAGTTGTTGTCAGCTTTAGGCTGTAATTATTTTCATTACTTTTTATGCGTTATTTTCCTTATATCCTGTGTGAGAGTACTGCAATTTATTACATAAATTCGAACGAATAATATTTTACAATTCATGACCTTTATTAATATGTTGTCAGAACTAGAGCAGTTGCCAATAAATCAGCTAAACCTGATTACAATTTTGTCTGTGTTGTCATACTTGTAGATTTTATATGTATTATATATATGCATATATATATTTATATATATTATATGTATGCATCAGGCCAATGCACCATTTTGAGCACTATTTTGAGCAATTTACTTTACGTAATTTTGAATCCAATTTAATTAGACTAAATCACCGTATATATATACTTTAAAAGATGAATGAAAGGATTTATAGTTTTTAAATTAATTTTAAATATTTTTCTGTTTACTTTTAATTTTAAGATTACTAAATTTATTTCAAAATATTCTAATTTTTTTCCCTATATTAAAACGGTATTCAAAATCTAACGTTCAAATAATCATACCGTCCTGTACAAAATTTAACATCCACGTTTTTGGATGGAAATCAATTTCAGCTGTGTAGTATACACTAATATTTTAAAATATAAATAAAAATGTAAATATGTACCTATGTATATATAATACATTATATATAATATAGATAGAAAAACAAAGAAAGGTTGAATATATGAATAATTTTACATAAATTTTTTTTCTTGTTTTTTACTTATTTTTTTTTTTTAAGTATTTAGTTTTTTCAATTGAAAATCAGGAAAAATAACTAAAAATTGTCAAAAAAAAAAATGAATTGCTTGGAAGAAATTTTTGAATTAACTTAACTTACTTTTTTCAAAAGATGATACTTTATTTTTAAGCGTGTACAGTTATTTTTTATTTGTTCCACTTTGTATATTAAGACCCATAAATGTTTAATATTAAAGGTAGATAATATATAGAAAAAACATCCAACAACCGAAGTATATGAATACTTGTGGTTGTGTTAGTAAACACTTTAATCAATTTTTTGCAATTTATTAAATTTTTTTCTACTCTACATAACAAAAAAAAAAGATTGGGTGACTTTACTGGAATTATACAATTAAAGTTATGCATTGGTATTACGTTTAAATTAGCAAGCGAACTTTTAAATGCTATTATATATTTTGTCAAAGTATACCGCGAATTTCTAGATAGTAAAAAATTTGCTGTAATATTTTTACATTATGAAACACAACTTATGACATTCATTTTGTTGTCTTTTTCTGTTATTACAAAATCTATAAACACTTTAGCAGAAAAAATCAAAAATATTGGAAATACAACTAAAAAGAAAATAAAAATTCCAATAAATATATTCTTGCTATCATGTATACAAAAAGTTTAAAAAAACCATTGAACATTTTTTTGATGAGTGCTCTGCTTTTATTTACGAATTTTAAACTTATGTTAAACAATATGGAACAGACTACATTCAACTACTTTTAAAATTGTTACAATATGGAATATGATGCATTTTAGATATTGCATTTTACATTTTACAATATGGAAGTCAAGGGTCTACTCTCAAATAGAATAATACGTACTACATCTAACATAATATATACTAAATCATTATTTCCAGTTAATGATAGAATAAAGAGGAAAATTGAAAAATGAAATTGAGAAATAAATTGCAAAGCACAATATCACCAGAAAATAATGAATAATGAAGAAAGCTATCAAATAATTTAAGGATATACTTAAAAAACAACAAAACAAAAGAATTATTAAATATGTATGTAAGTGAGTTAACGGTGACGTATCATAACTCCCCAGGTAATTTATAACTCACTTTGTGGTTCCCTAAAAGGTACTTTTGACTAATAATGGTAATGAGCCATCATTTTTAAAGTGAATTATGACTCTGGACTTCTGACTCAAGGTAATGGGTTCACAGTTCTGAGTTGAAAGGCTATTACTATCCGGGGTATGAAATAAATTCATAAAAACTTTAAATCTTATTTCCCTTAAAGAAATATCCTTTCATTTTTGATTTTAATTTTTTTTATCTAAAAGGGTTATTTGTGTAATTTTTAGGATAAAACCTATAATACGCCTGGTCTTCAGCTGACACAAAAATATAAATACTAAATTTGCTTATACAAATAAGTTATATATATATACAGATTTAGAATACTATATAATACTATATAAATATAAAATATATATACGTTTATATATTTATATATCAGATTTTAAATTTGGAGGGAATTATAGTGTATTTTTGTATTTATAAAAATTGAAATTTTAAATTTAGGTTCATATTGAATTCTTCAGTCTTTATACAAATAAAATAAAATTGTGCACCAATAAGAGAATGAAATATAAAAAATTTCTTGGAAATGAGGTATAAATAATGAAGGAAAATATTTTTTCATTATTTCATTTTTCCGCGTGTTCATTTTACTGATTGCTATAATCGATAGACTTTTATTTTATTTAGTGTGACTATTTTGTATAGCAAACTTCATTATCAAGAAATGTTATATATTGCGTTGCGTTTAAAAATATTTTATTCAGTAATAAATTTTAATTGATGTTAAACTAAACAGTTTTGTTTTTAATATAGTTTTTACTTTTAAAAATTGTTTTACAAAATATTAATAAATAATTAATCATATTTAATTATGGAAATGAAAATAAATCTAAGTTTCTATACATAATATAAAAATTTGAAATGAAACAGAAAAATATTTTATTTTTACGGTGAGACGGTTATAGCGATTGGATAAAAATCAAATGAAACAGTGAAAAACTGAAATATAACTTCAATATAATACAAATGATTAAATAAAACAGTGAAAAAATTAAACTTATTTCACAAAAATAATTGTTTTTAATTTTGTTTATTTTTTTGTTTTGTTTAAAAAAATAAATACGGATCCGTAAAATGATTAAATTTATTGTATTTGAAATATTAAATTTAAAATGTTAAATTTTGTAACTGAATTTGTTTATTAGAATATTTTTTACAATATTTGTATAACTTTATAAAAAAATTTCGTAAATACTATGCCGCTGCCCAAATGGGAAGGAAAAATTCTACAAACTATTCATATTACCAATTGCCATAATAACAGCCTAACCTAGAAATTTGTTCATAATTTACCACTAATAACATTCAACAATATAATGAAAGTACATTTACCAATTATTTAATATCAGTAAATTAAATAAACTCTCAATGAAATAGTTTAAATAATTGATTTTAAATTCAATTTTACTTACTTTTTAACTTGCTTCAATACAGCAAACATAATTACATACATTTATATACTATACTTAGTTAAATGTATTTAAATCAAAAATTAGGTAGTGTCGATTGCAATATGCACCTCAATTATTAAAATTGTTTAATTTGTTTCTTCAATTTAACTTTAATACCTATTTAATAACATAATTATGTATATGTATGTATTAATATTATATATATAATTCTTTATACATATACACTGATTTTAAAAATTTCAACAACCAAAATAGCGGGAAAAATTAAAATATCAAATAAATGTAAAACAATATCACATTCATTTGAATAATTTCACTTTAAACATTTAATTAGTTATATTATTGTTAAATATACAAAAAAAAATTTAAATATTAATTATATAACTTTACATGATAATTTGATTAGAATTAATTATTATTTTAATATTTAAAAAAACTCTTTAAAAACTTTAATCACTGCACAAAACTAAGAGCCAAAAGGCAACTAAACTAACCACTGTAAATGTAGTTATAATAAGCCACACTACATACAATATTATAACAACAACAACCGATTGAATTTTATTTTATGGCAGTGTGGCTGTGTAGCCAACTAAATTATGAAGAAATGTTATACATAGCGTTGCGTTTCAAAATATTTTATTCAGTAATATTATTGGAATTGATGTTAAACTAAATAGCTATAGGTTTTTTTTTTAATATAGTTTTTACTTTTAAAAAATTTATTAAAAAATATTAAATTATCTGTAGATTAATATTTAAATTTGGAATAAATAATTAAGTAATCATATTTAATTATAAAAATGAAAATAAATCTAAATTTCTACATAATATAAAAATTTGAAATGAATGATACGTAAAAATGAAACAGAAAAAATATTTTATTTTTACGGTAAGGCGTTTATAGCGATTGGAAAAAAATCAAATGAAACAGTGAAAAACTGAAATATAACTTCAATATAATACAAATGATTAAATAAAACATTGAAAAAATTAAACTTATTTCACAAAAATAACTGTTTTTAATTTTGTTTATTTTTTTGTTTTGTTTAAAAAAACAATTACGGATCCGTAAAATGATTAAATTTATTGTATTTGAAATATTAAATTTAAAATGTTAAATTTTGTAACTGAATTTGTTTATTAGAATATTTTTTACAATATTCCTATAACTTTATACAAAAATTTCGTAAATACTATGCAACTACTACTGCCAAAATGGGAAAGAAAAGTTTTACGAACTATTCATCTTACTAATTGCCATAATCACAGCATAACCTAGAATTTTGTTCATAATTTACCACTAATAACATTAAACAATATAATCAAAGTATATTTACTATATATTTAATATCAGTAAATTAAATAAACTCTCAATGAAATAGTTTAAATAATTGTTTTTAAATTCAATTTTACTTACTTGTTAACTTTCTGCAAATATTCAGTTCAACATACTTACATATACATATGCAAATATATACTCCTTAGTTAAGAATAACATCAAAAATTAGATTAGTGTTGATTACAATATCCACCTCAATCATTAAAATTGTTTAATTATTGTTTTTTTTTTTTTGCAATTTAACTTTACTAACATATTTAATAACATAATTATAAATTATGTATATTGTATTAACAGTAAAATTATTTATATATAGTTATACACTGACTCTATAAATGTCAACAACAAAAAAAAGCGGGAAAAGTAAAAATAAAAATAAAAATTAGCAAAATGTAAAACAATATTACATTCATTTGAATAATTTTACTTTCAGTATTTAATAATATTATTGTTAAATTATTAAAAACAAATATATTACAAAGAAAATACAAATTTTAAACTTTAATAAACTTTAAATTAGAATTTGATTAGAATTAATTATTATCTTGATATTTAAAAAAACTCCTTAAAAACTTTAATCACTACACAAAACTAAGAGCCAAGAGGCAACTAAACTAACTACTGTAAATGTAGTTATAACAAGCCACACTACATACAATATTATAACAAATAACAATCGATTAAATTTTATTTTAAGGCAGTGTGTAGCAAACTAAATTATGAAGAAATGTTATACATTGCGTTGCGTTTCAAAATATTTTATTCAGTAATAAATTTTAATTTGTTAAATTAAATAGGTTTTTTTTTTAATATAGTTTTTACTTTTAAAAAATTTATTAAAAAATATTAAATTATCTGTAGGTAGATTAAATATTATATTTGGAATAAATAATTAAGTAATCATATTTAATTATGAAAATGAAAATAAATCTAAATTTGTATTTAACACAAAAATTTAAAAATAATGTTTTGTATGTAATAATAAAATGTGTATGGGTAGGTAGTAGAAGTGGCTGGTGAAAATCGACATACTTAGATCAACGAATCAATAACGTTTTCTGTCATTTATAATAAAATATCTATAATTTTAAAAATAAAATAATTAATGAAGTAATTATATAATTAGATAATAATTTAATTTAATTTTTAATGATTTCAAAATTTAACTTATAATTTTTTATAAGAGAAATTTTAAAAACTGTTGGTGGGTAGGTAAATTCAAGTGGAAAACATTGTGAAAATTAATCAAAAATATAATTATAAAATAATAAAAATATTATTATTAATAAAAATAATATAAAATAAATATAATAATAAAAATAATATAATTTTCTATCTCACTGAAAAATTTCTAAAAAAAAAGATAATAAATGTGAAAATAAAATAAAATTAAAATTATGTGAAATGTGAAAAAAAAAGAATATTTAAACAATAAATTTTACACAACATTTATGTAGAATCCGTCAGTAGGTATTGCTCTATATATTGATGGTACATTCGATTTCTTTCACCTTAAATAAATTTCTTCCAGAATCAAATTCCAAATTTACATGAAGCATTTTTGAAACTAAATTTATCTAAATTTAATTATCACAATCTATGCCATCTACATTCACTTTCTAAACTAAACTCGAATTATGTATTAAGAACATAATATATAGTACAATAGACATCATTTTGAAGCATTTTTAAGTACGAGCATGTCTCAAAACAGAAACAAAAACATTTAATAATTAGGGGAGTAAAAATTGAGCAAATTTCATATTACAAATTCTTTTCAACACTTGCTGCAACCCCACATTCAGTGTTAGTCTATAGTTAGTCTTATATATATAATAAAAGGCAATGTCCTGCTGCTGCTGCTGCATTACTGTGGAATTTTTACAAAAAATTAACGTTTATTTTTATGATCATATTTATGTGCTAACCATAGCTTTGTATACTGTATCAGGCTTCCATATTAAATTTTTTTTCCGAACATTACATTTCGTATTATTTTCGTAAATTACAATAACAATTGAACGTTAATTTTTTACGATTAATTTTCTGTTCCTATAATTTCTCATATTATTTTTTGCTTGCTGTGTTCAATAAGTTTAATGTGTAATGCAACGAATTAGAATTAAATGGAAGTGACTATCCATACAAAAAAGTGTCCAATGTTTTGGCTATATTCCTCTCTTTCTTTGTTATTTTTTATGTCAAAAAACAGAAATAGACGAATATATTCGTTCAATATATTTTCTCTCTTTTTAATGGAAATTATTTTGATAAATAAACAGGATAGTGCTCAGAATTTAATATGCCTCAATTTGTATGTATTTTGACTTAAATTTTTTTTTAAATATGATGAGTAAGAATACCTAACAATAAAGATTTAATTCTAATTCGTTGGTGTAATGTGTATTATGTTTGTTTTGTCAAATTAAACTTAATTGAACAAAGTGAGCCTTGTGTGTGAAGAATTTTGCTTGAAATCAAAATAAAAAGAGATTTTTTTTTAGTCTTCTGATAGAAGTTCAAGTGAAAGCCAGTATGTAAAATAATTTTGTCTATGAATTTTTTTTAATTTGTAAAATTATAAATGAGAACATTAAAATTTTTTAATGCGGCACTAGATATAAAAAGTTTAAACACTCCCCTTCCATATTGGTAAATTAAATTTAGTCCAAACTTTGCCAGAAGTAATATTTTTTGAAAATAAAAATGCCCATTTGATTTACACATAAGCTGGATATTATTTTTACTCAAATTTTTTAATCTACCGGCCTGTTAACAATATACAAGGCAATGTGCTAACTATAATTACATAGATTTGCAAATGTGATGACGTATGGGATATTCCGCATGTAACTGCTCATATATGCCTCGATTAAGTTGATTCGTTCGATTCCTATCGTTATATATGCCTCAATTAAGTTGGTTTTGAAAATACGAAAATGAAAGTTGAAATTAAAATTAGAATACAAAATTAAGTTCCATCCAAAGCGAATTCGAAATATGTTTTTTTATAGTTGTTTTTTTTTTGGTACATTTTTAAGAAGCGAATTTCGAAGATAATCTTATATGGAAAGTATACAAAAATCCGTAGTATACAATAAAATCGAATTTGAATTTAAAATACATTTTACAAAATGATATATTTGTGTATTATACTGATATATATATTTGTACTGATACTATAAGCGCTTATATAATCAATTGTAATAGCTTGATAGACATAGCTATTCAAATTTAGATTATAATATCATTCCTAATAAATGACTAGTTGTAATTATTATGTAACATAATTTAATTTTATTTTATTATTTCAACTGCACATAAATATAGACAGTCAAAATTTAGGACTCTTTTCCAGGTGGCCCACACCCAGGCCATCTCTTTAATCATCAACTTATTTAATACTAATAGAAATTAATTTTTATATAATAAATCCAGTCGTATCTAAATCTTATCTAATTATATACATATATCTACTAAATTTTTAATTGTTAGTTGTTATTTTATTATATATCGTGTATTGAAAGTAGGTTTTTGATTATCTGTATGTCTTTTTCATTAGTTAATTTTAGTGTTTCTGTTGTTTCGGTTGTTACGTGTGTATTAGCAGTCCAGTAGTGCATATTTCTTTGTCGGTCTAGGTGCCTCGTTCAGCAAGTAGCTATAGATTTTGTACATCCCACCCGGATCCTGGTGCGTTTCACATCTAATTTTTTTGTTCTATCAAACTCATTTAGACGATTAATTCGTAGAAATCGTAGTTTGATTGTTTAGCATGCTCCTTGTCCTTATGTGTGGTTAAAGTTTTGTATGGCTTGTTTTGCCTGTTCATATGCATGTGATATTATCGTTAGTAATGGTGTTTTAGTTACTTATTTTGCTTCCTTGTTCATTACCAGCTAATTCATTACCCTCTTTACCTGCGTGTCGCGGTATCCATATAATTTTAATTTTCCCTCTGTTTTGAATTATGTCTCTTATAGTCGTTATGATATGTTCTGTGTTATCTATGTTTTCAATTGATCGTATCGTGCACGGGTTTTTTGTGTATATCAGTGCTTGTTTCTCTTGTTTATTAGGTAGTATTGTCGATTCGTAAAGTGCTGTCGTGGATAAAAGTGCGTAAATAGTCTGGTAGACTAGTGTGGTTCATGGTTACCATTGTCAGTATGTAACTATTTGATTGTACAAGCTATACCTATACTCTGAATTAGTATACATTGAATTACAGTTGACTAATTTGAAATTTCCTTGGTGTTTCAGTTTGATTACAGTTCAACTCTAATTGAAAATATTTTTTTGATTTGATTCAAATTATAGTTTGTTTAAATAAGCCGAAAGCACACTTCACACTTAATTGCTTTAAATAAATAATAAATAATAAGAATTTATTATTATTTACTTTTACTTCACCACCGTCGTATACCAGGCTTTGTTTTTTACTGCTATTCTAATATTTAATAAAATAAATAAAACTCAGTTGTGTGTGCATATATGATCGAATAATTGTATTACCTAATTATTTTGATAACTTATACCAAATTTTTTTTTGTAAGTTCGACAATTTATGTATAGATATAAGAATCTAATATTTATATATTCCAGATATAAGTTTATTTACGTATTCATAAATACGTTTATTTTTTGTTATATTTTGTCTACGTAATTAACTAAATAAAATTAGTTCTTAAGTATAATAAGTTTAAATAGCTAAGTAATACATTTATTTTTAATTTTTACTTATAAGTTACATTGAATTATTCATTAGTTTATAAGGTTGTAATAATTATAAAAAAAACTATTTATAAAAAGTATAAGACTCGTATAAAAATCGCCACAAAACCTAGGAAAACTGATTTTGTGGCGATTCTCACACGAAATTTATACTAAATACCTCGACAAGGTCAGCGCCAAGTATATCGATAAACCTTAAAAAATTAACTAAAATGACATTACCAAATAATTTTTTTCCAATTTTGTCATGCACGGCACTGTAATTGTGGACTGACGATTTTTCGTAAAAAAAAGTACATATTGTTAATTTCTTGAAAGTGAAATATGTCAAAAATATCATAACAGTTGGTAATCAATACACTTTTATCTGCAACTTTAGAAAACTTTCGATATACCTTAAAAATTTTTGATTTTAAATTTTCCTACAATTTCTTCTTTTCAACTTTTTTGTTTTCCATCTTGTTTTTCTTTTTCCATTAGGTTACTTAATTGTAATTTTTTTCTTCAAAAGAATTTTCTCCAAAACAGAAAACTAAAATTTCTTAAAAATTAAATAATCTACTTTAAAAAAATTTTTTATAAATTCTTAAAATTTCCCCAAAATATTTTTAAATTTACAAAAGGATTTTTAATAATATTAAATTACAAATACATACACATAAACAACTTTGATGAATTTGTGAAAAATTTTTGTTATTTAAAAGACTCCCCTATGAATTTCCTTATCAAATTTAAAAAAAAAAAAAATTGTTTTTCACTATAATAAATGACTTTGACATAAATTTTAAAACTATGTTTATATTTTTGTTTTTGTTTGTGTTTTTTTTTTTTTTTTAATTAATTTATTAAGAACTAAACTACAATATTTATAGTTAATGAGCTCGCTTCATTCTACATCTCTTTAATTATGTGAATCTGAATGGTAACAAAACATAAAATAGGAACATTGGTATGAGCTTTTTGTTAACTTAATAATATTCTAGTGAATTTGAAATAATAACATGATGCTGTTGTTTAGTATGCCAACTTTCAAGTACACGTTTATAATACCGGTATTGTAATATTTGAATTCAGTACATATTGAATTAAAATAGATGTGATTTTATGATTTAACATCTTAGAACATTTTATTAATCATCAGCAATTACCGTAATACTTCTCGAAATTTCGTTATAAATCAATACTTTATTATCTCTAGTAATTTGTTTCATCTTACACAATCACCTTTTTTTTATTATATACTTTCCAACCTTATAAATTTTTAATAGCTTTGCAGTAGAATCTTTAAAATTGTCTGATTTCGTTGTCAATTGTCAATACACTACCAATTTCGTGTTTGAGACCACTCAGCTAAATTAATGAATTTCCAATACAATTGCTGTATTGTTTTATTTTATTTCAAAGACCAGAACTTGAGCAGAACTTGACAGAACATGAAAAACCTTTATTACATTTATTATTGTACAGGGTGGCTCAAAAGTCACCGTAAATGTAAGTGTAACAACTGAATAACTGTTTTGTTTATTATCTTATTTTTGTGTGTGTGCTGTTGCTACATCCTGCTGGATCCACTTGTTGGGTGCTACAAAGCGTATAAAATTATTAATCATAGTACAATACCTGTCTCCATTCCCCGTCACTCCGTTCTCGAAGAAGAGGGCTCTATAACTCTATGTGATGTCACTCCACACCTTAATTTGTACTTGAGCGAGTGCATTTGGAGCTGGTGAACAATTCTGGAACATATCTTGTTTATTTACATATTCATTAAGATGAAAATGAAAATGTGAAATTTGTTAACAATTTAATAATGTGTAATATTTCATTACTCATTATTAAATTGTTAAGAAACTCGAATGCCCATTAGAAAAGTAAAATTCTACCACTTTGGTTAGTTGCTCGGTGGTTAAGTTTTACATGGTGGTGTAACACGGTTCAATGAATAAATCTGAAAAGAAAATAATAAATAATAATAAATGAAAAAGTTATTCAATTTTTACACGCAGGCGTGACTTTTCGCCCACTCTGTATAGATATTTTGATTTACAGTTATTCTTTCCAGAATTTAATATTTTCTTGTAATATTTTTTAGCAGAATCAAGGGCTCTAATAATATTAACTTCAGCTGTACAAATGATAACAAATGATAAGCTCTGAGTAAAAGCATCTCTTTTTTTATAATTCTAAGACTAAGACTATGGTATGAGCACTCTAAAAGCCTTTGCGCAGACACTTGACATTCATAATAGCATAATAATAGTTTTTATTTTGAATTTTTCATTATATGAAGTAATTTACATACTGAAAAATACATCTATTATAGATTGGTTTCGACTACATAACATATTGTATTACAAATTAATTTTTTAAACAATATATTTTTTTACAACATTCATGCTCTAAGCGGGTAATTTACTCTAGATATTTTACTGCCATATCAAAAGTTACACAATTTTGTCACTACCAACTAACTAAAATCTTAAATACAAATGTATTTGTATAACCTTAATATTAAATTTTAAATTTAATTTAACTTGAAAACGCAATAAATCTAAATTAACCCTATAATCACCCGGATTCAATTAATTCAAAATTATCTTCTTTATTTTTCTAATTTGTTTATTTGCATAATTAACGGAGCAACAGAAACAAAAATTGCAAAATAAAAACAAAATAAAAAAACACAAACAAAACATGGAATAACACAAGCTTTAACAACAAACAAGCAAACAAACAGCCCACACAACAGATTTATGTTTGTATATTTGTGTATATACATAATATTATATAAAATATACATCTGATTAAACACATATAAACAATCTCATGCCCTTTCACTACAATGTAAACTACAAAATAAACTTTAACGAAACGAAAAAAAACAAGAACAAAATTTTAAAAAAAAAATTTACAACAAAAACAAATGAAAAGAAAATTTAAATAAAAAATATTAAGTTCTAGAGGGATTTTTATAGCCTTTAGTATAACATTAAAAACTTATTTCCCCATAATTTTAGTTCATTCACTTCTGAAAGTAGGTTAAATAAAATATTTTGCATAACAACAACAATAACAACAACAACAACATCAGTCCCTAGAAGATAATTTCAACACAGAAAAAAAAAACTATGAAAAATTATGATTTAATCCTTTTAAATTTATCCTTTTTCTACTATACCACACAATCATCATAATGATGAGACAAATGAGGTTTTAAGAATTTTGAAGACTGTTGAAAACTAGAATGTCGTTGAATAAACTTTTACTGTTGTTGTTATTTTTGTGATGATGGTTTTTTTTCAATTGCGTAAATTGAGTTATTCGTGTTAATGTAATTTAGTCTTGTATTCGTTGTACTTACTTTACTCTCTGTCTCTCTCTGTCTCTCAATCTATTTTTCTTTTCTTCTCTTTTGTCGCTTTTTATAGAAAAAATTTTCCAAAGTTTATGAAACTCTAATATTGTTATATATATATATATATATATATATATAGGTATGTATACAGAAATTAAGTATCCAAATTAAAAAGATTTTATTGTAGTACCTAGGAAAAGTAATAATTACCTACAAAGGAATGTAAAGATAGTCTTAAGTACTCTCTGGTATGATGGGAATACTAAAATAAATAAATTAAAGTGTAAAAACTTATTTTTTTGTAATTTTTATTTTTATATTAACTGTACAGTAGAGTAATATAGGTAATATTATTGTACATATAATACTAGTGAAGCCCCTGTGCAATTGTACAGAAGAAGTCGATTTTTGTTTTTCACTACTTCAGCAATTGCAGTGCAATTCTCATCAATTATCTATGATATTAAAAAAACTGGTTGGTCTGGTCTTAATAGAAAATATCAGACTGGAAAATAGTAGAATAACACTAATGTTTGTTTTGGCGTTGTATTTTGAATATCTCTTAAATAAAAAATAATTATCAACCGTACCGGTGAATTCGATCGAATAAAAGTCGAGTAAACATTTGTAAACTTTTAACGGGCAAATTCAATTATTTTGGGTTGGGTCCGAAATCTCAAACACAAAATCCCAAAAAAAAATCCATATTTCAAAATCCCAGTGTTACAAAATCCCAGTATTACAAAATCTTAATGTTACAAAATCCCAAGGTATAAAACAATAAGTTTTATGCATTTAAAAATTACAAATTAACTTTATAAATGGGCCTTATTCTGAGAAGCGAATTTTTTGGTACGTACTGAAAAATATGATAAATTTAATTTTTTGGTATTCTGCGAAGCGAAATAGCGATACTGATCGGTTTTTATCGCAACGTTTCGATTTTCATGGTATTACGAGAATCGATTTTTTTTGTTTGCTGTCAGAAAAAACGATAAATATATCATTATAGAAAAAGGTAGTGAAAGATGGCGAATGAGAAAAAGTAAATATATAATTAACGTAAAATTCAAGTAAATTAATTTTATTATATATATTTATATTTAAAAATAATTATTAAATATTATTTTACATTTGTAATTATAGAAAAGTTACAAATAGGAGGCAGTTTGAATGTTTGTTGGTGCAATGATTTTTACACGTGTTCCATCAACATACACTAATTCCTGGGAATCCAAATTTATTATAAAATCTCAATTTGATGGATAATTTTTCTTCTTCGGTTTCAGGGAATTTTATATATTCTCGATACAATTCGGCTAATATTTTAGAAAGCCTTCCCAAGCCTTTTTGATAACTTCCTTCACCAAGTAAGTGTAATGTTCCAACCAATTTTATAATGAGTTTAACTGAATGTGGATCAATTGCAGGATTTAAATAATTGTTTAATTTATCTATAATCATTGCAAAGGCTTGCTCTCTTTCGAGAGATTTTTTTTATTATATTTTGTTTCGCAATATAAAGGAAAAACATTTTTTAATAGCTATAAAATTTTAATTTAAATTCACTTAACTTCACTTTTCAAAAAATTAAAACAAAAAATGACAAAACATAAAAAAAAATAAATTTGATAGTTTTAATGAGCAATGCTGCCAGTTTTGCAAAATATCGTATCATTCGCTTCTTAGAATGCCAAATGTGATGCAATGTGATGCTCTACCGGTACGTGGCGAAAAAGGATTCGCTTCTCAGAATAAGGCCAGAATTTTTATTAATTCTCAGAATTAATAATAATATCTGTTTTTCAATAAAATTAAACACCACCGAGCTACAATATTGTCATTTCTATGGATTTCTATGTTATTGGTACCTAGAAAAAGATTTTTGTTTTAGGTAGATATATTAGAAATATAAAGCAACATTAATTATAAAATGTTTTTACTCATTTTATTTTGAGTTTGAATAAAATTCTTGTATATCTAGGAGTCATTAAATGAATAAACGACTATACAAAAGTCACTAAATCCAAAAACGAAAAAAGTCCTCAAAATAATTATCGTGTTTAAAAATCTCGCGTTTTAAAAACAAATTTTTTTAAAATAAATAAAAATTAAATTTGATTTAGAATCTCATAATATAAAATAAATATTCTGGAACAAGGGTAAACTCTGATTTTGAATCCAACTTTAAAATTTCTTCTAATTCAGAATCTCACCTATACCTACATATAAATAAATATTACCTAATAGTTAGGGATCTTGTATCACCGGGATTTTTTAACTTTGAATTTTTTTTTGGGATTTTGTCTTATTTGGGATTTTTTTTTTGTGATTTTTTAACTTAGAATTTTTTTTTTGGAATTATGTCTTATTTGGTATTTTGTGTCTTTGGAATTTTTTATCTGGGACTTAGGTGTGCTCGAAATTTATTAAATTAAAACTAAAAAAAAACTATTTTTAACAAAAATTGTTTCGTTCAAAATTTTGTAAACGAATAGCCATTTTTGTTCTTGTGTTTTGAACTACAAAAAAAATTTAAAAGAATGTAATATAATAAAATAAGAATATTTAATATTGTTAATTTAATTTTTTAATTAATTATTTATTATTGATTTAGGTCAAAATTTACTACAGATAAGCAATTTGAATTGAAATAACTAAAATATTAACATTTACCACAAGGGTTTGGTTTATGATGAAAGATGAAGACTCTTAACTAATAAAACATTTTGGGACTAAAGAGTGAAACATTAAAAAATTCCGGCCCTTCAATAAAAGAAGGAAGTGTTTAGCAAAAGGTTAATTTTATTTTTACCTTACTGTTGTCTTACTTAATATTTTCGAGAAGAAAATTAGAAAATTAAAAAAATTATTCTATTAAATTCGATACATCTTAGGCTCTTTTAGGTTATTTGAATGAATCAATAAATAAATAATTTTACGGTTTTCCGATAAAAAAATCCGCTATGATACCCAAATTTAATATTTGAAGATTTTCATTTTCCTTTAGTTTATTATGACAGGAACGAGGTGATAAAATTATTCACATCATTAAATGTTAAATACCAATAAGCTTTTTATACTTTTTGGCTACTGTTAAAAATAGTATAGAATACTTAAAAGTGTTTTATTTTAATGCAAATTTTATTTGTATACTACCAAGGATTCCCAGAATCAATATTATCGCGTATAGTTTGCAGTATAGTCTTGGACTTTATTTTTATTAATTAATTTATATTTTAACTCGTATAATATTTTATATTGATTACCAGTCCAGAATGCTAATGCAATAAACAAAACCAATGTTTCAAAGTAATTCTAAAACATACACCAACACCAACTAGATATTTATTAGTCAAAGAACAACTTAAAAATCAGTACTTCTAACTTGAAATTTATTGGTTTAGGAGTTTTTAATTTTCTTAAAAAACAACAAACTTTTGAAAATTATTTACCAAGATTAAAACGTGTTGGTTTCTTGCGAAATAATTCTTTATTGAAATATTTTCTTTATTTTTTAAAATTGTTTCAATTTTTCGTAGCAAAATAAAAAAAAAATAAAACTTTTAAAGTAGATTTAAAAAAGATTTGTAAAATAAAAAATTAAACTTAGTTATTTGCCAATTCGTGTTTGAATATTCATGACATTTCCTTTTTTTTTGTAATATTGGTATCAGTATTCGATGGTGTTTCTTTCTTTCTTTCTAATCTATCACTCTCTAATTTTCTTCTTTTTTCTATTTACAATCAATACCTTACCTTACCTATATAAAGAACATTTTTTTTTTAATATTCTCCTGAGTTCAATTTCATTAAGGATTAAAAATCGTTTCTTCTATTATTTTTGTTTTTTTTTTTTTTTTGTATCAATTGAAAAGAAAATTTCTATTTAAAGAGATTACTTCAACTATAAAGTTAAATACTTTTTAGAAAAAAAAACAAAAATAAAAATAAAAACAAAAAAAAAAGAAAATTCAATTTCACTTTCATGAATTGGTCATTTGTAATTCAAAGCTATTTTGGGATGAATAAAAAAGTTTAATTGAATTTTTTATTTTAGACTTGGAATTTCTCTCATTCAAAAACAAAAGCAAAACAAAAATTTAAATAAAATAAAAATAGAAAACAACCAAAAAGAAACTTTTTTCATTGTCTTTGAGGTATCGTAAAATTCTTTTCTAAATACTTTAACGGTAAAATAATTGAATGAAAATAGTTTAATGGAAATTGTTTTCATTACAAGCTTTATTCACTTGAATTATTCTAAAAATTGCACACTTTTTAATTATTCTATTTTACAACACTGTTACCTACATATACCTAGTATCTATGATGATTATAGATAACAATTAACCAAAAAAAAGAATCTGAATGAATTCTTGAAATATTTTACGAATTTATTATGGTAAATTGTTGCCATCCATTTGTTACCATGGTTTTATTTATTAAATGCAATTCGTTATAGTGATTTTAATTTTTCACAGAATTTTAAAATATTTATTTTAATTTTATTGAAAAATTCTAAGTATACCTAACTTCAAGATTGGAAGAGGGTATGTGGGAATGGGGGAGGGGTATGGGATTCTATGTATGACTTCAAGATGGAAAGGGGTAGGGGGAGATGTATAAGTACTAAGTATAACATCTTCTTACACTATATGAAAAGTATAATATTGTTGCAATTTCATGCACCCACCAAAATAGAAAACAATGTTAATATGAACAAATTGGAATTTTATATGTTTAGAATATGACTTAACACTTTCATCGCTGCAAAAACATTGATTTTCAAAAAAATGCCACTAAACGCTTTCTTCGTCTAACCCCCTCAATTGTTTGTATATAATAGATTTTGAATCTAACCCAAATGGTGCAGGTAACACTAATAAGCTGAAAAAAAGAAATTAAAAATAACTACAGTTATAATCATCATTGTCCTGTAACCTCATCCATGAGACATAGAGCGAAAATAAAATCTTTCCATCAGCTCCTACCTGTGGCTAACCTCTTCAATTGGGGTTACGTTATTTGCTGGGTACTTGCTAAGGCTCTTGTTCTTCAAAATTTTTCGACTTTTCGAACCGACGTATACCACCGCCATTTACTTTGTCGGATTTCCACGTTTATTTGTTTTTGGTTAAATTTTTGCCAACTACAATCATATATAATTTTTTTATCACGTTCCAGGTGCAAATTCTAAAAGCCTTATGAGTTCCGGGTCTTTTCCAATTATCCATTCGTATTCAAACTATAATCATATCATATCATAACTTTAAGTTTTTACGAATTAGGTAGTTAACCTAACGTCAGCCTTCAATCTGAGAGGCTATCTGACAATTTTGGCTATAGCGGATGCTATATAGGATAGATTTCGGAGATCATCACGTATAGATGTAATGTAAGCACTTGTTCAGGAGCTTAAAAGTTGCGTATCTAGGTCAGCAACCAGTCAGATGTTACAATGTTAATCCCAAACGGGACCATTCGGTGAATAGTAATTGACAGTTGCGCGACTGCGTCAATGACAGGTGAGATATTATCACGTCAATCCCACACTTGATCATTCGGTGAATAGTAATCTTTTAAATATAACTCAAGTAAGCAAGTTTGATATTAAATATAAGAAAAGCCATAACCATTATATGTTCTTAAATTATTGAGATAAGAGCTCTTACGAAATTATTTTTAAGAAAGATAGTTGGTTTTAATCTAATTTGTATTACAGATCCAAAATGTATCTATCCATGTCATTTTATGTTGGTTTTGTTTTTTTGTTATATATACAGACGGTGAAACTTTAGCTTATAAAGCTTTGTAGCAGAATCTATTTTGTGCTCGGTAGACTATGGGAAGATTGAGGTATAATAGTGTAATCCTTAAATTTAATAGGGCTATTTTGAATGAAGTTATTGATGTTCGTCTTGGGACATTGAAGTTTATAAATACACTATATTATGCTGGATCTAAAAATATACACTCGATTACGAAACTATATTTTAGGTGGAGGAACTGCAGTAAGATTTTTTGAATTTTTATAATATTTATTTTATGTTATTTTTGTCCATGCCCCTACAGTTCGCCATGAGCCTTGATCTTGATCTTCAAAATTGTTCTTCAGATAATCCGGTCGCACTTATTCTGCAGTTATTTAAGGCTAATATATTTTGGATAACAATTGGTGACATTATCTACCATCTTACTCTTGGTCTCCCTTCGCGATGCTTGCTACTCTGCAGGTTATTCATTAAAAGCTGTAGACAAAGACTAACTAACTATCCCCGCCATCTTTGACATTTTAATTTGCAATTCTGTATGTGCGTATCACCAAACAACGTTCTGTATTTCTCAGTGGTACGAATTCTATATGTATCATCAATAGGGATTCTGTAGGTACCATCGGGTTGTCTTTTGGGGCAAAATATCTTCCTCTCGAATGCCTCCAGCTTAATTTGATTTAGTTTTTTTAAAATTTCCGTTTCACAACCATTGATTATAATTGGCTTCATTATTTTTTTATATATTATGAATTTCGATTTGTGATGTTATTAAATTGGATGACAGAATACTTTTTAAACCAAAGAAGCAGTTACTTGCTGCCATAATGTTTAAATTTATTCCAACACTACATTCATTTTTCAGGGGTAATAGTTGAATCTAAATAATTGGAAGTTAAAACGGACTATAATTATAATTTGCATTGGATATTTTTCGGTATTCTATACTTGCCCTTAAAAAATGAGTTTTACTCTCATTTATGGAGAAATTTTCCTTTACAATTAACTCTATTTTGATAAGCTGGAAAATTGAATACTTTTTTCTATTAAATCTTTATCATCAGCATATTTCAAAGCTTGACGTAATTTATTTCAAATTATGCTATGATGTCTCAAATCTGTGTCCCTTATAATTATTTCATCAACATATTTCAATTGTGTCATCATGTCTTAAATCTCTCAACAAAGTTAATTCAGGCAATTATGGGGCGGCCTACAGACTTTGTAATTGAGTAATATTTGTCCAAATGTTGGTACAAAAAACTTAATAAATTTTTGTTAAAAACACATTAAACAATGTTCTTATACCATTCAAAGTTCTGCAAAATACCTTGGTATGACACTTTAGAAGCTCAGATGGAAAGAAAATGTGAAGAAAAAAAAAAAAGTTAGAACTGAAATACAATCAGCTGCAATGGCTAATTGGGCGGACATCTACGCTTGCAACGTATAACAAAGTTTTGATCCACAATCAAATTTTAAAGCCAGTCTAGACTTACAGTATTCAAATATTGGGTTGTATAAAACCAATTTATATTCAAGCTATACAAACGTTCCAAAACAAAGTGTTGCTAAACAATGCTCCTTGGTATATTCGCAATGCTGATATTCATAGAGATCTCGAGATTCATATCATCTAAATCCAAAAAGAAAAAAAAAATGGCAGAATGACACAAAATACGTCTTTCTCAACATGTTAATTCTGAAATTTTAAACTGAAAGTCAAAACTTAGGATAAAATGAAACTTAGGAGTATTAGGATAAAATATTTTATCTCTCAATAATTCCGATTGGAGTTTTGTTTGATCAAAGATATGTGAAGTAGTAGGTCCAAAATTGTATTAATGGTTAGTTTAAAAGACTAGTTTTCATTTTAAAGAAAGGGTAGGAGAGATTTCATAAAAAAATGTAATTATATTTTTTTCTTTATCAATTATTTTGACTACATCATCCCTCGTCTAAAACAATTTTTTTTCCTAAAATACTACAAGAAATCACCCCTTAAAATATTTTTGCTAGACCACCCTGTATAATTATAATTTCAAAATCATCTTACAATATTCAACTAAACTCACAATAATAATATTTATTCATATCAAATTAAATCGTCTTTTACAGGAAAAATTTTCATTCGATTTAAATTATGTTATTTAAAAAAAACAGAAATAACAACAAAAAATAATCTTTAAAAAACAAACAAAAACAGAGTAGCTATCAGTTTATTATAATTGAGTATTAAAACAAATTTTATCTTGAAACAAAAACTAGACAAAATCTTTTTCATAGTTGCCATGAGAGCAATTTGTTAAGCAACATTTTGGTATATAAAAAAAAATGTGTTCAATGTACACAATGTTACACATTTGTATACTTTAGGAGATGGGGATCACAGGATGCATAAATTTATATTTTCGAAATTTTATTTACATTTAATATGTTGCTTTCTTTTCAACTTAACTAAAAAAAAAATATAGGTTTTTTTTAACAAAAGTAGTGAAAATAAGTACAATAAATATCCTTGGGAATTAATTTTATTTTTATATATGTATAACACTAGTCTATTGCAAAAAAGTTAGCCCACCTTGAAATATGGATCTTTTGTAGGTAATTTCTATATCTTTAAAAGTTTTGATTTTATCTTTAATCTACTGAGGCTTTATGTGGAAAAATAGCAAAAAAGTAGAATTCTATATCAGTACTAAAATGGATTGAAATTACAAAAAAATTTGGATCAACTTTTTTGCAATAGAGTAGTCAATGTTGGCTCATAAAGTGCAACTATTTTTGTTAAATGTTTACAAAGTAATTTTTTTGTAAACCGTAAGTATCCTTTCGAAACTGAGAATTTTAATTTATATTATGGGAATTTTCCTAGTGAAATTGTTAAAATAAATTTTTAATCACTTACAAACCATATATGGAACTATACCAGGTGTTCCAGCATGCTCTTTTTAAGGGAGGAGAAGGAGTTATATCGAGAGTGCTCCATCGATTGCTAATATTTTCAACATCCGGGAAGGGCCGCAAATCGGTTTTTCAAGCCGCAAATCGCCGAAATTGACTGAAATCGAGATTTTCAAATGGGAAGGGGTACTTTTTTATGCAAATTCGGATTCTACAACAAAAAATAAGAAACTTATGTTAAATGATTTTTTTTTTCTCATTATTTTTCTTTAAAATTAATAAAAATATAATAAAAATCCTACATATTTTCCTTTGGTAAGCCAAAATTAATAATAATCATTTTTATAAATAAAATTGTTTTCATATTATCCTATTTTTTATCTCAGTTTTGAGTACCTACATAGTTTAAACTAAACAAAAAAAAAATTTCCCTTACAAAAATTTCTTATTTTTTTATGTAGAATCTGAATTTGATTAAAAAAGTACCTCTTCCCATTTGAAAACCTCGATTTCGGCCAATTTCGGCGAATTTTGAGCTTTAAAAACCGTTTTCCGATCCTTCTCGGAAGTTGAAAATATCACCAATCAATAGAGCACCCTCGATTTATTTAATAATTTTTTTCAAATTTTGAAAGAACTGCTGCTTCTCTTCTTAAAAAGCTGATATGCATACTCTGGAACACCGGGTATATAAAATCAGAGAGTCATTAGAAAAGAAGTGTACAGAATATATATTTAAAAAAATTTGTATACTTATTATATAATAAGTACATTGGGTTTCACAATTATTTAGATAATTAATATTATAAATAAAATTATAAATTACATCGAAGTACTTTGGAAATTGAAATTGTATTGAATTGTAATCGAACTGACACAATTATCGGTATTAGTCCATTTAAACAAAAACAATTCAACAAACAACAATTTGGTTAGAGCTTAATTCGATTGATACAATTCAGTTATTATAATTTGACTAAAAATATTTAAACTAGATCGTAATTAAGATAAACTTGAAATTAGAAGTAATAAGAAATTAAATTGACTTTTTCTTTATATTTTTTACTAAAATCTAAAAACCCGATTTCAATGTTTTTCAACTGTTTTACTTTGTTTAATGAATATTCTAAAAGATACTAACAAAATAAAACCATTTTAAAAAAAATTGAAAATTTTAAAATTTTTGTATATTGGGCGGAGGCAAGCTCAAATATAGGATTTTGTGTAGGTTAATTCCAGATGTTAATTAGATTTGTTTTAAAAATATTTTACTAAAATCTTTAACTATCGTCAACAAAAGCAGAATTTCAATTAATAAGTAGCGGGGTTTAACTACAGTCCACTAATCGTAAAAATATATTTCCAGCCATTACCCTAGTAGGTTAATTTACAAACATTAAAATTGCTTTACATAAATTGTAAAACCAGTTGAAGTGCTTTTATCGAAATGAGTCTTAAATGAATTAATTTTTCGTTGAATTGTTTTAGTCGAATTGCTTTTAGTTGAATGGGCCCAGAATCGAAATTTATTCCGCAATTTCTTTATGAAGACATATAAAAGATAATAAGCAGAAATCTTATTATTTGATAAATTTGCAATAAACCTGATTTTGTTTCAAAATTTATTTTATTTGGCTATGGGATTGTCGTTTAATAACGAATTTTATTGGTGATATCAATTTTGTCTTACGAAAATAAGAATTCGTAGACTCTTTAGGGCTTTTTTTTTTCTTTAGGGTTATTGTTTTTTTTGTTTTTTTTTTATTGTTAAAAATCAAATAAAGAAAAAGGTGGTATAACTTTCAGTTTAATATGATAGCAATTTCCAAATTGATTCGATCTAATTTATAACTTGTTTTATTATGTCCAAATAAAACATCAAGCATATAAAATACCTGAAGCCTAAGAGTATTGAAACTATTTTTTCTCCTTTTTTATGACTTACAAGACAACATACAGAAAGTCATTTATTTCGAAACTTCTCTTCCTAAAACTGTGAAATTGCAAAAGACAGTGATGTGAAACTCTTTTCAATATTAAACACGACTACGGGACAAGATAATGATACAAAATGAGAACGCTATAAAAAACAGAAGCCTCAAGGAATATAATTGCGCTAAAACTTCCAAAAACATTTCAAACAATTTTCAATTTTAAAATTAAATTAAAAAGTATTACCAAGTACATACACATTGTAAATACATGAAAATGAAATATCTATTAATTTTTCATCATTTCTCGACATTATTTTAATTTCATTATTTTAACAAAAACTAAACGATAATTTTAAATTTTTATATTTCTAATTGAAGAACTAAAGCACAAAAAAAAAATTACATACAATATCTGTTATAACAAGGACTTAATAAATATACAAAAATATCTGCTTATTCAGTCTGTGCTTATGTAGTCTGTTTACATTATGTCTAAATAGCTACAACATACGAAATATTTTAATTTGATAGCTTATCTTGTAGCTGTATCTTTATTGTGTTTGTTTTGATTTAAATACACGCGAGCGAATTTTTTTTGTAGCTGTCAAATTTTGTATCAATTACTTGTAGCGCTGTTGTGTTTAGTGCTTCAATATGGAACGTTACTGTATTTTGCAATTTCACAAGAGTAATTTTGAAATAAAATATAAATTTGTTTTGCTGTCAGTCAAAAAAAAAAGGGGAAAAAATAATTTCAAAATTCTTAAGCTTCGGTGTCGGATCGGATATTTTGGCATAACAATTAACAGGTACATAGTACTATAAGAAGTACAATATTATTGGATTGTATAACAGTTGTTCTCTCACACTCTAATCGAGTAGTTGTGTAATGTGTTGTATTTTTGTGACTAATCTAATATAACTACTATTTATTTTGATTTTATTTTGTTCGTAATGGAAAGAAAAATTTAAAAAAAATTGTTGTGTTTGTTTTTATAGTCAAATATTCTTATTTTGTTTACAGTTTAACTATTTATATTTTAAATTTTTAATTATATAATTCTTTTATTTTGATTTTAAATTTATAAAGTAAATTTCTTTAATGTGTACTATAGTGAAGTAATATTTGTGCTTTATTTTTGTTAATTATTCGACTTTAATCCCAATAAAAGAAAAATATAAATAAATTAAAAAATAATAAATTTATATTATAATTAAAGTACAATTGTTGAAAATTGTATTTCAAAAAATATTATATTTAAAAATAAAATAATAACTATAATTAAAGGTTATTAATTCATTTCTGTAAGTATTTAACTGATTTTCTTACTAACATACTAGCTAGTCACTCAGTTTTAAAAACTTTTATTGGCATATTCTAAACACATCTTTTTATTTTCAACTCGCCATTTGTAATTTTTAATTTTCTTATTTATTATTAAAAAAGGTTCAGATATAAAAACTAACCATGCTTTATGAATGTAAAATTAAAAACAACATATAAATCTAAATTTTTGGCCTTATATTTTAAAATAAAAAAGATTTAAAATTTCTAAAATTTATTTTAATATTTTATTAAACACATATTAATTCTTTTTAATAAAAATATATTTACTTATAATATTTAATTATTATAAATACATTACAATATATATTTATTTGTTTTTATGTTATGTAAGTGCTAGTAAAGTAATTAACTTACTTAGAATTCCATTGTTATCTCTTTAGTGTTTACTTCACTTAGTTATTTTTTCTCTATTTTACCGTATTCAACTTCAATTTACGGTACTCCTCTCAGTTCATTATTTTCGTTAATTTCATTATTAATAATTCAATTAAATATTAACAATTTAATGTTAGTTAAAGTAAAAATGAACTTAACGAAATTATAAATATAAATATATGTAATTAATTTTTAATTAAGGTAAGGTGGATCAATTTTTTTTCCCCTCTATATTTTTTTTATTTTATTTTTTTTTTTTGAGCATTTTATATTCTGAACTTTTATTTTAATTTTTTTGCATAGTTGTGTTTTTGTTGAAATTTTTTTCAAATTTACTTACTATTATAATACTTTCCCGGTGGAAAATCAGCAAATATTTATTTCAATATTTCCTCCCGACTCCCGACTAACATCTATCGTACCGTACTAGAAACAATTAGAATTAATATAAGAAATTTTTATTCATTATTTATATTTAAATGATTCACGAAAAGGCCTGCTGTAGATTCTATGAAAATGTTATTTAAATTATCGGATAACAAATATTAATAACGAATCTTTCCTAATTGATAGAAAATGGAATATCATGAGGCTCCATATTATATTATCCTATAATTTCAATTAAATAATTTTCTTTTAATTAACTGGAAACAGTTTTTTTTTTTTTTTTGTAAATAAATCATTTTAGATTATCTAGAAAATGAAGAAGAAAAATGTTCACTATAAATATGTTAAAAAAAGGATAAATAAAATAAATTTATTATTTTATAATATAATAAAATATCCTTATAAAAATAATTATTTTAATTAATTATACAAGAATCTCGTAAAAAGGATAATTTTGATAATATATTTACATCATTTTATAGAGTTTTATATAATACTAATAAAAATTTAATTTAATCCTTAAACTATTTCTGAAATTTACACGTGAATTACTTAACAAATTTAATTATAATTTTTAAAAAAAAATACAGTTTATTCCATAAAAATATTATGTATATTAAATTTAATAATTTGTATTTGGAGAATAAATTTGTTAAATGGTGCCTAGTGAAATTATATTTTTGAGAAAAACAAAGCACTCCTCCATGAAATACAAGTGTACCATGAATCTGAGATATTACAATGTACTAATAATATTTAATTTAAATCAATTTTAAATTTCGTTAGAATACAGTGCAATATAATATTATATATGAAGTCGATAGCCCTGGTAGCTGTAAATCACAATTGTGTACATCATTATAGTGAGCTATCTATACTATATATAAAAACTAACAAAGTCACCGAACGTTGTTCGTAAGCTACATAAAATTGGCCATGAGAGAAGCGTGGCTCTTTGAAGTTAATTCCTGCTACACTTAAAGTTTGCCTTTGTGCTTTTTTTATATGGTAATAGCAAAGCATATTTTTATGGGAAATTGAAGCCGTTTAAATTGGAAAGGGTAGTCAGATGGAAATAATGGTATTCTAGGAATACAAATATTGCAGGACGTAGCGCAAATTACACAAATAACGTGATGTGACGAAAAAGCTGCAAATTACGCAAATACGCAAATTACGTTGATGAATTATGTCACGTTATTTCACGTCAGGTCCATCATTTCCGTCACGTCACGTCATTTGCACCATTTGCATTTAATTCTGATCTCAATTTCATCAGTAACTTACGCTATATTTCCATCACTGATTTTCAAAAGAATATCCGCAAAAGCTTTTTCTGATGTATCACCTTTTAAATGCAGTTTCATTTTTACCGATAAAGGTATGTGAACATGATTCAAAATGCGGAAACATTTAACTGAACCGCTTACTTCATCAGCTCTCGTTCCTTTCTGAACCACTGGAATAATTTGCCTAAAATCAAGGGCAAAAACTTTACTCCACCCATAATGTTGTTACATTTGTTGCAGATCCTGCAACAACCTTATCTAAAGATTCACACAATAATCTATTAGCCATATTGTGCACTCATCCCAAGGTAGTTCCTTTTTAGTACTACAAACAGGACTTTCGGAATTTGAATTTTTTCATATATTTATCTCCCCCGAACAAACTTATTATTATTATTGTTTGCATCTTTTCGCTATCCCATACAACATTTTATGAATTTTTTATCGTATTCTATTTCGTACAGTTTTAAATAGGAACATTTGTTTTTTTTTTATATGACTAAAGTTTAGTTTTACAATTTTTGACAAATAGCAGCGAAGAGAGAGTGATAATGTAACTAAAACATTGTGCACTTTCTTATATGAACAACCATTTCATTGTTTCTTAGGCTGCAGTTATAGCGATCAGTAAAATGAATACTAAAAATTTTTGTTTTCGATTTTACAACCGCCGTAGACACAAAATTTATTAAAAAGTTATAGGAATGCTAAAGAATGTTTTCACAAACAAATTCTGTTCAAAATTTTAACATTTTAAGTTAAAATTTTAATAAAAAAGCTATTTTATCCTAAACAAAAAAAATAAACAAAATGAAACAAAATTATTTCAATGAAGCACATTTCATTTTTTCACTGTTTCATTTCATCAGAAAAATGCAATCTAACCTTAATACACATTTATTAAGTTTTGTTTGCTGTTTAAATTTGCGCAGTTGGTTTTTGTTTTTGCATTTCACAGTGCTTCAAAGTGTTAGCTTGTAATGGCAATAGTAATATTAATAAAACTTCAATTTTTCATTTTTAATTAAACTATGAAAACAACTATCACTGTATTTTTTATTATTTCAAATTCAAAACAAGAAAACGTTAAATCGAAATGACAACAAATTTTACGGAAGCAATTTTTCTTATCGCTATAACCATCTCACCGAAAAATAAAATATTTTTCCACTGTTTCATTTTTACGTATTCATTTTACTGATCGCTATAACTGCAGCCTAACTCATTGTTAATAACCATAATTAAAAATTTTAAATGAGGCAATATATTATGGAAAGATTATATGTATTGGGTATTGCTATGCTAGGCAATGTAAACCTACACTGGTTATGTATTTGCATCTGTAAAAAATATAAAAAAAGAAACAAGTTTTATAAATATGTAGCCCATAGTCGAAGCCCAGTGTCTGGAAACGGTAGCTCCTTAAAACTTATTTTTTATTCCATTATTTATTATGCTTTATTATATTGAGTTTAAATTTTCAGGTTTATAACACCTTTGTTTTTCAAATATAGTTGATGGGTGCCAGAAGTTATAAAATTTGGTTAAAATAGCTTTCTGTTCAATTTGGTTAAAATAACTTAATGCGTTTTTTTTTTTAACAATACCGAAATCCTTTGTAGAGTGAAATCCAAAAAAAGATTAAATGTGGATAGACCAAATAAATACTCATAAAACATCTATAATGGCTAGAATACTAACAACTATATTTTGATAGTTTTAGATCCGGGTGTATTCTAGGAATTAGTCATAATATGATACTGAAATATAAATATGATACTGATACTGAATAAAATATGATACTGAAATATAATGTTACTCGAAAAGGTATATAATTAATAGCTATATTTTTCATTTTTTGTAATTTTTTGCATAGTTAAGTTGTTAAGATGGAAATGTATTTTTTTTATATATTTTTATGTCTTGTTTAACTAAATAAAAAATAAAAATAAAAATAGAATAAGTTTCTCATAAAAAAGGAAAGTCTTATAGTGGCTTTTAAGAATTAGTGGGACTTCAATATAGTCTCAAGGAAAGCAACAATAGAAAAAATGAAATCTGACGGAAGTTTCTAAAATTTAAAAGAACTTAGTTATTGTGTGTGTGTGTCTTTCTCTTACAATAGCCTCAATAATCTCAAATTTATTCTTCTATTTTTTTATTTAAATTACATTAATGGAATCGTAATATCCAATTCTATTTTTAGTGATATTATAATATTATATACGTTAATTGTTGTTAGGTTAAAAATTCACTAATAATTATTTTAATATTTGATTGCAACTGGGCTACTATCACATGCCTGTATTTTATTTGACAGGCATTTGATTGTAATGAAAATACAGGCAAATGTAAATACAGGCAAATTGCAAAAAACAAGCAAATAATACTACAGGCATATGACACGCTCCCATTGCAAATATCGATATTTCGAAAGCATGAAAGAATACAAAGAAAGTATGCTTCATCAGTAGACAGTGGTTTTGACTAACTTCTATTGTGCTTTTTCGACTTTATACACCTTATATGTGCTCCAATACTTCGCCCTATGTTCTCTGATTATCTAAAACAAATTTAAAAGCTCTATATATATTCAAAATATGATACTGAAATATAATGTTACTCGAAAAGGTATATAATTAATAGCTATTGCTTAGGATCTTTCATAAAACAATGGTTGTATTGCAATCAGTTAAACTAAATAATAACAGCCCGTTATTCCAGTTTTAAAGTTTTTCAAAATATCATGCAATTTATAATTTTACTGTCACAATCAAAAAAAATTGTCACCGCTTTAAATTACAAAACTTCGAAAAAAAAAATATAAAAACAAATTATTTCTATAACCGTAAAGTTTAGATCAGGTTGTACTATAAAACTGCTTTTAATCGTTGAAATTTGATCATATTCACATGTCTTATTAAGTTATATATTTTTTATGTAATCGTTTTTCAATTATAGTTAAAACAAATTATTTTATGATTTTGATGTTGATTAGATTTAAAAGTCAATTACAAATAGATTAGGTAACTAAACTAATATCCAATCTAAATGAAGTTATATAGACAATTAAATATTTCAATTAAATTTTCGAATTTAAAAATTTTGTATTATTTTTTTCAATTGAATTCTAATTTAATAATTTCAAAAATTCAGTAAGCATATATACAAAATATGTTTTCATAGTAAATAATGTTAAAACATATTTTCTTACTACATATAAATTATATATTATTTATTGTATATAATAAAAAATAGAAAAAAGTCTATTATTTGATTATCTAAACAATTTTACTGGATTATTTTTGTATAAATTTCTCTGAATTCTTCTTCACAAAAAAAAATAATAAAATTTATCTTAAATATTAGAATTATTCAATATTATTAGAAGAAAAAAAAGCAACAACAATAACAAAAATTAAAGATCCTTTAAATGGTATTTAATTTGTTACTTACAACCATATGTACAATATATGTACTTACATATAAACCAAATATAAAATACAAACATCTTTACATGAATTTCTTAGCCTAAAAATATTTTAAGGATATTCATTTAAAATATTTCCTAAATAAATATAATAGGTACCTATAAAATAAATAAATGTATATAATATGTTATATGATGTAATATAAGTGTATTTGAAAAGGATATGTGTAGAAAATGAAAGATTAAAAATCGTAATAAAAATGGGATTTTTTTTCCATCAGCATTTATTTCAAGTCAATTACATATTTAGTTCATACTGATACACAGTGCTGGAGCAAATTAAAGGAACATAAAATTATATAAAGGCTTTTCATGAACACAAATGTACATGCAAAAACAAAATATTGCAGAAAATTAGTTATTTAGGCAGAGTTAATTAAATTTTGAATTTTCTATAAATTTGCATTTTGGTGTTATGATAAATAAAAACAGTAACACAGTGCTGATTGCCATGTGATATCTACTAAAATTTTGCAGTTTTCCAGTAGTATTTTGTTTATGAACAAAATATTTATGTCAATATTGCCAATGGTTGCGTTCAGTGGCTTTAACCGGTAGATCAGTTCACTGAACGGTGCGGTAAATGTACCGATAAATGTACCGCAGTTAATGAAAACGGATCTGAAACAATTCTAGATACATTTCATGGATCTGACTTTTTATATGTAAAATAACAACAAAAATTTGTATGTTGAATGTTGTGACATCTGCTGTAAGAAAAAATAAATGTTTGTGTCATTAATGCCAGTAATGTGCCATTATTTTTTGAATTATTGTGAATATTGAAATTCTTGAGGAAGAATTATTTAAATTAAACTTAAATTAAGTGATATAAAAATTAAATTTCCAAAAATTTAATAAACCAAAAATTTGATATAGACCAAATCAAATAACCAATTATTTTTTAACCAAATTAAATAACCAATTAATCATATACATTTGAAATTGATTTTTATTTCAAGCAATTTTCTATATAAACATATGAGTGTACATGGCATACATTTTTGTACATATACGAGTCTACATGCAACATTAGTTCTATAATTCGCTGAGAATTTTGAATAAGGCATACGGAGTTTATTTATGTGTTTTCTACGATACTGTGTATTGCAGTACGTGATTCTGAGTATTTAGGTCATATTAGTAAAAATTGATAAAAAGATATTGTGGATTTGTTTTGTATATAGAGAAAAAGCTATTATAAAAAAATCGATTTTGATAAACAAGCTCTCTATTGTAACGAACCCAAAATTTATACATTTAAAATTTCCACTCATTTAATAAAAAATAATCTTCAAATGATATCAATTTGTTAAGAGTTTATTTCATATATGATGTCAGAAAATTTGCCTGGGATTTCTAGTACTAAGAATAAATTTATCGATACGATATCATGCAACGAACAAATACCGACCAATAAAGCTTTCACCGGAAATTGAACCTGGTGCCTTTTAGTCAAAAGGTAGGTGCTCTCTCACGTAACAGCTTTTTATTGCTATAAGACTCTTGCGCAATCTTATAACACTATTATAAAAACTCTTATGGCAGTATTCGTGTTAATTTGAGTACCCCGCAATTGTTGCGAAACGTTATAAATACGTTATAGAACTAAAACAGAGAATCATATAAGGCGCCGAAACAATTACTGTAATATTGTTAAAGAATTAGTATGTTTAGTGACTATGTTTTTATTTTGAAATGAAATTCATTTGAAATAATGTACGTTAGAGTGAAATAGGTATTATTTTTTATTTTAAAATAATAATTTTGTGGAGTTTATATTTATTTCATGAGAAAGGAAGATAGATCACATGTTTTTATATTTGTATGTAAATGATTTATAATATAAAAGATTTCTTACTAATAAATTATATAATATCTTTCGGTATTAATAGAATAATTAGAAACATTGTATTAATATTTATTGTATTAAAATGTTTAAATTTAGGTTGGGAAAGAAATTTCACTGACATTTACTATAATAATACTTCGAAAAAATATTAGAAATAACAAATCTTTAAATAAATAAAAGAAAATTTGTTTTTAAATTGCCTCTTTAAAATGTTAATTAATGCTAAATTATGGATAATTAATTTGATATTTAAATAATTATTCTTTTACATAAAAATGATACTTTTGCGAAAATAATTCAAAATAAAGCTTTTCAGTTTTTTTGTTTATTTAAAAGAATTTTTTTTGACCATGTTTGTAGAAAATAATGGCCGTCGAAAAATATTTATTCTAAATATTTATTCAAAAGTTACGGTAAGTTTATTTGTAACATCATAAAAATATATTAAATTAATAACTCTACTACTGCTATTCTAGCAATTCTATTCTTATAATAACACTTTAATTCTTGTTACAAGATTACGCACTTTTAGACTTATAACAACATTGCTGTAGCACTTGTTTCAAATCCCATTATAACAACTCCCTCAATTGGTATAAGAGCATTCTTATTGCAATATTAATCACAATATTCCCATAAACTGATGTATGTATAATACCATCAGTGTTTATCGGGAATCGTAAAGGAGTCTTATAGCACTAATTTTGTTTTCATAATAATAAAATGTTACGTGGACTACCAACTGCGCGACCCAGCGTACATAATGAGAAGATGATACTGAATAATTAGTATATTTTTAACTGGAATGTTAATCATTGTAAAGGAATGAATATAACAAAATTATAATTCACATGATAACAAAAAGATCATGATATCAAATATAAACATTTTATTGTCTAATTACTATTATTATACCCTCGGTGGCACAGTGGTTCTGTAACAGGATCCATGACCGAGGGTACCCAGGTTCGAATCTGGTTGGTAACGATTAATATTAATAAACGAATATATAATTTCTGTACGTGGACAGCGATTAGGAGAACTTTGTTAATTGAAAATCAATCGAACCCCTCATTTCTCCGTATAGAAGTCCCATAACCTTATTAGTAGGTCTCGTACTTTCATGGATAGTTTTAATAACCAAAAGACGCTTTCTCTCAATCTTCTGAGTTCCACAATAGCCTTTATGAAGATTGTCAATACGATTTTTACACAAGCTCATGGTAATTTTGGTATTACAACTGGCTCAATCTGAGATTGAAAGTATAATTGCCAACTTTTTTTTGTTCCCATTTAATATTTACATATTCTGAATGATTTACAATTCAATAAGTTAAATAATTTTGTATATTATACTGGTTTAAAGAAAAGTATCCTATATGATAGCACTCCACTACTTATGATATAATTTCACATGTTGCGTTGAACTTTACATTTCAATCTCTTGGGGCCTGGGTCTCTGATAAGATTATTGGCTAGGGTTTTTGAATTTATTTCCAATTTATATATTTTATTATTATTTATTTATTTATTTTTTGCCATGATACATATTCATAATTTTTTTAACAATTTTAAGTTATTTCGAGCTTATACCAATTTACTTTGTGCAATATTTTGTTATTTCATCATGTACTGAAGGAGCCTGCAAATCGTTCTGGATTAAGTTATTTCGCATGAACTACGGAGCATCATCAACCACCACTCTCAGAACTTTGTTCTGAAATCTTTTAATTGCATCATTATTGGATTTAGATTCAGCGCTCCATTCTGTACGATAATATAAATTTAAGTATAACTTTGTACAGCACGACTTTATTTTTAAAATACAATTCAGATATTTTACCTATTAACCAATATAGACTTCACAGCTTTTGGCCCAATTGAGTGCGCCTACAAATGATGTGTTTCTTACATGCTAAAGGCCTGTAAAGATGAATCGCCAGACATTTGACAAAATACTCCTCGTCAGCTGAGTTCTCAAAGGCTCCATAAGCCATTTTCAATTTTTTTGACTTAGAAACATATCTTTAGGTTTTGCCACTCGTTTTTTCTTTTGGCCCGAACCGTTTTTCGACATCTTTTACCGTTTCAGAGATATTTAGCTACGGATTGACCCATATCCACCTTTGTCATACTTTGTTAATTATAAAATAACCCATAAGCCAATTTTTTGTATGAAGTTTGACGTCAAAATTGGCTTATTTCTGAAATGCCCCATATCCATATGCCTGACACATATGCCCAACAAATGATCAAAACTATCTAAAAGCATTATTAAAAATAAAATAATTGTGATTGAAAACTTACGCTTTTATTATGGAGGGAATAACCATTGATGTCAAAAACGTATGGTTATTCTCACCATAATAGAACCGTATACGTTTTCAATAGTTATAAGTTAAGGTATACCTAGGAACCTAGACAATTTTTTTTTCTTGTACCCAATCGAAATTTTACTAAAACTCAACTCCGAAAAAAAAAACAAATTTTCTCCATTAAATTTTAGTTATAAGTGTTAAAATTTTGACAATAAAAATTGTTTTCTCAACTGCATTATAATGCAGGCCTTAAGAGGTTAAAATTTAACTTTATGGTAATTTAAAATGAACCAATTAACCCAGAGGGGTGTTGGGGTAAAACAAAAATTCGTTATAGATTAGTAAGGAACACAGAAAATTATGTTAATAATACTTAGCATTAGAAAAGTTTCTTGTGTATAGGTCAGCACTGTCTAAACATGTACATACTACACAACATGAACGTGTTCATAGATTGAATTTCTACGAAAAAAAAAAAAAACAAAAACATAACTTCATTAGATTTGTTTGAATCCTTAAATAAAATCGGATTTTTTTTTTGTTTTTTTTTTTATATTGGAATGTCACATCAGGAAAACTTTTTTTTCGATTCTCCATTTTTTGTGTTAAATTCTATTTTTGATTTCCAATTGAAGAAAGGATACTTTAACTGTTTGAAGGAATTTTTTTTTTTTTTAGAATTTCGGACGTATTTAGTTAATTTTAAAAGGAATTCATGAAATGAAATTTTAAAGGAATTTTATGGAATGTTATGAATTCAAAATGAGGTCTACGAAATTTTGTGTTTTGTTTAGAGATTAAAGATGGTGGGTGGTATTATAGAAGATTATTTGGGATAAAAGCAAAATTGGGAAAATCCAACAAAAAAAAAAGTTTGATTTTTATCAAATATCCTCAATAATTTTAAGTTACCAATTTTTATTAACTATAGTAGGAAATAGAAAGAAGTTTTTTGTATTTATTTTCCTTAAAACTTTAAAAATTTAAAAAACATATTGAAGAAAATTTATTTTCTTTCTTCTTATTCTGGAATCATTTTCTCTTCTACATATATAAGTATAATATCAACAATAGGGAGTTTGTTATAGGCCTGTTTTGGATTATTACTATTTAAAGTGGCTTCATAACGAAGTCGAAAATTATGCGTCTGATTATCTTTTAATAGTGCTTTAAAAGTGCATCAATTAATAAATTTTTATGCTTCATCTTCCAGTTTTTCTCCTACTTCGAATCTCCGCAACCAATTCATCTTGTAAAGCACATCATGCACATAGCAAACCTGCCGCAAATCAAAATAAACGAATTATCACATTGTGACTTTGTTTTCATTTTTAGAAAACATAGCAGATTTATAAAACAACATGTATTTCATTAGAAGTAATGTAAAATATTATTTGGACATATTTTTTCATATACAGTTTTTTTTATTTTTATTTTTTTGTAACGGGCAGTTCTATTTAAGCGCGACCTATTAAGATCTATTATAGTGCCTCGTTTATCTCAGAATTGTAAGTCTATGTCCTTGATAAACGCTATTATTGCTTTGATGTCAATTTCAGAATCTGGCAATGTGTATATATTCCTGAAAATATTCATATCTTTTTTGAGCTATGGTGTCACAAGCTAATAGAGTATGAAAAAATCATTTCTCCTCTTCTAACCGAAATCTGTATTTGTCTGTGTTGGATTTACCAATCTTGTGATAAAACATGTCAGCATTCTGACATTAAATCTAGTCTCTCTGATTACCTAATTCAGTCTTTGGATACTTAGTTTGAAAAAGACTTTGTTACGCAGTAACACCTTGGCAACTATCCCATATGTTTTGGGTTTCTGTGGTTTTCTACTTTGAAACAATTCTTTGCAAGTAGGCGTTTGAGTGATATATACTTGGCTCTGGTCCTAAGCATTGAATCTTTGCTTAGGACATCTGCTTTTTCATTGCCTTGTATTCCTTCATGCCGACGAGTCCACATAAGAGTAATTTCTGTAACAGCTATAGATAAGCTTTGATTTAACAATTGGGCAAGTCAGAGCTTTTAAGGCAGCTTGTAAAGGTAGATACCTCGATGTCATAGGTTTTGAAAAACAGTGGGATATGCACCAAACGCTCACCAAATTTAAGTTTTGTTCCAAATATGCCGCCATCGGTTTTCTCTCCGATTTTTGAACCATCAATCTGGCGTACTGAAACTCCTTGAGGTAAGGCTCTTATTAAATCTTCGACTTCTTCCCATTTTGGTATTAGTACATTGAAGTTCAAGCGGCAATCAATTGCTTTTGTCATATACTGTGACATTGCAGTTGCTTCGGTTCCTAGTTTAATTTTCTGCAGAATCATACTGTGTCCTGGTCTTTTATATTTGAGGTTATTTGTTGGATGCAGTCTTGTTGCTGTCAGATATAGATGAATCGGTGGGAGTTATAGAAATTTTTCTAGGCATAGAATAGAACACGTTTAGAGTACTCCAGTCGCCCCAAGGCATACAATTCTATGTATTTTAGTAAGTTTAGCACATTTTTCGTCTGTTTTATTTTTGACCACCATACAAATGCCACATAAGATATTATAAGTTTTATTATAGACTTGTAGAGCCAACCCCATAAAGATAATCACCATGTCTTGCCAAACATATTTTGACAGGCAAAAAATACCCTGTTAGCTTTTTTGTTTATGTAATCTATGTGAGGATTCCATGAGAGTTTACTGTTAAGTGTTATTCCTAGGTGTTTTGTTTCCTTTACCATATAGAGTACAAATAGAATCCATAAGAATCTATGTAAATAATTAGTATAAATAGAATCAAAATTTGTAATAATAAATATTCATATTTGGCCAATTGTCTTGATGATTTGAGCAGGACAAATACAAAATTTCATTTTCTATTTTGTGACAGACCTGTCTGACCACATATATATATAAATATATATAAGAATAGTCAAAATAATAAATTATTTGTCTTATGATATTAAAAAAACAAAATGTTCTTAAAATTGCAAGAAGTGTTTATTAACGTCAAATAATAGATTTTATAAAGTGTAGACATTACAAATCAAACACCTAATTTTAATGTTGTCGTAATAAAAGTTTAACAACCAGTTTCACAATCGTATTTTTTGATGTTTCGAAAGTCACAGATAGCTACTTAAAATAATGTGAAATTAGTAAATATTTCGCAAATTCAGGTGAATTAGTAAACAGTACGATTTACGGGATTCAAAAACAATAAAACAAAATTATATACCCAATAAATCTTCGGCCAATCTTAAACATATTAGATAGGTATAACTACACAAATTTTTAATTGAAACGAGAAGAAAATAAGTTGTTTAAACACTTTTAGATGAACAATTTCATAACAATGTTAATGCTGAAAATTAAGAACTAGGTATTCACAATCCGAGATCATAAGAACTACGTTTCACATAATGTAGTTTGCTTTTCTATTAATCAAAATTCAAACTGCAATGTAAAACGTAGCCTTTAAAGAATAAAATAATATTCGTTTTTTAATACAGTTCCACTTCAGGTGTACCTAACCAATTCACCTATGGTTGTTTTTTTTTCGTTTGCCTTACATCTCTTGGGAGCATAGGGCTTTTCCACTTGATATTTCCATTGTATTCGATTGCTAGCTGCTATTTTTCTGTTACTATGGGTACCATTTCTATTTCCGAGGTAATATCAAATTTTATTTTAATCTGTTTATACTATTTGATCTAATTGTAGAAGACCACTTTGACAATGCCTAAGTGGTAAGACAGCGTCATAATTTCGCGAGATGTCGCTGTCATTTTTCTCCATCCCTGACGTTACTATATTTACTGGGTACGTTATGTCACTTTTCTTGTCAGATGTTGTTGATAATTGTGTAGTAATTATTAGAGATTACGTCAGTATTAAGAGTTTTTTTGTCAGTATTAAGAGTTAATTGTGTTACATGCTTATTGATGTAGGTTATTTTATTTGAACATTAATTGTTAATAATGTGTATTTTCTTATTATAGTTATAAAGTACCTGTTAATTGTAAATTTTATATTGATTATTAATTTTATTTTATTTATTGATTATTATATTGTTACATATTATCTAGATATTCTTTTCTTTACTAGTTATATTTTATGCCCCCAGGGAAACAAGCCCGAGACTACCACATCTGTTGTCACCTGTTGTTATGTTGTCACCTGTTGTGGCACCTGTTGAATCCACTGTATTGTACTTCTATTTCATGCCACTATAATTATCTCACCAAATCTGATCTACAGAATATATCAAGAGAATCGGGACTTATATTTTATTTATATTTTTAAATAAAAATGTGTATAATTATAGTATATGGTAAAAACTTGTGGCTCAAAGACTGCTCTTAGCTTCTTTAACAGAGTACACAAACGCGCCATTCGCCTCATAGATGTCACATGAACACTTGCTCCACTTCACCATCGTCGTATCCTTGGAGCACAACTGTATAGATAAGAACTTTATAGATATCTTGCGGAAGTAATCACATGCTCAGAAGAATTAAAATTACTACATTCACCTCTTAAACTATTCCGTCCAGGAACGCGAGAGGTTGCAAATGCTCACTTGTACACCGTGAAAATACCAGAATAGTTCAAAACTAACCAGTTTTTATTAATTGTAGTCAGAAATTAATTTATAGTCAGAACTTCTAGAATATAAAATTGTATTCCACTACAAGCATTCATAACAACGTAAACATCAATCATTTTGGTTGCAACTCTCCACTGAACTTATCCTGTTTTTTCTCTAAACTATCCCTTCTCTTTATTACAAACTAACGGTACGAAAGTATATAAAGGTTTCTCTAACCTAAATTTTGGCTGATTATATAAAAAAAATATCCTTAATTTTATACCACAGTTACGAAGTAGTAATTATTTGATATGACCTTATTGTTAAAACTATATTATCTGGTCCGATATTCCTTGACAAATTTTCTCATAATAATTTTGAATAGCCGTATAGGAATATTCCATATTCCTCTATACCCAAAAAAAAAATCAATTTTATTCAGGGAACCTTCATAAATCTGAATTCAAATCAATTCTAAACTCCTTGAATTTACACCAGAATGAAAGTTAAATAAAAAAATATTGTTAGGAAGTTGAAATTTATTTCAGGTTTTTAATTTGAATTTCCTGATTAACTATATTAAGTTGTTGAATAAAATTATTTTAATTTTTTGTCAAATAATACAAATCAATTCCCAATGATATCGAATTCTTAAAACCATCTTAATATACATATTTTCATTAATTCCTTTTAATAAATTCATTGAATATTTAAATTTTTTTCCGATACGATAAATTTTTCTTGTTGTTTTGGTTTTTTTTTTTTTTTTTTTTTTTTCTGTATTACCGACGATAATGATGATTCTTATTTTATTTCTTATATATTTTATATTTTTTTTTTTTGCATTTTCAGATACAAATTGGGGATTGCCGTTGGCGATATCAGCAAATTTGGATATAACCTATCAAATGGAAATTGGATCAAAAATTCTTTTAGAACGTTCAAAATATAAAGATAAAATTGGAAAAGGTAAAAAATAAAACAAAAAAAAAACAAATAATAAAATGAAATAAAATAAATAAATTAAAATGATTTCCTTATATTGCATATTCGCTTTAGCAACTTAACAATTTACTAATACTTTAATAATTTTGTAAAGGAAAATTCAAATGCTAAAAAAAACAATATAAGTACCTATTACGAAATTTGAAAAAAAACTGTTTAATGAAATTGAAATTACGTTACAGTTGACTTGAGTATATATATTTCATTTCTAAACCATAATGTATATAAATTGACTTAAGTGAATTTTCAATAACATTGTATTCTGCATATGGAAATAAATTACACGATGTTCAATGGTGCGGTGACTTTTATAACTAAAACCAACTTTGTTTACATTTTCACAAATCAATTCTATATTTTGATCGATATCTAGCATGTAGATCTAACACTATACATACTTAAATTTACATTTATGCGAACAACAGTGATTTTTATTACTAATTTTTCATATTTTGCATATGAGTATATAAAGTATGAAGTTACCTTAATTGTTTTGATTTAATTAAAAATACCTATTACTACATTAGTGTTTGTTAAAATTGTTTATGACAGTAGTTTTTTTGAAATTTGGTATATAAGCTTTCGCCTCCCTGTCATAAGTTCGAACGAAATACTTTCAAATCAAAAAATTACGTATAAGTTCGATTTAAAATTTAAATAATTTTTTTCCAACTTATGTCATCATATGTCATAAGTTCGACAAAATTAAAAATGATATGAGTTCGAAGAAAAAAAATTTAATTTTAGGTAAGTTTTTTTCTGAGTTTTTGCAAATGTTACACTCACAATTTTTACATAGATATATATATATATACATATTACATATATATTTATTAATAATTCTTAACATAGTTTAATTCGACAAAATTTTCAGAAAAAGTGATGTCCTGAAACAAAGCAAAATGAAATAAGACCAAATTGATTTAATTACTTTCCAAGAAGTCCAATTCAGAATAAAGTCAATTTAAAAATTTTCATTTTGATTTTATTCCAATCTTTGTAGTTTTATTGCATACCCATTTGGTTTTATTTCAGATAATCGAAAAAGCTATTACTTTCCCTTTACTAAAAAATGTTATCATAAAAATGTTTTTAATCTCATACAAGCTAACCTGAAGCAACTAATGACTTCAAATCAGCGCGGTCGTTTCCTTAAACCCGTGGAACCACTTGGTTTCGGGTATTGAACCCTTGTTCAAATGTATTTTTTCACACACAAAATATATAAAGAATCAAAAATATTAAGTATGTGATATGCGAATATCTGTTCAAAATATTCTATCTGCACAATTACAAGTTGCTATCCATCTATCAAATAATTAAATTTTAATTTAGTCAAAATTATTTTATTTTAATTTTAAATGTATCGAACTTATGACATACGAAATCGAAAAATTATATCGAAAAATGACACAAATAAAATTTTGTCGAACTTATGGCATTTTTTGTATCGAATTTAAAACACGGAGCCTTAGATTTCACCTACATTTTTTTTTTTTTTTGATTTTTCCAGATAGAAGAAAATCATCAAAAGAGCCTTCTACTTCTGTTCTATGGACCGGGGAAGAACGAAGTGAAGGGCTGTGCCGACTTTAATACACTAAAAACTCCCATCCTCTTGTTAAAATTAAAACTAGTTTTTAAGACTAACCATTAATAAAATTTTGGCTCTATTACTTCAGATATCTTTGATCAAACAAAATTTCGTTAGGAATTATTTTAAGATAAAAGATTTTATCCTAACACAGTTCGAACGTTTCTGTCCGTTTAAGTCGTCAAACTTCGACATTGATATGTTGAGGGAGACGACTTTAATGGCGTAAAGCCAATTTTTTTATTTCGTCTTTTATGAGAGGAACCCTGAGATCCCTATATGATTATCAGCATTGCGAACAAACCATGGGACATTCGCATTAACAATGTTTCGCAATACTTTGTTTTGGAACGTTTGGATAGTTTGAACATGTATTTGTTGAGCACAACCCCATATTTGAATACCGTATGCTCAGACTGGCTTTGATATATGATTATAGATCAAAATTTTGTTATATGTCGAAAGCGTAGATGTTCGCGTAATTAGGCAATACAAATGTTTGTATTTTAGATCTAATTCTAGTTTATTTTTTATTCACGTGTTCTTTCCACCTAAGCTTTGCGTTAAGCGTCATACCAAGATATTTTTCGCCGACATTGTTAAAATGTAAATGATAAGAATTTTACAAAATCTAAATTATTTTAAATCTAAATATATTATCAAATCACTTAATAAATTTATACGTATATAAAATAGTTAAGGCAGGCAGGCAGACTGCACCATTTATATTTTTTGCTCAATTTTTGGTGCAACAATTAATATTGATATATATATTATATAATCGATTTTTAACTATAACTATTATTTTTTACATAATCAACCAAATTGAAATCATTATAATAGAAAAAGCATTTTATTAAAGAATCTATCACAACAATTAGGCTCAAAATGATGATATTTTTGGCATTACCTCAAACGATATTCTTCTTATTTTTTTTAATAATTTCCCCAAAACTAGACCAGCTAAACATAATATTCAAGTATTCATATAGAAAACGATTATTTAATTTTAAAAAAATATTTACTTAATTATAAGATAACTAACTCTCTTTAAAAAACAAAACAACTCATCCAAACAACAAAATACCTATCTAGTCACAGACCATTCACATCACAACAGCAAATTTTAATAGAAAATTTTGACAAAAGACTAAACACCAAAATTTTGTTTGTTATTTTTGTTTTTATTATTATTTTTCATTTTCAGAAATTATCCCATAAAGACAACCATGTGGAAATCGAATTCATTACAGTATATTCTAAGTAGAGATAAAAATAGAACAAAAACAAAATATTCTATTTTAGATAAATAAGGATATGGATGTTCACTAATTCAGTCATTATCATACAACGAACATATTTGGGAACTTATTTTTTGTTTTTATATACATGCATACATATTCACATACATAATAAGTATATTTAAATATATATGTATGTATGTATGAATGTACAATTGAAATTGCCACCATGTCAAAATTGTTAAAGATTATTTTATCAGTGAATTGAATGATTTTCGTAATTATCATTACGATTATTACAATTGAATTATAATCGGAGTTTGGATCATTTTGGTAGTTTACGATAAAGTTGTATTTTATCGTATCATTAGCACCTTTGTTTGAATAATCATTATTATATTATTCTTTTTTTTATATTAATATTATATTTGTATTTGATTAATACAATTGAAATTACAACTGCTGGCAATGTTATCTAAGAACTACCATAGCTGGCAAGGTTATGTAACCACTTTTATTTTAAATATTCGTACTACATTTACCTTCTTTAAATCTACTTCGTATCTTGTACCATATGTATTATAAGATGTGCTAAAAAATATATTTTTAATAGATAAAGTAAGAAAAATGGAGGGATATAATTTGTGTTTTTGGTTTACATCCGCAAGCAATAGCACATATGATTATACTATACAGTAATTATAAATTTAAAATTAGTTTAAAAAATACATAAATATAGGATGTATACCACATAAGTCTAGGTAGGTAGATAGAAAGACAATTTCAGTTACTTCTGGAAACCCAGTTGGCACTTAATTGTGCTTTTTTTTTAATGCAACGACTCGAGTGTCCTGTTTATTTTTGTTGGTTGGCAGTACCACAGCTACTCTGTGCAATTGAAAATGTTGACTTAAAATTTGAACTATTCCCAAAATATGGGAAAAGCAACATTTACGTCTATAAATTTGAACTCTAAATTTGAACTATAAAGTTTCTGGAAATAAAAATAATCGTAACGGCAGGTTCATACCTTTAGAATGAGAACTAAAATAAATTTTAACCAATTTCAGTTTTCCAGTTATGTTGCCTTAAATATAATATGTACGGTATTTTTTCAAATGATCTAATTTAGCAATATTTAAACTCTGTAAAAGGTATCACATTATTTTGGCCATAATATGGAGTAACCTGTGCCGATTTGGGACATACAGACATTGAAATTATTTACGAAAATTTATACTGTTATTATTCGGTACATTTTCTCAGAATTATTTTAACGTAACAAATTATATTAACGTAAATTATTACTTACTACACCATATGTTCTCAAAGTGTCAAAATTTCTTTGTATTACTCAAATCAGTACATACTTACCCTGTATTGAGATAATGAAAATAAAAATTGATTCTCTTAGATTTTAAATATGAAATAATTGTAAGAATGTTAGATCAGTCGGAAAAATCTATAAAATTCATTTTCTATTAAAAATTATATTTCATTAATTTGAACCTAACATAATCTGCTGAAGATTGGAGCGTGTATTATGCCTGTATTTTCATTTGTCTATATTATCATTGATGAAATAAGTTTATCATCACATTTGTGTACACTACAATATTTTGTGCACATCTGTTGATGTTTAAACGTATATTATAATTATTAATATGTAACTCGAATTGATTAAATAATCTTCTTAATAAAACTTGGAACTAAACGGACGTATTTTCTTTTTTATTAATTCAATAATCATTTACCATAGTATTGAAATGTGCTTGTATTTCATTTGACTGTATTTAACTTTGTTTCATTTACACTATTTTAATTATGAAAACATTTATCTAAACAATGTTTATCAGAAAGGAAATGAGCCTGTAGTTGGCCTGCAGATTAATCTGTAGGTCCACTGTTAAATAAATAAATAAATAAATAGATATGGGAGTAATGCATCGAATTATCAATTAAATTTATTTAGCTTTAGTTATAATATTAATGAAAGTCAAGTAATTCTGTAAAATAGAAGCAAATGAAGTAGAGTAAAATGAAATACAGGTTTATGATAGTAGCTTGCTGAAGAGTAATTCAATAAAAACTATAAAAATTCTTTGTTTAAAGCCCTATACGATTAGAAAACCTAAATTGGAACTAACTTGTTTGAACTGTTATCAAAAGTATTTTTTATGGTCCTTTGAATTAGAACTATCATTTTTTTTTTTAACTTTTCGTAAAACGAAATTCAAACTAAATTTACAAAAATTCAAAAGCAAAAAAAAATTAATTTTAAATTCCAATATTTTTGAGATCATTATCATATTAATTCAAGTTCCATGACAAATTTTTATCTATACTAAATAAAAGCTTAACCAATTACATAAAGTAGTTTAATAATGTGGTAATCACCCTGTATACAATATCTTATTATTTGAATTCAAAATTATTTCATCATATTGTGCCTGTCATACCAAAACTCTTTAAAACAATGTTCATTAATAACGATTCATAAGATCTGCCTGCATTTTTAACGAATCGTTTAAATACATTTTTGATAATGTATTCCACTGTTGTAATATATATTTCAAAATTGGGTCTTAAAATTTAATTCGTCCATATGTATATGTATTGTACATTATGTATTGTATACTTTTAGAAACAAGACTTATCTTTATAGGATAAGTCAACCGCATTGTTGTAGGATGAAATTTAATTTTATTTTATTTTTGTACGGTATAATAAAAACCTAATATGAATATCAACTTAATATTTGATCCCAAGGTATATGAGACATTCAAATAATTTTTATTAGCTTATTTCTGCTTTTAACATAAGAAGTGCACAATATGTGATTAACTTAAATCTAATTGTTTGTAAATATACTCAATTTATTGCAATCGTCACAATATTTGTAATTCATTTTAAACAGTTTACTTTTTCTGTTTCTACGTTGTAATCGTAAAAGAAATTTAGCTGTTCACTGCCTAGTAGGCATTGTCTAGGAATAATATCATTGATCTTGTCTATGCTTCCATCGATGAAATTTTTTTTGTTTATTTAGATTTACAGCCTCGCCTGTATGTTAATTAAAAAATAATACAATGAATTTAAATAAATATAAATACAAGTTATTTGACAAACTTAATAATAGACATGTCAAATTACAATCAAATAAACAAATTTGCTAAAATACAAAAAAATAAATTTCTATAGATCTTCAGCTGGTATTTCGTTTTAATCTTATTAGTACTGCAGTATTCCTGCCTATTATTGCTATCCATTATATTAGGATAGCTATTATATCTATCATGATATATCTGTATGTGTAGGGGAATTTCGTTCTGAACCGACGCGGCTTACAAATCATTTTGAATTATATGATTTGGTATAAACCAAGGTGCATTAACTAATGCTCGCAGTATTTTATTTTGAAAACATAGAATATATATATGTAGTACATATTTCCATATTTGTTTTGTCTTTTCGATTGTTCCCTATACTTGTATACCACATAAGTCGACATTGGTTAGACTATCATACTATATTGCGGCAGTTTATCTTTCAGTGTCATTTGAAACGTATACTTTCAAAGAGCCAGTAGACATTCTTATAAATTTTGTGCTTAGTTTAATATGTTTTGTTTAAATGTGTTTTTCCGGATCAAACTACAATCCAAATGCATCTTAAGATACCTGAAATTAACAATTTATGGAACAGCATTGCTATTAAACCACGGACCACGTATGAGTCTCCAATGTAAACGCAGCGTGATAAGACTCAATTTCATTGGTTTTAATTCATCTATTTGTTCAACCATAATACAATGTCGTTTATTTTTAAGGGCACAATTGCTCATATAGAGTATATTATTGTTAGTTTAAGCTCTCTAAGCCTAGAAGCTACGTTATTATCCTTATAAAACGCAAGTATAACCGTATAATCGGCAAAAGTCGCTATCATTATATTAGTATTTAAGGATAATCTGCAGTGTATAACAAGTAAGGCACTGAGCTTAGAACACTGCCTCGTGAAGCTTTCGAATGAATTTCTTTAAGGCTAATAGAATAGGATTCCACTGATTTATTTTTATTTTTTTTATAAATATTCTCTTCCATCTGTGAAAAACTGGCAATCTTATTGCAGACATACAGATTTAAGATATGACGTATATGAATTAAATCAATTCAAATATATTAGAATATTATCTTTGTATATGTATTTTTAAGAAAGAAAAGACCACATATGGATGGGATTTTTTTTAATGAAAATTTACGCAAAATTGTTTCTAAGTTTGCTTTTTAACAAAAAATGTTGGTATTTTTAGTTTTTTTTTTTTTTGATTTGCATGGAAATAGGAAATTATATACACATACGAGTATATATAAATATATTTTGGTTTTCTTTTTTCGTTGAATTTATTTTTAAATATTCTAATTTTATTGATAGAAATGACAAAAGTTAATATCGATTTACTGTTATATAAAACGTATATTAATTTTCTTCTAATTTATTGTTATCGACTATATAGGTGTATGGTATATTTACAATAAATTATAATGTTTTAGTAAGAGTCCTGGGAAAATATTTTGAAGATAAAACATAGCATGGAAATTCCAAGAATTGATTCACTTCAAGCACTCTTGATATAATGAAAATCAAATTCACAAATTTTAAGAGAAATTGTATAAATTTTAAATAATATTTAAAGAACTACAAACATACAAGCAAAGTGTATTAATAAGGATTTGAAATAGGCATGGGTGTTAATAGGATATGCTTTAAGGATTTGAATGATAATTTTGAAATTATAATTTAAAATTTAATTGTTATGTGACTTTATTAATTTGGTTTTGAAAAATAAACTATATATAGGAACTTGAAGAATTTTATATGAAACTAGTTGATTTGTATGAAATTACAAATTTCTATTGACATATGTTTGCCGATTTGATTGATAAATCTGAATCTCACTTTTAATTTCATCGGCCAGTTTGAGTAGTTAATTTGATTAAATTCAACATTCCAATTAAATAAACCAACACAAATTTTATAATATTAGGCAAAAAACAAACAATATTTTAATAGACGAAAAACAACAATAATTATTAATTTATTTCTGCTTTTAACATAAGGAGTACAAAATATGTGATTGATTTTCTAAAGTGTACTCTCAATAGTAAATTACACCAATAAAAATACATAAATATTTATATGCAAATGTTTAGCCTTATAAAAAGTTTAGCAAGTTTTCAAACCAAAAATAAATTCATATTTAAAAATCTTTTTTTTTTGGATTTTCAGCATAATCTCCTTCCAATTCAATACACCTTATCAAAAGTTTTTCAAGCTTTTTAATTTCGTTTGAAAAATACAATTTTTTAAAACCTTCGAAATGTGCTTCTGTTTCAGCGATAACCATTTCAATTGATGTGAATCTCTTCGCAACAAGCAACTTTTTTAAATTCGGAAACAAAAAAATAATCACTTGGGACTAAATCTGTACTGCATGGTGGATGTATAGAGCAATTTCATACCATAATTAATTCAATTTTACTGTTGTCAAACCTGATGTTTGTGATATGGTGCGTTGTCTTGATGGAAAAGCACTTTTTTGTAGCACAATAATATGTAGCATTTATTGATTTTCCTCTTTCAAGATAGTCGATGAATATTATACCTTGTGCATTCCAAAAACACAGTTGCCGTGATCTTTACTGCTTATTTTTCTGCTTTTACTTTCTTTGACGCACTTCTACCAGGTTCTACCCATTATTTGGACTGATGTTTTGTTTCTGTTATATAGTAATGAGCCCAAATCTCATCAACAGTTATAAATCGATGCAAGAATTCATATGGAATACGCTGATATATTGCCAAAAGCCGCTCACAACTTGTCCAACCAATTATTTTTGTTTAATAAACGCTGCATCCATCTTGCTGATAGCTTTTTCATGGACTTGCGTTCAACGCTATATTTCGATATTTTTAATATGCCTGCCAGCTCACGAACTTTTATTCGGCGATCGTTTATCACTACATCATATAGTTTTCTTATTATTTCAATGGATGTACGAGGACAGTCCAAAAAGTTTCCTATAATGGCATATTTTTGTCAATATTATAAATTTTTATGATTGCCATTTCAAAGAACAATCTTTTATGTTGTCTGTCTTTGTCTGATTTACAAATCAATCTGTCAAATATTTCATTGTGAAACACCTAACTAATTAGATAACTTTTGTTCTTTTCTGATAATGGATAAATTTCAAATTCGTGCTGCAACTCATTATCTTTTTTTGAAAGGTTTATCAGCAACCAATATGGATCGTACTTTAGGTACTTCATCACTATAATTTGATGGTATGAAAAATTAAAATGTCAAAAAAAATGTTGATTCCAACTTTTTGAAGTTTTCTTTATCTCAAATTAAAAAATGAGATGACAATATAAATGTCAGAAAATTGAATGAAAAATTGAATGATAATTTGAATGTTTGATGCCGGTCTAAGATTCATTTTAAATCATATGAGTCAAAAATGATGTTGTTAAGAAAAAATTCTAAATAAAGCCACCACTGTGGAATTGCACAAGAGCGCACTAGTACTTAAATATTACTTGAACTATAGTTATTGTTGCAATGAACGAGAAATTCATTCAAACGACGTCCAAGAGGACAGCATCAATTTAGAGCTTATTTGAGCCCTCCTCCACGGAATTTATCTAACAATCAATTATAGTTCACTTATAGATTGAAGAGTCTCCTACCATCCCAATGAGGTCGACAAAGATACATTAGTAGCTATAATCTACAAGAAAACTGAAAAATCATTGTAACCTGCTAGTAACAGAGCTAATAACAAAGGTGATAGAAAATTTAATTAAAAAAATTTAATTAATCTAAAATTTATTAATTAAAAGTCGTATTTTCTTTCAATAACAATTTATTTTTATTGTATAAATATCGATATTTCGGAACTTACTCTGAAAATGGGAGAATCCCGCTCTTAGATATCAATTTAATTAGAAGGGAAGGAAAAATAAATTTTGAAACACGACAACAATAAAAACTATCACTTCCGATTCAAACCGCCCTCATGGACAAAAGATGGCAACATATCGTACACTGATTAATAGCCTGCTGATTATCTACACCTTTGTCAGAAGAAAAATTAAAATAAATGGATTTTCGAAAAAAAGCGTAAGAAAAATAATAAAGAAAAGATCCATTGAAGTGAAATGGAAGAACTATAGCATAGAAGAAGTAAATGGCATATACAAAATATCATACAACGATTGCACAAGACTTGCATAGGCGGAGGCTAAGACGTTAATTACGGTTCGATTCCAGTAACATATAAAGGAAGCAGAAATGGTGACGAAAAAAAACTACCCGCATTTTAGGTCAGCGGCAGCGCAGCATATAGCTTCCTGAAAACCTATTTGAATATTTCTCTAATAGGTGTTCATTACGTGAGCCAAGTTTGGAAACAAATGTTGATAGTTTGGATGACCAATGTGGGTTGGATTTTAATGCTTTTGGATTTTGACAGTTTGAATTTTAATATTTAGATTTTAAAAGTTGGATTTTAAAATTTGGCTTTTCACGCAGATCTAGAAATTTCATAATTTCTGTCTGTACTAATTGAAAGTAGCTTCGTATATATTCTGAAACTTTTATGAAATATTTTTAAAATTTGTAATGTCCGAATTAATAATTTTAAGGGTCGTATGAAAGTTGATAAATAAAAATTAAAACGGGTTATTCCCCAAATCCACAAAATACAAAATCCATAATAACATTTGCAGAATTTAAAGCTTAAAGTTTATCTCTTTTACAGAATATTTACCTTAATTATTGTTATGCCTAGCCGCTATTGGATGCAAAAAGGGCCCAAACAACATAAATTCAAAATCACTAAAATTAATCTTGCCACAATATGGATTTTTTTTTTGTGAATTTTGTCTTTTGAATTTGCTCACCAACCCAATTAAAACATTTACATTGAAAATTTTGCCTTATTCGACATTGTTTTCTTCGACATTTTGTTTTTCAACATTTTTGCTTTCGACATTTTTTAGTCAACATTAAAATTTAATTTATATATTTTTTTTTTATATATATATATATTTTTTTTTTTTTTTCGGTACTTTTTGTTAAGTTTAATTTATTTTCCTTTTCTCTTTGTAAATTGTTCGTTATTATGTTTAAGATAGATTTTTGTAACATTCGCGGTCTATCAACAAATTTCCATTCCGTCGAAAGCCATCTACGGCTCCAAAATCCAGCAATTTTAGCACTAAGTGAAACACAAGTTGTGAATAATGATATTAACTTTAATATCAATAATTATTCGCTTATGCCACTTTTTATACCCCATAGAGGGATTGCTTTGTATATACGAAATGATGTAGCTTATAAGACTCTTCAAAATTTTGAGTGCTCCACTCCAATTTATCAATATAATTGGATGAAAATACACGCCGATAAGCACATCATTCACTTCTGTTTTATTTACAGATCGCCTCAAGCGAATCAGCTGGAAACTGATATGCTTATAGAAAGACTATCCAACCAGATAAACTCAATTCTGGAAACCAATCCCGAGTCTGAGATTATTCTGGCGGGAGACTTCAATATTCATAACAGAGACTGGCTTAATTTTTCTAGTCACAACAGTCCCGAAGGCAAACAAGTTGAACTTTTTTCCAATTTTTTCAACCTTTCTCAACTTGTCAAAAGCCCTACGAGGATACCAGACCGACGCGACCAGAACGGACACCTCCTGGATTTATTCCTAACTACCCATCCAGAGAAATATTCAATCTCTGTAAACTCTCCGCTAGGTGGTTCCGACCACTGTCTTGTAAGCACAAGCTTCGAAGTAGGCACAACAACCAGTTCTTCTAATTCTCCCAAAAGACTAGTTTGGCATTATCACCAAGCTGACTGGGAAGGCTTCAACAACTTTTTAAATGCATCGAACTGGTCGTTGTGTTTCCAATATAAAAATGTCGACTTTGCTGCAGAGGTGATTACCAAGAGGATTCTATTAGGAATGAAAACTTTCATTCCAAATAGCCTTAGAAGTATAAAACGAAATCCCTCAGGTTGGTTCAACGACCTCTGCAGCAAAGCTCTGAAATCCAAAGAAGAAGCTTACAAAAAATACAAGAACAATAAAACAGTCAATACGTATGAGAGTTATAAAGTGGTTAGGAATAAATGTAAAAAAATTATCAATCAGCAAAAATTCCTGCATAACCAAAGATTGAGACGAGAAATCTTTGATCTCCCCAACAACAGCAGGTCTTTCTGGACATTTGCTAAAAATGTTAGGCAAAATTTTTGCAAGTCTTCGTTTCCACCTATGATTGATAATAATAGTACTATTATATCAGATTCTGTTGGAAAGGCTAATCTCTTCGCAAAATTATTTGCAGCTAATTCCACACTCCCTCCTACAGCCCAAAATCCTTCATCAATCCCTGTTCTAAATTATTCCTTCGGAAGGATCTACTTTAGAACAAGAGCTGTAGCAAAAGTCTTGAAGAATCTCGATATAAAAAAATCTACCGGTCCTGATGGTATACCTGCAATTGTGCTGCGACACATTGCCTTCGCTATTTCTAAACCTCTGCGCAACTTATTCCATTTGTCCTTTTCGTCAGGAACTTACCCCTCCTATTGGAAAGTTGCCCAAGTTTATCCTATTCCTAAAAAAGGTGACAAAAGCAATCCTTCAAACTATAGGCCCATAGCTATTACTTCCATTATTTCAAAAACGATGGAAATCTTAATCAATCAAAAGTTGAAGAAATATCTTGATAGTAGAGGTATAATTCATGATAGCCAATACGGCTTTCGAGCCCAACGTTCCACCGGTGATCTCATGACATGCCTCTGCGAGAAGCTCAACACCAGCCTGCATCAATCTGGTGAAGCTACTGTTGTAGCTCTGGATATATCTAAGGCTTTTGATCGAGTTTGTCATTCTGCTCTTATAGCAAAATGCAACGCTATAGGCCTTGGTTCAACCTTTTCTAAATGGATTGAAAGTTTTCTTTTAAATCGATCTATCATAGTTTCAGTTGACGGTTCTTTTTCCGACCAACTTCAAATCAATGCTGGTGTTCCACAAGGCTCTGTCCTTTCCCCCACCCTATTTCTCATTTTCATTAATGACCTTCTTAAATTAACTTTCAATCCAATCCATAGTTTTGCTGATGACAGCACTCTAGTAGCATCATATGATTTTCTAAAACAAACTAATGCTACAGCTTCCGCAGTCACCTCCAAAAGAACAATGATGGCCGGCGCGCTCAATCACGACCTTGCCAAAATTGTCGACTGGGGTAAAGCTAACAGAGTCGAGTTTAACACTTCAAAAACTCAAAGCTGTTTTGTTAGTAACAAGCTAACAACATTCGAACCAATTCTCCGGCTTCAAAATGAAGGTATCCAGCGACTCAAAGATCTGAACATTCTCGGAATGCGAGTGAATCAAAATATGCACTGGAATGAGCATATTTTCGATATTGCGAAAAGCGCCGCAAAATGTTTAGGATTTTTGAGCCGCTGCAAAACTTATTTTTCATCTCGAGACCTTTTAAAAATCTATAAAGCATATATACGACCCAAGCTCGAGTATAACTCACATTTATGGGCAGGTGCACCAAAAACCGCTTTAAATTTTTTGGACAAAGTTCAAAACCGCGCCATTCGTCTTATAGGCGACATAAATGTGACCTCATCCCTTATACCACTTGGTCATCGTCGTATTGTTGGAGCACTTACTCTATTTTATAGATATCTGCTTGGTGTTGGCACTTGTTCCGAGGAATTAAAATCACTTCTTCCTCCTCTTAAGCAATTCAATCGCACAACACGAGAGGCATCAAGTGCCCACCCTTTCACAGTGGAAATTCCGAGATGGTTTAAGTCCGGCTATGGAAATTCTTTTATAGTAAGAACATCCCGATTGTGGAACCGCGTCCCAATCGAAGCATTCCCAATGAGAGAAGGATTTTTTATTTATGACTTACAGAGGTTTAAGACGAATATTAACAACATTGTTCGCTCTTTCCCACAAAACTTTTCTTCTTCCTTTTTCTTTCCTTTCCTCTAACTATCCTTTCCTTTTTCAAATAGTCAACGGTACGCAAGTACTTAAAGGTTCAAAACCTAAGTTTTGGCTATAATATAAAAAAAAAAAAAAAAAAAAAAAACATTTTGTTGTTCAACATTTTTAATTCGACATTTTAATTCGGCTAGCTCTTATGATAAATACAGATTTCTGTAGTCGCACACTTCCCACAGTCCCACAGTTCTGCTTTTAAGCACATTTTAAAGTACCTAGGTATATTAATAATTTATTTAAACAAAAAAAAAATGTTTACATTAACTTCAAAAGTTGAAAAATTCGAAAATGATATTCTGGAAAATGATATTCTGATAAAATGGATATATAAACATGGAAAGTATATGAACATGGAAATGACCATCAATTATTATTAGCTTCTTGCATTTAGAAAAATAAAATAGTTACAAAAAAAACGTAAATAAATTCAAAAATGCTGCTGCTTTTCAAGTAAGAATTTTCAAGTTCAGCATCACTTATCACTTTGGATAGGAAATATCACTAAAACACCCTTTATTTCTTTAAAATTTTACTCAGAAAGCACTTGTTAAGTTACCTATACAACATTTAGTACTTAAAAGTCAAGACCTATATAACTTATTAACATTTTCTAAATAATTCTTTAATTAAAAAAAAATTAAAATTTTCAGAAATCAAAAGTTTTCTAGCCAAATTATCAAAGTTTTTCTATTTTAATGTCACTGATTTCCAGAAAATTTTCCAAATTTTTTCCCATTTCATTTACAATTGAATTAATTTAGACTTGTTAATTGATCAGACTTTAATAATTTACACACACACACAGTAGTTTCAACTTCACAGAAAGAAAAAATGTTTTTTTAATTTTTTCTTTATTTATTTAAGGTTGAAAGTCACGTTTATCAAAAATTTTCCATCATCATCATTATCGTCATCATTACTATTATCATTTTTCTTATTGTTGTTGTTGTTTACAAAAACAAAAATTATTCTATGGTAATTACTGATGTATTTCTAAAATAGGATGAAAATGGATGTGCAAATCTAGCTAAACAAATTAACAAAAAAAAGAAAATAAAATAAATGAAATACTTTGATATCCTGGTTGAGGGAAAGCTGTATAGGAAAATAGACACATAAAATTATATTTTTATTTTCTAAAAAGAAAATAAAGAAGAATAGAAAATAAAACAGCGCAAGAACAGAAACTTACAAAATAGAAGAAAAATTACTTTTCTGTTTTGAGAATAGAAAATTCATGTTTTTGTATTTGGGGCAGTAATTTAAAAGTTTTGGTTAATTTTAAATCACTAGAGAAGTTAAGTAAATAAGAAAAACCTTCTGTCACTTACACTACTTTTGATTTGACAGAAGGTCTTCTCACATAAACATGACATCAGATTCTAAAATGTACTTACCTAAATTCATTATGGACATTGGAAATATTCCAAAAATAATATAAATTAAAATATTTTCCAAAATTAGATTTAGGTATTTAAAATTAATTTTAAAATTAATTAACTTTACATTTTAAGCTTATTTCACTATGAAAAATCAAGGGATTTTTTCCGTAAACAGTATGAGGCTCTGTATAAGTATGAATTTTCAAAAACAGGCATTCTAAAACGTTATTTTAATACAGGTTGTTGTTAGGACTCCTATATAAGATATTATTTATTTAGTTACTAAGGTGGCCAACAGACCATGTTGGTCCTGAGCCTGACTCATCAACGTTGTAAATTTTTTTCGGTCACGGACATTTCGTTTCTTCAACTAATGTTCTATTTCGTTTCTTGAACAAATCTTTGATCTGCTCCAACGTATTTTACCTTCGGGTTTGAATTCGAAGATTATCTTGGCTTGGCCGCCCTAGTAATGTCATGACTTTTTTTCTTTACTTTCATTACTGTACGTGCACTTCATTATATAGCTCATAGAGTTCAGCATTATGTCTCTCCTCCAGACCCTATTATCGTTTTCAGGACCATACATCCGTATAAGACTTAACCCAACCATAATCTTTCGATTTTTCAAAACTCATCAAATTTATTTAAATTTGTTTACTTTCCTCGGAATAAGAATAAATTCTTACAAGAGATATAGGACTCTAATCCGCTTAGGTTATGGGTCTTCGAACACAAGAAACAACAACAACAACAATAACACAAAATAATTGCTTGGTTGTAGGAGTATATTGATACTGCAAATGTAATTATTTGATGAAAAATAAATAAATATAAATCTGCGAGGAGGGGAATCTAAGCCACTTTGCAAGCTCGGCTTTAGCCAATTGCCTTATTTCGAATTTACGGTTTTGATAGTCGAATGAATATGTTTTAAGTAATCTTTTTAATTCAAAATCGAATTTCCCGTCCCAAAAAAATTTATTTAATTTCAAATAACGGCATTTCTCAAAAATATAATATTTTGGCCTCAATTAATGCGGAAGTACAATTAGGATGTTGAATGGAAGCTATCAGAATAGCGAATAAACAACCAATAGCCCCAATAAAAGTAATTTTAAGATCGAAATAAAAATATTTAAATCCATCAGAGAAGCAAAATCAAACTGACGTAAGACTTCCTGGAAGACTTATTGCCGAATAAAGAGATAACTAGATAACGATTCTGCTCAATAAGAAAAAGGATAGATGTACCGATAAGTCACAATTAGACTAATAAACAGACAAAACGTTGCAGACTTATTAGAACTGATTACATTAGAATCTGTGAAAGCCTTAACAAATGACAATATCAAGAATATTATCTGTATCTGGATCTAGAAAAACCTAAACTAATGTGGTCAGTATCAGGATATATCTATGACAATCTAAGACACCATTCAAATAGTATCCATAGACTTGTCAATGGGACATGCTGCTCAGGATGCCAGTTCGTTATCCAGTTCGTATTTCAAGGAATTGCTATATGCCTATAATAGATTTCAAAATAAATTTTTTCGATAGCTGATATTGTGGCAGAGACGGATTATTTTATGGTGTCGTGGTATGGTGGACGGTACTCAAAATTGGTACAAACCTCAACCTCCTTGCAAAAGTTCGAAGATCAGTCTCCATCTACATAAGCGGAGCACTTAGAACAACTCCCTTTCGCGGCACTGGATACGCTATTTCATCTCTTACCATTAGATATCCATCGCAAAGAAATTGCATCCAGAACTGCAATCAGGCCAAAAGCCAATTTCCAGTGGAAACCACAATTAAATGGCCACTCTTCTATTATGGGATACATAAAAATTTATTCCAGAAAACCTAGATCTGACTCTTACAGGGCATTTCCTTGAGAGATCATATCAAATCGATATTCCGTTGAGGGAAAGTTGGAAGAGTAGCACGGTTCTAAACAAGGAAGACGTACACTTCTACATTGATGGTTCAAAATTGAGTGACAGAGTGGGGGGTGGAGTCCACTTGGAAAACCTGAATATAAGTCTATCATTCAGCCTACCAACACATTGTAGTGTGCTTCATGCGGAGGTGATAGCACTAAAAGAAGCCTCAAACTGGCCAGCGTATTATCTGTTAGAAATATCTGTGTACTCACAGACAGTCAGGCCGCAATTAAAGCACTGGAGTCGGTAACCATCAACTCAGAAACGGTGTTGCCATGTCGCAGTTCTTTGGACGAACTAAGTAAGCTCTACCCTCATAAAAACAACTTTAAAGTCAAAAATTAAAAAAAAAAAATTTCTCTGTATGGTAATGACTTATGTTTTGTTGTTCTTAGCATCACTACCCCCAAAAATATGCAAACCGGAAACAAAGGAAGAGTTTCTTTTTTTATAACTTTCCGTATAGTATTTGAACAATTACTCGTCTCTGGGGCACCCTCCACATTTCTCTTTCCCTTGCAAATATATAAAAAAAAATTCTTTTTTGTTTTGATTCAAACAACAAATAAAAAAAAATTGAAAAAAAACTAAAAAAATTCTTTTTTTTGTTTTCAATTACAGGACTACATTTCTGTTGTATTTTTTTTTTGCTTTTTGCTTTCTTTGTGAAAATATTTCAATAAGGATAACTGAAAATGTCAATAAATACTTAAATTGTCAATGCGTTGCTTTGATTTAGGAAATTTCTTCTTTTCACTCTGGTTTTTATTTATTCTAATAGGAACATTAGTATTCATACATATTTACATATATAAATACAGAGTGATCAAGAATTAATTTTCATTTGAAATAAAAAATTTAAATATTTAATTATTGTAAAAAAAAATTTTGCTGACTTGAAAATGTTATGGAAATAATTAAAAATGCTTCAACTAATTAGACCGAAGTTTAATTTAAGAAATGACATATCGTCAGACTTTAAAATGTCATTCAGTATACTTGAGATCTAATTGAACCAGATTATCCACCATCAACAACTAGACAAATGTAAGACCATTATAGATATAAGCAATACACATTAGCTACTAAAGACATTTTCGTGGTCACATCCTTAGACTATCCTAACTAAATTTTGCATTAGGCAGAAAATTTTACAGTTAAAAAACTGTACTTACTGAGAAACTATCAAGACACAAAAGAATGTATTGGATTAACAAAGACAACAGTGGATCAAAAACAGTGTTAAACAAAATTTAGGATAGTTTAGTTAATATACATTTTTATATTTTTCGTAAAACATGTTCTACTCTATTGCAAAATAGTTGAAGGACATTTTGGCTTTATTTTAAGTCCGTCATAAATTTGCCTTTATTTTATTGCATCTTGTCTTTATTTCAAATTTCAGAGTTGACATAATGATGACTTCTGAAATAAAATTTTTGTATATAGTGATTGTTTATGTACCCGTTTTTATTACAATAACTCAGGCCTAAAATTTTTGCCAACAGAGTGGTAAGTGACAGCTAATATGTTGTTGTAATCGGATGTCACATATGGATGGATGATCACAAGCTAGTCGTAAACTCTAACAAAACTTAGTATGTAATGTTCAAACGGAAACCTACGAATAATCTCAAAATATACTACAACAATATTAAATTAGAAATGGTGAAAAACTATAAATACTTAGGAATAGTCTTATTACTTAGTCAAATTATTGAGCAAATAAAAAGAGACAACTGGAAAATAAGCTGCAATATTTATTTATTAAATAAACGAATTTCCTGCAAGCTGAAAAGAACATTATACTACAGCATCTTTCATCCAGAAATAACTTACAATAAACAAATTTGGGGAAATGTGTACAATAAATACATAAATTTACTACAATTAATCCACAAAACAATATAAACAAAGCAATAAAAAACTTGTTCTTAGAAACTGCACATATGAAAAATGCACATAGAAAATAAAATATTTTCATTAAATCTATGCATAAAGACAAAACTGGCCATCAAATCATGACAAACAACAACATAAATTCAAATATTAAGCAAGTATTGAATGGTGATACATACGCATACACAGCAAGAAATGAAAATAATATAAAAATTATGTCATCCAGAGACAGATTTAACAACTCTGATTCTGTCCATGATACTGCACATAAAACATACAATGCCTATGTTTATACTTTGATTCTTGATTCTTGATTTTTACTGAACTTACGTTTATACACTTTAATCCACTAAACTGATATTCCTTTACATGTAGGTGTAAATATTTGAATAATTTTATGAATACCACAATGCATATCCAAACCCAAAAGAAATATTTTATTGCACTTTTCTATGTGTTCTCACCCTCTCTGTCGTGAATCAGTAAAATGCCCTCCATACAAAATTAGTTTTTATGCTTTTTATGTAAAGGGATATAGGTAGTGTTCTGTTTTTGCTTTAATACTGTCATTTTTACTATTTGTTAGCTTCCCTACTGCCTACTTCTTTTTAACTCCTTTCACTGCTTTTTGTAATGGGTGAAAGCTTTACGACAAGCTATTTACATAATATTTCTGTAGGTGATACTGGTAGCAGTTTCTTTTACGATCAAAATTATGAAAAACTTGCATTATAAATTTTCAAGCGATTTGATTTAAATGGTGCAACTTTAACAAGCACAACGGCTATCAACCTCAAAAATTTAAGTCTTTCTTTCTTGAGGTTGATAGCCATCATGATGATGAATGTTAATCAACATAGGTTTTCTTTATATACATTGAATAAGATTGACATTACTGATATAGGTCATAAATATTTAACTTAAAAAATGGGTTGCATAAACCAATGTTTCTGGAAGTAAACAAATTCGTATCAACAAATTGAAGATTTCTATTAATTATTATTAAGTGTTTTCCAATTTTTACAATTATTGTTAATATTAGTGTTTAGATGTATACATTAGTTCACTAAATTATTATTTTAATTTTTCAGCCTTATTTAGAATTATTATGTCGCACTGAATTTTGTAAGCACTTAATTTTAATTGTATAATGCTCTACATGAGCTGTAGCTCTCATGAATTCAAAAAATTAAATAAAACAAAATGTGAAAGTTAGTGGCGAACGTGTTAAACAAGCTAAAGACTTACAATGTTTATAGAACAAATTGCATATTAAAATTTCTGTTCCACAATTAGATATGAAGAACTTAAGGTTAAAAAAAATGTATTAAGTCATACAACTCACAAATGGACCGAATATACATTAAAATTATTCAATACTCCGTCTCTGTAATTGAAAATAAGCAATCCGATTTCTTTTTAGTAATTTCATTTAGCACAATTACTGATTGAAAGACATCACCCTGCACTTATGTATATATAATATATTAGTATATGATGGTAATTTACTTATGAATAGGTATATATATATATATAAATGTATGTGTTTGTATTTTATTTGTAATTTGTAATTTAAATAAATGGGAATCGTGTAAATATTCAAGTTAAATCATTAGCCAGTTTGCCTCAAAGGAACGGTAAGAACAAAACTGAAAAACAATTTTTTCTGTTTTTATTTTATTTTATAAAGCTAATGATGTCCTGTGCCAAATTTAAATTAAAAGAAAATCAAGCAACAAAAAATTATAAATTATTTTTTTTTTTTATATTTTATTTAATTCGTTTTATTTTTAGAATTCTTAAGTTAATTAAATTTTGATTTTTATTACCAAAGTGTTTGATTTCAGCTTCATCACTTTAAATAAGAAAAAATAGATTTAAATATTTTCATTGCTAGCTATACTAAAATTATCAAAAACAAATAAAAATATTTCAATAAAATTAAATTAAAAAATCAGAAAATGTAGGTTGGTTGAAATTATTAAAAAATAATTCATTAAATTTAAAAACTCATACTTGGTACAAAGATTTTGTCAACTAAAGTTAAAAGAACAATTTTAGAAGTAGGTGAAATATTTAATATGTCAGACTCAAGACTGACTTGTATTATAATTTTGTATATATTTTGCGATTTTCATCTCTTAATAAATTAGTGTTGGTATCTAAAAATGTTCTGATTTGTTGATTTGTTTTCTGAAATGTCGTGATTTGTTAAATGAATGAGCATGCATTTTAATTTAGTCTAATTTTTATTTATTTTCAATTGAAGTATAATTAACAATCAATTTGAGCTTTTATCTTTCTTGAAAGTTCATGAAATTTAATCTTTGAGTTATTGACTTTTTCGTAGGATTTGCAAGGATGATCTTGTTTGCTTTACTCATGATGTTCGACTTAATTTAATTTTTTATTAACATGGAATGAATAAATTCTATATCTGCAGCGGGCCCTAATATTGCATTTGGGTCAATGATGCTCAATTAAAATTACTTCAAAAATTGATTTTTATTCAATATTAACTAAAATCACTCAAAATTGGGCCAAAAATGTATAAAATTTACTTCAATAAAGCTTTATTTATGAACCAAATTTTCAAAATATTCCAGGGTTTACATAACATATATATGAACATATGGTGGGTCATGATCTGTAGTAGGTTTAATTTTGTTTGGGCTTCAATAACAGAAGGGTGCAATATCTTTATATTTGGACTTTTTTATTAATCTGGTAGTGTATAGTTTTGGGTGACTGAAATTTTGTAGAAGCATAACCTATACTTCTCGTTCTGGCTGGTGGAGAAAAAATATCAAAAACCTTGTCAAATCCAACAAATTTAGAATTTCCGTTGGCTTAATTTTATTTGAAGTGTATTATCACCATCTCAATATTATAATTTAACTCTTGAGAAATTCTTCTTTTACTATAAGCTAAAGTAAGTTAAAAATTGTTCTAAGCCAGTCAAAATGTTAGAAACCCGTAAACAAAAAATTTGTTAAATTTTTTAGAGAGTATCGTATTACCGATAATCAGATCCGTAACACATTTAGTTGTTGAAATATGGCAGATTGGTGATGGAAGCTTTAAGGCAGCTACCCGAAGCAGTCCGAATTCTGTAAAACGATAAAAAATATATTTGTTTACTCATTAAAAAGTAGCTGTAATTACAAATTTTAGGGCTATTAAACATTTAGTTTTTAAAATACTTCAGATGGGTGATGGGAATTTTATGGCAGATACCCGAACCAGTCCGAATTTCGGAAAACAATAAAATACGTGAGGGTTTATTTTTTTAAAAGCTACCCAATTACTAATTTTCAAGTCTGTTGCGCCCTTGGTTTTTTGAAATATTTCTCATGCGTTTTAGGAGTTAGTATGTTTGCCCACGCCAGTGCGAATTTTGCAAAACGATAAAAGACATATTTATTTTTAATAGCGACCAAAATAATGGATAAGCGTCCTAATTGCCTTCGCAGAATTTCAGCCATTTGTTTACGCTTTAGAAAGTAGATGCATGTTAGGAGTTGTCTGGTAGTCAGCCGAACCATTCGGAATTTCGCAAAACAGTAAAATACGTGTTTGTTCATTTGTGTAAAGGTTTCTTATAAAAAATGTTTAGGTTTGTTACTGGTTTAGTGCTTGAAATATTCCTAATGGGTGCTAAGAGTTGAGTTCTATGGCAGCTATAAGAACCTGTCATTTGATAGCAATATAAAGTACTATTTTAGTCCTTTTCGATTTTTGAAAATTTTTGTAAAAACACCTTCAGAACTCTATCTTTAATACTGTGGGCGTGTATAACGAACAAACAAACACATCTTGTATAAGTATAGATGTAACATTGATGTTTCCTCAATCTGTATAGAAGAATTAGATTTACAGCATGATCTCCATTTTTCTTTATTTATTTGTTTTTCTTGTTTTTCGGCTTCCAACTTTTTATGTAGTATATTTTGGAGCAAGTAAGATGTACCTAAAATATATAAGAGTTTTGATAATATATTTAACGGAGGCTTGAGACGACAACTCATACTGGTTGGTGTTGAAATGTATATGTAAGAAAAATAATTAGAAGGATTAAACTCGTAGAGTTAGATTCAAAATAAGCCAATCAAAATATTACAGGGTATCCTTTTTCCAGAATATTTATATAAAATTCAAGATTCTGAATAAGGAGAGATATGAAGTCTGATTCGAAATTTGTGGTGGAATACACCAGAAAATATAATATATCATATATATATATATGTGTATCGTAGGCGCTGCGACATAACTCCGCGATGAAATAACTCGGAACATTTTTTTTTCTACGCTTTGTTTTTCACCAAATTGACTTACACCCAATTTTAATAATATGTATATCAGTTAACACAAATCTGATTATCAAAAATAATGTTACCTATATTTGATTTAGATTGAAAACAGTTAAAGGATTGGGGATTAAAAAAGCCACACAAAACCAATATAATATAAAATGATTATTTACATCTTTCATCTTTACATCTATTCAAAATACTATCGCCTTTGAGGTAAGATTATCATTCAATTTCAGTCATGGTTTTAATAAAAGCATTTTGTTTTCATTATTTCCGTTTTTCAGATAGAAAAATAGATAACCAAATTCGTTATTTAAGGTAATGTAATTTCAATTTGCAAGCAACGATTTCTGTAATTTTAGTACTAAAATAATCAAAATCAGTGCAAAATCACTTTTTCTAATAAAATAATATCAATGTAGTTGTAAATAGCAAATATCCATAACTAGTAATAAAAATATTTATGATATTATAATAAAATAATTCTGCTTATATATTCATTAAGACCTACATTACGTTATAATAAATATCATTAGTGTAAATTTGATTTCATTACAACATCATGAGCTTCGATATAATTCAAATTAGTACATTAAATGAAATTCATTGTATTATAATGAATTTAATCATAATATTTTTCTTATGTACCTACACTGTACACTTTTTTTTACTACTATAATAGTAGGCAATTGTGTATGTGAATGTGAGTTGACGTAAAAATGATAAATTACTCATATAAGCTGTGTAAAATATGTATATGCGAATTAATTATGTGAATTTATTGCTAAGACAGTACAAAACTAAAAATAATGAAAAGGATGAATTTTATATCATTCATATTGGTGTGAATTTACTGCTGAGATGGAATGAATTTGAAATTAGATTTTTCTTTGATTTAGAACTAAATTAAGAATATACAATACAAATCTACTTTATTTAAAGAAGAAATTTTATTTAGAAATTTAATGATTTCTTACAATATTATTTCAAAAATATTAATAATCACCCATATTCTGTTAGACCCATCTCCCGAGATCGCATCAAAATATCTCTGAAGAGATAGTTTTGTATTCTGTTAGACACCACAGACGCGATAGCAAATTGCCACAATGGCAAATGTCAAAACAGTTTCGTGAGTAGTTTCTGTTAGACTTTTGACGAGACGCGATAGCCATTTTTTATCTCGTAAAAATTTGTAAACGATAGAGTATCTCGCCAAAGTATTTTGTATTTGTTTATCAAAAAATTGAAATAAATAAATAAATTGAATAGATAAAATAGTTAAGTAAAGATCAATAAACAATTTTTCATTATTTTTTTTGCATTATTATTGAAATAGTGTTTTCGTTTTGAAAAAAAAACCATCTTTACTATTACTGTTTTACTACGGTTTATGTACATAACTAAAAAATATTTAAAGCATAAATATATGTATTTTTATTTTTTGTTTAAAAAATATTTTAAAACTAAACTCCACTAATACTTTCCAAACATTTTATAAAGCATTTTTGTTTACCAATAAGTTTGACAGTAAAAAATTATCAATACTACCAACAAATAAAATGTTCTATCGCGCCTCTTACAGTGTTTAATTCAGCGAGACGAGACGAAATAAATTTTTTCTTCTCATCAACAATGGGTCTAATAGAATATGGGTGAATATGTTTTTTTTCGGCTAATGTTTTGGCCATAGTGTTTCGAAAATATCTGACAAGAAATTACATTTTTAAGAACATATCAATTGCAGCAGACCAATCGGAGTTAATTGTAATACGAATCTTTGCTGAAATTTTGGCTAATGTCTAATCTCCCAAGCTAAAATATATTTTCTAAATTAAATTAATTCATGTAAATGGATACCTCAAATTATGTACCTATATCTTGTTCGAATTAGAATTTTCGGTCCATGGATTCCTGTTGAATGTACTGATCAAAATAATAAAAAATTAAGTATTAAGATTTTTTGTTTTAATATACTTATACAAAAGAATACAAAATTTTAAACTTAACTTAACTTAAGTATTATTGTTAAAGTAACTAGACAGTCTTTATTTCAAAATAATAGAAGTTTCTTAAACCGGGTGTTCCAGAGTATGCGTATAAGCTTTTTAAGAGGGGAAGGAGCCGTTATTTTAAAATTAAGACTTTTAAATAACACAGCTTTTTATTTATACATCCAGCATTGTGAAATGACGAAATGCGTCGGCTGAAGGCTATTTTGCTCCATACGCCATTTTTGGATATTTTGACTTAATAGTACTTTCGTATGTTTTAAATCAAGCTCTTTCGAATGGTTTATTCAAAATGTTTCAATCCGTTAAAAGATACACAGTTAGATACGTTTTACAATATTTTTGTGCTATTCTGCTCCAAACGCCATTTTACTGTCAATGGTGCAACTTTTATATATGAAAATTTACATAATCAATTGTTAATTTCTTATTTCCTCTATGTGCATAGGCCTGCCATATAGAGCAAAAACAGTTTACGGCAAATAAGAATAAACTTAGTTATTGCATTTTGTATGAAATGGAGCAAACTGTGTAATAGTGTAATGGAAATGGAAATGAAAGAATTTTTTTTATTTATAAATACTAGTTGGTAAAACGTGGTATCAAATGAAGTAAACTAGCAACTGTGACTATTGTGATAAGCACTAGTGTATTTCATAAACTTGATACGTGACAATGTCTAGCGATTTCAATAAGTTGAAAATTCATCAATAAACATTGATACAAAATATGAAAAATTCTTATCGAGTACTTTTTTTTTTGTTTGAAATCAAACTGTTTTTTTTTGTTCAATTTTCTCGAAAACAACTTTTGGGCGTTTGGAATTTTTGTTTTATTCATACATTAGAATGCGCATTGACGCTCGCTAAAAAAATAAATCATAATAATTATGTTATGGTATAGTTATAATACATTTAAATTACCCTATAATTTAATTTTTTCAATCTATAGATACTATAATTTACAGAACCACCTACAAGCATATTTGAATTCCAAATTCTTCGCACTATTACTAGCTACTGGCAATATTAAACACAAAAATAAATTAAATTAATTCAATCAAACGATTTTCTTTCAAAACTAATAATTTTCCGACAGATGACTCTAGTAGAATAGGTAAGGTACACAAAAGAATTCTATAACAAAAAAAAAAAACAGAATAAAAACAAAAAAAAAAGAAAAGAAAACTTTTATACAAAATATCTAAAGTTAAAAGTTTTTTTTTTATTTTTGTGAGAAAATTTTAAAATCGAAACAATTATAGTAAAAAAAAAAACAAAAATATTCAAAATGGGAAAACTGTTCATTCAAATTCAAAATTTGGTTTAACTTTAATATTCTGAATGAAAATCAAACAGTGATTTTTTGTTTTTGAAAGTTTACTCGTTTTTGTACAAACTAAGAGAAATGAAATGAAATAAATTTAATATTCTAAATAAAATTTTTACTTTTTAACATTTTGAAATAATAAAAAGGAAGGAAATTTGATTAAAACAACTTTACCAATATGAGGCCATTATTTTGTGGTAGAAAACCAACATGAGGTTTTTTTTTTTATATTATTATTATTATTATTGAAATCAGAATATTCAAGTCATAAAGTTTTGTAAAATGGATTTTTAAAAAGATATTAAAAATAAACTTTTAAATTTTTTTTTTAAAGTTAAAGAAATTTTTTGGAAATTTTTAATTTTATTAAAAGTTTTCAGGGTTCTTGTCTTTTTTTTTTTGTTCTGTGGTGTTTTCTGATGTCTTGTTATGAAAAGAAAAAATTAAATGATGAAATCTAAATTGTAGTTTGTAGAAATTATCACTTTTTTTTTTAATTTCAAAAGAAATACCTTTAAGTACTATTTTTAAATTTCAACAATTCTTTCTTTTTGAATTAAACATTTAATTTAATACTTTTAGTCGATAACTGGTCATGGAATCATAAAACATTTAGCATTTAATATTTATTACAAAATAGGGTTTGTAGGTTTGAGCATCGTTTTTCACGTTGTCTGCCAATCTGCTTCTTGGGCTTCCTCTACCACGACTACTATCGGGCTTTCTATTTAGCACCGCACTGCTTGTTTTCGACTTTCGTGCGTTTGATTTACGACGCCAGCCCCCCATCTTAGTCATTGATCCTTTGCAAACCGTACAATGTCCTCACTATCGATCATACTATTGAGCTCGCTGTTGCTTTTGATTACATATTCTCCATTCTGTAATCTTTTTAGACCGAGTATTTTTCGGAGCATTTTTTTTGAAATATTGAGTAGTTAAAATAATATCACTTTATTTTCAAAATAAGATCAAATACAAACGATAAGCAAAATATTAAATATATTTAATAAAATCATATTAATTTATTTTATCTTGACATGACAAATGTACAATTTTTCCATCTGTATATCTGACAAATGCATTTTGACTTGTAAATCGTTTCTTGCGTTAAATATATGCAGGCTATTCTTCTCGTGCACGTTCACAGTGCCATACGTTGCACCCATACGTCACTATGAGTGGTATGAGAGCTTCATATATCGTTATTTTGGCCTTTCTTAATGTTGGTTTTGATTTTAGCAACTTTTTGTTAGCATAGTAGCATCTATGTCCGGCCTGAATTCTGTTATTAATAGAGCATTGCATACTATTACCAATTCTTATTGTTGTATGTAAGACTTGTAACTCCTTCAATATTGTACTCTCCGTTTGTTGTATTCTGTATATTTTTTATTGGTTCATTTCTTAACATTTTTAGATATTTTGTTTCGTTTTCGTTTGTTTTTACGCCCACTTTTTTTGTCTCGGCTTCTAGTTGTACAAATACTTCTGCCATATATCCGTAATATTTTTGCCATGATTTTACTATGCAATCCGCTACTATTTGAGTTGTCATATTGAGTATACTGCCTTTCTTTTCAAATTTTCCTATGACGTAATGTAGTATTAAGTTGAATAATAATGCAGATAAGGCATCTCCTTGTTGTTCTCCCTATTTCTATTTTAAATGCACGGGTTATTTGGTTTTGTAATACAATTTTAGATTTGCATTCTCATTATAACATTATACTCTCCCAGTATTTCTTCATCTAAGTAGGCTAATCTGGAGTATATGATATTAGATAATATTTTGTAAACACAGCTTAGTAACGTTATCACCCTGTAGTTGCTGCATGGCATTTTGTCTCCTTTTTTAGGAATTGGGCAGATTAGCCCAACCTTCAACTACTCTATGAAGATGATGTTGCTCTAGTTTCAATTTCTTATGAGCTGTAGTGGCTATTGCTTGGACATAATTTTTCTAATCCGATTTTCCTTGGAGTATTTTAGGAAAATCATTCATTAAAATATTTTTGCTCTGAATCGGACCACCCTGTATAGATGATGATATTCATGTTTTGAACAATATGGAATTAATGGTCTCTATTTGTTGATAACATATATTTAATTTTTCCTCATTTTCTTTCGGACCGACTTTTTGTTCTTTTTTTTCTTAATTCAGAATCATATTCAGTTAACAAAAAAATAAATCTATTTTGATCTTAACCAAAGCCGTACGATCTTCAAATAATTTAATCTTAAACTACATTGTAAATGACTACTGCAGTAAAAATAAATATCTTAACTATATAGTGGATTACAAAAACATTCAGTCAAATTAAAACCAGGCAAAGGAAATTCTGACAAATGAAAATACAGGCAAATGAAAATTCATGAAAATTGCAAGAAAACAGGCAAATGATACTAGAGGCAAGTGAAATATGCGCCCTTTAATTTCTCTGCAACAAAATATGATATTATAAGTTTTTTTTAAAGATGCCCATGTTGATTATGTTTCTTAGCTAAACTGGTAACTTATTATGGATTTTAAGACAGTTATTTTTCTCATCTTCATTTTGAATTTGGTTAAAAGCCTTGACGCCCGACTGTTTTGATTTGGCAATGATGTAAATGTTGTCGGTATACCCTACAATTTCTAAAGAGTTGAAAAATATAGTGCCAGCCATGTTCACTCTTTATTAAGAGTATAATTTGGTAATAACATAAGTAAAATATGAATACGCTATATTGTTTCAATATCATATACATATATAAAATAATTAACAAAATTAACATGACCATCAAAATACTTTACCCATTTATAAATCGGAGGTCATTTTTATGTTTAGAAAATAAAATAATCATATCTAAAACCATTTTTTTCCCAATTTTAACATTTGGAGCGCCTTGCTAAAACACATAGAAATAAAAACTTGTGCTAAAACACAGAAATAAATTACACATTTCACAAAACAAAATACTAAAACTAATGCTGAACTTACTATTTTATTTTTCAACGGAAAAGTTGCACGATAAGACCAATGTGAATATGGTTGACGAAAATATTAATATTATAAAGGAGAAATTTAATAATAAATTGCAATATTCAAACAATATTATGATACAAAACTTGTATGTTAATATGTAAATACATATAGATAATAAATTAAAATAAATATATATCTTAGTATTAGTTAGGTTAGTTTTAAGTTTAGTTAAATGTAAGTTTTATCTAAAAAAAAAAAAAAAAAATTTGGATAAGGTTTTTACTATCATGTTTTTCCCTAAAAATTTAATATTAATATGAGAATGTACCTTTTATTTAAAATTTAAAATGTTTCAGCTGTAAAGAGAATATCTTTAAACTCTGTAAAAAACTCTGTATTTAAAAAATAAAAATAGTATATTTAAGGAAATAAATTAATTGAATTGAATTGAATGAATACTCTATTTAATAAGATCTAGTTTCGAAAAAGACTATTTCATCACATTTATTTAGATCATAAACCAAAAACAATAATAAATAAATAAATACTCATAAATCATTACTCGTTTCATTTCTTTAAGTTGCAGTACCGTACTTAATTAACGAAAAAGTATTTTACCTATGTTACTGACAATAAAAATACAAAAACCAAAAACAAATTAATACTTTTTTATTGTTCTTATCCTTCTACTAACATATTAATTTCCATTTAAATGTTAAATCTGAGTTTATAAAGGATTAAATTTTTAACAGTATATCCAAATAATTTTAATTTTTTATTTTAATAAATTTCATAAATATCTACATATATTGTGTAATGCACAAAAAGTTCTTAAATTATAAATAATATCGGAAAGTCAAATGAATATAAAAATACACATAACCTCAATTTGACATTTAAATGAAATGCTTTACTCATTAAACCACATTTTATAATTATAACAACTCTTATTTACAATTAAAAAAAATGAAAAAAAAATATTTGGATGTGGCTGGTGTAAATTTTAAACATATAAAATAATTAATTTAATTATTTATAATTAATTAGCTATAATATTTCATATTTATTCAATAATTTTGTTTTCATCATTTTTTTTTATTTATTATTTAAATAAAATGGTCTACAATTCATAAAATTATAATAATTGTTATTCTTAAATTAAATAAAATTTGAAAGAAAATTAATTTTTTTGTGAAAATAATGAAAATAAATAAATAAATATTATATAACAAATTTTGTAAAGCTAATTAAATAAAAAAAAGGTTTTTATTTCACCAGAATCAACGTTTGGTAATAATGGGAAGTGAACTGAACATTTGAATTTTATTCTTCTGAAAGAATGGAAATGCAACCGCATTCTGTATTTTATTTTTCTGTTCGTATATGGATTTCTTGTTTCTTTTAAAATTTGTACTTCAAGAACTCTTTATTTATCTCAATTTCATAGGAGGGAGAAGAATTAAATTGTAATAATTTTGAATCGACTGATACAAAATATAGGGTGTGTGATAATTTTATACTATGTGACACACAGATAAATAATATTATGATATACTAAAAGACTAGGAGCCCCTGTTGAGTAATTATAATTCAAGTTTTTTTTTTTTTTTATAAACAGCCGCGCGCTAGGATAGGACCTTTGATACTTACGTACCGCTTGGCTGGGATAGAGAAGGAAGAGGAAGAAGGAAAGTGTGGTACAAATTAACAGGTAGTGTGAGCAAAAACCGGTTAATGTTTGCCTTGAACTCCTGGAGATTATAAGTTGTTCTGTTGTTATTTGATTGTGGAAACACGTCGGGAGGGATGTGATTCCACATTCGGGACGCTCTGACTATAAATGAATTTCCATAACCATTTTTTTGCCATCTTGGGATTTCCACTGTGTAGGGGTGAGCATTTGCCGCTCCTCTTGTTGCGCGTTGGAACTATTTTAGAGGAGGAAGTAGTGATTTGATTTCTACTGAGCAAGTGTCCACACCTACAAGATATCTATAAAACAGAGAAAGTGCCCCTACTGTACAACGATGTCCAAGAGAAGTTAAGGATGAAGTTACATTTGGGTCGCCTATGAGACGAATGGCGCGATTTTGAACACGGTCAAGGTAGCCTAAGGCTGATATGGGAGCGCCAGCCCAAATGTGAGAATTGTATTCCATCTTGGGTCGTAAAAATGCTTTATAGATATTAAGGAGTTCCAAAGGTGAGAAGAGAGCTTTACAACGATACTTAAATAGCCTAAACATTTGGCAGCTCCTTTCGAAATATCAAAAATATGGTCATTCCAAGTAACTTTTTGATTTACATGCATACCTAAGATGTTAAGGCTATTCGAGTTTTGCAAAGTAACACCTTGGAAGGAGAGATTGGGTTCAAATCTTAGAAGTTTGCGTGAGATTAGACAGCTTTGATTTTTTGTTGAGTTGAACTCAACTCTGTTTTTTTTACCCCAGTCAGCAATTTTGCTCAAGTCATGGTTAATCATATTCACCATGATTTGCCTTCTATTGCTAACTTCAACGTTTGAAGCATTGATTCTGCGGAGGAAGTCAAAGGAAGCCACCAGAGTGCTGTCATCTGCAAAGCTGTGAATTGGAATGAAGGTTGATTGAAGTAGATCATTGATGAAAATCAAGAAGAGAGTGGGGGAGAGAACTGATCCTTGCGGAACACCGACATTTATGTGAATTTTGTCAGATGTGAAACCGTCACGAATCGAGCGATTCAAAAGGAAGCCTTCAATCCGTTTAGAAAATACAGAACCTAGACCAATGGCTTGGCATTTAACAATTAAAGCCGCGTGCCATACTCGATCGAAAGCTTTGGAAATATCTAAAGCAACAATGTCAGCTTCTCCAGAATTGTGTAGACTGATATTGAGTTTCTCACAAAGGCATGTCATCATGTCACCGGTAGATCGGTGCGGTCTAAAACCATATTGTCTGCCAGATATTATGCCTTTGCTCTCAGGATATTTCGAAAGTTTCTCATTGATTAAGCTTTCCATTACTTTGGAAAGAATCGAAGTAATAGCTATTGGTCTATAGTTTGTGGGATCGCTTTGGTCACCTTTTTTGGAAATTGGATGAACGTGCGCAACTTTCCATTGACTGGGATATTGACCAGTTGAAAAGGACAGGTGGAATAAGTTGCGTAGAGGTTTCGAAATGGCGAAGGCAGTTTTTTTAAGTACCATTACAGGAACTCCATCCGGGCCGGCAGACTTGTTTACATCTAGGTTCCTCAAAATTTTTACTCTAGCTCTTCTTCTAAAGTAAATTTTTCTAATTGAGAAATCTACTTGAGGTATTATTGGTGGTGCAAGAGATGTAAGAGGAAGTGAGGAATTTGATGCAAAAAGTTAAAGCCAAATTTAAAGTTTTTAAAAGAACAGGGATTTGCATGGACTGATATAGTTCTCATTACAAAGCAAAAAACACTCATGTTTTAATGAAAAGCTTTGAAATTAGTATGTTTTCGTTAAAAAGCATAAATACCTTACTTCACATTTTCTGTTTCGTTTCTACCTATTTCTTAATGTATTTGGTGAATAATAAAACCATATGATTAAAAAATCTTCAACTGTGTGCGCATTATTATTTTATTTACAACTTACTTATTATATATTAAGAGTTCATTATGGAAAGAGAGATAAGATGAAAAGGTGTCTACTGCGCAGGTCCTTAAATGCTTGTCAATTATAATGATAGATACTCACTCATCCGTCTGAATAAATGAACTCAAGTTTGTTATGGCAAGAAACGTTTGAAAAATAAAATTAAACTGATATTCGCCCACTCCTCGAAATTCAAGGCACTTTGATAAAAAATATTAGATACTTAATTTCATTATGAATTTTTTTGAATGAACAAACAGTTTTCCATCATTTCATTTATCCTTGATATTTGTAAATTAATTGTTTTTCATTAATTTATCTTAGACAACAACCGCATATGTAATACTTTATTTTTTAAAAAAAATTAAGATTTGTGTTTCAATTCTGGCGAGGAAAAGAAGAAAATTTCGATTCAAAGTAAGAGTAGATCTGAACTAGTAGTGGAATATAGAATTTGTATGCGGACTTTCATCAGTCTTAAATCATCTTGTATGAATAGATCTTCATAGGGAAAACCTTATTTTTTCGAAATATAAAATATCTTTAAGTCGTCCTTCCGAATGGTTGGGAATAAACCATTTCCTATTTTATACATTTTTTTTTTTGTTAATCACGATCTGCCCAATCACCGAACTGACTGACAGCAGATTATTACCTAAACACCGTGTATAAAAATAGTATAATTAAAATTCTAATTATAATCACATTATCAGGCAAAATATATCACTAACAATTATTATGAAAATGTCATTTAATCTAATTAGTATTAGATATATACTAATCATTCCACATTCAGTCTACATAGTGATCTGATTTTTATTAATAATAAGAAAAAAAATTATTATGAATGCCTAAAACTGGATTTTTTTAATACACAATACATACTCAGAAAATTTTGTTAACTGAGAGGGTTCTGGTCTATAGCTAAGAATTTATTTTATCATAAAAAATATATGAATTTTTTTTTTCGTTTGTTTGTTTTAAGTACCAAAAACAAATTATTCTAAATAGAAATTTGTTTATAGATGCGGTAAGAATCCTCGAAAAAAAAAATAAAAAATAAAAGGACTTTTATTAAAGGACTTTTTATGGTTTTTATGAATTCAGTACCTACCATTATTCTTCAAATTCATTTTATTTTTTTCTTATTCATCCATTTTTGTTTGTTTTTTTAAAGAATAAAATGGATTCCGTAGTAATTGCTTATATTAAAGTTGAGATTTTCATGAATTTTCCTCACTTAAAAGTTGCAAAAGAAATAAATTATTGCTGTTAGTATGAAAATATTTATATATGTTTATGAATTTATAAGTCACTGGGTTTCTTTTCGCGAAATGCAAAAACAAAATAAAAAAATTGTTAAAAAGGAATGTTTTACACGAACGAATTTTTTATCAATTCTGATGCTTTCTGTAATCAAAAAAGTCTGCCATGATTAAATAAAAATTAACAAAAATTATTAAAATCAATATTAAAAGTTCTGGAAATAAATGAATTAAAAAAAATAATTAGGTAAAAAATTTGAATATCATAGGCAATGGAAAAGAGCTAGTTGTTGTATACAGTAATGTGTTATTTATAATAGACAATATTATATACATTTGTCTGGCAACTCCCTTGCTATAACTATATATAACATAATACAACAGACAGTCTCGCATTGAACGTCACTTGATAAACGCGTATATCTATTAAATATGTAATACAAAATAACTGTATTGTTTTATAAAATGTATATATATATATATATATATATATATATATATATATATATATATATATTATATACTAGTATTACTAATCTAGTAAAGTTTGGGTGCAGTTTAAAAGTATGTGCACATTACAACTGAGAGCATCAACAACGATATAAAGTAAATATGTATCATCTCTACCTTTCTCACCTCTACCTATCATTTCTACCTTTTACTTCTACCTAGACCTACTTCCGCAGTACAATAAAAAAAAAATATTTATTTTCTCAATTCATATTCATATACATAAATAATATGGCTTCAGACAAAAACAAAATTACTATATATGAGATATATAGCCACGCCGAGTTCTAACACTTGTAATAAAGCGTTTGAGGAGATTAAAGAAAGTGTTGTAAAAATAGGAATTCGGGTTCACGGGGTATTCCATCACATGAAGCTCTAACTCACTTATTACACACTAAAAAAGTAAGTATTTAACTTGAAATTTCAGCTTAAAAATATCTTGATTCCGATTAGCATAATGCTAGGAGGTTTTTGGCAAATTAATTCTATTAATTTAACGGATATACAGAAATTCTAATACTTTTTAAACTATTCTTCTTTACATTTTGTACATTAGAGTTTTTATATCATACAAACATAATATTCACCCTGCATACCATCATAATCCTTGTAAAATTCATTATTCAAAATCGCTCTTATATCAGTATTGTGGGATGTTAATAACTAAAATCAGTACAAAATTGTTGGTTTGTTTCAATGAAGCTGTCCTTGCTTTCAATTCAAATTAGAACAATAACGCTTATTCTATTTGATCAAATCAATATTTGTATTATAATTTTCAGTGTAGTTACTATTTTAGAAACTCTCTAATACTATACTTATTTCACTTTCTATGATAAGATTTATTCTTAAGCGACCTCAATTTCATCTTGAGTTGCTTTAATTTTTTAATAGTTCTTCAATATTAATTTCCTCACCTAATATAATCGAATAATACGAATCGTCTAGGTTTGCCTGCATATTAAATTTTTGATAGCTTTATGGATTTGCGCGATTAAACAATCTTCGATCTGTAAACAAACTTATATTTAGTCTAATAAAATTCGTGGGTAGAAACAGACCACTGTTGAAATTCTGATGTACTCAGGAATCTGAAAAGCTTTTAATGCCTATTTTTACACTCAATGTCTTTTTTTAGCATAAATAAAACAAAAATGTTTTTTATTATAATTTTTCTTTACAACTTAATCTTATTAATACAAACTTAATTAGCGATATTAAGTAATTTTTTTTTTAATCTTGACATTTGAGAAGTGAATCCATTGATCGATCTTCTTCTATTGCCTTGAACTACTTTTTGTATAAATACAAATTAACAATAATTATTCATTTTGAAATCTATCTATTTAGTCTGAAGGCTTATACCTTTTCAACCTGCAGATTTCTTCATTTGTATCTAGTAGTTTTAATGCGAGGTGGGATGTTGTAGTCTTGTAGATAACTCCAAGCCGTATGTCCATATGGGTACAACAGCCTTATATAACGTTATTTTGTTTGTCAGTAATAGCTCTGAAGTACGTCCTATTAGCCAATATAATCTGTTGAATTTTAATCTCAGCTGTTTATTTTTATTCACGACATAAGCTCTCCAAAATAAACGTTTTTGTAGATGCCTTCAAAGATATTTTATTGACTCAGCATGCGTTAATGGCGCATTGTTTAGGATTCCAGCTGGCAGTTCTCTTTGCCGGTAGTAAAAGTCACGTGTATCTACTTTCCTACATTGGGCTTAATTCGCCATACCTTTAACCATTTTTCGAACGTGAATAGTCTTTCTTGTAACAATCTTGATGCTATGGAAAGATTTGTGTTTGATGCCAGTATAGCTGTATCATCTGCAAATGTAGCGGTGGTAGTGTTTTCTGTTGCTGGTAGGTTAGATATGTATATTAAATAAAGTACTTGGCCCCAGAACACTCCCTTGCGGCACTTTTGATCTATTTGGCCTTTTTGTAGAATATTCATTCTCAAATTTTACTATAAATTTACTATTGCTTATAATAGACAAAATAGAGCATAAATAAATAAACGCAAAAATACTAAAAGCATATTTTAATATCAATTTATATATAAACACTTAAATTAGAATACACAGGCAACATTACACAGAATTTTACGATATACACATACTTGAACTTAAATGGTGAAAACACACAACTGTACAATAATTTCCTTATAGCAAATAGCTCCGCAATTCACATATGTATAGTAAGTATCAGATTAGAATCATAAAAATTTGTCTGTGAGTTTTATAGCCAAATAAAAATACCAATCAAATTTTTTTTTGTATATAATTCCGAATTTATATATATAGGATGAACTCTCTAACTGCTTTTACACAGAGATTTGGCGTACACAATTACATACAATCATTTATTCTTTAGAATTTAAATGTGAAAAATTATGTCGATTGTAGATTGTCGATTTTTAGTGATAACCAAATCTCAGCTATTTCAACTTTTTAAGCTCAACTATTTATTATCATTGATTTTATCCCAATGACAAAAGGTACTGAATCAAGTCGGAAAACTCTTTAAAACACTTTTTTTTAAGTTTTGGCTTTGAATGGAATCTGACCTTTCGGTGGAAAGATAGACTTTCGTGGACCACCCAGCTCAGCTAATAAATTAATATTAGATATTTATCGCAAAATAATATTTCTTTTTCTATTTTTCATTGATTTGAATAAAATTTCAAGAAAAAAAAAATGCATTTCCAGCAAATAAAGTGCTTGTCTAAAACGACACTAAACAAAGCAAAATTTATGTGGAGGAAATGAAATAATAAATAAGAGGAAAAAAATTAAAACATATGTATACAACAAAAAGAAAAACAGAACAACAAAAACAACATAATAATAAAATGAATATAATTTAGACTGTACCTAGGTACATGAAAGAAAATGTTTTCTTTTTAAACACAGAATCCTTGCATAAATTTTTGTGTATTACATTTAATGCTAAAAATTCACTTAAAGTGGAAGGATTCAAATAATTATTTATTTTTATTCTTATATTGTTGCTGTCGGTTTTTTTTTAGGATGTAGTCAAAAAAAAAAAGGAAATGTTTTGAAAAATATTTTTAAAAATATTTCCTTTTAGTAAATTAATAAATGTCGCTTTTAGGCAGAAACTATAAATTTCAACAAAAAAAATATTCTTACCTTAAGAAAATTGTACCACTCTGACAGATGAAAAGTTAATTTGTTAAATGCCTAACTTTACTTAAAGGATAAAATAAAATAAATATTAATATAATTTTATGCCAAATTCATATATAATGAGTGGACCCCGGCGAATGTTGTTTAGCGCTAATGGAAATGAAATTTGTAGTATTGTTGGAGTTTGGATAAATAAATGAAATCTTAAATTTAGATTGAAATGAAAGTCTGCCTAAATCCCAAAAAAAAACAAAAATCCACTGAAACCCCACAAAAGGAAAAATCTCAATGTACCAAAATCCTACGTTAAATTTTTAGTAGTATAAACATTTTTTTAATTTTTTTATTTTTTTCAATGCTTTCAAAACAGAAATATATGATTTGTTCAGAGTTTCATATTTGCTGACAGCTGTTGCTAACGTATACATAAAAGGAAATAATATCAAAATGATATTAACAATTTCCCTTCTTGGTATTCAAAAAATGGGGCTTGAATTGAACACTTCTAAATGGCCAAGTCATTACGTTTTCTGTGAGAAAGTCTGCTCGGACAATTTAGTAATTCTATTATAGAGCTCGGGTTAACACTTGACTCTAAGCTGAGCTTTAAACTACATTCTGATAAAACAGTGAGCAAAGCCAATTGACTCCTTTAGTTTTAATTAAACGATGTTATAAAGAATTTTCTGATCCCTACCTCACGAAACATCTTTATGTTACATATATAAGGTCTACCCTTTAATATGCCAATCAAATATGGTCCTCACTTGATTGACATTAATCGAAATGAATCGGTTCAGCTAAAGTTTTTACGTTTCGCTTTGAGTAAGTTTTCGTAGAATGATCCATTGCAACTTCTACCTTATTCCCAACGTCCTAAACTCATTGACTTACACAGTCATTATCTGATCGTCTGGTAATTGCACTTATCTCTTTTATTCATCAGATCCTTTCGGGTAAGACGTTAGCCCATAAACTTTTATATCGTCAGCATACACAAGAAGACATATCTAATATAGCTGAGTTTATAATATTCAACCATATATATACCAGACCATATTTTTTAGTTGTATAACCCATGTATTTACCAGTATATAATTAATGTGTTCTATAAAATTTCTTTCTAAATTACAATTTAAAATTTCGATTCTCGAACATATTAATAAAAATTTTATTTATTTTTTTTTTTTTAATATTCATTTCAGTTGTTATGATAACATCACCATTAAATGATCCTGAAATTATCGAAATCTTAGTGGCATTAAATTGGACAACAAATACAAATTTTTTATTAATTGATATTTATGCAACAGCCTTTAATACAAAAATATCATTTTATCAGAATTTAATGAAAATGAATTCAAATACAAAATTTCTATCAAATATTTTCATTTTAACAATATTAAGTGAAAAAAATCGTTTATTTTTGGATATAGCATTTGAAGATGAAATGAAATCAGTTAAAAATTTATATCATACAACAAAAAGCAATAAAATTATTAATGGTATCTTTAGTAATGTTGATGGTATTGGCAATGATGAAACAAAAGATAAAACATTAATACCAGATTTTACAACATTTAAGTGCCAAAATTTAAAAAAATTAGATGAGAATACAAAAAGACTGTTGCGACATGAAGAGCAATCAATAAATTTAAAAAATTTATCATCATTATCATCATCATCATTATCATCATCAAAATCATCATTTTTAATAAAAAATCAAAAGAATTCTTTTACACCCATTGAATTATTGGAATTATGTAAAACAGCAAATTTAACCAAATTAATTGAATATGCGAATAAAGATTGTGCGACATCACAAACAACGACAACAACAACAAAAATACAAAAATTAAATAAAAAAATATTATTAAATAATTTAATAAAAAATAACAACTCAAATAAATCAAATGATAACTTATTATTATCAGAATCATCATCATCATTATTATCGTCACCATCGTCCCACCGTAGCAATTCTAAATTAAATAATAATGATTACAATCAAAATAGTGATGATAGAAAATATAAATTCGAGAATCGAAATATAAATGATATCGAAAATATCGTCAAACACATTTGTAAAAATTCTCAGACAGATTTAATTAAATGGTATAACAATGTAAGGATACTTAAGGATTTAATTGATTTTTTTCATTTATATGATTTTATAGCAACAAATTTAATGTCTAAATTACCAATGTCGGATAATAATAACGATGACAACAATAATTACAAACAATATCATCCCTACTACAAAAATAATATCAAAACTATTCATGAAAATAAATATAAAACTGATATTGATAATGATGATGATGATAATGATGAAGCTACTAGTTATGATAAGAAATTGACAATCGATAATATTGATAATAAGAATAATAATAACAATAATAATAATAATCATCATCATGATGATGTTGATAACAATGATGAAGGATATCAAACAGAGAATGATAACAATGATTATGATGATGATAACATTGATGAAATTGTAAATAATAGTGAAAATCAAAACGCCAAATTTAATTTCATTGTTTTGGATATTAATGAAAGATGTGCCAATATTGATGATAATAGTAATACTGATGATGATAATGATAATCATAATAGTAATACAAATTCTGAAACTGATGAATATAAAATCAATAATAACTACAACAATTTAAATATAAATGATGATAATATTAAAAAACAACAATCGAAACAGAATACAAATGAGAATGATGACACAATTGGTGTTCCATTGAAGAATAGCATAAATAATGAATATAAATTTAATATTTCGAAAAATATTCAAAATAAAATATTAATAAATAATAGCAGAAAATTTGAATGTAATTTAATGTGGAGGCCATTTTTAATATTAGAACAAAATAAAATCGATTTATATGTTTCATATCCGATACATCCGCAAACATGGGATTGGGAGAATATAAATCCAAAAGAGATTTTAGTACGTTGTGGTACATTCTGTTGGATATTAATTGGTATTGCACTCATTTTATTATTAATAATAATTTTTGCAAGTGTTGCTCTGGGAATTGCTGTTAGGTAAGTTCTTTTTTATTTGTTTTATTGTATATAATTAAAAGACAAAACATTTTTTTTGTTTTTGATAATTTTTACAGAGAACATTTTTTTTAATGGAGATTTAATCTGTATTTTTGGTATAGATTTAATTTAAAATTAATGTTTATTGATTAAATATACTTCATTATTATTCATAGAACTTTAATTTTATAAAAATTTTAATATTTTGTACACGGATCTACTTTAGATGTTAGTAAAGGTAATAATTTTATAGCAACTACTATGTTGTTGTTTTTTTTCCCTATTATTATTGTATCCTTTCATGAGGATACTAAAATAAGGACTTTTGTGGAATTATAAAATAAAAATACTGAATTTTCAAGTGAATTAAAATAAAATAAACTGAAATTGACACAATCAAAAGAGAATTTTATATTGAAAATTTTAATTCCATCGAAATTGCAATATTAAAAACAAAATTGGTAGAATTAAGCGACAAATAAATTATATAATATTTGAGTTCAGTCTTGAATTCACACAACCAACCTTTTTAAACAAAAAAAATATTAATTAGCCGTTTCAAACAGAAAACGTTTATGCAGTCAAAATTATGATCAAAAATGTTAAAATTGTACTCCGTTATTTTTTTTTTCGATACAATGTTGAAACCGCAGCGAAACTTTTTTCATAGTATTGTCGATGTCACGGATAGTGATCGATATATAAGTTTGAATAACATATTATCTAAACGTGAAATGTATACATACAAATATATGGTATACAAAATTACAAACACACATTTTTACTTAATCGAAATATCGACATACATTTCATGTATGTCATGTACATCATGTATACATAACCATAACACTAGTAATCGTACAAATTTTTATCTTTCGTTGTTTAGATCAGATATACAAAAAGAGAAATGCGTATACAAACAGTTTAAGCATTTTTAACACTCTACCGAACGACCTAAGCAATAAAAATTCATACAGTTTATTTCATCGAAGATACTGGTACTATTTTACTATACATTCTACCAGCTCTATCAAAATTTAAATTACGCTTTTCTTAAAATGTCGTTACAAAATTTTCCATATTAGTTTTTCTGCAATATTAATTTTTTCCATTCATCTCTATTAAATTCACTCTAAAATTTTTTAAATAATTTTGATGTATTTTTTTTTTAAATAATTACTTAATTATTCGAAACATGTCTAAATAACAAACATAAAATATTCTACATACAATTACTTTTGAATATAATTCAACTTCTTAACATATACACAAAGAACTCTTTTTAACTCAATTATATTGAAATTCTGAAAATTAATTTAAATTTTTCTTATATTTCTATCCAAATTTTTATTAATTTAATTAATTAAATTTAAAGAAAAACAATTTGTTTTTTTTTTTTTTTATTTACTGTTTAACAATAACATTATATTAATTTTAAATTCAATTTCATTGTAATGAAACCACAACAATTTTTTCACGATAAAAAATTAAAGTCGAACATCGCCACGCCACCCATATATGATGTACATATACATATTCAAAAATATTATACATATTATATACTATGCACTCAAATATATACGTATATATATATATTTAAATATATTTATTATAATTAAACAAAAAAAAAACAACAACAGCAAAAGCATATCCTGTTTACTTTACAACTCTATTATAATCCTTGATGACATTTAATTTTTCTTCTTATATACAGAGGTATTTTAGGTTATGTACTTATGGGGTTTTGGTTGTTTTCTTTTGAATTCATTATTAAAATTTCTTAAATAACTGTAAAATTTTGTTGTTTTTTTTTAATTACATAATTCTAGGATCATGTTTATAATACCAAAATTATGATATAAATAATAAATTAGAGTGAATATAAATTCATTATTAATTCTGATTGATAGTCATTTTGTTTAATCCAAGTTGAAGAATATTAATGTTGCAAAGTATAATTTAGGGTTGGAATGATATTATTCTATCATTACAAAATATATATATATATATACATATAGTCTATCATTGATGGTATTCATGCCATTATAAATCAATGGCAGTATTTAAAAATGCATGACTTTGAGTGTTATTTTATTTCTAAATTTTTCCAAATAAAACCATTCAAACACCCACAAAAAAAAAACAAAACAAACCACTTTCAACACCAACAACTATTCAAAACTAAACTAAATACTATACCTGCAAAAAGTACGATGGATCGAAACAAAATAACATTGCAGGATGCGCACTTAAATGTATGCAACATGTTAAAAAGTTGACGACTTAACGTACTCAGCGGATCGTAAGCCATACTAAGAGCAATTGATTATGTAAGCTGAAGTTACAAAGGAAGTAAGTTCATAATTTGCAACGATTTTCTTATTAGTCCACTGGCTTTTTCATCCTCTACTTCAAACCATCCGACAATTATCGGGGTCTAAGATCAGCTTCAGGTATGCAGAAACTATATTGCATTTATGGGGATTCCAGGACATGCAAATATCACGGTATTGAGCAAATAGATATACTGACAAAAGAACTCCTCCTAGAACCGATTTCTAAACGACAAAATATGTACTACAGGGATTATAAAGAGATCAATATCAATATTTTTTTTTTTAATAGTTTTTCACAATATTTTCAGCTTTAAAAGTTTTTAGCGTTATTTTCAATTTAATAATTTTAGAGTCGCAAGAAAACTTAAAAATCAAACTGTATGGGATATACACAACGCAAGTTGACAAACTGAACCACCACCCAACAAACTAATATTTATAATATGTATTCAGATGGAATAGTATCGATCAAATCAGTATAAACACCGCTGTTGTCCTGACGAGACTCCGAATAGAACACACAAGATTTACGCTCAGGCCCCCTACCGTGTATGAAATTCGGATTCGAGCGATTATCCGAATTTTCGATTCGAATGTAAAATTAATTGGTACCGCGTATTAACTTCGAAATGAAATAAACGTCATTTAAGCTGGTAACGTAAGTTTCCGAATTTCTAACTGTCAGTAATATTTTTGTATACTTTAAATGTGTATTTATTATTTTGAAAAGTATTATTTTTTATTTTTTAATTAAAATTATATCAATTTTATTGTATTTGTATTTCGTTTTGGAACTCCATAATTATTTTAAATTTAGAAGGTGTTGTTTTTTGTTTAAACCTAATCTATAAAACACAAATATGAAATAATATAAATTTTTTAAATACTAAATTAAATATAAATGAAGTTTTTTTTATATTATTAGTTATTATTGTAATATTAAGTATAATTATATTTTTAAATAATTCACTTAATTTAAAAACAAATCAAGTTTTATCTCCATTCGATAACAAAAAATCATTCGGATAAAATATGTTAAAAAATATTCGAAAGTAGTATTACATGGTACGAAAATTTACATTCGGATTCGTATATACAATTTTCGAGTTGTCAAACTTATTTTGACTCGAATTTCGTATTACATAGTACCAATCTTTCGAATACGAAATTCGTTTTACGAAAATCGGAATACGCGGTAGGGGCCCTGCTTCTTTTTGATTGTAACGCAGAGTCAACATCGCACTGTGTGTCAAACCGCAATTACTATACAACATATATTTTAGGCCCACACTGATGTAACAGTTAGATTTGGGATCACGGATACTATGATTAAACCTTATTCTTATTACTTTTAAAATATAAAGTAAAAACATTATAAAAAAAAAATAAAAAGTAAATCGACAATAAAATATTAAAAATAATAAAAATATAATGATCCTGCAGAAGCAGCAACTAAGTTCATCGAACTCCTAAGCGAAACTGGTTTCTTTAATAATAAGAAATAAGGTTAATAATTAAAAAAAAGAAAAAAAAACTGAATTTGAATAAACTTAAACTTAAAACTTAAACTTAGGATAAAACTTTCTATTAACTAAATTTAAAAAAAAATTTAAAAAAAAAAAAGAAAAACTGAGGAGAACTTAAAATATTTTTGTATAAAACTTAACAAAAAGATTATTATTGTATACAAATACAACCTAAATAAATAAGGGCTTGATAAGACTCAAATGGTTCATGACGCCACAATAAAGAACTTATAAATAAAAACCATTCAATTGAAATCTTATTTGAATAAATAACTTTATTGCCACACTTAGAACTAATTTCTATAAACTGTCTTTAATAACGAACATGTTCAACTATAAAAAAAAGCATTCACAATCATTATTAAATTCTTTAAACTTCATCTTAATTATACTTGGTTCTAAAATACTACTGCGAATACAACGCTCTCGAAATTTGTAATTTTGAATTTGTAATTTCAACTTTGTTAAAGGACATTGTATGAAATAAAAAAAAATATATATATACCACTAATGCTATAAACTATTAAAATAAACCTTGGTACCTATTATTGACAGGAATTATTTTTTTAACTTCTTTTCTATTCAACTTCTTTTGTGAATTCTTTATTAAATCTTGTTATTTGTTATTGCTTTATTTTTTTCTCCTCTCTTTCGTTTATTTAAAAAAACGTGTTAAAAAACTTACTCTTTACTTACTGAAAAAAAAAAAACGAATATAAAAATAATAAGCAGTAAAACAAGTAAACCAAAACCGACAAAAAAAAAACAGAATTTGATTCCACAATAAGAAAACATGAGACAAGTTAAGAGTAATCATTATGGTGTTTTTGTATTTACGCATCGCGACGTAACTCGCGAATAAGCGAAAAGAAAACAAACTGTTAGTGTTAGAAGCGAGATCGAAACAAACTATTAGTGTTAGAATATTTTTTGTTTTAATTTTGGAATCCAGATCAGTTATATTTCGACTTAAACTTTTAGAAAGAAAAGGTTCGAAAAGAAAGACAATATAACACGGTAGAGCTTAATTCAATAATTTTGATTCATTGAAAACAAAAACTTTCTACACGTTATCGAAAATGTCAAATAAATGCAAACAAATTAATAAATTATAAAAAAAAATTATTTTCGATCAAATTTAGCGACCTAATAATTTCGAAATGAATTTCGAACGGATTTAAAAAAAAAAAATTTGTGTTTGTTCTTTTAAAGGAAAACACGAAAAACACTGGTAAAGGAAGAGAACAGAAACCAAGAATTTAATTTTCCCTCAGTTTTATTATTTTAGTTTTTTTCATTTTTTCGTTTATTATTGTTTTTTTCCCATTTTACTGTTGCTTCTTAATAGAATACATTTGTTCTGTTCATTTACCGTTACATTCCTGACATAGAGATCGTCTTATTTTTGTTTTGTTTTTTTTCTCTCACGATTTCCTCACTAAATTGAAAATGATTTTTCTGTATTTTCTTTTTATTTTTTTAGGTTATATTTTTGCTAGATTTACAGTTTGTTTTTGTTTTTGTTATTATTTTTTTATTCTTGATGGGCTTTAAATTAAGAAGAAAATTAAATTTTTGCTCTATGTGAATATTTGTACTACTCGTATTTCTGTGAATTGGTATAAAATGTTATAAATTATAGAATTGTATAATGTACAGTTATTTTCGAAAATGGTTTATTCATAATAGCTACCTAAAGACAGAAGAGTATACTTAAATTTAAATTTCATATTTTGTAATTGTTATAAAGGCCCATATTTCGATAGTCATCTCATAAAAATGAAAATGACATATTTCATACCATTTTAATGATTTTTTGAGATTTCGATAGTCGGGAAAAATGAAATGAAAGTTTGAAACTTAAATGAGATGATTTTTTTTTTAAACCAGCAACACTTTTTGTTTGAACGTGTTTTGGTTCTCTATACTTATAAAAGGGAAAGTTTGTTTGTTTGTTTGCTATATCCGGCCACAGTTTTAAAGCTAGAGTTCTGAAATTTTGAGCAGTTATTCATGATCAAAAAAGATGCGGTACTTTCCAAAGCTATCAAATAACAGGTTCGGGTAGATGCCATACTACTCCTAGCACCTATCAAAAATGCTTCAAAAACCAAGATGCTACAGATCTGAAAATTTACACTTGGGTACTTTTTAAAAAATAATGAACGATAAAATTAAATAAATACGACTGCCCCCGATTTCGAAAATTTGGCTGGTTCGGGTTGGTGCCATACAACTCCTTGAACTTCTCAGGAATATTTCTAAAACCAATTGTGTTGAATGAAAACATGCATGAAAACTTACACTTAGATATTCTTTCAAAGATGAAGAAAAACGACTGTTACCGATGTCGAAAATTTGGACTGGGTCGGGTCGGTGCCATATAACTCATTTCAGAAATATCACAAAAACCCCGAAATATTGTTTACAATGAATTAATTTTTATATAAGTATAGTTTAAGTTCTAGTGTTGTTGGTTTTGTTATCGTACTGAAAAAAGTATTAGAATATTTTTGATAAGCCAATTTTTTTCAATTCGATTCATAAATCAAACTTCACTGAAGCAAATTTTATACATTTTGTATTCGACCCGCACAACGTCGGGTAACTTTGTTAGTAATTAATAAGGAAAATATTTTATTGCGAAACAAAAAGTGGAATAAGTGAAGAAAAAAAGTTAAGAAAAAACCAATATTAGAATTTAGAAATCTGAACTTTTTGCTATGATCCATCGAAAGAGTTGTACAGCAAATGATTTGACTTTATAAATAAAATCTGTATTTGATTATCGTCATGTCATCATGGCAGTGTTGTTGCTGACTTTTGTTTATAGTTTCTTTTATATTAAATGGAGTCAGATATTTTTATATTATTTGCGAACCGCTAAAAATCGTAAGCGTTGTTAGAAGTAGAGAAACAAAACGTTAAACGCAATATGAAAAATATTAATAATATGTCGGAGTCAAATTTAAAATTAAAAATTTAAAAATAAAATTAAATTATATCCGAATTACCCAACAAACCACAAAACAGAAGATTTCAAACAGGAAATTATTTACAACCAAAAGATAGGGGCGGTACAATACATGTGAGAAGAATTATAAGGAATTAAAAATATTCTAACGGATAGCAGGACGAAGGTAATGCGTCAAAGGAGAAGAAGAAGAGCAAGCATTTATTTTTTTTGTAATTCAATGAACATATCATAAGCATTTTCCAATATGTCTGTTGTGTAATAACGGTGCTATAAATATTTATCACATTATATTTGGCTAATTAAAAAAAATTGAAAAATATCCTGTATAAACATCACAAAATATAAGGCTTTTACATTATTTTCTAATAGAATTGGAATGAATAATTAAATGTGATTAAATTAAATTTTGTTTTGTACTTGAGATGCTTCTGATCAATTGTCCTTTTTTTGTGTTTTGCACTCGCATTTCGAAGATTCTGAAGAAGATGGTGTACCTATATGGGACCGAATGGTTATGTATTATATACAAAAATATCTGGTCCTCCTCGCTTTCCAAAAATATATATATTTAATGGTGCATCTTATCCTTTAAGGACGAAAAGGGCATTTTAAAGTATCCTTGTTGTTTTGATGTTTTGTATATAAACCTTTATATCTGTTAGATATATATAGAATAGTAAGATAACGATTTGGAGCATATTTCAACATTTATTTGATGATGATAGTTGCTGCCGTTATTATAATAAAAGAGCCCGCATTTCTAATGTATCATAGTCTTAAATAACAAAAATTAGACTTTATCAAAATTTATTAATTTCATTTTGATGTCATATCAGTTATTGAGAAGTACACCAATTCATCAATAAAACCTTTGATAATTTCATTAAAACAGATCGGCTCTAGTTAAATTTGAAAATAAAAGATACTTCAGGAAATTGAAAAAAAAAAAACCTATTTAATAGCTACCATATATACAATTAGCATTGAATGCAACTAAAACAAGATATATATTAATAACAGTAACAACTTTTTTCTTTCTTTTACCCTGCTTAACATTTGCCTATTTTTATTTTCTACCTAAAATTCTCACCCTATGTAATTTCAACTACAAATTTTTATTTATTTAAAGTTTTCATTTCAAAGTTCCAAACTTAATTTTGGCGATTCATATTTAAAAAAAGGAAATTGAAATAATGCAATAAATTATTGGAAGAGTGCTGAAAAATTTGTATATAACCAAACTATTCATATTTTAATTTAGAAACTAAATAATTAAATAGAGTTTTTTGGATCAATTTGCAATAAAATTGGTTTGTTATTCTTGTTTTGATGATGTCTTAGAAATCATAAAACATTCTTGGTCTTAGTTTTATACTCTGACTTTCAGTTGTCATTAAGATGCAGGTTAAATTGTTTGGATGACCTTGACGTTTACAACTGGGGCTATATTACGCTGGTGACGGATTCAATGTTTAAGTCGTATTCGATGCCTTTATTTCGCGGAATTCAATGGACATGTATGAGTTGTTGTTTCTGTTACGTTAACACATTATTTTCGAACCTTTGTAAGATGTTGGTATTGGTTTTTCGTGGGGAACCCCAAAGCTGGATTCCACCTATCCAATTAGGTTTTATTATCACTTTATAAATTAAGATTTTATTTGTTAATGATAACTGCGTGTTCCATTACCCTTCTAAATTTGATATCAAGCTGTTTCTTGCTACAGGCAATATGTTAACAGAAGCTTAGCTTTTTTTTAAAGGTACTTTACACCATTTTTTTGTTGCACGAATTTATCATTTAAAATGACTTGAGGACAGGTCCTTTTCTTTAAAGTGAAACTGATATGTGTTGACTTCGATTCTTTTACTCTTATGTTCCATTGTTGTAGTCATAGTTGTATATTTTTTTTTCTTGCAGTTTGAATGATGCTATTTTAGCGTCCTGATGTCGAACTATTAGAGTGGTGTTACAGGTAAATGTTGCGATTTTTACCTCTAGTACTGTAAGGGTATCAGAATATCAGCATATAGAATATTAAAATATCAGAATATCAGTGTTAGAATATCAGCCGTAAGTAGCAGATATAGAAAAGGCCCTAACACACTGTATTAGAGAATATCAGATTGTATTTTATATACTCTAGCGTATTAAATAGTTTTCTTCAGATAAAGTTTCATAGATAAAAAATTTCTCCAATATATCTCTCTATACTTTAATCGCTAGAACTGTTCAACATAATTTTATTATCGTTAAGTAGCATACTGATGTACAACAGAACGATATTGTAAGTCCAATTTTTACCTTCAGCTTCAAATCCAGTGAAATATAAAATTTGTTCTTTTGATAGGCGATAGTTGTTATAAACTACACTAAATATAGAATAACAACATTATAGCCCTCTATAATCTAATTAGAAGTGCGCATCACAATTATTTGTTTTGTAAAAATTTACCGATTCAAGAAAAATTGGCTATGCTTCCAAGAGAAGTACAAATAACAGAAAACAAAACATTCATCAATAAGCCCCAATTAATATGAATTTGGTTAGTATATAGGAACAATTTAATATAATCATACCAACTGTTTAGATTTAAATTGTATAAGGAAGTAAATAACGGTATATTTATTTATTTACACTTACTTTTGACTTGAATTTCCAGTTATTTTATTTTTTTTCTTTTCGGTTTTTCTTTATTTAGTCATGAATTAAAAGCTTTAGGATTTTCTTATCAATCTCTAGAGTTGAATTAAGAATTTTCTTTATTCTCATTTTATTTTTTTTTTTTTTATTTTTTGTTTTTTTTTTATTTTTTGGTATTCTCATTACAGTAACACATTTCTTTTGTGTTTAGATACTTAATTTATGTATTATTATTTTTTATTTTGTATATACAGGCATATCCTGAAAAATGAAAATCCTTTTTAATAGTTAAAGAAAACTGGTTAATTTTTTCAATCTTTTTCGCTCTCTTTAATTTAAGTAAAATTTATTATTAGAAAAAAAAAATATTAGTTTTTTTTTTTGTTTTATTTATTTTTCATCAAAATTATTTTAAAGAGTTAAGAACTGAATAAGGAATTTAATTTTGTTAAATTACGAAAAAACAACAACAAATTAATGTGTAAAGAAAATAATATTCACAAGGATTTATGTTATGCTTCAAAATTACTTTTACTTTTAATATATTAAATATAAGAAGATAATAAAATAATATTGAAGTATTAAAATGGATTAAAAAAACACAAATTAATTAAAACATGCAGCGGTATTAAAATTGTTAAAAAAAAAAATAAAGTTTTTATATTTAAAATTCCGAGGTAATACAAAATATTTGAATGAAAAATAATTGCCAATAGCAAAATTTAATATTCAAGAATATAAGAAAAGATTTAAAACACGCATCTTAATTTGTATAGCTACATTAAGCGGTTATAATTTTTTTTAAGATAAGGATACATTTATTTTCGATTTTGGGAACAAAGTAATTGACATAGTATCTATACTATACCAAAGTAGATACACATTTTCAAATTTCAGATTCAATAAACAAAATTTTATTTACAATTAAGAAATTCATAATAAATTCCACATCACTTTCAAGATTACTTTTACTTTTATGTTTTCTTTTGATTCATTGTCTTGTCAGACTGAAATAAAAATAAAGAAAAAAATATCAATACATAATATAAGATATTATTCAAAGTAAATTGATACTATATGGATTATTTTCTATCACTGTGCTAAATGTAAAAAAATTCTTCTTGTTTATAATAACTCCCTTCTTAATCAGAATTTATGTAATTATAATGAAATGTATAATTGCTCCGCAGGTTGTTTTAAAGTTAATTGTGTTGATTCCTTCAAATATTTAGGTTTTACAATAGATTCTAAGTTATATTGGTAAATTCATACACGAAATTTAAATAAGTGTTTTCATTTAGTTGTCAGACAATTTTAGCCCCTTAAGCAGTTCTGTTCTTTCAAGCTGCTTACCTCTGTATACTATGGTTTATTTAATTGTAAGTTACAATATGGAACTGTTAATTTTGGTTGTACTTTTAATATTTATCTCAGACCTTTGTTAATACAACAAAAATGTGTAATCAGACTAATTTTAAAAAAGCATCGTAGGGAAAGTAGCTTCCCTTTATTTTAATGTTTGAGTATTCTGCGGCATCGTTCTTACTTTCGAATCCTAAACGTATTCTTTAATAGAATCCGTTACTTACGAAGTAGGTATTCTGAAATATATAATCTGAGAATCTTCAACAGAAGATTAGCTATCATACCCCCTCATAATGAACAACATTTTTTACGCTCATTTCAAGCAATTGCAGCTCGGCTTTATAATTTACTACCTCCACCTATAATTAGCAATTGTTATGTGGTTATCTAAATTACTCAGTTTGGTTAAATTCTGGCTTTTTAATTTCAATCATGATCAAGTGAATGCCCTAGTACGCATATAGTTAAGTAAATTTTTGTATTTAATCAATTTAATTGTTTTTCTTTATAACATATTAATTTTTATTTTTGGTTATTTTATAATAAGTTTATAATCTCTTATTTTCGGTGTATATTCGTTATTATTTTTTTATCTTTTATTTTAGCAAAAATTTTTTTTGTAACTACACTCGCATACTTTTTGCATACTGTTTTTAACTTTTTCATTGTTTACTTCATTTAGTATATAATATCTTATTGCAGTTTTGTAGAACATTTTTCTTTTTTTCGTTATTTTATAATTATTAATATTATATAATTAGAAGTTTTTAATTGATATTTTAATCTTTAATTTTATTCTTGAATACAATTTTATAAGTTTCTTTTTTTCTTTTCTGTCTTATAACTATCCAATATATTAATACGCTAATAATGTCCGAAATTGAATACAAAAACCACTAAAACCATAAAACCAAATAATATATTTAATACAAGAACCAAATAAAATAATAAAATAATAGCCAGCCATATATTAAAAAATATAAATTTAAAACTTTTAATTTAGAACTTTAAATTAGAAGTATTTTTTTGAAGTCATCAAACAATTCATTAAAATTACCGATTAAAACACACAAATTTTAAAAAAAATATTTTTATACGTTCACGGCCAACAATAATGTTGAGATTTAATTTCATTTACAAGCAAAACTAAAATAGCCACGCAAATTACATTTTTATTTATAAAAAAAATAAAAAGTACTTTTTTATGGCGCCAGCAGTTAACGGAAAATTTTGCAAACTTAATATTAAGAAATTTCAAAAAGTAAAATTTCAAATATAAGCTATGTTTTTAGGCAACGCTTATAAGTCAGATTTTGTTTAATCAAAGGTTTAATATTTACTTTACACTAATTTTATTTCATTTATATAAATTTTATTAATCTATAATATCAAATAGATCAAATTTAAGTTTTAATTACATTATGTCAAAGGTGTAAATAATTAAGTAAAAAAAATATTAAAGGTAAAAAAAAATATTAACATTGCGTCAAAATATGCGCACCCGAGAAAATGAACAGGAGTTTGCGAAATGGCTACTGGATATTAGTAATGAAATAATCGGCAACACATAACCTCGGTAATATTACCTCTACAATGCTTTCCAGAAAATCAGGACCCAGTTGCACAACTATACGATGATATAAATTTAGCTACAATAGATCCGGAAAGTATTAAGGATAGAACAATATTAACAGTAACCAATGAAATGACGACTCATTGGAAATAAATAATAAAGTATTGCAACGTTTAGATAGCATAGAAATAGTTTTTAAAAATGTCTATACAGTGGTCAGTGATGATTGGAATGATCAACTAGCTATCCAACAGAATTTTTGAATAGCCTCACTCCAATTGGAATGTCTCCACATATATTGAAATTAAAAATAGAAACTGTCATTATGCTTCTCAGAAACCTTATGCCTTTAAGATGGCTATGTAATGGCACAAGACTAATCATTACAAGTATTAAAAATCACTATATCGAAGCCAAGATTGTAAAAAGTAATAACTCAGATACAGATTTTATTACACATATTGCTCTAATTCCGTCCGATACCAATCAAAACATACCCTATAGGTATACAAAACCCCTGTACACACCCGATAGGTATACAAAACCCAATATTCACATTTCATTACATTTTGATCACTCTGTTAACATAACAATTTAGTATTCTTAAACAACAAATCAATTATCAACGAACAAAGTTATATACATACAAATTTACCATTTAATCCTGTTTAATTCATAAATTCATTTATAATTCATTTTTCAATTTAAAATTCATTCCATACAATGTTAGTCTCTACTCTGTGTACATATACGTATAGGTAGAGAGAGGTTGATTTCTAAAATTTAAACCAAATAAAACTTTCTAAATTTAATAAAAATATTTTTAAAATTTTTTTAATCACCATTAAAATTTAAAAGAACCAAAATACAAAATATATATTTTAATAATAAAAACAAAACAAAACAAAAAAGGATATCTAAAATATCCTTTTCAACTTGTATTCTAAGTAATAAAATTTTTTATTAGAAAAAAATTGTTTTTTTTTTTTTGCTCCTTTTTATATATTTTTATTTTCGTTTTATTTTCAGAAATTATTTACTACGAAGACGTTTATCACGTGGCCCCAATAAAATTGTACTCTCAGCAAATGATTTTGTATTTCCAGTGGAAAATAGGAGGGTAAATAATTTACTATTTATTATATTTTGTTACGAATATCCATACACATATACACATATACAGTATATACACATAATTTTAAGATACATTCATATAAAAAATTTGATTTAACTTTGGGAATTCTCAACTTTGAGAACTCATGTCATTTCTGTGAATTATAAAAGATTTTTAGATTCTATCAAATTTTTTGTGGAAAATTTTTTTTTATTGATAATAATAAAATTTATTTTATTTTTTTAATTTGAATAGCAAATTATCGTCATCATCCCTATTATATAATTCTAAAACGAAATTAAATATTTCAAGTTGTGAGATTGATTTTAATTGCTCATTATTTAAGACAAAGTTTTTGTATTCCTAATTTGTGTAAGGGAATATTAAATTTTAAATGGTGGAAAAATAAAATTTCAATTGTTATCAATTAAAAATGGTGTTTAGGGATTGAATAAAAAAAAATGTTTTATTTTTTTATGTGGAAGGAAAACAATGGAAATAAAATTTAGAAAATTTTATTTTTAATTATTATAATTTTTTAACAAGTTCCACTTAAAATTTACGGAACATGAAGTTTCTTGTCCATTTATTTGTATTAATGTATTAAATTCTGAACTTCAAATCGTCCTAACATAATTTTACATGAAATGATGGTTCACTGTTAAGCTGAAGTTGGGAGATAGGTGGCCCAATATATCTCTTTTGAATTGAAGTTAGAATGCCTATTCAAACTACGGAATGAAATTTCTTTCAAATCATAATAAAGGTAACTTACATGTGTAAAATAAAATGCATTAATTTGAATAAACCTCCTATGTTACTGGTGTTTGCTTATCACAAATTAGTAATAATAAATTATAATATAATTCGATTGGGAGCCGTTCTTTTTGTCGAAAACAAAAATGTTTAAAAAAAATGTCGAATTGGAAAAAATGCTTAAAAATAAATTGTTGGAAAAAAAATGTTGAAAAACCGGTTCTTGAAAAAGAAATGTCGAAAAAAAAATTGAAAAAAAAAAAATTTCGATATTTTTTTAAAGTAGTAGAGCTAGTTACACAAATCAGCTTTAATCATTAACGAAATATATACATAAAAAATATAAGAAATTCAATAATAATGTTTAGGAGGGGTTTAGGGCGACAACCCCCACTGTTATAAGTGCTTTAATAATTTTTAGTAATAAAAATAATTAGAAGGAGTTTCAGATTTAAATAAGCCAATCAAAGTATTACAAGGTATCCGTTTTTTCAGAATATTTATGCAAATGTGTGTACAAGATCCTGAACTAGGAGAAACTTTATTCAGTTGGATTCAAAATAAGCTTATTTTCTTTTTCCAGAAAATACATACATCTGTATAGGCAAGATTTTATTGTTGGTTACCAAATCAAGTTATTCGCCTTTTACAAATTATTTATATATGCCTATACGCAAATTTTTAAATATTTCAATGTTTTGTAGTCTACGAAAAAGGAATTTTCCTTTATCCAGAATATTTAGCTTAATTGTTTTTATGCGTAGCAGAACAGAAGATTTCTCCATTATCCACAATATATACCTAAGTTCTGGGATACTAGACCTCTTCACTATTGTCTTTAAACCATTTTAATTACGTGTGGCAAATTTGGAAAAAAAAAATTTTTTCAAGGGCCCTTGACTTCAAATTCTGGGGCTAGGGTCTCTTTGACAATTTATCTAAGGGTTGTTAATACGTGTAACATGTTTGATAAAAAAAAAATCAAGGACACATCGAGGACACTGGACTTCTCTAACAATTTTTCTAAGCGGTGTTAATTACGTGAGCCAAGTTGGGATAAAAATCTTGAAGATTTGGATTTTGACCCATTTGGGTTTGAATAGTTTGGATTTTGAAGCTTTTGGATTTTGAAAGTTTGGATTTTAAAATTTGGATTTTAAAATTTGGCTTTTCACGCAGATCTACAAATTTATTAATTTCTGTCAGTAACAACGGAAAGTAGTTTCGTATAATTTCTGAAACTTTTATGAGATATATTTATAAAATTTACAGTGTCCGAATTAATAATGGTTAGAGTCGTATGAAAGTTGATAAATAAAATTAAAACAAAAATACGAGTATATTTTTATTCCAGGATTTTTTTCAACATTCTGTTATTCAACATTTCGTTTCATCTAAAATACTTAAAAATTGGGGTTGGTTATATGAAATCATCTAAAAATAAATATATGCATCAGAATTTTATGATGGGCATATCAATCATGTAAAATAAATAAATACTTATTATTTATTTTAATTAAAAAAATTATTTAAAAATATAAAAAAAAATAAACTAAATAAAAAAAATCAAAATTTTCCATCAAATGAAATTCCATTGCAATTTAAAATCGAAAATAAATCGATTTTTTGTAAAATTAAAACACAATTGAATTACCAGCACTGAAATTCAACACATTTTCTTTTTCCTTTTTCATACTGTCTATACACCATAATTTTTTTTCCATTTTTAATTTTTTTTTTTTCTTAATTTTTAAAAAATATAGGTTGATGAAGGTATTGAAGCAATGCTATGCTGTTGGTTGCAACAATTACAAGAATTTGGTGGTCCAGAAGTTGATAAGCCAGATTTATTAAAAGGATCAATAGGTTCATTAAAAAATTTAGGTTTAGTACCTGCTATTGGTAGTGGTGGTGGAGTTACTGGTAGTGGTGCTGCTGCAGTTGCTGCAGCTGCTGTTGCTGGTAAAACAACAGGTTCTGGTTCGGGTAGCTTAGCACGTCATAATACAACATTTATTGATATGAGAGCACGATATAATGGTGATTTAGTACAATTGAAAGAAATACCCATGAATGGTTCCTTTGAATTAAAATCAAAAGCTATGGATTTATTAGTAATGGCACATGGATTACGACATGAAAATATAAATCCACTTATAGGTAAGTTATTATTTATAATGATTGAATTGAAAATATTTAATGGTATATATTTTATTATAATGATTTTTATTTTTTTAAATTAAATATAATAAAATTGATAATGTTTTCTATTTGAATACTCGTAAGGATTATTTCGAATTTATTTTTTGTAAAGAATTTATGATTTTACCACTAAAAAAATTACAATGAATTGAAAGTTGATAGAAGACAAAAAATAAAAATAAGAAATAGTTCTTAAAAATGTATAGACGAGATTTAAATGTACAGGATGTTCCAAGGGCACAGAATAATAGAACCAGACGTATAAAAAACTTACGGTGTTGGGGCAGAGATAATTGGGTATGGGAATGAACAAAAAAACTGTATGGGACGGTGTCTTAGGTGGAGTTCTACTTTCAGCCATTTAGAACTTATGTGCTCTTAATAATTAGCTCACTGCCGAAATACCTTCGATTTTTTTTATCAAAACGTTGATTAGAATCAATCTCTTCAAAATATTTTAAAAGAAAAAAGTGAATAAATCAAAACCAAAAAAAAAAATTGCATTAATACCGTTATGTTCCTAAGAAAAAAATGTTTGCATTATATTTTATTGATACAAATTTAACAACATAAGAGACCGTTTTTTGTTTTTTTTTTTTTGTTAATTTCATTGTAACTATCTTAATAATTTTATTATAAATAAAATACAAGATATCAAGTATACATTTTTATTTGAATGAAGGCTTGTGGGAGAAAGAAAATCCAATGTTTTCTTCTTCTATAATCTATAGAGACTTAATTTATTTAGCTAGTTGGTTGGAAATCTGCAACTTTGTATCAACGGCGTGAAACGTTTTAGGCTTTGGAGCGCTTACTAAAAACGTTCAATTATTTAATTGTTTGAATTTACTCCACAGCTCTAGACCGTATGTTCATATTGGTTTCAACATTAATTTGTATACCTTTAATTTGCTGTAATTTGATAACTTGAAATAACTACCTATAAGCCATCAAAGTAAAGTTTGTTGAACCTTATTCTGAGTTGCCTGTTCTTTTTGACAATGTGAGTTCTCCAAGTAAATCGGTGGTCTAAATGCATGTCCAAGTACTTTACTGAATTCAGCTGTAGCAGTACAGACTCCTTTAATTTTACTGCAGGACAGATACCTTTCCGATATGTAAACGTAATGTGCAAATATTTTGATGTGTTTGCCTTTATTCTCCATAAGCCATTCTTCAATTTTAAAAAAATGTTCTTGCAATATTTTAGACGCTTTCACCGGATTTGTGTGGGATGTAAAAATCAGTAAAAGTAACTGCAATAATTTGTTGTGATATTGGAAGATCGGCTGTGTAAATGATATAAAGCACTAGTTCTAAAACACTTCTCTGTGGTACACCTGATTGTATTTGTTTAATATCTGTAATATTCCTGTTCTATTTTACTACAAATTTTCGATTACTTAGGTATGATTTAAAAACTTAATGATAATGGTGAATGATGGCAGCTTTTTTAATTTTAATAATAGCCATTCGTGCCAGACTTTATCGAAAGCCAGCGTGATGTCGAGAATTTTTACACTCAAATGTTTCGTTTATATGCTGTGGATTTCATTCTATGGCTGAATGTAAAAGAACTTATAATACCTAAAAAAAGAGAGGAAGTAGAGGACAAAAGTTGATCATGCATTGAAGAATAACTTCAATCAGATCTAAGTAATCATAACTGATTTCATCCTATTTCATGGGATAACTCCAATTTATAGGGGAATAACTAAACTAACATATTTCGGCAATGACCTGATTGTTAAGACCGTACAACCTCTAAAATGTTCAAAGTAAACCTTTTAATGTCGTAATATTTTTTGTTTCTTTCAATTTCTTTAATCACCTATGATTTTATGTTTCAATACTTCCAAGGCATCCTGTATAAGTAAAATTTATTTTAGTTAAATTGAAGGAGTAGAATGAATAACGTAAAGAAAAAGAAATTTAAGAAACTCTGAAATACATTCTGAATTATTTGAATATCAAAAAATATATTTTCTCATTAGCAAAGAATTTTCATTAATTCGAATCATAAGGGTTAATGGTGGGTGGCTACACGAATATGAAAGAATTAAAAAAAAGTAAATTATATTTTTTAATTTAATTTTTTAATGAAAAGAGTGTTTTGTTCATCACCACTACTAGAATTCATCAGTGAGGTATACTAGTGTTGTATCACAGCTCAAAGTTTAATTCTGATTAATTTCACAGCTCATACACCTAGATTAAAAATAAAACCCATATGTGAGTTATAAGAACTAAACGAATTTTTATCTATAGGTTTAGCATTTTGGGGTAATAAGCCTGAAAAAATTAATATTACCGAAAATGAAAAATCAACTTAATTACAATGATTTATAAAAAAAAAAAAACAACAAAAACAAATTAACGAATTTCATTATCATCTTTTCAACATGGCCTTTGAAAATAATATATTTAATCAGAATTTTGGAAAGTTGTATTTGAATGCTCTTTCAAATATTAATTTTTGCCTTTGAAATATTTTTTTATACTTTATTCAAATATTTTATTTAAAATAATTAGAACGCCTCGAGTAAGTAAGTATTTGGGGGAAAATAAGAAAATCAATAATTTTTTGTATAAATTTTTCAAAAGTTATGTAGGTACATGTCAGGAATATGTTAAAGACATACATTTATTTTCATAGCTCTTTTTAAGCTTACAATAGCTTTGGTATAGAATTTAGTATGTCGTTTTAAATACACTTTTCAATAAGTTGAAATTTTGAGCACAGCTTGCGTCCCGGTGCAAATTTTCCTAAATTCGGGGAAACTGGTCCCACTGAAATTAAATCTTTATAATATATGTTTTCTAAAATCTATATAATATATTATAAGGAATCTGGTGAAGTATTTTAGAAATATGTCCCTTTGAGCTGAAAATTTAGAATTTTAAGCAGAGCTTATGCGTTATAATCAACACTTTTTGCACTAAAATTTGAACCGTAATTCATATTTTATTTTGGGCTTCAGTTCTGAGGACAACACTTTCAACTTCTTTATGTCGCAAAAGATTTGGGGGAGAACACAGTCCCCACCAAAGTTTTGATTTGGGACAAAATCCATTGAAACTACCGGAACAAATATTACTAATCAAACTGAAAATTGGTATTTATTTTGATTTCTATATCATCATCATCATCACTGTCTTACAACACCAACCGTAAGGCATAATTTTGGTTACATGTAGACAAAACTTTTTGTCACAATTTAGAAAGCTTGCTTCTTGTTGGAACTCTTATTACGACCAAAATCTATATCACAGAAACAACTAAGCCAATTTATTATAAATTTGCTATACAGTTTACATGTACTACTCTATTGCAGAAAAGTTAGCCCACCTTTAAGCATATCAACACAGAATAAAATTACTATCTAGAGGTAATTACTATCTATAAAATATTTGATTTGATATCGTGACTACTGACATTTTATGGCAAAAATGAAAAAAAAATGAAAAATTAATATTCCAGCACTTGAAACGAATTCAAAATGCAAGCAAGATATGGGCAATAGAGTGGTATGTATAATCAAACTCTGCTGTCTGCTGTCTCTATATCAATGCAGTAGAACAATATTTATCTTTGTTCAAAACCTGTAATTCGTTAATTATGATGGTGATTTTTTTTGGATTATAACGTGTTTTTGAAATTTCATAAATATATTTTTAAGTTACTACTTGGGAAATGGAAATTACTACTGTGTAAAGGATATCTCTTAGCCCATCCAATTTAAGCACTTTACCATAGTAAATATCTCCAAAAATATTCACAGAACTACACCTTGCAACAATCCATAAGTGATTCTAAAAATCAAAATTTCTTTTCCTTTACCTTATTCTAATCAAGTTAATCTTTTTAGCCAACATTGTCAATATATACCAACGTATTATTTTAGTTCCAACAATGCCAATATATACCCATATATATTACTTTATTTATTGATTAAAATTTAATTGTAAATAAAAACAACAGTGTAAAATTTATAATCAAAAATTATTTTTAAAACAAAAACAAAATAATTTTTGTAATAATTTTAACCAATAGCTAAAAAATATCCAAATTTCAAAATAGAAAAATCTGAGCAATAAAAACAAAAATTAATTCTTATATCCAAGTACACCTACAATAAAAATTTATTTATTTTATTTGCTTTATAAGTATTAAAAATTTTCCAAAATTTTAATAAAATTTTACTACCGTACTTAAAATGTATACCTTTGTTATATTAGATTTTCTACAAGTTACCTGGAAATTATCTGTAATAAATTTTCTTTGAATTTTCTTTATCCAAAAATATTCCTCAAAATTAAAATACTTAATACTAGACTATATAATAAAAAAATTTCAAGAAATTACCCTCATTAAAATGTGAAAACGATATTGTATTGATAACGATTTATTTTGACATTTACTACTTTTTTTGACAGAATTTTTTTTTATATTTTGTTATTCTGGTTTCTTTGGGTTCTCTGGTTGTAAAAATTTTTTTTTTTTTTGCTTTTTAAGCACATTTTTCCCTCACTACCAATCTGCATTTTTTTTAATTATCAAGAATAAAAATGCATTGTTGTTATTTTTTATCAATATCATTTTGGTTTTTCTTGCATTGACGGTCAGCTTATGCCAGAGACATGAAATTATATATTTTAGGCATATATCATTTGCAGATTATAGAATAACTAAATCATCAGCGTAGATAAAAGGTATTCCAATCAAGTTTCTTTTTGAGAAACTATATAATAATATAACAAGCATAAAAAGTTGGTTCAAGAGAGATACCTTGTATAACACCATAATAATTAATTTATATAATAACTCCTATATGACTCCCGATTAGCACTAAAGGCGTTATAATGATGTGTTTATTGGAATAATGTGATTAATATTGCTATAAGAATGTTCTTATAGCAATTGCGGGAGTTGTTATAATGGGATTTTCAGCAAGTGCTACAGTAATGTTGCTATCAGTCTAAAAGTGCCTAATCCTATATCAAGGGCTAAAGTGTTGTTATAAGAATAGAATTGCTAGAATAGCAGTAGTAGTGTTATTATTTTACTGTACTCTTATAATATTACTAATAAACTTACTGTAACATTTGAATAAATATTTAGAATAAATCTTTTGCGACGGCCATTAAAAAATGGTAAAAAAAAATTTTAAAAAAGCAAACCGAAAAGCTTTGTTTTGCATTATTTTCGTAAAAGTATTTTTACGTAAAAGAATAATTATTTAAATATCAAATTCGACGTTATGCATTAATTAACGTACATTATTTAACATTTTAAAGATGCAATTGCAATAATAAATAAAAATATATTGTCTATACAACAATTGGTTATTTTTGAAGGGCAATGTATTTTTTCGAAGTATTATTATAATAAATGTCAATGAAATTTCTTTCCCAGTCCAATTTTTAATTTTAGTAAATATTAATACAATTATTCTTAACCGCAAAATATTATTTATTAGTAAGAATATTTTTTATATTATAAATCATTTACATTCAAATATAAAAATATGTAGTTAATACATATCTCCTTTAGTCCTTTCCCATAAAAAACTCTATAAAACTATTATTTTAAAATAAAAAATGCTACATTTCTCACTCTCGCACAAGATAAATTATTTCAAATTAAAAACATATACACATTATACTGTACACAAATCCTATAACAACCCACGTACATAAAAACAAAATTAGTGCTATAAGATACCTATATGACTCCCAAAAAGCACTAAAGGTGTTGTAATAATATTTTTATGGGAATAATTTCATTAATATTCCTACAAGAGTGTTCATATAGGAATTGCGGGAATTGTTATAATGACATTTTCAGCAAGTGCTACAGCAATGTTGCCTAAATTTTGTCTAAAAATGTCATATAAAATCTATAAATTTATTATTTTAAAATAAAAAATAATACCTATCTCACTCTCGCATAACATAAATTATTTCAAATGAATTTCATTTTAAAACAAAAAAAAATACACTGTAATGCATAAGTATACTAATCTTATAACAATATTACAGCAATTGCTCCGTACCTTATAGGATTCTCCATTTTAGTGCTATAATGTATTTATAACGTTTCGCAACAATTGCAGAGCACTCAAATTAACCTAATAGTGTTATAAGAGTGTTTATAATAGGGTTATACGAGTCTTATAACAATAAAATTGTTACGTAAGAATATATCCATATCACAGGTTTATGGTAATATCTCTTTGATGGAAATACATATATGATTGTCAATGTAAAAACTGAGCTACAGAATCGACATTGAAAACTATCCACCATCCGCTTCCTTATTTCTTTCAATACCTTCATTGTTTTAACATCTACTTCAATTCAAAATTCATTTCAATTGTAGCTTCAAATTTGATAACTTAAAGACAAAATATTTAAAAATGTTAATCAAAACTTTAATTAAATTTTTTGAATTGGAAAACCGATTAATCATTCTCTTATAGTAAATGTCTTCCTGCCATACAAACAAAATTACTAAAACTAGGTAAACTATATTTATTTAATAAATTAAAAGTACTTAATTTATTGTATATATATATATATATATATATATATTTTTCGCCAACAATTAACGCTTAATTTTTATTTAAATAAAGAAAAAATAATTAAAAACTAATTATATTAAATTATATTTAATAAATAATTTAATAATTTATTTGATTAAAGTGCAACAAAATTATTGTATATATATTATGTAATGTATATGTAAATTTGTGTTTATTTGTTAAAATTGTATCCCTTTGGCAATGGAAATTATTAAAAGAAATTTTTCAGAATTTTTTTGTTAAAAATTGCAATATTATTTTTTACTGTAAATACGCCATGTTTTATTTTTCTTTAAAATTTAAAATTTAATTTATTCATAAATAATTCAACTTCAGCACAGCGAATTTCAGTTTTTTTTATTTATTTAATTATCATCGGACATAATTTTCATTTAAAATTATGAAAAATTTACTATATGTGAATATATTAATATATTATATGGTGCACATATATATACACATGTAAAAATAATATATGTAATGTATGTAGGTATATAATATTATGAAATTGCTTGAAGGCAACAATGTAGAAAATTTTTAAATAAAATAATTTTCTTCCTTTCTACACACACAAATTAAGCTTTATTTTACTTAAAAGTCTGTTAACTGTTTTGGAATAATTTTATAACACCTATTAATATGGAAGGGTGAACAGTGTTATATTCAATGGTGAATAATATTTTTTTATTAATACGCAATGGTGAATAAAAATATTTTTAGTATCATGTAATTTGCTGCATTGTCGTAATATTTGCTAATCACAATTTTCATTTCTGTTGTTTGTGTGTTTGTTCATGATTGGTTAACTCATTGGTTTTTAATATTAAAGCATAAAATGTTGAAAATAAATTTAATTTAGTGTAAAAATTTATAGGTTCCTAATTTTGATATTATTAAAGTAAAGTTTATATGTTTTCTAAATCATAAATATTCACATGTCCCGAAAATATTTACTTTGAAGTGATTAAATAAAGAAATTTATTTTTTTTTTCTTCTTTTATTATTCTTAAAGGTATGATTAGTACATAAATACAATATAAGAAAAAATTTTACAAGTATATCTTTTAAACATATCTTAAAGAAACAAGGATACAATCAGTAATTCAAAAAATTTATTTCACCATTTTGAATTTAAAATTAAGAATCGCATATAGCGATGGCAAGCCGGATAATATTCGGTTTGACCTATCCTGCTATTTTCTGATTTACGGATAATTCAAAATTCGGATATTTTGAATCAATTATCCGAATATTCGATTTTCGAGAAAGTAAATTTTTATCATTTCAAAAATTTTAATTTTTATACCGTAATTATTACATTTACTGTTAGATTGAAGGACCAGGTGGAACTCATTGGTTCCTATGATTGAGCGACTCCTAAAGTTAAAAAAATGTATTAAACAATTTGACTTATTAGGAACGGAAAAAGGATATTACAATGAACAAAATTCCGTAGTCCTATAAAGTATGTTAAATATCTTGAAACCACTTGAACTAGGTGTAAAAGAGTTGAGTAACGAACAAGCAACACTTTTATCTAGCGAAGGTGTTTTTGAATTTATGTTTAAAAAATTAAATGATATTGATTCAGATTTGAGCAATAAAATAATAACGTCATTAAAACCAGAAATTTTAAAACGAAATAAAAAATTAGTATCTTTGATGAAATTTCTACAAAATTCATCAATCTCCTGAGATGATAATTTTGATGATATTACATATGCTTCGAAACCAGCAATCTATGCCTATGCCAAAGATATAATGAGTCGATTGTATGCAATTCCAAGAGATGAAAATCATGTGTCTTCGTCCGGATCTGAGGATAAAATTTGCAAACCGATTACATTGGTTATGGAATTGAAAAAATCTATAGCTTCCATGAGCAATGAACTCTTTACAAAAAGAATTTGAACTTCTTGAAAGCAATGGATAACTAACTGACAACCTAGAAAAACTTTTGAATGTTCTTAATACGATCTCAACAACCTCTACCAGCAGTGAGAGAGTTTTACCGGAGGATGGTACATTTTCAACAAAATTAAGAAGGAGACTTCAGTTTCCATTGTTGAATGCTTTGGTATTCTTGAAATATTATTTTAATAATGAATAATAAATAAATAATTATTATAATTAATTAAACTATATTAATATTATATACTTTCTTTTTCTTGCACTAATATCGAATAAAACGAACTTAAAAACTCAAATATTTTGGTTTTTTTCTAAATTTCAAAACTGGCAAATATCCGAATAGTATATATTTCATATTTAATATCCGAATACCAGAAAATCCGGATAATTGACATCTCTAATCGCATATGATTTTTCTAATTTTTTGTTGTTGTTTTTCTAATTGTATGAATTTTTATTAGTTATCAATGAACACGTGTGATTTATTGCATATATTTAGTGTAGGAATAGAATCGTTCGGGATAGAAAGACAAATTGTCATCTAAATATTGATTTTCTCCATATGTCAAATCTTCGATTTAAAGTTAGGAGTGGTTTCTTCCGTTTTTAAAGGTACTGTATCTATTGCACTTATCCACTTTATCCTGGCTGTATAGGAGTTTTTGAGATATATAAATCGATTTTTGCTCCATATTAAATTGTTGGTCAAAATGTAAATATTATTTTGTCCTATATCAGAATTTTTTCGGCATAGGCAACAATATCCATACAAATCAGTGGTTAAAAAGTTTGTTCGTTTTGCCTTCATGTAGTTTTAAAATTTACTTTCTTAAATATGGTTGTGCCCTATATAACAAACTTTATGTATAGAGTAAAATAATTATACAATACGATGTTTATCTCATTCATATTGTTTTGCCCTATGTAGGAAAATTTAGTAAAGGAAAGGTTTTTAGATAAAAATAATATTAATGGTACAACTGTGACATTATCCTTTGATTTACAACCAAAAGGGTTCGCATTTTATTATAAGAAAATAAGTTAATACAATATGACAGCAATCGAGTGTTTTTCCGATAATAGTATGAAATCATACTGTGTAGTATGGGATGAATCCAGAAGCTTACGACCAGACAATAATGTGGCATATAATTTATTTATTTATTTATGCTTAATTCAAACACATTACAAGTTACAATATCTTAATCTAGTATAAAATAAACAAAAAAAAAATTTTAAAATTTAAAAATAACAATCAAAATTACATTAAATATTATTGCAAAAACTTAGCCTAAAAAAAAAATAAAATAAAATAAGAAAAAAAGTAAAAAGTTTTAAAATATAGATATTATACTATTAAAATTAAATTACATACATACATAAGTACAATATTATAGATTATGATAGATGTAAATATAAAGTTTTTTTAATTTCAATTTACTGAAGGAAAAATCAATAAAATTTTTATACTCAATAACAACCATGAACATTCTTATTAACTGGTTCATATTTCCCATAGTTAGTTCGGTGAAATACCAAGTTAAAAACACTTTTCGAACGGAAACGAGTACTTGTATTTAAATGGGTGTTGATCAACTGCTTAACAGCATGTGAATGAATTTCCCCATTTAGAATTTGCATTAAAAATACAATATCAGAAACAGTTCTTCGGGACTCCAACTTATATAATTGTTATAGTTTTAGCCGGTCTATATAAGGAGTGAGAATAAAACGGTCAGACCATGGCAAACCGATGAAACTTTTTCTGAACTGCTTCAAGTCTATCGATATGATTACGATAAAATGGTGATATAACTGCACTTGCATATTCCACATTTGAACGAACAAGGCAAATATATAAAGCTTTAATGATGTATGAATCATCAAACTCTTGGGACAACCTTTTGATGAAACCTAGTAAGGAATTAGGTTTGTTGATAATGACATTATAATGGTGTTTAAATGAGAGTTTTTCATCAAAAAATACACCTAACTCTTATCCGATACTTTATATTCTAAAACAAGTAATTTCAGTGTTTACGTAGTGGCGTACCATTGTTATGTGTAGTGATGTCTGGTATTTTAAAGAATAGACATATATTATTAAAAACGGCACAAAAACTATTTTTATTTCAAAAAACTCAGCCAGAAAAAATAATTCAAAAATTTTATGAGCACAGTCATTCTCAAATCCAAGATGTGGATATAGTTTATACAGGTCATTCATCGTTACATTTTTTTTTTTACTCCTCTTGAGAGCATCGGGCTTTCACTTGACCATCGTACTCGATTGCTAGCTACTGTTTCCGAGGTAATGTATATTCCTGCTATATAAAGACTACAAAAATTTTCTATAGATATCTCATAGTAAGCAGAGTCAATCATTTTAACTCTATATAAGTTTTAATTTTAATTAAATTTCATCATATCTTTTGTAATTTCGCTGTTGTTTTTTTTGTTAAATACAAAAACAATTAAATTCAATTTTATATATTTAAAATTTAATAATAGATATTTTGGAAAAGAGCATCAAGCAACCGCGAGATTAAAATACATATGTATATTATCTCAATTATTATTAAGTATATGTGAAAATTTTATTTAATTCAATGTTAAGATTTTTAAATGAAATTTTGTGTCAGTTGATTTTTTGTCAGGTTTTTGTTTACAACTATATTGTCAAAACCCTTGAGGTTAAATTAATTTCTTAATTACACATTGGGCCTATTTCTGGAAAGGAAATTTTGTGATGCATAGGTTGCAGCGAAATATAAGATGTATGTAAAATTTTATTTTGGTATTCTGCGAAGCGAAATAGTATAAAAAATAAAAAGTCAATATTAAAGTTTTTGACAGCCTCAATATAAATTTAAAGAATACCAAATTCTGTGTGATGTGATACTCTATCGAAAAATAGCGAAAAAGTGATTCGCTTCTCACCTATAAGGCCTAAGGCCTAATTATGTAAAAAGTAAAAAGTATTGTAAATTTTGAATTTAAAATAAATGAATAAAGTAAAAAAAAAAAAATACCCATGAATCTTGAATAAATTTAATATTTAATATTAAATAAATAATTTATTAAATTTTAATTAGTTCGTGTTTTTTTTTTAAATTTTATTAATTTTTTAGGTTGGCTAAGTGATCCATCTCGCACAGCAATGGTATTTGATTTTTGTTCACGTGGTTCATTACAAGATGTTCTAATTATGGATGAAATCAAATTAGATTGGTCATTTCGTTTAAGTTTATTAACAGATTTAGTTCGTGGTATGCGTTATTTACATTCGACACCAATACGAGTTCATGGTAGTCTAACATCACGTAATTGTGTTGTTGATGCACGTTGGGTATTAAAAATAACTGATTATGGTTTATCAGTATTTTATGAGTCACAAGGATTAACAACACAAAATAAAAGTGCTAAAGAATTATTATGGACAGCACCAGAATTATTACGTAATACAAAAGGACATAATAAATGTGGTACACAAATGGGTGATGTTTATTCATTTGGTATTATAATGCAAGAAGTTGTGGTACGTGGTGAACCATATTGTATGTTATCATTATCACCAGAAGAAATTATCACAAAAATAAAAAAACCACCACCATTAATTAGACCATCGGTATCTAAAGGTGCAGCACCACCCGAAGCTATTAATATTATGAGACAATGTTGGGCTGAACAACCAGATATGAGACCCGATTTTATATCGTAAGTAAATATATATATTTTTGATGAAGGTTATATATATATATATATATATATTTTTTTTTTTTTTATTAGTCATATATTAGGTAAAATTAGTAAATTAAAAGGATATTAATGAGATGAGAAAAAAATAGTATGTAATTCAAATTAATGTTAAAAAAGAAAAATGAAAGGATATTTTTATTTTAATGTAGAATACAGAAATAAGAAGTAAGACATCAAGTTAAGAAAATAAAAAATTATTTTTTTGTTATTTTTTTTGTTTGTTTTTGATTTAATCATTAAACACGTGAAAGAAAATCTTTTGGGTGTATTAAAATTTATAACCCTTAACTTCGAAATGATATGAAATGATGCGCTCTAATGATCACAAAAAATCGAAAAAAACATGAAATGTTTTTTGATAATTACTTATTGTCAGTCTCTTCAATGCAAATAGATATGATAAATAAATGTATGTGTTAATAAAAAATGTTTATAGAATTTAATAAAATTAAAGCTTTAAGACTTCAGATGATAATCTCAAGAAGGCAAGCAAATGAAATATTAACCAAGGGCTACAGTATATATAAAATAACTCAGAAAATTAGGAAAACCCATAGAAATATATTCTAATTATTATAAAATAAGCATTACAACAAGAAAAGTGAGAGAAAAAATAAATTAAATCAGCAAATTTCAATCACATGATTACCAAACAACAGATAATCACTATTTAATACTAAAAAAATTAAGTACATCCTAGCTAAAAGCTAAACAACATAAACTTCGATCTCGTCCAATGAAATATCAATTTTGGTATGTATCGCAAAGACGGTCATCTCTCATCTACAAACACTTTATATATGGAGAAAATAAGAAAAATAGTCAAGCTAGATTTATTGGTACCACAACAGGTTTAAAATATTAACTAGGACCTATATTTATGTCAATATAACTCCTGAGCTTGAGTTGAAGTTTAAAATTTTTCAGAATGACAATTTTCAAATTATTTTGTGGAAAAACTGGGAAGATATATAAAGTCCAGTATATGCTCGTAATATATTAATTTTTATTGAACCAAAAGTTTTAAATATCTTATATACACATTACACAAGATCGACGACGTGGGAAGTCAAGCAAAGGCAAGAATAGTTGAATAGTAAATTACACCACAAAAAATATTAAAATTTTAGCAAGTTCTTAAGTCAAAAAATAAGCACAATATGCAAAACAGTGGTGAATACAAAACATTTAAAATAGTTAGATATTCCACAAACCAAAAATAAAAAGTACACAAAACGGTGGCGAATACTGGATACATTTAAGATTAAATACCAATAAACCAAAAATAAAAAAATTGAAGTATAATTAACATACAATTGTGTATTTTACGGCATTCAGGGGTTGTCAAATATTTAAAAATGAAATGTTAACTGGCAGGTTAACTGGCAAGTTAACAGGTACTGTCAAATATTTAGAAATGAATCTGTGGTACATATAGGTAGTGCAAAAATGCAAATAAATTTTCTAACTAAAGAAGTAAAAAATATGGGATAAGTAAAATAATATAGTAGCTTGCAAGCACGTTAAAATGATCGAATTGTTTATTTTTATAAGTTTGAGACTGAACGATTAATATCCTAACTTCTTCAACGGGTTTGTATTTTACAATAATATCTACAAGACACGGCATAGACAAGACATTGTCTATTTATCAATTTTTTAATTTTTGGTACAGTAACCAATTTAAACGTGGAAAACTACATCTATTATAAAGTAAAAATTTGCCTACATAATAGCAAAGTTCCATTTTATTTTAAATGACAACGAACATGTATTCCAAATTAATTTCACAGAATAATTGAAAAACTTTGTATGTACATACATCATGACATAAGCGGGATTCGAACTCGAAATTATCCTTTTACTATTATACATTCATTACTGACATACACTCTTGAAAATTAACAAAAATACCTTTTTATACCGTTTTCCAATAATCTGAGTGGTTCGAGTAGCTAAAACAAAGCTCCCAGCGTCCATCAGGAGTATTTCAAGAACGAAAAATGTTATAAAACTGAAAATTGGAATTCAAGTACTCTTTGTATTCCACGTAGTATCCCAATAATTTCAAGTGATACGCCATTTCAATTCCAAAGGCTTAAATTGTCATTTAGCCTGGATTTAGCTATCAGAAGGTCAATAATTGAGTATAGCTGAATTAAATTGGGCAAATCCTTGCTGGACAATTAAATGTTTCTCTTTCGAAAGTTGAAAATCCAGATAATTTATAAAACCAGAAATGTATAAACCTACAAGCCATACAATAAACTGAAATATTAATGAAAAAACAATGAAAATAATTAGTTAAAAACATTTTTAAATATTAAATTTTTTCTTAAAATAAAATGAATGACTTAGATTAAATTTATGTCTTTAAAAAACCATTTCAAATTATAAAATTTTGTTATTAGAAGCCTTTAGAACACAACAACACTGCCCAGATACAACTAGTTTATGATAAAAACGAACCCAATAAATTTATGAGAAGTCATTGAATTTCTAAAATATTTTTCAAATCCACTCAATAGTAAAAAAAAAAATTCTATTCATATTAAATCAATATTCAATTTATTTACAGTTAAGAATCCAAAAAAATTGGTTTTAAATCTAAAAAAAAAAAAGAGAATAAAAAAAAATAATAAAATATTAGCCAAAGTATTATTGATTTTTACTTAATACAGAAAAATAACATAATAATCAACAAGGATGTCTTTTTTTACTTAACCTTTTTATACAAATTTTCTATTTTTTATTTTTGAATATTTTTTATTAAAATTCTTTTTTTTCTTGTATTTTTGTATAGAGTTTACGAACGTTTTAAAATGTTAAATCATGGTAGAAAAGTTAATTTTGTTGATACAATGTTTCAAATGCTAGAAAAATATTCAAATAATTTAGAAGAATTGATTCGAGAACGTACTGAACAATTGGATATTGAAAGAAAAAAGACTGAACAATTATTGAACCGAATGTTACCTAGGTAAGGATATTGATCTTAAAACAAACATAATAATAATATAAAATTTTCTTTTTATTTAATTTTCATTTTATAAAAACAAAAAATTGGAATCAATTCAAATATTTGAATTAATTTATTTACTTATACTTCATCAAATATCCTAAATTAATTGTTGTACTCGATGAAAATCTGTCTCTAAAACACATCATATATGCAAAAACAAAAAATGAAAATAGCTCTGTGGCTGAAAAACTTAAAATGGGATTGGCTGTGGATCCTGAAGAGTTTTCAGATGTAACAATATATTTTAGTGATATCGTTGGTTTTACAACGATTGCAGCACATTGTAGCCCAGTTCAAGTTGTCGATTTATTAAATGATCTATACACAATATTTGATGCTACCATAAATGCATACAATGTATACAAAGTAAGTAAAAGAAATATTTTTAATATTTTTATCAATTTGAAGACAAAAAAAATGTTTTACATTTTAAAAAAAAAAAGGTTGAAACTATTGGTGATGCTTATATGGTTGTTAGTGGTTTACCAGTTAAAATACCAGATCATGCTGAACAAATAGCAACAATGGCCTTAGATTTATTACATGAAAGTGGTAGCTTTAAAGTAAAACATTTACCTGGTGTACCATTACAATTAAGAATTGGATTACATACAGGTCCATGTTGTGCGGGTGTTGTTGGTTTAACAATGCCACGTTATTGTTTATTTGGTGATACAGTTAATACAGCTTCTCGTATGGAATCTACAGGTATGTTATGTGCACAGTAACAAATTAATTACTTTGTTTTTTTAGAATAAAATAGAAAAATTTTAATTTTATGAAAAAAATGTTAGAAAAGGTGTTTTTATATTATTAGTGTTTGTAATTATTGCCTGAATCTATTTATAGCATCTATATTTAATTTCGTATATTTTAATTCAGTACTTATTTGTTAACGGAAAATGTGGCAAGTAAAGTACCTTTAAATAACTACTTTAATTTTATTATAAAACCTAATTTAAACCTAACATTTTTGATTACCATCAAGGTAATTAGGTATTTTTAATTTTAAAAATCTTAAGACACTTTACGGCCTTGAAAATTAAATCATTGAAATCGAATGAAATCATATAGAAATTTCTAGAGGATAATAATTTCCCATTTTTTCAAACACGTATTTTACAGTTTTTCGAAATCCAGATATGTTTGGGTAGCTGCCATACAGTTCCTCACACGCATTAAAATTTTTCTAAAAACCACGGGCGCTACTGACCTGAAAATTTGTAACTAGGTAGCTTTTAAAAAATAAACAAACATGTATTTTATCGTTTTTCAAAATTCGAACTTGTTCGGATAGCTGCTATACAACTCCTAGTACCCATCAGGTAATATTTCCAAAACCAAGAGTGTTAGACACCTAAAAATTTGTAATTATGTAGTTTTTTAAAAATAAACAAACCTATGGTTTACCGTTTTCCAAAGTTTTAACTGTTCCGGATAGCTGTCGTACAATTCCCAGCACCCATCAGCAATATTTCAAAAACCATCACTGAAAGGTATTATAGAACTGAAAAATATAAACCTTCTCAAAAATAAAGTCTCTTATCATTTTCGAAAATTCGGACTAGTTTGGGTAGCTATCATATAGTTTCCAGCACCCATCAAAAATATTTTCAAAACCATGACATTAATATTTTAAACATCTAAGTGTTACAGATCTGATTATCAGTAATCAAATACCCTCTCAAAAATAAACAAAAATGTCATTTACCGTTTTCCAGAATTTTGACTGGCTCAAAAGAATTTGTAGTGAAAGTAATTCTAATACATATTTTCCCGAAACTGACTTTAGATTAGTGAAAGAAAATTTTCTGAAGAAGTGTAAAATTAAAGTGTGAAATTAAAGTCTAACATTGAAATATCGACGAAGAACGACGAATACAGTTCAAAGAAAATGAAGTGCGGTTAGCTAACCAATGGAATTTATAAATTTATTTAATTTGACATTTCTTCCTCACCAGCCAAGACGGAAAGTAGGAGCTAAAGTTATGCTTCTGCATTACATAATTAATAATAAAGTTATGTAAATGTTATCGAAGCACGAATTCAAGCAAATTTGAACCTACCACAGATTTTCAATTGTACCCATGTATTGAATCATTTTTTGAAATTTTATTCATAAATAAAACTTTATTAAATTAAATTTTATACATTTTGTGTTTAACCTTTTTTTTTATACATATAGCCAAAACACCTTTTAAACCGATTGGTACGTTTGGCTAGGGTGGGAAAGAGCAAGCTAGAAGGTCTACAATTACCCACGAAGGTGTTAATGTTCGTCTTGAATTTATTTAGGTTATAAATATAGAATGTATCATGTTTCGGGAACACTTAAGATGGAATTTGGTTCCACATTCGGGATTTTGAGGTTATAAACAAATTTCCATAACTTTTGTTAAGCGCTTAAGTGGAGATAATATAGATTTAATTCCAACAAAGCATGTGCCCGTGCCTATTCGACCGTGACGACAACTATATTCGGTCAATATTGTCAAACATATTTGAAAATTATTCATTTTTTTTCTCATAAATGGATTTAATATCGATGAAACTTGATATCACTTAATCCATCTTATAGTCTATATAAAATTGACTAATACCTAGTGTTACTAACACCTATAATAAGCTACCTAATACCTAGATTGAATAATACCATTTATCTCGTACCAACTTGTGCCAATAATTACTTAATGCATGGTCGATATATCAAACTACATTCTTTGGATATGCGTGTAACTACAAAGTCACTAATAAAAATATACTTTATATGTCAAAAATCGGTTAACGAAAAAATTTATGAAATTCTTACGATATTTCTGGGACTTTTATTTTTTTTTTGGTTTGTTTTATTTCATAGCAATTTCATAGTTGTTTTAACAATTTAATCTGCCATATTATATCGATTTCAATGACAGAATGATAGAAATATTAAATTTATTAAATTTTTTTTTATTTGCTGAAATTAATGCAGATTCACCAGATGCTAATTAAAATTCGTGGACTTATCACTTTTACTTGTCTATCAAAATATAAACAAAAAAACATTTCAGTCTAAAAATCTGAAGAATAATAACTCGTCATTGTCATATTCCAACACATTAATTCTAATTTATTATACATATTTGAACTGAGAAAATAGATTACAGGATTTTGTAGAAACCTAGAAACTCTTAAATAAATTGAATTTTCTCCACGTTGAATTTTTATAAATCTTTCGTGAGATTTCTATTATCGTTATGTTTAAACCGAATCATCTCCACTTTTCTTAGTAAAAATACAAAAAAAAAATTTAGTTGATTTTTATATATTTAACCATCTACCCTATCTGTTTTATTCATCATAATCATCATATTCATCATCATCGTTATCATAATCATTATTTTGAAATACATACCATATCCATATGACGTGTACTAAAATTAATATTTTTTTTATTATTGTTGTTTTTCTTTTTTTTTTGTATTTTATTACATATTCTAGGATCATCATCACGTATTCATATGTCAGAAGCAACACGTGATCGTCTAGAAGCTGCTGGTGGTTATAGTATTGAAACAAGAGGTCCAATTGAAATAAAAGGTAAAGGACTTATGAATACATTTTGGTTATTGGGTAAAAAAGGATTTGATAAGCCATTACCAGTACCGCCACCTATTGGGTAAGTAAAATAATTCTATTTTTTTTTTTCTTATTTTTGTATGATAATTTAAAAAACTATGTGCAAGTATAAATGTTCAATATTTTTATTGGTGTTGTTGTTGTTACCATTTTGATGAATTCATTTTTAACAGATTTTTTTTTTCTTATTTCTTTTCTGGGTTACGTGTTTTCATTTTACATACAGAGAATCTCATGGGTAAGTAATATTATTTTTTGCTTTTATTTTTTTAGTGAAAAAAATAGGATACATAAATTTAATTTCGTCAATAAAAAAGCATCCTTGAACAAATAAAATTTTTTTTAGAAATGCCCCTTCATTCGTATATCGAAATTATTATCTAAAATATTGGGATAATCCCATAAAAAAAGTAAAAACCCCTCCGCGAAAAAATATTATTTATATTTTATTTATTCTTCTAGACCACCACCATTAGAATCCGATTTTGAGGGGGATGATATTATAGAAACATCATTTATTGGAATTGAGGATACGTCGTTATAACAAAAAATACAATGACCAAGCGGTGTGGTGTAAGCTCAACTGTATAATTTTATATAACTGATTTGTTTTTTTTTTTAAATTGATAGCTCCATGTATCTATCTCGTTTCTAAATATTTTTAAAACTTTTCTATCTCATTTTAACTTGCACAAATTCATTCTCTAAAATCGTATTCTCTACTCTGAATGTTTTCTGTCTATATTTTTTTTTTTAACTCAAACCTTATTTTTAATTGACAATTAATTGGAGGCCCTGTTATTTATAAAAAAAATAAAATAAAAACAATATTTTAGAAAATGATTTTAATTAAAAGTAGCTAAATATAAAAAAAAATATATTTATCTTTTTTTAATTTCAAATAGCCTTGATGAATCAATTGTCAACAGATGCATTTCATTAAAAAATCCTTCAATATCACCAAGTATTATTGGAAGTGGTGGTATATCACCAATACCAACAACAACAGTTTCAACAAATCAAACAACAATGCCAAATAATATAAATACAAGTGGTCAACAAGGACGTTTAACAAATACAAATAGTACAAATCCATCATCAAGTCGATCATCATCATTAGCTGGTGAAACTGTTGAAGTTAAAGTTGAAATAACACCACCAACAAATCCAAATGAAAATCCATTAAATATAACTTTATCAAATTCATATTCATTGGATTCAACAACAAATTTAAGTCCAAATATTATATGTGTTCCTGGTGGTGGTGGTGGTGGTGGTGGTGTGGGTGCTCCACCAAGTAGTATTTGCAGTGATGTATCATCAACAAAATCAACAAGTCCACAAGCACGTAAATTATCTGAATTAACATCAGTTACTGAAAATCTTTTAATGCCAGGTCCATTTAATCGTATGCCAGCACCAACAACATCATCATCATCAAAAATTTATAAAAGATTTGAAGAGATTATGGATTTAAGTTTACCATATAATAATTATAAATGTTTAAGTCCATCCGAAAATAATTTATCTCAATTTATGGATGGTAAATATATTTATAGTACACATCATGGTAGTTTAAGTAGTGGTAGCGGTGTTGGTGGTAGCAGTAATATTGGACAGCCTGGTATATGTAGTGGTATTGGTGGTGGTAGCATTAAACATTATGATAATAAACCAGGTTCAAGTCGCCTACTAAGACGTCAATTTAGCTTAGATAAAGATGATGCACCATCATCAAATCAATTACAACAATTACAAGCAGCTGCTGCTTCAATTCAACATAATTTAAATCTTTCATCATCATCAACAACAACATCCACAACAATAACAATGCCACAAAATAATAGTTTTGTATTAACATCGGGTGGACAAAAACAAACATTAGATATACCAATATTGCAAGAGAATCGTTGGAGTCCAAAAGGCCAATTGGGTAGATTACATAAACAGAATTCAACATCAATTAATCAAGATTTAGAAAAAATTGAAGAAATTCCAATGTCACCATCAAGTTCATCACAACAGCATAGCGGTAGCATTGATAGTAATTTAAATCGTAGTCCAACAAATAGTTATACCAGTGAATTTATAATAAATAATGAACATAAAAATAATAATGAGAATAATAGTAATAGTAGTACAACAAGATCACCAGGTAGTGATAGTCTTCAAAAAATACCTAATCAAGAAATTACATTGAATGTTGAAAATTTAATGAATAGATAGGAAACAATTTAAATAATGAAAAAAAAAATAAAAGTATATAAATTGTACTTAAAAAAAAGGAATAAAAAAATAAATAAATAATGTACTATTAATATAAATGAAACCTATACAGTTTTAGTATATTCAAAACAATTGTAACACACCCCTATTACACATCAATGTTCTAATCAATTTAATTGTACATACATACATTAACAATTTAAATTGATGAGCTATTCCACACGAAATATATAATATATGAATGACATTGAAAATATATTTCTAATATTCTTGAAAACTCATCACTGGTGCGATGAAAAATTGACCCGCACCCACCCAGGAAAGGGTTGTGTATAAAAAACAATAAATTATTTGTACGTACATTTTAATAATATATCAATTGTTTTATTACAATAATTGCTATAATTATTAAAATTAATATAAAAAATGTTTTTTTTTAGAATTACATCTAAATTAACATTGTAACATTATCTGAGCATTCCCTAAAAAAAGGTCCTTTTTTTAACTCAGCTGATTTTAATACTAAAACATTGATGAGAACATTGATGGAAAATTGATGAGATAAGAACTATCATCAATTATTTTCATATGCATTTCTTATCAATATATTAACTAGTATTGAAACATTGATGTGTAATTGGGGTGTAAGGTTTTTGTCAATTTGTTCTTGGAGCAAGTGCTGAAAATCTTTTAAAATTGATTCAGTTAAAATACACAGCTACAACGTATTTTTTCTTCATTTTAATTTACATTTTCCTAAATATATACTCTAAACAAAGATACTCAAATTGCAATAATATTGGTGTCGGTACAAAATTACATAGGACAAAATTATATAACACAAAAATTCATATGGTCAAAGTTTCATATTTAAATTGTTATATGTAATTTTGTCTTATGTAATGTTGTCATGTAACCGTAACAATTGATAATGCTAAAACAAAGTATTTTAGAAACACTGTTTTTGAAGAAAATAACAAAAAAATTAAATACAAAACAAAAAGCTAGTGTTTTCATGATTTGTTACAGATTTCAAGTAAATGGCTTCTACATCATGTAGAATATATATATATAACAAATAACAATATATATACAACAAACATCGTGTAGAGAATATATGTAAATTTTGAAGATTTGCAAACAGTGTTCCCATTTCTTTAAAGAAACGAGTTCTGTAAAGTGTAGACTCTTTAGAATTGTTTAAATTTTCCCAAATATTTCAAACAGTTTCTATTAATTGCCAATAACTGAATTACACAACTTTAAATTTCGGAATTTAAACATTATAACTATTTTAAAAATATTATAACTATTATTCAAATAATAAAGTCAACAAAATTTAAATTATAACTGATTAGAGATTTGTTCAATTTAAGTACAATAACAAATTGATAACAAAAGTACCAATTTGGGCTTTAGGCAACAAATAATTATTCACATTTTCATATTTATTTTCTACAGAACTCTATCGCACTTCAAATTTTATAATATAAATTAATTGATTTCATTTTCTTCTACTTTTTTAACCCCAAATAATTCAATATGGGTATCTTTTACTTAATAGAATAAAATTTAATTTTACTTTACTAAAATCACTTAATATGGAAGACAATATACTGTATCAGAGCCAAAACTTTCAAAGTAACCGTGTACCGTGCATAACAAGGTCAGTCAAAATTAATCTTCCACTACATCTTCAGTCGAATAGTTCTATATGCAGCTGTTATAGAAATACATATATATAAACATACATAATGTATTTCTTAATGTTATATTGTTTATAAATAATATAACGACGTAGTATGAAAATTAAAACCACATACAAAATACTAAAAATATAATAAACAAAAACTATTTAAAAAGTTTAGAAGAGAAACCAAAAAAAAAAAAATAATTATTAAAACAAAAACAAATATTTAAATAAAAATTCAAAATAGCTTTATTAGACGTAATAAAAAAATTCTTTTTAAGAAATTTCGTAACAAAAAAATTAAAAGAAATAAATTTTTTTTTATTTTTTATTTTTAAAATAAATAAAACAAAATAAGAATTTTAATTAAAAAAAAATTATGAAATTAAATAATTTCAATTAAATTGAACAAAAATTAAGCCACAAAAATAACACAAAACGAAATAAATTTTGTTATTTGCTATAATTAAATAATTTAATTAAGATTTTTTATATTTGCCAAGTTAGTACCCGTGTGAAATGAAATTTTAATGTTGAATATACAAAAAAAATGCAAATTTGATATTACTCTTGAACAATTCGTCAGTTTTGAATTAGCCCATCAGACTATTATACCTTTTTAAATGAATATTTTGTTAATCAATGTAACCCTAATTTCAGGGTAATAAAATAACTAAACTCATGCTCAACTAAAATTTTGAGCTTGCTCAGAATGGAGATAAATACACGCTCAAATTATGAGCTGGCTCATAGATTGAGCTAGTTAACATTTTGAGCTAGCTCGGCGATTGCCTTTATAGTGTTTAGCTTAAGTGTGAGTAAGCTTATATTTACTTAGCTTACACAAAACGTTGGAAATTGAGCTATCTATAGCCCTGCCTAATTTATACTGATGATACTCAACAATAACTATTGCGGAGCATCAGCACTTATATACTTGAACCATTTAACATTGCAGGATCAATATATTGATACATTTATTATTTTATCTTCAACTTTTTACTTCTTTTGTATCCATCCGGTCCTAATCAGATGATTCTTAGGCATTAAAAAAAAGTGTTTAACTTTGCCCTATGAAATTGTATATCGTGAAGCATATTTTTGGTAAAATTCGCGAAAATCATTATTTATAAAAATTTGTGATCATAATAATTCAATTTCATTATTTTTCCAGCTAGGTAGTCGAAATTATTGTATTCGGGCTACTGCTCTTTTATAATATCCAATAAAGTTGATTGATAGAATCATTTGTAGTTTACGATTACTTCCGTATTTAAATTTTGAATATTGTTTGTGTTATATTAGGTCTGTATATAAATTCAAACCTAATATAACACCTAATAATATGTATATGTATTTGTATAAATTCCTGTATGTTAACCTTTTTATTTTAATGAAAAGCCGATAGCACTGATAGCTTGTTCTTGTAACAAATATTAAATAATAAATATTATTTTAATGCTCATTACAAATATTTACAAAATTTTAAAACATTTAGAATTTGACACGTGATGTTAGAGCTCGCTCTTAGTCTTAAGTAAATCTAAGTCTAAGTAAATTTTTGGCAAATAAATAAATGATCAATAATTGTTTTATCATTGTTTAATACGTTTCGTTACTGTACCTTCATATCATGCTTTTCAAAAATATACATCTTTAACTTTATAATCTTATCCTTTAAGGATGAAAAGGACATTTAAGATTTTATATATAAACCGTTATATCTGTTGATCTATTAGATTTATATACTTATATAATCGATTTTTTATCAACAGATATAACGGTTTATATGTAAAAACAACAAGGATGCTTTCAAATACCTTTTTCGCCCTTATAAAATTAAGAATATATATTTTTGGACAGCTGAAAGCACCAGGTATCACTCAGATACCATCTTTTGGTCCTACGTGGGTACAACATTTACTTCAGAAGAGCCAATTTTTGTTGTATACTGATAATAACAGTAAATATATTCATATAATTGTACTAGTTAGTAGTATGGGTAATTTCAAAAAATGTATATTCCATACGGGTATTCAAAAGTTACTATTTATCTAATATAAAGTTAATTTATTTAATTTCGTTGAGTTTTTCTAATTAAGATATTAATTTTAAAAGTTTTTCTTTTTTAAATTCGAAAAATATTTCCAATTTTAAAAACAAAAATTGCACTATTTATATATATATTTAATTGTTAGTAATTTATTTAATTTATAAAGTTTTAAAAAAAAAAACTAATTTTTATTTAACAAATTGATAATTGAAAAAAAGTATATTGAAAACAAACAAAAAAATAAAAAAAAACGAAAAAAAATTAAAAATTATAATAATTAAAAACTAGAAATGAAATTGTATTTAAAAAAAAAGCAAAAAAAAAAAAAACAAAAAAACCATAAAACATTTCAGTTATAAGATTTTGTGTCAAAATCATCATTTCTAAGTCATCTTATATATATAAAAAAACAAACTATTTATAAACTATATACTATCTATGTATGTATACACTATTTTCGGATAAAATTAAACTTTTCCTGAAATGAATTCAAATTTTTGAATCCTGTTCAAATTCGCATCTTCATAATTTTTTTCTCATTCAAAAGAAAATTTAAATTTCACAATTATTGGGCTACTAAATTTATTTCATAATTCAAAATAATTAAAAAGACAAAAAACTAAAATTATAATTAATCTATTATGAAATACAAATAGTGGTTCAATATTATACAAAACCCATTTTGCCAAAAATTATACATAAACTTATATATTACGTATATATATATAATATATATATATATATATATATATATATAGGATATTTATGTCAATTTAGATTTTACAGTTCTTTGTAGTTTTAACTGGATTAATAGATTACGTAATTTGATATTTTTTTGCGACTGAAAACTATAAAATAAAATATTTCCCTTAACTTACTAAGAATGTAAAAAGCTTAAATTTTGATTGGTCACATTAACTGTTACCACTTCTGTTACAATAAATGCTATTGGTATCGCTAAGCTCTAAACGATTATAACCTTTATAAAACAGTTTTTTATTTATTGTTATTTTCAATTCATTTTGTTGTTTCGATATTGTTGACTCCTTGTCATAAGTTCGAACGACACAAGGTCGATGTAAAAAAATAAGATAATTTCGACAATATGACTAAAATTAAAAACGAATTTTTTTCATAAGTTCGATAAATTAAAAATGACAGAAGTTCGACAAAAAAATAAATTGAAGGTATAGTTTTTTCTGAATTTTGATAAATGTTACGCCCTCTATGCTTACATCCATGTATTATCATAATGTATTTATTAATAGATTTTTATTTAATTCAACAAATTTCTGGAAAAAATGGTGCCCTGAAATATAGTCAAATGAAATATTGATTTCCTTTTCAAGCAGAAAATAAAGTCAAATTCTGATTTTGTATGTATGTATTTCTCACACAAAATATGTACAAATACATAACGTAATATATCTATTCAAAATATTCTATCTACACAATAAAAAGCTACTTAAAACAACTTTTCGGTACAATTGCAAATTCCTCATCTATTAAATATTCCAATTTTAATTTGGTCAAAATTATTTTATTCTTTTATTTTATTTCAATATGAATTATGTCAGTATATCGAACTTATGACGTCATGTGATATAAGTTCGGCAAAATTATTAAAATTAAAAATGACGTAAGTTCGACAGAAAATTTTATCAAGCTTGTGTCATTTTTTGTATCGAACTTATAACATGGAACCAATATTGTTACTTTCATGAAAATATGTAGTTACACCTCAATTGAGGGGCAAAATATTTTACAATACTTCTTGTTTTACTTGACATTTTTATTTTAATTCTAAATAAATATTTTTCCCCATCATCAACTAAACTAAAATTACAGATGATAACTATACTACCACTACAAAAATATATATAAAAAAAATATTCAATTGAATTACGATTGTAAATGTAAAAAACTACAAAAATACAATAAAATATAATGTGACATCAATACCCTATAATTATATTATCTCCAACCTAAAAAAAAAAAACACTTAATTATAAAAACTTTGCCTATAGATGATTTAAGTAAAAGAAATAGAAATAGTTATTAAATGTTGTGTATAATGTACTATATAAAAAAGAGAAGAAAATTACAAAAATAAAAATAACAAAAATAAAAATAACATGAAAAATAAATATATTATTTATAATTTAATTAAATGTTATAAATTCGATGATAATTTTGTTAAAAATATCTGGGATATAATAATTATAGAATAATTAAATTGAAATGGATTAAAATCACATACTTACAATATTAATTATTATAATTTTATATTTATTTATTACTGAAAATTAACAATTTCACTTAAGTTTACAATTTTTATTTATTTATTTTTTCCAGTAGACTTGCAGAAGTCTACAATTATTGATTGCACTCGCTAAATAGTTGCAAACACAATAACAGAGAAAATTACAAGGTTAAATACAAGTGTATATTAAAAAAATAAATCAAAGAATTGGATAAAACCCAGGTGATTGATAAGCCCACAATAAAGAGACAAAAAGATAAAAAATAAATAACAAGTTAAGGCTGTATTTTTAAAAAATTTAGTATCACTTTTTAAGTGTATGAAAGAACTTTTAAAAACAATTTGAATGCTCCATAAAATCGTGTAGAACAAATCTGAATTACAAACAACTTGTAGTAACAAATACTGTTTTCCTGTTGAATTATGGATGAATAATAGAGCGTAAAATGTATTAATAGTTTCGGGTAAAATATAGTGGTTTCTACTGTTGTTATTTGTTGTAATTTTCAATTTCAGTAATTTTAACTATTTATTTTTTTATTAAAATAAACTCAGAAAAAATAAGCTCATTTAGAGTGCCTAAAAAGCAAAGAGAAAAAGAAAAAAAATTAAAATTAAAAAATAAAAAAAGAGTCAAAGAGAACATATTATAATCAAGAATATCATTAGGTCGCTTCAGTGGCATTAACCGGTGAAATCCATTTGGGATCCATTTACCCTTAAATTAACTTTTTACATAAATCTTCCTTCAAGTATTTCAATTTTCACACTTAACTTTCTTCACAATTCAAAAATTAATAGGAATTGGGCCTTATTAGACTAAGTCTACTACCTGGGTTAACTATGACTGTTGACATCGTTTAATAAGGCCCACTTAAATTTAACAGTTTTCACAAAAAAAATATAAACATTTCATTTTTCTTACAGTAGATGTCACAACATTCAACATAAAAAAATTTGTTGTTGTTTTTAGATATAAAAAGTCAGATCTAAAGAATTTAGAATCTAGAATTTTTCAGATACATTTTCATTAAGCACGGTATATTTGGCACATTTACCTACACATTTACCGTACCGTTCAGTAGACAAATCCATCGATCTATGCATTTCATATCTACCGGTTAATTTCACTGATTGCAACCAATGTTTTAAGTTAATAATCGCTAAACGACTGCTGGTTGTTTTCCTCCAATTTGTATGGAAAACGTAAAATCTACCGTCCTCCAATCGTTTTAGATCATTTTTAATTAAATATATAATTTTTTTTTTTTTTACAAAATGAAAGTTTGGAGTTTTATCTTTCAAACTCTTTATAAATATTTTGAAATTTTTTTTTTTTTTTTACTTTCTTTATTATTTACAATCTGTATTTTCATTTCTATACAATAAGCAAATATTTATGATGAAAATATGACTTGAAGTAGGCTATGATAAGCTACACTAATTTACAAAATCTAATCCCTAGTTTATTTTATAGTTAATTTAGTTAATTATTTATTTTATATTAAGTCACTTGGCCTTCCTCTTTTTAGTCTCCTTCTGTTTCGTGTAACAAATAGCAGTCGACCTAGGTTGTTTGGATGATCTTCCATTTTCTTTTTGTAGTTATTTATGATTTTTTTTATTTCGTCTTACACTGAAGAAATTTTTGTAATTAAGTTATTTGGAACGTACCAGCGTGCGTTTATAATTTTCCGCAAAAATATGTTCTGGAATCTCTGAAGTACTTGAATATCTGTTTTTGCAGCTGTATTCCGTATGTCCATACAGGTTTTAATGACGAGTTATATACCAATATCTTGTCTTTTAGAGATAATTGTGATTTATTTCCTGGTAGCCAATACATATTTCTTAAAATAGCAATAAACTTTGATATGACAAAAATAAAAAATTGTATATGTATTCGAAAAACGAAAGTAAAAAAAAGATACGATTTAACGATCCGATGAGCATATTCGCTTGATTCGCTTGAGATTATTTGATGCCTTGGCTTTTTAATAATTCAGCAGTGACCAAGCTATATAATATTCTATATTTATTGTTTTTTTTAATATTTTTTTAAATTTACAGAGAAATTTTTAATACTATTAGGCAATCTATTATAGCCTATTGTAACTGTGTTAATTATTGGTGATGACTTGCATTACTTGTACTATTATTGTGCACATATCAGTTACGACGCAAACATGATATTTTGAGTACTTGACTTGAATTCTTTTTGAAATTTCAACCTGTGTATTCGATTAACGAGTTTGAGTGGCTGTCAGCTCGAAAATAGATTGAGTTTGACATTATGTATTTTTGTTGACATAAATTTGTTGACACCTAAAATGTCTAAAACTTTCTATAAATTTAAAGATCTAGAATTAAAAAAAAATTATTTAATCAAAAAATTGTTATCTTTTAAATCTGCTATTTTTTAAGTTCACTCTAAACATTAAACAAAACTTCATAAATTTTTGACATTAAATGCTGCGTACTTGCTTAAAATTTTCAATTCAAGTAAGTAAATTTTTGTGACTGACTTGAATGAAGCTGATTTCATGTTGTTGAAGCGTACTTGAAGCTTTCTTGAAGCTATCATGCATACCAGGGTTGCCCAAATGGTCGATCGCGATCGATTAGTCGATCTTTTGATTTTTTTCAGTCGATCCCCGCAGTAAAAATTCAAAAACTTTGACTTTTTACCGCCAGTATACATATAGAATACCGCCAGTATATATATAGAAATGACATAAAATTTTTGTGGACCTGAAACGTCCATCATCGTCAGTAGGTACATGAAAAAAATAAAAATTCTAACGGTACTTGGGTACCCAGAAGATTTCTTATCATCAAAATATAAAATAAGAATAGTTCGGTACCTAATGCTTATGGTTCGGTACCTAACTATCATACACGCAGGGATGCTTTCCCAAAATTTATCAACCGGTTCGCAGTGATATTTCTTACAAATTTTTTTATTTTTTTAATATTAATATTTCCATCAAAATATTATGGTTTGTCAGAGTAGCAGACTAAGTCAAGAATATTTAACTATCGTTCATATTCTTTGCAACAATAATGTAATAGGATAAAAGAGAATAAAAAAATAATTCAACGAGGTGAAAATCACTTTTATTTTATTTATTCATTTCAAGAGAAGGTTATATAAATATAGGAGGTGGAGGAGGATATAGTAATTATGAGAAACATTGAAATACAGTTTAGTTTAATTCTTTATTATAAAAAAGGTATAAATGAGAAAAGAAATGATTGCAAATGCAATTGGTATAAGTTGGCTATTGAGAGACTCACTACTCCATTCATCATTTGTTAAAGGCTAAAATTCAGTTCATCTAAATTTTTCACGTTACTCTAAATAAATCATATATATAGTATTCTTAATCAATGCTTTTACATATACATATACCTATCTATGGCAACTTGATAAAATTTTAAATTTTTTTTTATTTTTTTTTTAAATTAACTGAAATATTTCTATAAAGTAAAAAATTAGAATCGCAATGAAAACTAGTTAAAATTTTCAAATTGTTTATTTAAATTTGCACCAAATGGTAAATAAATTTGATTTAAATAATTTTTTTTTTTTGCCAAAGTAAATAATTTTTTTTTTCGCTTATTTTAATAACCGGTTCGCACGAACCATAGAATTTACATCTAACGGTACGCACGAACCGGAGTGAGCCGGTAGAAAAGCATCCCTGCATACACGACTACACTAATGATATTGATTCTTCAAAAATAGAAAATGAAATTATAGCCCTTAATTCTGATATTTTTATAAAAGCAAGAGCTTCTCAAAATAGTTATTTGTCGTTGCTACATGATGATAAATATCCATGTTTAAGAGGTATTGCTTTGCAATTGACCACGTACTTTGGTTCCACTTGTCTATGTGAATCGGTATTTTCTCATATATGAAAACAATAGAAACACCGCAGTACACTTACAGATGAACATTTAAAAATGCGTCTGTACTTAGCAGTGACCAGTAACGTGTCATCGTTTGACGAGCTTGCTGACAATATGCAATATCATGCGTCAACATCTAAGGACAAATATTAAATTCATATAAAAAATTATTATTTAATATTTATGATTATGAACTGAATAAATTATAAATATTCCACAGCTGATGTATACGTATTATGGACCAGAGGACCATAATTTATTGGATGTTATTTTTTCTAATATTGTCAATGTATAGATATAAGATTTGGTTAATTTCTTTATAGTCTTTTAATTTTAATATAATTTGTAGAATATGATGTAGGCTCTAGGTGAAACATTATTAAAATTAAATAAATATTAAAACTCTAGGTATGTTTCACAATTTATTAAAAATATGAATCGGTTTCGGTTATTACGGCATCATCAGAAGATTTCAGCAGCTATCAACAGTCTTCTGTTCATTCAGTTACCAACAGTCTTCTGATGATGGTGTAATAACCGAAATCGATTAAGATATTTAGTAAAATTTGTGAAACATATCTAGAACTTTAACATTTATTTAATTTTAATTTTAAATTACAGTACAAATTTGTTATTTGTATTGGTAGTTGAAATCACAATTTTTTTTTTTTGTGTTTTATTATGTTCTTGACAGTAACATAGGTAAAATTACCTTTTCGTGCTTAATTAAGTACGGTACTGCAAGTTTTTACTACATACAACAATACAACTGTAACTAAATACAAAATACCAAAAACATTTAAAAAAAAACTTTAATTTTTAAAACTTTATTTAACTTTCACGTAACTAAGTAAAACAAAAAATTATTAAGATTATTAACTTCTTAATATTAAATAACAAACATTTGAGGTTTGAAATGTCATGAACAATAGTATATATCGCATATTATGTACATATGCACTCAAAAACACAACAAAAAATATGTCAAAAATCAGATTATGCAAAGTTTGAACTTTCTTGTGCAATATACAAATAGTAACTGTTGATGAAACAATGGAGTACTTATATTGTACTATATTTATTTGGTATACAAAGACTTCTTTTTACTTGTGAACAACCAAAGATTTTTTATTCCATTTTTTATTTTTAAATAACTTTTGAACTACAAAATTTTTATTTTATTTACTTTCATTTTGTTAAGACATTTTTCTTCTTAATTTATTAATATGTCTACCTCGTTCCTGTAACTCTGATATACCGATATGGATATACTATATAAAAATTTGTTTATAGAATTTAACTTTTTTTTAACTTTCAAATTTTGTTTTCAAGAATTTTTTTTAAATTTAATTAAACTTTAAAATAAAAACTTGTATTAAAGTATTTGCAGTATTAAAATTGTTTTACAACTCTATAAGAATTTCCTGGAAAACCATACCTATCTGTAAGACAATTTTTTTTATTTAAAATTAAAAATAATTCAGTGGCATGTTGTAAATATTGTTTCAAGTCAAGTAAAATTCTATTCAAATTTTTATTACTTGTAATATTAAAAATTTTAGTACTAAAATGTTGAAATTTAAATGTGGTAAAAAGTGCTTCAAAGTGGATACAGTAAAAACGTTAAAAAAATATTGTTACAAATTTTTCGATCTAGTTCAGTATTCTTGTCATTGGGATAAGATCTTTTTTATTATAATTCATAGTCTGAGATGACCCTAACTGCTTTATATAGAAGTTGCGCATACACTATTATATACAATATAGTTTAAATTTTTATGTAGTTATCTACTGATATATCTACTGTGGATCTATTAGAGTAACCTTGACTTCAGAATAGCATAGCTCCATTTTATAGTACTAACAAAAACTATCAACTATGTACTTGTTATCACGTCTTACTTTCTAATAAAGCAGTAGTTTTCTATATTTAGTTAATTGATATATGCCAAAAATTTAATAAATAATTACCTCAAAAAACTTTAAACGTAAACGTACAGTGATATCGGAAATGTCGTAAAAAATATTGCAACCCGATACAATATAAAAATAAAACAAATGTAAAATTCATCAGTTCAATCACATTGTATCGATAACACAAAATTTTTTGTTTACAATTATGATCACTTTTAACACAATGTATCTGAAATAATTGTCACATCAGCAGATATTTTTTGACATTTAAAATATGATCATATGTTTTTTACTTTTTTATTAATGCAAAATAAATATGGACAATTTTCGAAAGCAATTTTTCTTTAGTCAAATTTAAATTATTTTAAAAAATACTTTAAAATTATATAAAAGTAAAAATAAAGTAGTTTATTTTTAAAATTTACTTAAATTGCATCTCGCTTTTATAAAACAACAACACTTACTGCAGAACAAATTTCAAAACAAAATTTTTTAATGACATTTATATGGGTGTATTTTTTTAATGCACAATTTAACAACCCGAGTTATAAAACTAGGTCGTTAATACATTGTCAAATCCAATCATTAGACAATGTCGAATCTTTTTTCTTCATTTCAGACTTTGACACATTGTATTGGCGACGTTGTCGATACATTTTTGATATCAAGGGTAGTAAAAATTGCAGTATCGTACTTAATAAGCACGACTGTTCTACTCTACCTATAGTTTTTATTATTTAAAAAAAATATTTAAATAATAAATATTGTAATATGAAATAAGCTTTGGAAGACATATCTTATTGAATATTAACTTTACGAATATTAACTTGCCATCGGTTGTGGAAAAAAATGTTAAGTTAAAAAAACACTTAAAATTTTCGTGTATGAAACCATCAGTCAATAAATATATATTTTCTTACATACTCCTACTTGCGTTCTAGTACAACTTTAATGTATCAATAAATAAAATTTTTGATAAAAATACATTAAAGAAAAGGGCAACTGACAAATTTGCCTCAATTGTATTTCTATATGAATAGCCTAATTAGGAGACCAGACGGGACTAACATATTCCAAATTGGGTCTTACTAGGAAGTTTTAAAGAGTTTTAAGAATGTATGAATCATTAAATTCTTATAACCATCTCCAATCCTAACATTGTCATAGAAGACCAATCCTAAAACTGAATATACTTTATCTGAAATAGCATTTAAGTGTTGTTCATCACATCATGATCATTTATCATCAAAAATAACACACAAATTTTTGAATTGAGTCACACGTTTGACAACTTTGTTATCAAAGGTGTAATTAATTGAATAAATGGAGTACAGCGACAGGTGAAAGAAATGACACTTTAAATTATTCAGGTCCTATTGAAGTAAAACTAAGTTATTAGTTGTTGCAATTTCTTTAAAAATCTTTATATCATCCGCATGAACCTTCTTACTACTGTTGATGGCTCAAAATAACATCATTAATGGAAATAATATAGATTAGAGGTCCCAAATGGCTACCTTGAGGAACTCAGAATTAGCATAGTACACGTGATTAGTTGAAACGGTTAATCTAAAGAGTACATAGGACCAGTTTGAAAGATAATAATTTATCCAATTCAACAAAAAGTTGGGGTAATTGATCCTTTCCTGATTTTGTGAAAATGCGTTGTTGAGGAAATCTAAAACAAAATAAATCATAGTTGAAATTATTTAATAATTTTGTGGAAACAATTGATTTTATTATAAATAAAAATATTTCTTAATAAAATCAGCACATCGGTTCTAAATTTTTATTATGTCTATGATAATTGAGTACCTACAGTATACCATGCCTCTTTGTTTATTTAAATTTTTTTCTTTTAAAGAATAAGAAGTAATTTTGTTTTTAAAAAAAATTTAATTTTTAATTTTTGATATTGTATTTTTTTTTCCTTTGCTAACTAACTTATTAGAATATGTTATGAAACACATCTGTGAGTTATAAAAAATTATCAAAAAATTTAAATGTACAAAATATATTATAATTATCTGAAATAGATTTATTTAGATTTTTGAACCGATTGATTGCACACAACAACTTCTAGCACACCCATTAGGAATATTTCAATAACTAAAGGTGTTAAAAATCTAAAAATTGGTAATGATTTTACAAATTTAATAACTGAAAAGGGCAAATCCCATTTTTGTTATTAAAATGCTACATAATATAGCTCTAGAATTATATATATATATATATATATATATATATATATATATATATATTGTATCTAATAAATTATTAAATACTTAACATAATTTTTTTATATTAATAACTATATTAAAAAAGTGATTTAGTTTATCATAACACTAGACTTAAATCTTACACTAGACTTAATCGTCAGTAGGTACATTTATAGTGTTAGACTATCTATATACAACTCCAAGATGTATGTATAACATTTTGTAATCAATTATAATACAAAAACTAGCATTTGTATTGGTAGTATAGCATTATAAGTACCTACCGATTAATTCAAGTAGTACTATGGTGAGTGAAGCCTCTTCTTTAATAATTATTCATATAAGCGAATATAGTTTCTTATTAAAATCATATTATTTAATCAATTTTTTACCGGTTGTTGAACCAATCATGTTTTTTTATGTATAAACACTGAATGTTTTTTTTACATTGATTTTTGTTTGGAATGTATTTTAAAACAGAATTACTTAGATGAAATTCAATTTTTACTTTTTAAGTTTATTTAGTTATTATTAAATACATGTATGTATATTTAACAATATAAATATTATTATCTACATTTATATCTACATTTATATCAATTTATTTCATAATTCATTAAAATTCAAAACTAAATACCCATCCTTCAAAATTATCATCGAAATTTCTATTTTTATTTATTAAGACTGTAATATTATAAAATTCTATTTTTATTTATTAAAACTGTAATATTACTTATATAATTACATGTTAAAAATCAAAATTGAAATATTTTAATTTAGAAATACAAAATAATAGAAAAATAAAATAGAAAAAATTATATTTATAAAAATTGTTTAAAATTATAGAAAATAAAAACATAAAAGAAAAAATAAAATATATTTATGTAAATTATTTAAAATTACATTATTAACTCCATTCCATACCAAAAAAAAATAAATAAATAACAATAATTTCAAATTAATTGTTTGTAGTTATTAAAATTTATTTAAAAAAAAAGAAATAAACATATTAAATTATTTTTTATTAAATATAATAAATAGAAAATTTATAATAATAAAATACCTAGAAATAGAAAAAAGTTAAATTTAAATATTATTACAGAGTTTACAAAAAAAAAAAATACATATAATTACAATAATACAGTTATTTATTAAATTATATTTACTGTTATATAGACCGTAAAATATATTTTATTCAAATTTTAATTAAATAACATTATTCTTATATTTATTGTTATTGTTTTTTTTTTTTTTTTGTTTAAATTATGTTCATTTATATTTTTTTTTCTCTTTATCATATAATTAACATATAAATATGTACTGTTATTTTTTTAAATCATATTCAATAGATTTGGTAACAAAAAAAAAAAAAAAATTACACAAAACAAAATAATTTATATTATTATAATAGATTTTATGTATATGTATAATGAAATATAAAATATAGGTGATTTATTTAAATAACAAAATAATAATGTAAAACAAAAACGATAATGTATAAGAATTTTTATTTAAGCAATCAAATTTCAAAGAAGAAAACAATGAAAAAACTAAAAAACAAATAAAACAAAAAAAAAACAAATACAAAATAAAATAATAAAATATAATTAAACATTAAAAAAAAAATGTTGTTATTGAATTCAAAATTTATAGATTGAAAATTTTGTAAAGTTGTCGAACAAAAACTATACCCTGGAACATAAAATGTGTTTTAGAATTATAATAAAACTTGATATTTGAACACGAATGAAAAAGGACAAAACCGTTATTTTTTAATACAGTATATTTGAATGTGTCTTTCCAACATCAAAGATTAAATTGCATATGCACTGACTCGTACTGACTGTCTGAGTAGAAGGAATGACATTTTCTAATTTCAATAGCAATTACGTCGATAGAAGAGTTTTTGAATTAAACCAGAACTGCCAGTAAGCCACTTCTGCTGACTGCTATGAATTTTTCACAATGAACAAACCACTTACAATTTGCTTAACTAAAATGACACAAAAATGAATTCAATTTTCAATAATTAACGATAGTCAAAAACTACAGATGATTAACAAGAAAATATGTTATGTTCAATCTTTAAAAATCGTTGTTTCATATGTTTGTAATCGTTCATGAAAAAATCACTGAATGAATCGCAACAATATTTAAACGGGAAGTTTGTTTGTTGTTCTGATTGGCTTATCTAGATTTTTGGATCGGTAGATTGCGCTACAAAATTTCTAGAGCCTATTAGGTTCAAAAGCTTAAAATGCTAATGGCTTGAAAGTTAATAAACACGTGTTTTTATTTTTCCTGCCATACTCATGCCCGCATGTATGTGGCTTTTCCAGTGTTTTTATAGACATAAACTCGACCTAGATGATTATCTTTAATTCTATATTTAAATCAGTTTTTTTGTAAAATAATTTCTTCATATGTTTATAAGCTTGTTATAACCTATCAAGTATAATATTAGAGTTAATTCGATCAATCAGCTTATAGTTATATATTATCATTCTGGATTTCTCATTGATTACTCAAAATTACCTTAAACTTCATAATGTACCACTGGTGATACATATTTATGTTTATGTCTTCTACGTTTATATTTATGTCTTCTCATAATAAAACCAAAATTCCGTTATTTGTAGTTTTTGTTATATTTATACTCATTTTATGAAAATCTTCCTAGTACTTGTGTAAGTGTCGAGATTGTTAGAAGAAAATCAGTTTCAGGTCTTATATTTTTTATAAAAAAAGGTACGATTTAATTTTAATAATAGTATGTTTTATTTATTAGAAAATTATATTTTATGCCATTAGTCTTACATATTTACTTTGTAAATAGATTTTAATTTTATGTAACACAGTTGATACACCATGAAGTTTTGCATTTTTCTTAGTATCATTTGCAAAATGTTATAAATTCAAAATATATTTAAAATGCATGTAAGACTGGGAAACATATCATATTTACTCAATAAATATTTTATAAATAATCAATTACATTTTTAATAATTTTACAGTGAAAATGAGTGATCTAAAGTAAAAAGATATTTTGGCTATTCTGAATACATGGGACGAAAATGAGGATAAATTTGATTGGAAATCAGAACATGAGTCCGATCGGAATCCTATAATCTTACAACCAATTGAAAACAATGTCGATTTGATATTGAAAATTTATCAATGACAACAAAGGATGAAACTCAAACTATAAAGAACATTCCTAGTACCAGCAGTATCTTTGTTGACCCAAAAACTGCTGCGAAAGATTTAAAAAAATAAATATGCAAAAGTAGTATTGAAACAAAAATAATTTCCAAATAAATCAGATGAACTCAGATTCAAAAGACACTCTCCCAACTAGTATGTTAACTCCGTATGAATTTTTAAATATCTTTGGACTGATGAACTTTTAGAACATACTGTCGAACAAACTACATATGTTGAATTCGTCGCAACTACATCCTGAACATCCATTCAAGATAAATAATATTGAAGTCAGTCAGTGTATAGTAATTTGTGTATTGATGTCTGCTATTTGTATCTCTAACACAAAAAAATATTGGTTACCAGTCATAGGAAATAATTTAATACAAGAGACAATGACTGTTAATCGTTGTGATAAAATGAGAAATTTTATTCATTTCAATGACAACTCCGAAATGCTTCTTAGGAATAGCTCATGGCATGAGCGTTCATTTAAAATACGTCTTCTTATAATGTATCTTTAAGAAACATGACAAAGCATACCTTATGGAGAGTGTATGTCAATTATGTTCGACCAAAGTCAGATATCTCAAACAATATTTACCAGACAAACCTCATAAATGCGGTTATAAGATATTTGTTTTAAGTGAAGTTTCCGGGTTTTCCTTAATTTCGAAATTTATACCGGGCAAGTAAACGATTCGACCAAGCAGCTAACATTATCAAATTATTATACGCAATGTTCCAAAACGTGAAAATTATCGCATATATTTTAATAACTATTACACAGCATTACCATTACTTGTAGAAATGGCAAACAAAGGCGATTACTTCGAACTGTTCCAACAGCATATCTGTTGGAACAGTTCGAAGTAATCGCCTTCCAAATTGCAACCTACTTAATGAAAACGAATTGAAGAAAACAAAAAACGGGGTACCAAATACAGAATACATCGCATCTATTGATGACATTGATATTGCCACGACAGTTTGGAAAGATAATAAACTCGTAAATTTGATTTCAACGTTCACGGGAAAAGAATCCATGCAAACAGCTCAACAATTTGATAAGAAGCTGAAAAAAATGGTTCTGCAGATTGCCCGAATATAGTTAAAGAATGCAATCGGTTTATGGGTGGAGTAGACTTTAATGGTGGAGTAGATAAGACTGTAATGGGTGGAGCAGATATGAATGATAGTCTTATTGGTAGGTATAAAATCAAAATCAAATCGAAAAAGTGATATATACGAATTTGTTACTTTAATACACTCGTTGATTTTATATGACAGAGCTGCTGCGGAAAAACAAATTACTTTGTAACTATTGGGCTTTTGCCTTTAAGAACTGCTGGACGAAAAGGAAGACCTTTGTGCTCCAAAATAGAACCCGTATTTAAGGCAAAAAGACAGAAAACTTCTGCAGCTCATTATCCATCTGCAAATATTCGTTTGGATAACTTGGCATATTGACCAATGTGGACGAAAGACAACGGTGTAAGATAAGGGTTTCTTATCCCCTGTAATTTGTGAGTCAAGCAAACTATATTTGTGCTTTCAAAAAAAAAAATTGCTATATAGAATTTTACTTGAACAAGTAAATTATTCTCATACAATGAACATTTTTATCTAACTTCTCTTAAAAATGAATTTTTTATTATTTTTTAATTAATTTTTTTTTTTATATTTTGAATTAATTGTTACTTCAGATAATAAATTATTATTTTTTTAATACCAAAAACTGAAATATATTGTAATATTATTTTATTTTTAACAAAAATGCATTTTACTGTCACTGCATAGTGGATCACTGATGATACACATTAAAATCTCTTGATATTTACCAAAATTATAATTTTTTTTTATTATTATTATTATTTTTGATGTTAGAAGCTAATTTCCATTTCGGAAAACATTTTTATCGATAAAAAAATAAAAAATCATGCAGTGTAGGATTAATATTATTAAGCAAAGACAGCACTAGCTACTAAGTGTATCGGCAAATGTTTAAAAATAATTAATTAAAATTAGAATAATTTGACAATCCTAGAAGGCTAAATAATAAATTAAATAATAACTAAATAATACATAATAAATAAATAAAAAAACAAACATAAAATAAAATCGAAATAAAACTGTATATACCCATCATAAATCTTCCAACTTAAACACTAACACTATATTCCAGTATTTATGGCATAACTTCATCCTTTAAAATATTTTCAACAACATTTTGAAATAATCCTTGCAGTTTTGATTCATATTTTCTTAAACTTAAATTTCTTAAACCAAGTAATAAATGTCCAAATCTTGATAAATTTGATTTTTGCATAACATATCTGGCCAATGCAAACAATGTTTGATCCGCCAAACTTTCTAATTTTATTGAATTTTCCGGATTCGTTGCGAATTCTTTGCGACATAAAATTAAACTTTCTAAAAATGATAATTCAACTAAATCAGCTTTCAATTTTTTTGCTTCATCTATAATATCTTTTAAATATAAATCACCAGTTGAATACAATACTCTACTTATATCAAGTGACCAATGAGATGCTCTTAATATAAAAAATTCATTCCAAACATTCAATAGAATAATATTTTGTTGATGTGAATCTACTAATTTAAATTGTTCATTGTTGCGTGCTTGTTTAACACACGTTACTAAAATTTGAATTAAAATTTGATGTTGAATAATTTCTGTACTAGATGGTCTTATTATTCTTGATGCTGCTGTTGATGTTATTTGAAATTTTTTTTCAATTTTCTTTGAATGTTGCAAATTAGATGAAGAAAAATTTGAATTTGTTGAAGATTGTAAAAATTCGTTTTTTTCTACAATTGATGAATACAACGATGAATCAGATTCAATTGATGACCGCTTAGGTTCAAAATAATTTTTAAATTTATTATTTTCTGAAGATAATAAAAATTCTTTTTTTAAAATTTTTAATTTTCGATTCCGATTTAGTAAAGAACGTTGCTGATATGATGACCGTTTCTGATTATTATGTAATTTATTTTGACATTTAATATGTCTGGGACCACGTTCTTTTTGTACAGCTGATATATTCATTTTGGCCAAAAAACAACGTTGTAAACGACAATATGGACACCAATTTCGTCTTGCCTTATCCACAATACAATTTCCTTTTGCTGCAATACAAACATATGATGTACCTTTGCGTATACTACGTTTAAAGAAACATGAACAACCATCACAACATATTGCACCATAATGTTTGCCAGAACTTTTATCTCCACAAACTTGACATGCTGGTGTTATTGAATAATTATTATTAATATTTTGTAATTCAGTTTTAATCTCTGTCATTCCGGACTTTGAATAATTGAAAATTTTTTAAATTATATAAAAAAAAAGTACAATTTTTTATTATATGAGATCGACCCGTCGAATTTACTCTGATTAGAATTACGATATAACTAAACTGAATCCAAAGAAATCATTTAGTTTTTATAATTTTTAAATTATTTCATAACTATTTTGTGAATAAAGGTCCTTAGATGAACAACACCGCAATTTATTCAATAATGATTTGTATAAATGAATTTAAATCAAAATATAACGGTATAATCCCTCCCAATTCACTCAATTCACATTCATTTCAATACATATTAATTTAAAAATGATTTAATGTTTGATTATCAATTGTAAATTGACATGATCATCAATTCAAAAATATATATAGAAAATGAATGTCAATATAAAACGGTATTAAAATACGAATAACCGTTCTTTTAATATTACTGTTATTTTGTTAATATTTATTTTATTTATTTTAAACGATGATAATGCAAGTTTTCTATTACCACATCAAAAGTCCTTTTATTTTTCGCATAAATAAGACCAATTTACATATGAAAAGGAAAAAAAAAAGAAAAAATAAACAAAAAAATAATAATAATAAATTTACCTGATTTACAAGTCCTTAAGAATTAAAAAAAATATAATATACATATATATATATATATATATATAAATTTTGTTTGTATTGTCACTTTTACTGGATGATTGCTAGTAAAATTGAATTTTTCTTTTAGAGCAAAAACAGTTTTGTCCTAGGTGGTGTGGTGGTATGTGCAATCGTATTGTCATTGAGCGACATCAATAGCCATACATAACGAAGTGTGGATAGTAAATGTTGTCGCTTGTCACTTGTCACCCATCAAGTTTTAATATTGTCTTTTCTAATATTTTTTTTTCTTTTTTTTTGTGCTCTCCCCTTTTTTTATATTAACCCATTTCCAGCACTGTTGAAAATATTTATTTGAAAAAAAAAATCAACTATTTGATTGTTTCTAAATCATATTTTAATGCATAGTTTGTTATTGGTATCGTCAGATCTATTCTTCCCCGTTGTTTCGTACAATTGCAGGTCTATGACCTTGATGAACGCTGTTATTGCTTTGATGTCAATTTCAGAATTAGGCTATGTGTATTTCTGGAAATATATTTATATGTTTTGCGAGTTCTGGCATCGCAAACAAATAGAAAATAATAGGATTCTGCTTTTTCTAAGCAGCAGAATCAGAATCGACATTTGTCTGTATTCAATCGTAAACCGATGTTTGTTAAATAGACCATGACATGAGATAAATCATGTCAGTGTTCTAACATTGGATCTAGTCGCCTTGATTACCTGTTCCAGCAGAAAATATACTAAATTTAGAACGGGATGTCGTTACGCACCTCTAAATATCTTAATTAGAAAGCCTGGTAATACTCCACAGAGCCACTAAACATTACATGAAGTTCTCATGAACACTCTTCCGGCATGGATAATAATCTTCGTAATCAGGTAATTCGTAAAAAGGTTTCAGGACGAGTATTTGCTTACGTAAATTACTAATTTTAGTTTATTAGTTTGACAGATACCACAAATGGGTTAATTTCAAATGGTCAACTTTTTTCTTATTTTTTTCCTTGTTACCGTTATATTTTTTTACAGGTATTATTTAACTTGTTTTTTGTAATTTTTTTTTTAAAGGATTCATAAAAGAATTAATTTTTTTTTGTGCTGATGTGGTCACTGTCAAATAGTAAATATCCTGATGACAGTGAAGAAATTAAACAAGACAAAAAGTAAAAAAAAAGCAAAAAAAAACAAACAAAAAAAATAATATTCTGTTTTGCATATGGTAGATTTTATGTTTTGTAAAATGGGGAAAAAGTTGTAACAGACTTAGATAAAAGCAGTAGTATGACATAAAGTGAATTAAATACAAAGGATATACTGTAGTGTTTATTTAAGGACTTGTGGCCATTGTTGTTTTCGTTAAATGATTTTAAATTATTTATAGATAAAAAAAATGTAAAGGATAAAAAACTTATATTGGGTATACGACAAAGAATTATTTGACATTTAATATCAATGATGTTTTTTTTTATCTATTGTATTAAAAGAATTAAAATGTATGAATAATTTTTGATTTGAAATTTTTGAAAGTCATCTTTTATTTAATAAAAAAAAATAAATAAAAAATAAATTTTAATTGGATTTAATTATTATGAATTTAATTGGTGTTAATATTATTGTAGTTTTTTGTTTGTCAAAGAAAGGTTTACGAGTTAACCTAAATTAATATATTTTTACTTTTTTTTCTCAGTCATATTTTTTTATGTTTGTTAACAATTTTTGTACAGTGTTATTCAATAAAGCTAATTAGTCTTTTTTAATTGTTTCACAGTGTTTCTATATTGAGAAATAACCAAACCAGTTAAATTTACTCAACCTAACTTTAAACTATATAACATTGTTTTTCTTACGGACTATTTAATCATTATGACAAAAAATTCAAGATATAAAATACAAAAAAAATTATGCTAGAACATTTGCAGCAGATGAAGGAATGGCGGATAGATGCTCTTCTTTGGAAGAGCATTCGAATGAAACGAAATTTTAGATAACGGTACCTAACAATGTCACAAATATTTCATCGAAGACAATATCATTTAAAGATCAAATTGACCTTTTGAAAAATGTTCTAAAATTTTGCATTTTATTTAACATTTTATACATTTTCTCTACAGCAATAAAGAGAAATTTCCTTACAACAACATTGGAGGGATTTCTTCAGCTTTTAATATGAAACTTATTTGGTCTGGATTAGTGTTACCGTAACTTTTTTTCACACATAATTAAAAATAATTTAATTTGCTATCCAAAGTATTTTGGAAAGGCTATACACCGAGCAGTATTTCAGAAGTTATGAACTATTTTGTCAAGCAAAGATTTTGTTAGCGAAGTAATGTAGATATACGAATTTAGGTATATTTATCTTCTTTAAGTGTGCAGAAATGTAGAAGAGTGTTGCATCAAGTTTACATTTTTGTTATTTTAGCATTTTTATTATTTTTGTTTTTAATTTTTTTTTTTTTTTAATATTGTTGTTCTTATTTTTGTTGTTCTCATTTAATGTATGTTATAAATATGTACAGTATACATTTTAGCATGAACAACGATAATGAACAAATATATTTCAGTACCTTCAGGAAAACGCATTAAATGTTAAAAATTATAATAATTAAAAAAAAAAAAAAAAATTTTGCGTACATAAAAAGTACCACCGTCTCGAAATGGAATAAACTCTTTCAGACGATTGTGAGTATGACCATAAAATAAATATATTTCAGTACATGTTGTTTTCGTTTAAAGTTGTGGCTCATTGTCAAATATTATTTGTTCAATATTATATTTATACATGTTAGTTAATAAATATTATTAACATCGTTGTCCTGCAACCCCATCCGTAGGGCACAGGGCGGAAATATTATACGAATTAAAAATTGATATAAATAAGACAAAAAAAGAAATAAATTAATAAAAACAAATATAATATGGCAATAACGGCATTTAGATTCTGGCAATGTCATACAAACAAATGACAAGAAGCAAATGATCCATATTAATAAGACCTTAATCGTTTTTTTTTCAAATCTTGACGCTAAACTTACGCTATGTAATATTAGTACGATAAATTTTCAATGATAAAATATCGCTAGAAAGATCGAATAATTGACGATTAGAGAATAGAAAATTTTGCACCTTACTACAAATATTCTGTTATATGGTGTCTCGAAGAGTTTTGGCATATATGTAATTTTGCACTGTAATATGTTCATGATGCCTTGCAGTTCAGTTTTTAAAATGTGAAATACAAAATACGACTTTCTTCTCTCAATACATAGAAAGGGCATCTTTTTAAGATATAAAACTGCTTTTAAATTGAACAGCACCAAAATATAGATACATTGACTGGCTTACAATTGTCAAAACAATTTCACAAAAAAAAAATGGCATGACATTTAATTTTTTGAAATTATTCAATAACGGAATATCAATTTCAATCTCTATAGACATAATTAAACTAATCCCACAAAAAAAACAACCTAAAAATATAACTTTATATTAAGTTATACAACACAAAATTTCATATTCATCAATTTTTCATTAGATTAAATCAAATCCAACATTTTATTTCTCTAAATATACTTTTTTAAAACCAACAATATTACCATATCCTAATACTTTAAATTCTAAATACACACTTATAATCATATGCAGATAATATACATATATGTACATAACTTATCCGGAAAATTATTTTCGGACTAACCAACCATCAACGGATGTGTAATAATTGCATATGTTTTTCACATGGACTATCATACTAAACCACATTAATGACACCTAAATTAAAACAACAAATTATTCAAAATCGTGTTATTCGGTCCTTTCTCAATACCCAAACAGTAGTGACAATCTTTAAATAGAATATTTCTGAAATTTTATTATTTATTTTTATTTTCATTTTATTCAAATATTTCTTAAAATTAGTATAAAAATTAATATTAAAAGAACAAATATAATTTTTAATTTAAATATGAAAAAGAAATTAATACTATCATAATTTTTTAATATAGATTCCAATAATTTTTACTTATTTATGATGAAAAGAAGAGATTATGGTAATAAAGAAAACAAGTTATTTTAAAGTTGTTACTTATTCATATAGAAATACTGATGTTGTCTCTATATCTGTTAATATGTTCAAACTTACCATAATTTGTACGATGATGGACAGCATCAAATCAATTAATCAATCAGAAACCATCTCGTCAGAATTAATCATTAAAATAAATACGATGTCAGCAACTATTCTTCTGGATTCAATAGTGTTTAAATGTAAAAGCTTTAGTCTATCTCCGTAAGGTGGCAAACCTATCCGCGACCGTAGAAACGACCAATAAACGTTTCGTAAATCTAAGCAACTTATTCTGAATAGCTACAACCCTATTGATGTGGTCAATATAGTTAGGTGATCATACTGGGCTAGTATATTCTAGATTTGAACGAACTAAAGAAGTAAATAGAGATTTAATTACATAAAGATAATTAAATTCTTTTGACTATCTTTCAATAAAACCTAGTATTGAATTTTATTTATTGATGATAATGCTGAAATGTTGTTGAAATGATAATTTATCATCAAACAAGACCTCGATATCATTAAAGCAACTAACTCACTGAGAGAGAAAACCACATTGTAAATTTAACAACGAAGAATGTAAAATTTTAAGTGAGTAAAACTAGTAAAATTAACAGTGTGTGTTAGTTAATCTTATATAAAAGAAACTTAACAATAAAAAACAATTTATATTTGATACGTATAATGTCTACTACTTCACATGACTTCAATATTAATTCATTAATTTCTATCTATAAATTTACTTTCTAGTATATTTTAATAAACAACAATTTAAATTTGAAGAGAATATTAATATTTTCATATGCCTTCAGTTTTAATTTATCAATGATTATCTATATTTTTACTACGTTATCATTATATTTTTATTCGTTATAATTTATTTTCAATGGGAAAAATTTAAGAACAAATTATTAAGATCTTCTTGAAGTAAAGTAACTTCATTAGATGACATAATTGCCTTAAAGATTTTTATATCATCGGCATGTATGGTACACACGCTGCTCTCATCGACATGTATGCATGTATGGCACATACGCTGCTATTTCTCAAAACTGCTGTTACGTCTTTAATAGATAAAATGAACAGTAATGGTCCTAGGTGACTGCCTTGCAGAACTCCAGATTTAGCATTGTATGGATCAGAAATAGCTGATCTAAAAAGCAAATTATGTGTTCGGTCAACTAAAGGTACGATTGTCCCTAATTTATGAATGTTGATGGACTTAATGTATCAAATCAATAAACTTATAAAAAAATGTCCAGCCAACTTCCAAATAACAACATAATTCTCTCAATTATTATAAATTTCATATACTTTGATATCTTCAAGTAACTACAAATATTTTTGAATGTGATATGAAATTGTCGCTACTGTACATTGAAATTAATCCTATTGTGAAATACAATACAATAATCATCAGTTTTCGAGTAAATCACTCAGGTAAAATTTTTCATTTAAACTTTTTTTTATTTTTATTATTACAAAATTTGATTTTCAATTTTACACTAAATAACAACAACAAAATTATTATACTGAATCAATCAGTTTCTAACAAAATCAAATTAATATCGACTATTCAAAAAATCCATGCGAATGAAATTTAATGAAATTTTCGAGGAAAACTTAAAATTTATTTTTGGTTTACAAAATTTTCAAAAATTAATAGAAATATTTAATTGGACTTTTAATTATATATTGTTGAAAAATTATGCAAACGTTTTCCTAAAAATTTAAATAGGGCCTTAAAGTACGTCAGAATGATGAAAACAAATGAAAATTTACCATCGAGGAAGATTTTATAACTAACAATTACTGGCTTAACCAAACTACATATCATTAAATATTTAAAAAAAAAATAAAAATTATGATTGAATGGTATTGTATTTGACATTGTAACCACTTTTCACTAGTTTGTTCTAATTATCAATAATAAACAAAGTTGGAAATATTAAATTAAGATTGTAATAAAACTAAACACATCTCTAGTGATAGCCTTTGCCATTTGAGTATACAACATTCTCAAAACCATGTTAGCTACCCACCTAACAAACTACACAACTAAAGAATGTCTTGAGTGTAACTACTGAATCAGGTATCCCTAGCGACTCAGATAGTTAATTTTCATCAACAAGATTGATTAAAATTATAAACCTATTTGCAGCTGCGGTGATTTGGGATCAGATACCCATATTTACATACATCTAATCTAATCTAAACATGTAATAAAAACATGTCTCCATATCTATTCAGTTCACACGTGTTGAATTAAATGTTTTGTTCCTATGTTTTATCAAATATTGTCTACAGCTATCTTAATCCAAATTGGAACATAACATCTCAAACTACACTGACAGAATTAAATTTCGATAATAAGGAAAAAATTAGTAATGTTAAATATCCAGTAATCAGAAACGAACAATATTTATGCCTGGAAATTATTTACGAGTTGTATATGATATTAATAAATGTTGTATAATATGAAATCAGTTGTATATGAAATAAATGAAATAAATAACAAAAATTAAATAAATGACAGGTTTTAAGTTGATAAATAATTTAGTTAAACACAATTTAATATACCCAAAAGAATGCTAGATTTTCACAGCTATTTTAAAACTAATTATCAGAAAAAATAACTGGTCTTATGTCTCTTCGCGTAAGACCTAATAACTATATCCCAAGGATACCTGGTATTAAAATATATATATTTAATGGCGCATCTTATCCTTTAAGGACGAAAAGGACATTTGAAAGTATCCTTGTTGTTTTAATGTTTTGTATATAAGCCGTTATATCTGTTGATCTATTAGACATATTAATGTATATTCGTTTTTTTTTATCTATAGTAAGATAACGGTCTGGAGCATTTATTTGATGATGATTTAGTGTTGTCGTTATGGAAATATTGTAGTTCGAAGTAGAATATTTTTGAAAAAAAACAAACACTTTTGGAAAGGCCTCTGTATTCCATAACTCATACATACATACGTTATGTCTATTTCGAATAGTTTAGAAGATATAAGCATTTATTGAAAAAATTGGCCTTTTTTTTATCCGTCCGTGCCTTTTAGGAAGTAGCAATCTTTGTAAGTAAATGTTAAGCCAGCGTATGACTAAATCACTGAGTGTGAAAGATAATTGGTGTTACCTCTTTTTTAAAAATATATATTCTTAATAGTACATTAGCATTTAGTCGTTTAAGAACAAAAAGGACATTTGAAATATCCTTGTTGTTTTAGAGTCTTTGTATGTGTGATCTAGTAGATATATAGTAAATATTTGAAATATCCTTGTTGTTTTAGGGTCTTTGTATGTGTGATCTAGTAGATATATAGTAAATATATTATATGTGTTCGGTTTACGTAAGTAAGATAGCAATATGAAAAATATTTTAACGTTTATTTGATGACGATCAAGGTACATTTTTCTGACACCCCCCCCCCCACCACTAGTTCAACATTGTTTTATTTTAATCCTCTAAACGTTCCACCTGTGTCCTGGATACTAGCACTACTATTTGGATCAACAAAATGTTCACTATGATTTACTGTTTTGTGAATGTAACCTTCAGTAGAAAGGTAGTATACAGTCAGTATACATTGTTGTTCCGATTGCTATGTGCTTTTTAATAATAAAATTATCTTTGCAAATTTCTAATCGAAAATTGTAGTAATGTCTATCAATAATGCCCAATACCCAACTGCCTTCAACAATACTCCCTCATCGTTCATACTTCCAATTTTGAGTCTCTAAAAAAAAATGTTTCGAAATTGTTTTGAGAAAGTAATGTTACACCTTTTATAAAGTAAAAAAGGTAAAAAAAAAAAAAATTTGTTTTAATAAAGGCTTATATCTTCTAAAGTATTCGATATAAAGATAAAGTATGTATGTATGAGTTTTAGAGAAACTGTGGCCAACGGTGTATAAATATTGGGGGGTTTTTAATGTAAAATCTTGAGATATTTGGTTTTGCTTAGTTGATAAAGTTTGTTTTTTTTTTCAAAAACTTTCTACTTTGAACTACAATATCTCCATAACGGCAGCATCTATTATCATAACCATATTTTTGTGGACTACTTCTTGTGTGACTCAAAAGCCATTTTTTTGTCAATAGAGCAGATTTTATATATACGTCAATAGATGTCTCCGACGCTTCCTAAACATTCGTTAGCCACAAGCCATTTTCAATACAGCACAGTGGCAAAAAAAAAAACAAATAAACCTGAAAATCCACCAGAATAAATGGCATTGAACTGAATTTACTCTAAGTAAACCTGACAACAACATCGCAAAATAATATTTCGAATGAAATCCTCAAGTTACACATCGAGTTGATAACTATGTTGATAACTATGAATATACAACCAGAACTAGTATATTTACCACTATCTGTGCTTTTTGTTATATGCTCATTTAAAGATAGGCATGCGGACGTTGTACTTAAATTTTTTTCAAAATCGTATTGCTCTAAGTGCATGATATTATTACATTTTATAAAAGAAGTCATCGGTCTTTCTTTTATGATTTTCTCAAATATTTTTTTCAAAATGCACACAACACCGGTATTGGTCTATACTTAGAATCATTTGTAGCGTCTCCAGATATATAAATATGTGTAACAATAGCCTTTTTAAGACAACTAGGAAAACAATAAATTTCGAAATTTTTATTGATAATTTTGGCTAAGATCGGTTTCAACCTGTCTATAAATACTTTAATTAATTTCGTCGAAATTCCATCATGCCCGATGAAAATCGATGATTTTAGTGAGTTAATCGCCGCCTTAACCTCATTTAGGTTTGTTGGTGTTAGATCAAAGTTTATATGTATATTGCGACAAAAACTACTTAGATATTGATAATCTAAGTTAGCGGTTGGTATACCCAACCCAGACTATCTGTTATCGTTCTAAATGTTTCATTCATGATTTCTGACATGTTGTGGAAATGAAACAGTATATGGTTGATAACTTTGATACTACTATTAGGGTTTTGGTAAGATTTATTTAGCATTATTGATTTGTAGGTAGCCCACAATTCTTTGGGATTTTCGGAATCTTTCATAAGTTGTTCTGAATAGTACTTTGATTTTGCTTCTATAATTAAACTCTTTACTTTGCATTTGTATAAATTAAGCAAATCTACAATACCAGGGTTTTGCAGATATTTTTGGAGCACTTTTTTGAATTATTTTTTTTATTTCAGTAAAAATTTTATAAATTTTCAGATTTTCATTTTTAGAACTAAATTTTTATCTAAGCTAAATGTTTGCTCTAATTTAAGTATTGTCCTTATTTAATTTTTCAATATTTTTTAAACTTTTATAATGCTCTACAGTCTATAGTAATAATGCATATTTTTCCCTTAAAAGCTATGAAGCAAAAATATTTCAAAATTTTACAAAATCTTGTAATATAGAGCAATGAGTAAAACGACGGATTTAACATAAGTTCGAATGTTATCAAAAATATAAAAGTCCCAAAGCTCAATTTTGAATTATAACAGAAAAATTAGTACCATTTTGTATATAAAATATAAAAACATCCTATCGGGCAGATTTTTTTTTATTGTTTACCAAACTTTCTTTTTCAATTTTCTCGACTGGTAGTGCTTCGCGCTTGGAGCACACGAGCCGACCATATATATTATTGGAAAGCTGGGAACACCAGGTATCATTGTGATATAGTAATTAGGTCCTACCCGAATACTACCTCTCCAGAAGTCTTCACTCTTATGATTATTTTTTTATTATGTAAATTTAATTTAATAATAATAAAAAAAATTTAAAAAAATAAGGTAATATTATAAAGTTTAATGGATGTCATCTGTTTCGTAATCACTTTTTTCCTTACCAATATATTCCAATTAATCAAACCAATTTATTTTGTAATTTTGTATTTACCTAAAATTAAATTGGATGACTCAATTATTGAATATGTTTAGAAGACGGTAAATCTAGCAATGATCTTCAATAATTTTTTAATTTGGCGAAACCACATTAATCACATCTCCAATATTAATTTTTTATTATTTTTGTACACATTAATTTTTAATATATTATAAGGTATTTTTATCACTTTTTTCAACTTTATAAACTGAATTTACATTACACTTTTAAACTGAATTGAACTATAATTGAACTATTAAGTACAATTTATATATAAATAAATAAATGAAGTAAAAATAAATAACTAAATATAATTAAATTAATTATAAAATTAACTTTGAATACTAAATTGTAACATAATTCTATGTACGAAGTACTTTTATTTTTATAAAGTTGAACCGATTATGTTTAACTCTCTTGTAAAATACACCAGACTTTAAAAAAAATATCTACCTTTTAATATTATGATTTATTAAAAAATAATATATATATATATATATAAATATTTTATTTATATAGACCGGATCTAACAAAAGATTTATCCATGTATACATTTTTATATACATTATATAATATGTATATATATACACACTCTTATAATATACTAAAGCAGATTTACTTAAATAATTCACTGGAGATATATAAAAATTATGTTAAATTATTTTAAACTATTCTAAAGACCTACGAGTTTAAAAAAATATCAGGCTGAACAAACATTTAAAATAAACAATGTATTTCTAAAAATATACATTATAAATATTGATCTGCTTGATGAATGATACTAAAGAGCCCAAATCGAAAATTGTACTATCTTATATTTTTCATTTAGTTCTCAAGTGTCCGTGACATCGTAAATGTATCGACAACGTCGCCAACATATTGACGTATGATCTTAAATGTCAAAATAAAATTGTTTACATTGTCTCATGATCGGTAGTTAATTTTACTGTGTATCCGCGACTCATTTTCACGACACGGGTTGTTAAATTATGTATCCGAAAATTTGTTGATACACAGTATAGTTTGGTTCAGTTATCTTGAGTTTTTTTTTATTAATCAAGCAATAAGTTTAAAAATTAAAGAAAAATAGGTTTTTTTTTATTTTAATTTACTTTAATTTTAATAGGAAATGGACTCACGAAAGAAAGATACTTTTATTAACCATTTAAGCCTAAAGCACAAACAAAATTTTTCTTAAAAAAAAACAAAAAAAAATTTTTTACGAAATTGTCCATATTAAATCTACATATGTATATGTAAGTATAATCTTTAACAAATATATTCAATTAAAATATTTTAAAAATTTATCCACAAAATATAAACCTACAAAATATGTATCCACAAGAGTATAATATTTTGACATTTGATTTGACGTTTATTTCAGAGACAATGTGTTTAGAGTGATCGAAATTGTAAGCAAAGTATTTACTTTTTTGTATTTGTATTTAGTATTTGTGTCGCCAACACAATGTTGTCAATTCAGAAAATTTGACATATTGTATTTGTATGTACATTGTATCGGTTGAAATTTTTGGGATACATTTCCGATCACCGCGTTCTGCATTAACTCATATTCTAGAAAAACTCTACGATTACAGTTTTCTAAATTTTTCTGATTAAAAATTTACTTCTTTACTTTACTTATCTATCCACTTATCATCAGTGTAATTACATCGAATAAAGGTGATAAATTGTTTCGAGATGTGTCAGGCAGTAAGGTAGTGTAATGACTGCTACAGTGGCTGTAAATGAGAACAACAGTAACGAGTAAGAAAATAACGTTATATAAAGCTGTATCTATATGAATAAATGTCTTGGAGTTATGGGGATCAACTTGCAATGCAAACATAGATATAATAGAAAGATTTCAGTCCAAAGTCTTAAAATCACTCGTAAATGCACCATGGTACATGCGAAACGATCAAATAATAGCAAACCTTAATATTATGTCTGTCATGGAGACAATAACAACAAGCAGCACAAATTATTTTGAAAGAATACAACATCACTCAAACGAACTGGCATTAAAACTACTATTAGACACAAATGTAGAAATCCGCAGGCTGAAATGTTATAAGCCTTCAGACTAAGTAGATAGATTTCAAAATGAATAATTGTTAATTCGTATTTATACAAAAAGTAGTTCAAGACAATAGAAGAAGATCGAACAATATGGATCCACTTCCCCCACGTTAAGATTAATAAGGCCAAAAATAATTACTTAATATCGCTGATTAAATTAGTATTAATAAGATAGTTGTAAGGAAAAATTATAATAAAAAAGAGAAAAACATTCTTATCAACTCGAACAGGAGTTGTCCATGATACTGTCTGTACATTCGAAACAAAAAATATTTTTTTCCTATAGTCCCTAGCTATACTGCAAAACTAAATACTGTAATCATAATTTAATCATTCGTTTCTATCTGAAAATTAACTTTTAAAGGATTATTCACCTCAGAAGTTGAAAATTAAAATTAAAAATTATATTTAACCTTTTTTTTTTGTTTTATTCTTTTGTTTTGTTTTTCATGTTATACATACAGTCTGGAGCACGTGCAGTACAAATTATGTTTTTTTATAGTTATTAAAATTAACCTTAAGGAGTATAGTAGAGTAGCATAGCAGTAAGATGAAATAAAGAAACTAAATAAATAATGAAAGTAATTATAATTACACAAGCAGGGGTGGAGGTGAACTAAAATTAAAGAGGAGGTTTAAAAAAGATTTAAAAACGTGAATTGATACCAAAAATATACACACACACACACACAAACAAACATATGTAAATGTGTTTCAAATCACTTTAATTTTTTTGTTATCAAAGAATTTGATTGAGGCGGTTTCTCATCTTTGAAAACGATTGTTCATAAAACGATTTTGATAAATTTAAAAAAAAAAAAAAAAAAAAAATAGAATAGCCTCAAGGTACCTATTTTAACTTACCATCATATACACCATTTAGTCCATTAAAATAAATATTTTTAAAAAAAAAATTTTTTTTTATTTTTTGAGGTCTTTTTTTTTTTTTTTTTTTACTTTTGTGGTGAAAATTTTTTTTAAGTATCCCTAAGTGATGACAAAATGTATGGATTTTAATTATGGGGTTGTTTGATTTGAGAGAATTGCTCCTTTTTTGTTTATATATTTCTTTTTTTTTTTTCATTTTTCTTTTAAAGGATTTTGTGGGTATTTTTTGTGTTAAAGCCGGAAAACCTTTCGTTTATTTTTTTTTTATTTGTGTTTTTTTGTTTTTTTTTTTTTTGTTTGACGTTTTTACACAGGAAAACCATTTTGAAACAAAATATAGCCATTAAATTTTTCAAGTTCCGAAAAAAACTAAAATTATTATATTTGAGTCGAATTTCCAATTTTATTACATATTGGAGAGAGTTTTATTTCAGGGGAAATGGAAATGATTAAAAACAAAACTGATGTTATGAATAGATTGGGTATGTGTATTGGTTAATAAGTAGTGGAAGTGAAGTAAATTTTGGGGTTAAAAATTTTTGTAATAATAATAATGATGTGGTTTACATACTTTATATTTTTATATATTTTTAAGTATAATCTTTTATCAAAAAGAAATTATCTGACAGGATAATATTTAAAGAGGAGTTGAAGGTTGCATGTACTTTGAATATTGTTGTTGTTTGTCAACTGAAATGAAATATTCAAGTGAGCAACGCTCCGGCGTGCTGCATAGTATCTAGACAAATGTGTTTTTTTTTGTTATATAATGTAAGGGACTATCTAATTACAACAAATGGGGATTATCAACTTTGGTTTTTGAAATATTCCTGATAGGTGCAAAGAATTGTATGGCTCTATTGCAGATAACCGAACCAGTTGATTTTCGGAAACCGGTAAAAGACATTTATTAGCACCCATATTCTGTTAGACCCATCTCACAAGATCGGGTGAAAATATTTTTGAAGAGATACAGACGCAATAACAAATGTCAAAACAGTCTCGTGAGTAATTTCTCTTAGACCTCTGACGCCAAAGTATTTTGTGTTTTTTTATCAAAAAATTGAATTAAATAAATAAGTTGAATAGATAAAATAGTTAAGTAAAGATTAATAAACAACTTTTCATTATTTTTTTTGCATTATTATTGAAATAGTGTTTTCGTTTTGAAAAAAAAAACCATTTTTACTATTACTGTCTCACTACTGTTTATGTACTAAACTAAAAAATATTTATTTATTTATTCAAATTTATTTATTCAATTCTTAATGTTAGTATACATAAGACGATTAGTCTTTATAAGGGTATACAAATAAAAATTATTAAAAGAAAATATTAATTTAAATACATACTTAACTTACAACTAAATCAGCCAAATAATTTACAGATAATAAAGCAATTAATTCAATTAATTCAATTAGACCAAATTAGACAAGCTTAAAAAGAACACAAAAATAATTTATTTTAAACAAAAAATTAATTTTTATTTAAAAAATATTTTAAAACTAAACCCCACTAATACTTTCCAAAAATTTTATAAACCATATTTTGTTTATATACCAATTACTTTTTTTGACAGTAAAAAATGTGTCAGGGCATTATTCAACTTGAAACGTCGTTTTCAAAACTTGGCATTGCATAAATTTGTTTCGACCATTTTTATTTTGTTTCAATCTTTTCAAAATTGGTACGACATATTTTGATATTGTGTAAGATTGAAACGCGTCTTTTTTGACGTTTGATACGACCAAATTTTGGCGATTGAAAAATATTTGACGCTTTTAGGTAAGTTTAAAAAAAAATAAAATTAGGAAAAAAAAATTTTTTTTTAGATTTGCCTTTAATTTAAGCGTACTAAAACTACAAAAATAAACTTTAGAATCGCAGCTATATATAATGTTTTCATAGCAAGTTATGATTGTAATTACGGAAAAACCAAATTAGCCGAAATTCTAGGAAGTCTTGAGATGAGATTAAGAGATTTGGTAAAAAGTTCGGCAAATTTGCTTTTTCCGTAATTAATATATTTCATATTCGTATATACCTATTAAAAATATTAAATTATAATTACATTACAATAATATAAAATATTATTAATATTTTTGTCAGTAATAATTTGGAGTTACAAACATTATTATTTTTTATTAATTATATTAGTAAACCTAAATATTTATTATTTTGGTATGCGATTAGAAAATAATACTGAGGATTACTATTTACAAATCACAGAATTTAAAGAATGTGATAACGCTGTTTTAGTTAGGTCTCCTAAAAATCTTATGCATAGTTGATACAATTTAGAAAATAATATTGTTAAATATTTCAACGAAATTTTTGTCGAAAATTTTTTTCAAAATTATAAACTTTATTTATTTAATTTCAGCCAACTTTTTTTGTTACTCTCTTTTGTTTACTATATTTTTTCTTTTTCTTACACGTAAAATTCTTATTATCGTCTATTTCTGACAATGTTTATCAAATTTGTATATGAATTTGTGTGCAAACAAATGAATACATACATGAGTTCATACTCTTTTCATGGATATACTTTGGTTAAATGGTTATTGAAATGGGTATTTTGTTGAATTGAAGCAAATTGAAACAAACATATAAAGTCCAAGGCAAGTTAATTAAGGCAAATATAAAAAATTAATATATGTTTTTTATTAAAATATTTATTTTAGAAACGCACAGAAATAAAGGTTCCAATAAAATGAAAAATTAAGTAAATTTATAGTGATTTTCTTTCAAAAAGAAACATCTTCAGCAAAAAAAAAAAAAATGTTGGTATTATTATTAGCTTGTAGCAGTAATTGTTGAAATTTTAACGAAACAAATCAAAAATGGAATTATGTAAAGTGTTTCACTTTTTTTTCGAGCGTTTCAAAATAAATTAACGTTTCAAATTACGTAATCTTATCCAAATTTTGTTTCGACCGAAATGTTTGAAACAAAGTTACATAATGCCACTCCAGTACTACCAACAAATAAAATGTTCTATCGCTTACAGTGTCTAACAGAAATGCATATTCAACGAGACGAGACGAGATCAATTTGTTATTCATGGGTCTGAGAGAATATGGGTGTATATATGTATAGGGCAATAAGCAAGAGGTCATAAAAATATGTATAAAATCTTTCATTAAAATTAACTTTTCAGTCAAAAGTGCCTTATTTTAAAGATAAAAGATAAAGAACTAATTTATCAATATAGCAGCACCAACTTGTCAATTCATAAATGACATTTAAACTCGATTAAAAATGTAATTTTCTCAAAAAGTTAAAAATAGTATAGGTGAAAACATGAAGTGTTAAAAAATTATTGCAGATATCTCTTTTATTCACCAGATCCTTTCGGATAAGATAGCGCCCCTGAAATTTCAAATTATTTGGTTGAAAGATCCAATCGGAATAATCTAAAAATCGATGAGTTGTTCGACATTCCCTTCCACCCTACTGAATATGGTAGATTCGATCCAATCACTAGAATGCTCTGTGAAGTAAATTCTAACTCTAGTTCTTTTGATCGGCAACTAAGTGTCTTAACTGTTAAAAAACGATGACGTTTACGTTCAACTGATGAGACTATAACTAAAAACCGTTGTTCTTTTTAGCTTTGATACTTTCGGCCTAACTTTTTGAAGTATTTTTAATAAATGTATAGGTATTGACATAGGTATTAACTTATGACTTTTATCCTTCTACTAACAGCATGTTTAATTTATTTTTAGCTTTTTTCTTATCAATGGTGACGGTGTTTTACTAACCCTACCTACTGGATGGCGGCTTATTGAACAATTAAATGAAGCAAGCCTTCGTCGAGTAATAGAAGTCTAATGTGCTTGCTCTAAGCATAAATCTTGCAGTATTAAAAAATAAATACTGAAAAATATGTAATTGTCTTCAAACTACCAAAATGTATTTGTTAAAGCATTAAAGAACCTTCGACAACCAGTAAATATTGGATTTTAGTTGAAAATATTAATTATTTTTTTATTCAAAAATTGGTGTCCTATATAAATAATTCGACCGGTATGTAATAATTATTATTTCGTTGCAATTTTTTAAACATGTTAAAGCGTAATTATGAGAAATAAAAGCATTTTTCATGGTTTAAACGGTTTTCAAAAGCTTTATGGGACGTTCAATACAATTTTGAATGTAAAACTTTTATCACCAGCATTATATGCATTAACGGATGTGAAGAGTTTGATGATCCAAATTTGTGTTGTCAAGTAGAAATTAAGCACGAAAATTATGAAATTGAAGATACTAATGATAGTTCGTTTTATTTGTTAACTCATGATAAAGATATTTCTGATCAATATTTTGCAATTAGTTATAGATAGTTTTTTAAATAGCTGGATAATAGTGTGTGTGTACTGTTAGCTAATTTTGACTTTATATAAACCTCATGTATTCAGAAAATGTTGAAATAGAGAAACGATTAAAAATGTATGATTACAACATTCTAACATTTTTGCAAATTGTAACGCTCATATGCAGCGCCGGTTCAACAGTTGTGGCGCCCTGCGCATATATAAATTTTCCCGCCCCTATATTATTTCTTAAACTTCTTAATAATAAAAATACTGGGGGGAAAAAAATGTATTTATTTTGGTAGTTTGGTTTCAAAATTATTCTTTGGGGTGTTCTCGTCATATTGAAAACGTTTAAGAAAACTTATTCGAGATGAACTATCTATGTATACATAATTTCTGATAAAATTTAGAGAAACTTAACAAAAATGTCGGTCAATTTACCGGCCATTAATCATGCCGCCCTATGCATTTGCCATATCGGCATCGCTCCTAAGCCGGCGTTGCTCATATGGGTGGTGATAACGTTGATCACACATCATATTAATAAGTACAGAATCGTGCTAAAACGTTAAAAATTGTGGTGGATGATTTGTAATTATCTAATTGATCTGGCAGTTGTATACGTTTGGAAATGATACCTTACTATTATTAGACGAATCGTCTCAACACATCGTAGCTAATTCTATAGACGTTCGACGTTTTATAGTTCGTAAAAATTTTGTAGAAGCCAGAACATTTTTAGAAGAAAAAAGAAAAATCCTTCCTCTACAGTAGACCGCGAAATAACAAATCATGTTCCTGTCAAAATTATATATTTGTTTATATGTTGAACTGGATGTGCTAGCTTTTCGGAAGTCTGTGAGACAGTCAATAATGAAGTTGTCTGATAACTTCCATTGTGGTAATTGTATTTGCCTACATGTAGGTCTATATGAATTTTTATTATTCACATCTACATGAATTGCAGGAACTGTTTAATTATTTTTCATTATAGGAATTGAATTTATTAGGAATTACCTTAATATCTATACTTTTGAAGATCAACACTTATTACTAATATATTATCTGTAATTTGATATTAAGAAACAATAGCACAATGAGTTACTATATTGTAATAACAAAATTAAGTCCCTATATTGTAATAACAATAACTATAATACCAATTAACTTTGAAAATATCTATATTTATCTAGATGAAAGAATTCTATAAATGTGTAGGTATGTACTTATATGGAAGCACAAATAAAATAAAACTATTACAATACCCATGACAGATTTGCCAATATTGGGACAAGCTACACCACGGTTATAAAATTAAATACTAACAAAAACAACAAATATTGTAGCGATGCGCATTGGAAAACATACAAGCTATCTCGGCATTATAATACCTATAAAATACTATATAAAGGAGCTTGCCCTATGGACATGCAAACAACACTTAACAAACTCAACATCTTCTTCTAAAGCATTTTCTGTATGCGGACTTGGATTTACGTTGGATTTTAATTCAGTGTTATATGCACAGAAATTGAATAAATTTTAGAGCAAATGTCTCAATGTGGGATTATAGAGTCACAAAAAATTAGATTAAAATTTATTGTATCGTGGCAGACGTCAAAAAGGAAACTAACCCACGATAACGAAAAATAGATGCAACAAAAAATACAAACCAAGCAATAAAAGAAAGATTGATCGACTTAAAAACACTTGTGTAAAAGACTGGAGGAGAAAAAGAAAAGCTTAGTACACACAAATAAACAAAAAGCGCACAAAAAGTTTGTTGGAGAGAAAGGGTAAAAAAAAATTGGTCCAAATTAGAAAAAAAAAATTATAAACAAATATATATATAATTAATTTATAATACTATAATGAATTTATTTAAAACTTTCTAAAATTATATAATAATAATTACTATTATATAAAAACATAAATATTTACATTAATAATACAATATGAGAGAAAAATAATATAATAATATAATAAAAAAAAAATTTATATTGAAATAAAATTTCGAAATTATAAATTCGAAAATTAAATTTATTTTCAAAACTATTTGTTAAAGCTTATATTAAATAAATTTTAAATTTAAAAATGTTTTTAAATACTTATCATTTTTATTATGTTTTTTTTTAATTATTAATATTATATTAATTATTAATTTATTTTATTTTAAAATATTTAATTTTATATTAAATTTAAATTTGTTTAATTTAATTTATGTAGGTATATATTATTTAAAATTATATACTAGACACATCTAGCATTTAAAATACGATTTACAATTTTTATTTCTTAAAAAAAAATTTATATAAACACAAAAAGACAGCATAATATTGCATAAATGAGACCAATATATTTATGTATCTCTGTTTTTTACTCATTCTTCATTTTTCATCTTGAAAAGGAATTAAATTTTTATTTCCTCTTCCCCCACTCATTTTTTAAAATAAATGAAGAATATAATATTAGATATTTTACATAAATAAAAATTATGATGATGCCATTAATTTTGCAGCCTGTATAACATTATGTTGATGATGATATCCAGCTAAATCGGTTGCACCATGAACACCAGTACTAGCAGCAGCTGTAGCTGCAGTTAATGCACCAAATGAACTACCAAAATAGCAGTTATTCACATAATCATAACCGGATGTATTAACTGGTGATTCAGTTTTAATACCACCCGAATATGAATTATGTCCTAAACTATGATGATGATGATGATGATGTACAGCTGCAGCAGCTGCCGCATGATGCGTTAAATGATGATGATGATGATGATGTGGTGAATGATGATGATGATAATTTGTACTTCCTGCTCCTGTTGCTGCAGCTACAGATGAATTTGAACTACCAGAGCTTAAACTATTACTAAGTCCAGCTGATGCAGCAACAACTGATGAATTTAATAATTGTTCAGCATATTTTGTTGAACCGGATAATGCTGATAAACTATTTGTATATATTGATGAATTACCATTTCCATTATTACCATTACTACCATTAATACCACCTCCACCACCACTACCACCTCCTCCACCACCACCACCACCTATCGTTGAACCGTTCATCATTAATGATGATGATGTGTGTATATGAGATGAATACATATTATTATTATTATTTGTGTTATTATTATTATTATTATTGTTATTATTATTATTGTTGTTGTTGTTATTATTATTATTGTTGTTATTTAACGAACCGGTTTGTGTTCTTGATTGGGATAATGTTGGTGAATTTAAATGATGGTTTGTGATACTGCTACCGCTGATTAAAGATGATGGTGTATGTTTTGGACTGGGTGTGGTGAGTTTTGTTGTTGCTGACAAACTTCTTTCAATTGATAGAGATAATGATGATGGTTTTATATCTAAAATGAAAAAAAAAAAAATATTTAATGATTTTTTGTTTTTTTTTTTTTGTTTTTTTTTGTTATATTTACATACCATCAAGTTCTTTGTCCTTTGAATCATTTGATGATTTTTTCGGTTTTCGTTTTCTTGTTTGAATACCATCTTTACGCATTGCTAATGGTCGATTTACATTATGTAATTTAAAATAAAGTCCACAGGCATTACAAACTGGATCACCTTCATTATTTCGCCTCCATAAAGTTGTTGCACGAGTACCACAATTTGTACAACATAATCCTAATCGACGAGTTGCAGTCTGCATAAAATAAAATAAAAAACAAAAATTATTTTACAGAATATGGATTTTAGAAAAATATTTTTTAAATAGGTAATAAATATAAATCTATATCAACTTAGGCTATTTCACCAGACTAGTCTACTGATGATATTGAAGCAGCCTAAATGGATATACATATATATTTCTGAAATAAACCTAAGTAAAGGCTTTAATTTATATTACTAAACAAAAATAGGTTTCCTCTTTTTAAATAACATTTTTTTGGTTTTTGTTAACAATTTCAATATATGATTTAATCTGATGACTTACCATACGTTTACTTGGTTTAATTAATGGTCTATTCATTCCATTCATTTTATGATATAAGCCACATGCATTGCACAAATAATGTCCGGTACCATCACGTCTCCATAATGGTGTACTAATTGCACCACAATTAACACATTCTCTACCTTCACCAAATTGAAAATCCATTGGATCACCATATGGTGTTGTTCTTTGAAATCCGGTATCATATGCTCGCCATGCTGTACCCATCATTACAGCATTTTGTGCATAAAATTGTGCTGCAGAACCTGGAATTTGAGCACCAAATGTATCAGCAGCTGCTGTCCATGCATTTGAAACACCAGCTGTACCAGCTGTTGAACCAAAATGTCCTGTATGACCATATTGAGATGTTAGAACACGATTTGATGGAACATATACTGGTGCATTTGCTGCTTGTTGATGATAACTTGATACGGATCCATTCCCGCCTCCGGCACCTGTTATATCAGAATATGGTGAACCGGAATGAAACATCATTGATTCTGTAGTTAGGAACGGAATTTTGACGATTTGAAATTATACAACGTTTGAAAAGAAAAAAAATTAATTTTAAGGAGTGTTTTTATTTATTTTTTTCCGACTTCTACCGCTTTGTTTTTTTTTTTATTGCACTTCAATATAGTATTTACTTGGATTTCTGGAAAAAAAAGAAAAAAAATATAAAAAAAATTAAATTATAGAATGTAATACGTACGTAATACGTACTTATATTGAATAAATTATAAAAAACAAAAATTAATTTTGCAAAACGTATACAAGATAAAAAATAATATTTTCTTTTTTTTTTCCAATTTTATTTAGATTTTTATTACTTTTTAATTGACTGTAAATTAAAATAAAAATTTTATTACTTTAATAATATAATAAATATAATGATTTTATTACCCATAAATATTATAGTAAAATAATAAAATATTTTTTAAACTTGAATTTTTATTAAAAAGTTAGGTTAAATAAGATTGAAATTATTATATTTATCAATTATATTATGTATTGGGTACATGTATATATGTATATATAAAACAAAATTATGATTTTATGCGTTTTCCACTTGAATTTCCCAAAAAAATAATAAATCTAAAATTAGAAAGATATTTGGAGAAATATTAGATGTTATATATTTATCAGAGGTGATATCTAATTAAAAGTTAATGTTTATGAATATAAAATGAATTTTGGTTATATCTATAGGTACAATTAATTTAATAGTTCCAAATTAATTGCAATCTTAAGCAATCTCAAAAATTATTTACTATTTAAATAAAAAAAAATCAAATAAATAAAAATTCAAATAATATTAAAAATAATTAAATCGCTATTGATACATACGTAACATTACGTTTGTGTAATTGTGCTTATTGGAAAAACATAAATAAACTGCGAGAAAAATATAAATAGATGCTCGTTTCGATCAAAACTTAAATGAACTCAAGTCAATTTAAGATTCAGAAGTATTACTCTTTATTATTCAGGAGTACTACCAGCGACTTATTTAAATAACTGATTATAGCAATACTGGATCATAGTAATACATTATACTGATATAGTTATTACATATTATATCACTATAATGTATTACTATGATCAGTATTGCATATATTACATTAATAACATGTTAATGTATTATATTACATATAATGTATTTATAGTGATATATATAGCTAATAATATATAAGTTAAAAAATATTTTATTTCGAATTCCTGCTACTAAACCTTCACATTTCAACAAACTTTCTTAACCATGTTAACACAGACATATCAAGCGGATAAGTAAAAAAATAAAATAAACAAATGCCAAGTGAAATAATCAGCTCCGATTTCAACTAAAGATATTGCAATATGGCATATCTGTTAATATGTACCTATTACACAATTTCCAAAACATATTATTATATTGTATAGATATCGACATAATCGTCAAACATTACGATACGACGTACTAGTCCTAATAATACTCAATCGAAATTGATTATCTATAAAATTTTCAATCGTAAAAATAACTTCACTTCATTTAAACAACTTCAAAAATATGTTTTGGACTTCTTTCTATTCAGAGCATAATTACAATGAACATCATAGTGACATCGAACATAATTATATAAATCGTAAAATTTAAAAGTTCTGCTAAAAAAAAAAAATTCATATAATGCGACGGTAAAACAAAAATTAGATCGAACAACAACAGAGTTTCAATTAATGCTGTAAATGTAATCTTTTTTCCATATATTTCTGATTAGTTAATTAGGATCAATTTCGTTAAGATGCTATGATTCTTAATTCATAGACCAATTTCCAGTTGCCAGACACAATCGAAAATGATGTTGGAGTGCATTTTCTCAGAAGATCTAAAAATACCAAAGTATTATGGTTTCCCCAAAATGTGCTTGCACCTTTCAAGCAGAGCAGCTTGCAATTATCTTGATCATATTCAAGTAAACAAACCAAAAGTCACGATGTGCACGGATAGTCAAACCGCTATCAAACCTTTGGGGTCGAACACTATCTACTCTAAGCTTGTGGAACAATGGCGAAACGAAATTGACAGCGTAGATAACCGTTTTTCGATCTCTCTACTCTGAGTCCCTGGTCACAGTAACATAGATGGGAATGAAAGAGCCGATGAACTGGCCAGGCAACATTCCAATCTTGACAGACCCCTTGAGGAGGACATTCATTCTTTAATGAGAGTCGTCCAGGAGGGCATCCATTCATACTTTCTAGCCTCAACGAATGAAAGGTGACATAGACTAAATACCTGTGCGATCTCTAGGAAAACATGACCCTCGTATATGATCAACAAAACCAAAATCATTCATAGCCAGGTCCCGTACTGATATATCAATAGTAGTAGCCATCAGTACGGGTCATTGACCGATAGGAAGGCACGCTACCAAGCTAAGTATTCCGTTCAATCCCGATTTTCGCAGCAACAAAGATGAGAATGAAATAGAAACTCTTGAGCACTTCCTTTGCAGTTGCCTAGCATTAGCTAGAACTAGGATTCAGACTTTGGGTTAGGCTTTCATCAGCAACATAGATTTTTAACAACATAGATTAGAAAGCAAAATAGGAGATCTGATCAACTTTCTCAGTCACGTAGGGTGGATCTAGTACTGAGTTCCTGGGGAGAGTAAAAATGAGAGAATGATCCCCTATAACAATCAACAACGAGAAATAGGTCACTCGCGTCTTGGTTTCAAGAAGACACAATTAAATGCTAATTGGTTTTCCAGAAGTAACTAAAATGGCCACTTCTATCTACCTACCTATATTAAATATAAAATTAAAATTTAATCAAGATAAAGATAATAAATAAAGATTAAAACTGTCAGGCTCTTGATGATGGTGTAATAACCGAAATCGATTAAGATATTTAATAAAATTAGTTAAACATACCTAAAGTTTTAATCTTTATTTAATTTTAAAAATATTTCACCTAGAGCCTTTACAGTTTATTCAAAATATAGCCCTTATTGTGAAGTGTCTTTTTTCATAAATATATCGAGATAAATATATTCAAAATCGGTATTGTAATTATCAGTGTTGTCAGCAAACTACTGATAAACTGTGAATACTGACAAAAATTGATATTGTGAATGTCAGTATAGGTAAGAGTAATTTAAATTGTTTGTTTTTAATTAAAATTGTATGTTTTTTTCTTATAAATGCTTTAAATGTAGGACGAAAACCTACAGCAATAAGATTCAATTACAGCGAATAGTTGAATTATTGAAGAATATACGAATTATTATACGAAAAAAAGTCGGTTGATGTCATATTTGTATTTTATTAATAAAAAATTTTAATTTAAATAATTATATCTTTTCTAAAAGAAACACCTTAAAACAAACTTGAAAATTAAAATTTTAACTGTCAAAAAAATGTCAATTTTCTCAGTACTTATTCATAATCGAACATAATTTGGTCAGTATTACTTCACAATACCAATACCAAATAAAATCTTAACTAACAAAATCTCTCAGTTGTCAGTCGACTGATCTATATTAACCAAGATAGTATACAAAAATGAAAAGTCTATGTAAAGCTGCCATTATAACAATAATCACAAAGGCATCATCTGTTTTCAACAATATTGGGTCAATACACAAACTGCAGTTACAAGTTTTTCCTATAACAAAATTTTTAAAACCATATACTAAATTTTCCATGGAACAATCTCAACAAACCATATTCATCATTAAACCAACGAATACATAAAATTAGTAAATTTACGAATTACCTTACAATATAAATTTTTCAATTAAACAATTTTTTTTATTTTAAATAAAAAAACATAATAAAAAAAATGCTTCAAGCCATTATTAAAAAATTCATTAAAAATATTCATCCTTTCTGCTGCAGCGCTGCTTTCAAATGAATATAGCAAAACAAATTATTTCTATATTTTGCATTTAGTCATTCAAAAAAAAATTTATCTATAAAGGAAAATTCTTCTTATAAAACTCTTCGCTAAATTTTCCTAATGAATTTCAAATATCTATCTATAGTTTTTTTTTTTTTGCTCAAAGAAAATAAATTATCTACTGTCCAAAAACTAAAAACAAAAAATTAAAACAAAAATAAATTTAAAAAAATCAACCGCAACGAAAGCTCAAATTGAATTGAATTTTTGACACATAAATTCACCACATGAAAAATTACCGTTTTTTTTCTCTATCTAATAAATACAGAAAAACAAAATTTCCTTTATATCAATTTTTCAATAAAAAAATATATACAAAATGGCCGCTTTGTTTATAATTTTTTATTTGTTCTGTTATTTTGTTTTCTTTTTTTTTAAAGACCATAAAATTGTCAAAATACGAAAATACGATACAAAAGAACAAAAAATAAAAAGAGATAGAAAATATTAAACAAAAAGAAAAATAATAAAATACATATTCATTTTAAAATGTAAGCAAAGTATAAATATGTATGGTAAGTGTGGAACAGAGAAAGAAAAAAATAAGAAAATTAAAATAACAAATCAACATCTTCTCGTCTCGTGTTATCAATTTCATGCTAATATCAATAAAAATCTAATAAAATATTAAATTTTATTATCAAAATCAATAAAAATTGAGAGGCATTAAAAAGAAGATTAACAACATTATGCACATACATTTGTACATCTGTTTTATTTTTCTTTTGTTTTTAATTCAATATACATACATATTTATTGTAATAATATTTATATTTCCATATTAAGTAGCAAACAATTTTTTTATGTACATACATATTCATGAGTTGCCGTCGCCGTTTTGTGTTAAAATTAAATTACATTCGAATTAATAAAAAATTTTAATAATGAATTCAAGTATTAAATAAGAAAAATAATAAATAAAATTTTTTTATTGCATTTATTAAAAAAATATATATATGTATATACATAAATACAAATATACATAGGTATATACTGGTATTTCTAGATATTCTAAAAATGAGGAAGTTTAATTATATATTTTAATTCAGAAATTTAAACATTAATTTTTGACATTTATTTATTTGGTTTTTGACATTTTATAGTATTCTAGATTAGTGTACAATAACAAAAATAAAATATAGATGATGTTGTAAATTAAATAGACAGGGCCGGTTAAATGAATGTATAACGATTGCAAGATATCGATACTGTTATACCAAAATGAAAATTGCGATAATTTTTATATAAATAATTACCGTTATAATTTATATTTTCTTTATTTTATTATAAAGGTACCAATATTGAACTTATTAGAGCACAGTGTGACAGCGGATAATAATGTTTCTATTATTAATTTTTTTTGTATTGTCATTGTTATTATATTGTATATTTAATATATTAATATGCCAATAAAATGTCTGTAAAAATTCCCACCTCGGTGAATTAAAGTGATTGAACATTTTCAGTGACAGGAAACTACAAATTTAAATGTGAAGTTTTTCAAAATATTATTAGCGTCCAATTCAAGCATAACATTTTTGTTACATATATAGGCTATTTTTTTTTTCTCTACCTAATCTTCTTGCTGTTACCTCAGTAGAGCCAGCGATATACAACTGTACATTCTGTTTTCGCATACAACGAAGACATCGTGGTAGATGAAGAAAATATGGTAGTTTTGTAGTATGGTAGTATAAGAAGGCTATTTTAGCAAATCTAGTGAATTTTGAAAGGTGGAAAAGTAAATTTACCACCATGGCAACAATAGGAATATTTTCTGATTGGCAATATTTTTTTCTAAAAAATAAAGATTCATTTGAACCTGAAAATGGGTTTCCTTTGTTCATTTAGAAACATTTCATGGTGGTTAATTCAAAGACACAAACCAGGGAAATTTTAAAAAATATGTACTTTATTTGTTGGGTAATTTTAATTGTTTTGACGACTTAAAAAAACTGTCTGTGTTTCCATATTAGCCATATCAAATTTCTTCATATTTTCTGTTTGATTTGTAATGCTTTTCATTTAACGTGATGTTTCCAGTTAAGACGCGAACCAAGTTGTATAGTGCAAGATATTTTACTGCTTCCACTTTTGGTACATGAATATCATTTATATATATACAATGTTGTGGTGCTTTTCGTCTTAATTCGTATGTACTGTGAACCGAATTTTGCTCGTTCAATTTAATTTTCCAGTTTTGGGTCCATGTACAGATAGAGACTGAGGTGGAAATATTTATTAGTAGTATTTTAAGTATATAAATTACAATTAAATTTTTTCCTTAATTGTGTAATTTAATTACATAAAAATTTTAATTGACAATACCAGTGACAGTTATAAGTTCGGAACATTCTTTTACTAAATTGAAACTAATCAGAAATTTCGTACGTTCTGCAATGTTCACAGAACACCTAGACAGAACGCCTAAAGTATTGCGTATTCAACATAAGTATTTGTGATTCGTTCAGTCTGATTGTCATAAAAATTTATACTATTATAGCTGTGATATTAGCGTCTCATATACGTCAAATATCTGGGACAGTAACAAAAAATATTATGTAAATATCAGCGTAACGTCAAATGATCACTATGTATTTATTTTCAAAATTCATTAACATAATGACATAAAATGTTTTCAAAATAATATAATATATACTTATATCTTTTAGTGCCTAGAATATAAGCGCCATCTGAAGTAAACAAAATTTGAAACAGTTTATCAATGTCAATCAACCCCAATAAATATGTGAATTTCATGAATGACAAGTTTTTGTTGCTTCCAAGGTAAAAATTTGCCACAAATGTATATAGAATACCAAAAACAAAATAACATAAATGTTACAACAAAAAAAAAATAAAAAAAAAATAATTGTAAGGAAATTGGAGCTAAACTAAATAAATAAATAAATAAAATTAAGTGAATAACATTACCATAGCTCGGATTCAACAAACATGACAAATAAATTGCGAGCCAAAATTGATGAGCATTTTTCAATTTTGATTCTGGAACACGATTATTGCATTAAAAAAATTAGACAAAGAAAGTGAGTATGAGCACAAACATACCAAGCATATAATTTTGTAATAATAGTACTTTTCATAAAAGCGCAGTATGACATTATATTCATGGCTGCTGCCTTATAATCATATGATTTTACTTTATGACGGTTACACTACGATATAATTTATGTGTATGTTATTAGTTTTCATTGGTTTTGATTTTGTTTACAATTTCAAATTAATTTTATTGCAAATTTAAAATAAATCAACAAATAACCTAATACAATAAAAATGGAGCAATTTATTTTGATAACACCTTCCACTTCACCTACAGCCATTTTAAAAATTTAAACAAATATGTCTCTAAAAAGCAACACTCTAAAAAACAAAACTGATGACAAGACAATAATTTTTGTGCAGTATGAAATTTCAAAATGCTTTAACTCTCTCTCTAAAACTTTGTTTTGCTAATGGATTTTGTGTCATACATATGCATACATATATGCATATGTAAATATGTAAAAAATTCATTATGTACAAAATTGAAATATTTCATTCAAATTAATACACAATGTCGTCAAATAAATATACAACCATGTTCTATGTTATTTTCAAAATATCTTAGTAGCTCAAAATAAAATTGCACTATATTGTCATCCTTATGAAGAAATCCGACCCTGTAGTAATAGAATAAATAAATCAATTTCCATATGACAATAATAAAAAGGAAATCCTATACAATTGATTATCTATATACATAGATGGAATTCATATTATTTTCTATATAGGTATTCAAATAAAAAAATACATACTAATATTTTTAATAAAATAATATATAGTATATATAGATAAAACATCTATTTTTATTATTTATATTATTTCATTCAGTGGTAAATTCTAATTTTATTAAATCGATATAAGTAATGATAAATAGTAATTTTATTGAATAGATGCGAGTGGTACACAAATACTAATTTATTTTTAATACGATTTTATAACTGAAATTCTTTAAAGTTATTCTTAAAATTAATGATAGTTATGTAAACACATGTAAAATATAGATTAAATAAATTGTTTGAACAAAATTTTGTTTGTCAACAAAATGACTTATTTAAAAAGTATAAAATTTTAATCTAATATTCAGAGTCAAGGAGTAGCAATAACTGATGTAATTTGTATTCTGCAATTTAATGTGTACATAATAATGTACTCATAATGTAATTTTGTGCAAGACTAATATAACAGTTATTATAAAAGTATTATAATATGTGCATAATGTCAGATTCTTGAATTTAAATGTTAAACATTCATAATATTGCCATTACTTGAATATTTTGACATATATGTAAGTAGAATATGTATAAGCTTCAACGATTTATATATATGTACATAGATATTTTTAATGGATTTCGATATCGTTCAATGATTACATGCTATGATTTTGTGAAATAAAACTAGAATAAGTGATAGATATTGCTTATAGTGATGGCGTTAGTTTATTAGAGTTTAAACTTAAATTTATATACGTAAATTAATGTTAAATAACATAATTAACTAAATAAATAAATAACAATTCGAAGACTAGTGCAGTTATAAGAAATAATTCGAAACTTTTCAACTTAATGTAATTAAATCTATAATATAATTATCTAAGTTAGACATATAGAATCAACGTAAATATATCGTGGATTAAAACATCATAAATATAACTGAACATGGTTCTGATATTGGAATATAGAATATTAGCTAATTTTTAATATAGGTTTATATTTTATAACATAAGATCAATCTGTGAGACCATACAGCTACGGCTAAGGTCTTAATTAAATATTTTAATTTTATTTAGTTAAATTCTTAGGTTTAAGGTGAATTTAGTATAATTAAATGTTTGGATTTGGATTGCCAAAATTTGGATTGACACGTGACGTTTGTAGAATATAGACGTAGATATATTGTTTTGCTCCACGAAATTTTTTTAACAAACCAAAAGAATATTATAAAATACATAAATTGTATAACTATTTTCTGAATTTGATAGTATACTTAAATTAATTGTAAATTAATATACTATTAATAAAACTTTAGTGAAAAAGTAAAAAAAAAAACAATATAAAACAAAACAAACAGAACAAAAAAAAAACAAAAAAAGAAGAATAAAAAGAAACTAAAAATTAAAGTTAAATGACAATTAAAGTTGATTTAAATAAAAATTAGAATTTAAATTGCAATAAGAAATCTAAATTAAGTTAAAATAAGAGTTTAGAATTAGATAAAATTTAAAATAGTTATGAGATTTGATGTAACAAACGTTTCTTTGGATAAAATGGCTGAATATTTGAAAAATTTGGGTTCGATAATAGTTGAAGTACACAAATCCCAAATTTTCCTCAATACTAGAATAGTGATATTATATCCAAAAATGAAGGGATAACTTATGAGAACGAGGCTTTGAAAAAACATATTTGTAAAATGGATCATAATTTGAAAAACTTAAACTATAAAGTCAATGCATTGGAAGCACAAGCAGATTTAAACAACCTGTTTTAGAACAAAAACAAAATGATTTTGGCAGGTTTACCGCCAGGAATAAATAACGCCAAGGAAACGGTTCTTAGTATCTGTAGGCACATTGTTTCAACAATAAATGAAAGTGATATAATAAATATTAAGAAAATCGAACAATAGGTTTTAATTACAACAAACTGTCTTTTTTTCGTAGAATTTTTAAATGAATCGGTAAAAGATGAAATTATGGCAAAAAAAAGAAATCATGGACACATTTTCACTGCTCAGCTCATTATCTCATTATCTTAAGGAAACAGAGAAATATTTTCAAAGTTTCAAACCAAACTGTACCATGAGGCAAAAAAAAACCAAATGTCAGATAAGTTTGAATACCTGTGGATTAAAAATAATCAAATTTGCATGCGGAAAAACAATGACAGTAAGGTTTTTAAACTTTCGTCACTTAATGAAATTTAATATGTTAAAAAATCACTCATTACTCCTATTATTGATTAATATTAAAAAACAAAAACTTAGCTTGAATGTTTTTAAAAAAATTTATGTTTATCTTTTTTTTTTTTTAATTCTTTTACACTTTTATTTCCTATTTTTTTTTTTATTCTTTTTGCTTTTAGGCTTTGTGATCATATATTTTTTTTCAATTTAGAATTAAAATCAATTAAAAATCAACTAAAACTAAATTATTTAAAATATAAATATTTTTTCTTTTTTTTTCATAATAATGAAATTCATTTTCATAATAATTAAAGATAGTCTATGGCATAGACTCTATGCTATTTCAAAAAAGGAAATAAAAATTTTTCGAACTCAATATATTACTTTAAAAACACTTCAAAATAAATATTAAGCCAGAATTTTTTTTTTTTTTTCAAAATTCATGTAATTTAAAAAATTGTATAAATATAGTATAATTACTGTAAATTTAGAATTTTGGGAATAAATAAAAAAATGATATTGAATTAAATATAAGGAAAAAAATGTTTTCTAAATTAACGTTCAATAAGCATATTTCTATATAGAATCGAAAGTAAGATTTGAAATAAAATTTCATTGAATCGATAGCACGCAAATTTCTTATCTTTAGTATAAGCATTGTGCTCTTTTTTGAAGCAGGTCAATCAAACTTTTGAATATATATAGTAACCAACAAAATCATAATTTTTATGAAAAGTATCAAAAATTATCTTACTGAATAAATTTTCTAATTTTTTACGCTTATTTTTACGATCTGAAGTATGCCAGGAAGTAATACTATAACGTCTATAACAAGAATCACACCAAATGGCTTATCTATATATGAGAGATTTTATTTAAATATCCTATTTTGATTTAAATACTGTGTTTTTCTTGGAATAGCCGAAGTAATATACATCCCACGTAACAATTTTATCGCTATAAGACTCTTGCGCACTCTAATAACACTATTATAAGCATTTTTAAAGCAGTATTAATGTTAATTTGAGTATTCCGCAATTGCTGCGAAAGGTTATAAATACGTTATAGCACTAAAATTGAGAATCCTATAAGGCACCGGAGCAAGTGCTGAAAATATTGTCATAGGATTAGTATATACATGCATTAGTGTATATGTTTTTATTTTGAAATGATATTCATTTGAAATAATTTATGTTATGCGAGAGTGAGAAAGGTATTATTTTTTAATTTCAAATAATAATTTTATGGAGTTTCTATTTATTTCCTGTGAAGGGAGATAGATATTAGTTAATAATATAAAAAATGTCTTACTAATTCGGTCAAAAATAATTATATTAATATTTATAATTATTGTGACCAAAATGCAAAATTTGGCTGGGAATGAAATTTCATTGACATTTATTATAAAAATAATTCGAAAAAATACATTGCCCTTCAAAAAAACCCAATTCTTAAATAAATAAAAGAAAACATATTCTTAAATTGCATCTTTAAAATGTTTAATAATGTATGTTAACATTGCATAACATCAAATTTGATATTTAAATAAATATTCTTTTAAGTAAAAATTATATTTTTACGAAAAGAATGCAAAATAAAACTTTTTAGTTTTTGTTTATTTAAAAAAAATGTACCATGTTTGTAGAAAATAATGGCCGTCGTAAAATATTTATCTAAAAGTTACAGTAAGTTTATTAGTAACATTATAGGAATACAGTAAAATAAAAACATCACTACCGCTATTCTAGCAATTCTATTCCTATAACAACACTTTAACTCTTGATATAGGATTACGCACTTTTCGATATATAAAAACATTGCTGTATCACTTTCGGAAAATCCCATTAATACAACTCCCGCAATTGCTATAAGAACATTCTTATAGCAATATTAATCACATTATTCCCATAAAAACATCATTATAACACCTTTAGTGCTTATCGGGAGTCATATAGAAGTCTTGTAGCACTAATTTTGTTTTTATAACAATAAAATGTTACCAGGGATAAGTAAGTAAATATATATATATATATATGTATAACATAACAAATTTCTTGTTACAAAATTTAATGTATAGCTATACATAATAAGAAAATTCCAATCTTAGAACATTTATTACTTACATTATATATACTTACATACATTTTATTCAATAAACGTATACAAAATTTTCTCAAGAAACTAATAAAAAAACCAAATTCAAATCTGAGAAACTAACAAAAATCTTCATACAGCTTAAATTGAAGAAAACAGAAAAAAATTGAAAAAATTTGGGAAAAGAAATAAAAAAAAAATACTTTGGCGCCTCCGTGATAATAAATTAATGGAAGAGTCTGGATTCATGCCATGATCATCTGCATCAACATCATATTATCATCTGCATATATATGTATGTATATCAACATCATTATCTCATCATTGATTAAAGTTTTTAAAATGATTTTTACTTTTCTTTAGGAGTTTTTCCTGTTCTTTACTTAATAATTTCTGTTTTTGTTTTTTTTTTTTCAAGTTCCTTTTTCCTCTTTGAGAACTCTCAAAAAAACAACCGAACCATTTTCATTGGATAATGTTTAAATTTACATACAAACAAATGTATTTTATTTTTAAAAAAATTTCTTTTTCTATCTCTCTCTCTTTTTCTCTTCTTTTCTATATTTCCGAAATAAACTAAAAAACTTACAAAAACTAACTGATACTAAATATACGCGTATATATCTTGAACATATCTAAAAACGACAAACCATTAAAGCTGACATTGTTGGTGTTTTTTTCAGTTTTATGTTCCCCAAACAAAAACAAAATAATAAGAAGAAATTAAGAACTTATATTTTTGTTGTTGTTTCTTTGTATATGAAATTGCTTGTTTAATCTAAAAAGCATCATAGGAAAAAGGGTTATTCTTTTATATTAAAAAAAAAAAAAAAAAACATGTTAAGAATGTTGTTATAATGGCGGCGACGGTGGTAACTTCTCAGCGCAACCGCAATTTTTTTTTTAGTTTTTTTTTTCTTTGAACTTTTTTTTTTGTTGTATGAAAATCTCACGCAAGCCTATAATATATTATTGTTATGTAGGTATTATGAATTTTACCATGATATACATCATCATAGTGTTTGTATTATGTAATATATTATGTATATACATATATGTACAAGTATTTTATATAATTTTTTTTCGAATTATTGTTTACATATATTTAATTTATAGAATGGCATCAAGAGAGAATTAATTATGAGACATTTTCAAAATTTATGAGATTTTATAGTACAAAAAAAGAAAACTACAGTGTGTGATAATTTTTTTTTTTATTAAATTTATGTCCTATTTGATTTAAAAATTGTAATTTATACTTTTATATTATAATTATAAAGAAATTGTAGAATTGATCTTATTAGTTAAAAACAAGTCGAACTAGAATAAAATAACATCTTGTAACATCTTGAAATATTAAAACTATATGGGCAGTTGGAATAATTTAAATTTTACTTATTCAAAAGCCTAAAACTGCCTAATGTCAATAAATGAAATATTTGTGATATCTAAGTATTACAACTAACTATAATGACATATTATAAAATAAATATCCTTTAATTCCGAGTTTAGCAGTAGGTATATTTATAGTAAAACTATTTATTGTGCAACAAAAGCAAGTAAAAAATTATTTTTCTAAAAGAATGATAACTGTTGGAAGAGTCAAACTGTTGGTACATAGTGACATTTGACTATTATTACAAAAATTATATTGGCCCGAATACCCGAGCACTAAATATCAAAATAAACGTGTGTACTATGAATTTTTTTTAGTGAATCACTAAGAAGATCTGAAACTAAACAAAAATCCACTAAATATCTTGATGCCACTACATATAGGATTATCCAAATAAAATATTCCCTCTTTCAACTGAAGTGATTGAAGAAATGAATTAAAGAAGAAGTTATGTTGCCATTATGTGAGTGACGAAGTACCCGGGTACCTTTTGCATTTTAAAACCACAAAAAAATATATTCTGGAAGGGATAATGAGCTCAAACTCCCTGAAAACTCCTAAAAAGGTGTAAATTTATTAATTTTAAAAGATTTGGATTTTTAAAATCAATAGGAGTCGAGATCGACCCTTGTTTTGAAAATCCACCTTCACGTGGGTCATACACAGATACCTGTGTGCCTCTATACATTATGTATGAATGGATATATTATATACATTGCATATATTTGTATACATGTTTTTTTATTTATTTTGATAATACATTATTTATTTTTAAAGCTTTTCTTTTATTTTTGAATATTATTATTTTATTTTTATTTTATTTACATTTAAAATTTATTTCAAAGTAGATATGATAATTACATATAGAATATTTAGAAAAAAATTTAAAATTACAAAAAGTCAAAATTAATCACTCCCAGTGACTTCAAAACAATTATTACATTTTGCTGATGTTGTAATATGTTAACCACAAATGGGTTTTTTAGGCTTGTCTAGCTTCTTTGCTTCTGGTTCAGTTTTATACATGAGTAGCAGCTGTCAACCATTTCGAGTCTACCAGTATATTCTCTCTTTTATTGGTTACTTGTTATTAAAGGCTGAATTTGTCATCCAAGAACATCTTGAATTGCTAAAAGTATAAATGTTTTGCCAACAACAATGGGATTTAATGCACGAGCTTGGATATTTAATTTGCACAGCTCAAATGCGAAATCTTTCAGGAATTTTCTGCGGCGATCAGTGGTGGAAAATCTTGGACTATGATCCATATAAATAATATATGCTGCCAGTCCAGCAATATCAACCATATTGTAAAACAATGCCTGTAACCAACGATTGGTTCTTCGTTTCACAGAATATTCACCAAATATTTTGTCCATATTGTCAACACCCCTTTCGTTTGATTGTAATATGTGATGATCTTGGGCTTAGCCTTAGTTTCTATTTCTACTACAATATTAATTTTTTTTCTGTCAAATGAATTTAAATTTTTTTGTAAAACTCTTTAATTTATTTAATTACTTGTTAACTGCTAAAATACAAACCGTATTGCATTATAACAAAATACATTTCATTACCACGAAAAGAAAATAACTACAGTTTCGGTACCCAGAAGTATAGCAGTACAGACATGAAAATAAAAATAGTTTTAATGAAAATAACTCCTAGAATATTAACATAAAATAATCTTTAATCAGTGTATTAGTATAGAACATATTATTATATATGCTATGCAGATGTGGATGTTTATTTTTATTTTATTTTTATTGTATTAAATTTTTTATAAATCTATAAAGGTATGATTATATGTATGTATAATACACATACCTGAATATGAATAGTTATACAATGTAAGTACAAAAAGGATTTTGTTCATACACAATATAAGGGGGCACACGGGTACCTCGTCACCCTGATGAAGGTGTTTGGATTTTCCCTCACATAAGGGTTAACAATAATATTTTCTCAATATAAAAAAAATATTCTTTTCGAAAATGCTCAGAACAAAAGATCTAATAGTCAGTATATCGTATCTAAAGATCTAAATACAAAAGATCTAAATACAGAATATCGTATTTATTATGGAATGACTGTAACGTAATACGATCACTTAGGCATTATAACTGTAAACAAATTGTCATAAGCAACATTTTAAACAACCTTTGTATATTTGCCGCTGTAAGAAATTAAATTTACAGCTTATGGTTTAAAATTGAATAACACTCTATAAAAAATAACAGCAAAAGAAGTTTTAAATCATCAGTACTGAAAATCAAATCAGAACTGAAAATGTAATTATAGGTGATTATGTACTTGTTTCGCAATTTCATCAATGATAGACTTCTCTTCTTCTCCTTCCACTTAGTCTTTCATGTTAATGTTATGAAGACATTGATTATGTAGCAAGCTACTCTAAAACTGAACTTTCATTAATAGTCAAATAAAATTGCTAATATATAAACATTTTGTTACACAATTTTAAATTTATGCATGATTAGTATTTACACGAAAAATGGAATGAAAACTTAATCCTTACTTAACTTTTTTGAGCGAGAATAAGATTCAAACTAAAGGTTATGACTAAAACTATCACCCATATTCTCTTAAACCCATCAAACGTAATCGTGGGAAAATATTACCGAACCGAATTTTAAACGGCAGAGTATTGCGCCAAATTATTTTGTAATTTTTGATTAAAAAAAAATTTATAATTAAATAAAAAAATTAAATCGATAAAACAGTTAAGTAGGAGATTAATACACAATTTTTCCATAATTTTTTAATATTTTAAAAATTTATTTTTTGTTTTAAAAAAAAAGAGAGGAAAAACTATTATACGTACGTCGTACACCTGTCCTGTAAATAAACTATCATAACCAAATAATCTTTACTATAATACTGTCTTATAACTTATATGCATTTTTTATTTATATGTATGCATACTATTATGTAGGTACTAAACTATAATAATTTTATTAATAATTTTTTTTTTTAAAAATATTTTAAGACTTTAAACTAATTCCACAAATATTATATTAATGTGGAATTAGCTTAATAATCTTTTTTGACAGTAAAAAGTTGTCAGTACGAGTAAAGAGATGGTCAGTAAAATTTAAAGCGAAAATTAACAGCTACCAACATAATCAAAATGTCGATCCCTGTCGATTCCGCTGTCCAACAGAAATGCATATTAATCTATAGACAAATTAATCTATAGTGGCCGGACATGTATTATAAGATCTTTAATAATAATGCTATTGCTATTAGTAAATTGTATTTGCAATATTACATTCAAAGGAAATCCATAGTGAGTATTGGTAAAGGCTATATAGGTAAAGTCTATATAGTATTGGTAATATAGTATCATATTTTGAATTTGTATACCTATATGGTATAGATTTTGAACTATTTTTTTTATTAATTATAGGTATTTCCTTTACTCATTATTTTTAAGCTTGAATTCTCATGATAATTATAGTTTGGGTAATTGTAATGATTTTTTTTATATTTAAAATAAAAAAAAAAAAAATTAAAAAAAAATAATACATTGTACGTACAGAAAAATAAAAAAACGTTTTACTACAAATTTTAAAAAATTAAAATAAGTGACAACATTTTTTGTTCCTTTAGTAGTATCCAACAAATATGATTATATACTACAACATCGCAAAAGGACCTTTTATTTAAATGTTAAAACCGATTTCTGTTGAAAGTCCCTCAAAGTCTCAAAATTTTATGTCTTAAAAATTTCTCAAAAACCTGGATAACCTGGATAAGATTCGTTGTAGTGTCCGCGTAAAAAAATAAAAATTCAGTACTTTTTAACAATGTATTAAATAAAAGTTTAAATTTTCTTTCAAAAAATTGTATTTTTGTATAAACTGCCGAAGCAATACCTGTATCTTCTTAATCAGTGCTTGTAACTAATTATCTACGACAACTATATTCGACTATCAATTCATTGCTTTACCAAGGGATACATAAAACGCATTCTCAGAATATGTTCACCACCTAGAATAAGCAATGTAAACATTTATAAAAATCTTAACAACAACAAGTAGCCTTTTAAGAAACAATCTCTTAAATCTTAAATTTTTGCAAAAAATATTAGAATGGTATTCTCATCGAATCTAGATTGCCCCAAAAATAGACAAAAACAAGGAAATCATCAAATTATACCATGAAATCTTACTAATCGAATGATACAACTAATACCAGCAACCCTTCCTGAATTGCAAAATTTTATTGAACTTCTTTGCTACAACTAAAAGTCATGCTATAGAATATAACCTAGTATAGTAGGTGCTGTACAAAGATAATTATATTTTTTATTCATAAAAATTTTATTATTAATAATTATAACAAAAATTAAACTATAGTGCCAACGTTAATTTATTAGTTTTAATTATAAAATAAATTTAAATAATTTTAATAAACTTAAACTAATGTAAATAAATAAAAAATAATTTATTAGAAACTTAAATTAATGTAAATAAAAAAAAAAAAATTGTTTTTCATTATTTAACACACATCAATACCACACCACATTTTATAATATAAATATTTCAATCTCAATTTCTAATTTATGTTATTAATACAATTAATTTCAAATTGGGCTGTACCCTTTCTAGAAATCAACATTACACATTTTAAAAAAAAAAGAAAATCAAACAAATACAAAAAAAAAATCCATTAATAATGGCGTAATTTTTAATAACAACAAAAAGACAACAAAACATAAAAAAAAAATTAAATCCAAAAATTAATTGAAAAAAAAAACAATTTTTTAAATTCCATTCAACAAAAATGAAACATCAAAAATATGAAATGAATGCCACACACGCTATTCTCTCCTATATAATATATTATTGTATTAATTATCAGAAATGGTGAACATGACCCCTACGGTTATATATATATACATATACTTGTATCATTATTACCCATTTTCTATATATTCGTACAACGAATTACTATATGAGCTATACTAAAACCAAAAACAACCACCACCACCGCCATTAAAAGAAAAAACCACACCGAATTCTTTTTTGTTTTTCTATTTTTTGGATTTCATAAAATTGTGACGTCCTGTGGCGATTTATGGCCGAAATTATTTATTTTTTTTTTGGTAGAGTTTAGAGTAAATCTTTATTGGAATGTTTTTTTACTATTCCGTAAATCCGTATGCGTATATGTATAGAAAATATTAAAACTCTCCCCTTTGTTAATAGTTTTTATTTTTTGTTATTGTTTTTTTTTGGTTTTTGTAAATGGTAAAATGGCATGCTAAAGAAGGAATTCAATTTAAAAAAGGAAAGAATTTCCTTCCCATTTTCTTCTTTATTTACATACACATACATACATGTGTATTTAATTTTCCATTTTCCTATGTTCATTCCAGCAACTTTTAAAAGGAAAACATGAAAAACAAAATAAAAAAAAAATTTAGTTTTTTGTTTTGTTTTTACTTTTTGGTTATTATCATTACGTCTTAAATGTATGTTCTCTTCTCTCTTTCGTTCTCTTTTCCTAATTCTCTCTTTAATTAATTTATTATTATTATTATTATTGCATTTTATAGGCTAGGCTGGCGTCATGTCTAAAAATATGGCCGCAAACGCACGGCGCGGCATTACAGAAACATAAGAAATAATATTATGATAACAAAAACAACAACAATAAAAGAAACGTAACAACTGGAAACTAACAAATTGGCTCCCATTTAGTAGCGCATTAAATTTATTTAAAAAAAAAAATAGAACATCAAAAATGTTGTTGCATAGGTTGTATTAAATTTGTACACATGACTATATGTACATACAAATATTAAATATATATTATCTAGGTAGGTATATATGTAATAATATAGCTAACAAACACACGTAATTAAATAAAAAATTTCTAATACGATATAGTGTAAAAGAAGAAAAAGGGTGTAAGACAAAAAGTTACGCGGCTTTTAAACCGTAAAATTTTACAACAACACTTAAATGACGTGTTTTTCTCTGGAATCCTTTCTTATTTCTATGTTAAATACACATAAAATTATAGAAAATTTAAAAAAACAAAAAGAAAGATGAATCAAATTAATTTTGTTTTAATAAAAAATATATTAATAAAAAAATAAGTCCTTATAAAGAGAGAAAGGGTACAGTAATAGGTAAATTTTGATGCATAATACGATATTCTGTTGTTAATAAATGGAGAGAGATATATATATACATATATATTCGTAAAATCCTTCCAAATTATCGCCTATGCAGACGATATAGAGATTGTAGCTAAAAGTTATAGGAAAATGGTAAAATTATTTATTAGACTAGATTAACAAAAGACAAGAGAAGCTGATTTGAAAAATTAACGAAAACAAGACAAAATATATGAAAATGAAAAAAAAAATTTAGTTTTTTGTTTTGTTTTTACTTTTTGGTTATTATCATTACGTCTTAAATGTATGTTCCCTTCTCTCTTTCGTTCTCTTTTCCTAATTCTCTCTTTAATTAATTTATTATTATTATTATTATTATTGCATATTATAGGCTAGGCTGGCGTCATGTCTAAAAATATGACCGCAAACGCACGGCGCGGAACCCCAACCAACAACTTTAATTTGAAGGTGTCACAAACTTTAATTATTTTAAGGTCTTACAGACTTTAATTATCTTGGTGTACTAATAAAAAATGACAACAGTATGTAATCGGGCATACAGGAGCGAATAAACGCAGGACGTTACTATATTAATAAAAAATGACTGCTATACTAAGAAAAATAATCCAAAAACTCTTTAGACCAAAAATATTACAAAACGGGAATATCAAAGACGGAATATCAATGAAGAAATAACGAAGAAATCAATAATATAATACAACATGATGATATTATAACCTTTGTGAAGGCATACAACAACTGAGATGGTCAGGGCATATGATAAGAATTAACAAAAATAGCCCTCAACAAAAACTTTTCAAAACAAGGAAAATATATAATACATAGCAGGAGGTCCCAGTTTCAATTTCCGATGAAGCACAAACAAAAAAATGCGTTATAGGTGTTTCGACCTGGTCCAGTACCCTTTGCGTCTTTGGGATAAAATAAATGACAAAAAATAATTTAGAGTATAATCTGGTAACAACTTAAATAAAATGGAGCTATTCTATTTAAGAAGGCTTAGTTCCTGTCACATTAGTTTTCACATTTAATGAGTTAGACAGTAATTTGACAAATAAATGCTCGAAATATTGTAGATATTGTAGTATAAACATGCAGTACTGGCGTACTTAATTAAGCACGAAAAGGTGATCTATCTAAGTTACTGTCAAGAACATGAAAAATAGGTTAAAAATCAGATGGAAAGATAATATTAAAAATGACTGTCAAAAAATGAATGTACAAAACTGGCCGAGTTCTGCTGAAGATCGACTTAGGTATATATGTATAATACCTACATTTAAAAGTTTAAATAAAGCTCTATGTATGATTCACTAATTTTATTAAATATCTTAATCAATTTTAGTTATTACACCATCATCAAAAGACTGATTGTATTAGTCTGGCTTACAATTAGTCTGTAATATGATATACAAACTCAGTCTACTGATAATGGTGTAATAACCAAAATCATATTAGTCAAACATAGATACTTAGAGCTTTACTCTTTATGTATAATTATAAAATTCCTAGAGCCTTATAGCATGTTCTATAAAATATATGCATTTCAAGGTTGTAAAAATATAGTTACAGACATTTTTGTCGTGGGACCATTGAAAACATTAACAAAAAATTAATTTCAAAATAACATTTAAAATCTTATAATCTCTTTAAAGTTAGTTGGGTTCGTTCAAAAAGAGTAGTTACAACAATGGAAGAAAATATACCATATTAAAAGGGTGCTATAATAAAGTACATACGTCTTTTTCAAAATTTTAAACTATACCTTTATTACCTACTCTCATCCTTACTAGCCTTTCTTTTTAAATATGTTTTTACTTTAATTTAAACTAATGACAAGTTGTTGTATTATAGGTAATTAGCCACGCCCTTCTTTTAACATTTAATTGTACACAAATTGTACAATAAAACTATTAGTAACTTCAGTTTATAACAAAAATAACAATTTCAGCATCTATATTTGCCATTAAAACATTCGATTAATTAGATCAAAATTATCAAACCCGTTAATGTTTATTTTTTTTTTGTCTAATTAATTAATAAATAAAATAAAATTTTATTAAACTATAAAAAATTCTCCTTAAATTGATCGAACTCTAATCGATTTGTAATATAAAATTTTATAACATCTCATAAATAAAATATATCTATATATATATACATATATTGTACAGTGTAATACAAAATTAGTTTTAATACAATTTTGTTTCAATTTTAATCTATTTTGGCATTAATTAAATTGATATAACCTTAAATATAAAAATTCTTTTCGGAATTAATTAAATTCTATTAAATGTTAAATTCATAAACAAAAAAAAAAAAAAACAAAAAATAAGAAATAAAATAATTCAATTTTAATTAAACAACGAGGGAAAAAAACTAAATTCTCCTCCCTGTGTCTTTAAAGAATCTTTATTTATTTATTTTTGTTTTAATTGAATTTTTTCTACCTCCCAATTAATTGAAATTCCTTATTCCTATTCCATTAATTTTGTTTTTTTGTTTGTTTTTTTTTCATTTCTTATTTTTTTTCTATCTATCTCTTTTCAATATCAAAAAAATATAAATCAACCAATTGAACACATTAATCGATTAAATCGTTTTGAATTGAAAAGAAAAACAAAAACAAAAATAATAAAAATAATAAAAAAAAATAAGAATTCAAATTGGAATCTTCTGCCCGATTTCGTTCAATTTCATATCACATTGGAATTCTAATTTTTTGGAAATTGATAAATGCTTTGGTTTTTTTTAGGTTTGGATTAAGAGAATTTAATGAGTAAAGTAAAGGAAATGACACAGGAAATAATCGGTCAATTTTCTGAGCTTTTGGGACGTTTATATGAGTTTTAACGATTTTAGTAAATTCTGATGGTTCAAATATTTGTCCATTTTCTAGCCTACAGTCTTATTATCTCTAATTTTTTAGTTTGTTTTAATTTTCAAAAAAGTCAGACGACTGTCTTCACTTTTTTTATTATCATTTTATAATAGTTTTTGTTTTGTATATTCCCTGGGTATCCTGAACCGGAAGTATAAATATTTTGGTTCCCAATTAATACTTTCTAAATTAATTACAGATGTTCAGTTTTGTATGCATCAGGTAATGCGAGATAGTTTAAGAGAAGATATTAAAAATCCAAATTTTTAATTTTAATATGAATGAATACTATTTTACTTTATTCAAAGGATTCAACAATATTTTTCACTGTTTTTTTACTGCAAAAATATTCAATGTCAACTGCTTCTAACTTTCTTAAATTTTAAATACCCACTTTATAAATTGTACTTTTAGACTGCTGCTGCTTCGGTTATTTTGTATTATTTTTTTAATAACAAATTTTGTTCCAGAAATATATTTTGGTCACAGTTTACCTCCGGAATTTGTGCGAAGAACAGCATCCAACTATAAGAATAATAAAAATTTCTGAAATGAATATAAATTAACTTGCTCTGAGATCTTCAAATGTGTTAGATTTCAATCAATGTTTTAATAAATTTCATAAAAATTTAGTACGGTATCAGTGTAACAAAAAAATATTCAGCCTAATACATTTTTTTTTTATTAAGATTTTGTTGTATACCTGCCTTGTCTTCTCAAACTGTTATCCCTTTGAATGATTAAAGTCACTACATTTTCCAGAATTCCAGTTATTTGTAATCAAATATAAAATAGAACCCAAATCTCACGCTTCCACTCTATAATGCCCCACGGATGGGTTAACAGGGCAATTATGATGATGAAATCTAAGGCTGGGTTATATTGATAAGCTTATATAGAATAGTATAAGCTTATATATCTATCAGCTTGACAAAATAACACTTACTTACCTATTGTTAAGATGACAAAAATAAACTCTTAAAACAGTCAGTTTTGTATAACATTAAATCTGTGGCAACAAAAGTCATAACCGCTTATGTCTGAAACTGATGTAAATGGCAGTAAAGTCAATTTTAAAATTTAAAAATATAGTAATGGAAGTGTACCAGTTTTTGGTTTCATAAAATCGCTTAAATTATACAAGGATTTGAAATTCAGAAGCTTTATTTTGTAAAATACCCTTACACTGTTGTAAGATGTTAATATTAATATTAATCAATAAAATTTTGTAAAAGTAAAGCTCAAGTAAAAATAAGACATCTACCTAACACCCAATAAATTTGAAATTTTGAAAATGACATTTCAAATTTATAAAAAACGCTTATCAACTTATTATGTAGGGTTTTATGGGAATTGTAGGAATATATTTAAAATATTTTGGTCAAATATAAGCAACTATGACAAAAATATTTTTAAGTCAAATTTTTCCAGAATAAAAAAATCTACCCAAGCTTTTAATTACATTTTAGATGTGTTCAGGAGAATCCAGAACAGACTTGGCCGGCCTATGAAAGCTGTTACCGATATACACAATATCATATATATTATATTATTTATAAATTTTTTTAAATATGTTGTTCTTCTCATTACTTTTTCACATAATACTTTGTTGAATTATACTTTTACACTGATAAAATTATGCTTATTGCAAGCTATAGATGCGTAACAACACAACGATTAGCTTTTAAACTTTTTGTGAATAATTTTAAATTTGTTGTTTATTTTTACGTCTAATTTGCGTAGATTTACACTTATTGTTCGTTTTGAAGTAAAATTACATTTATTTAGAAGAAATTTAAATATTTTTGATGTAATCTTGTTAAATTATGATATAAAATTCCAATTTCACGACAGAAAAACTTAATTTTATATAAAATAGTTAATTTACTATCTATGGTGGAAATAATCAAAAATTACTCTAATTTGGAAGTTAATTTGCATATATTATAATAGGGATTTTCCATTCATTTTTTACAGTAAATTAATTTAAAAACTAAAACAAAGCTAAACTAAACTAAACTTTTTACCAAATTATATTCTCAACAATTTTTATAAAATTTCATTATCTTTTGCTGAATTAAGGAAGAATTTAATTATAGATATTCGTGCTCTCAGCGGAATTCGAACCCGAAATATTTTTATTAGCATTCAAGCGACATAACCATATTGTACTGTATAGGTGAAAAACCACATTTATTGGAATAGTCTGAGATGCGGTCGTAGTAAATAGCTTAAATTCAATTTTTATTAATTTAGTGACTATTAAAATTTTTATTAATTCAGCAAACAATAATTCTGATTATATCTCGCGTATAGTGAAATTATTACAATTTGTATGTATATATATATATATTATATATATATTTAAATGTTTTCATCTATTTTGACTTCTATCCTCATCCGACTTAGAACTTCTTATTTCCCATAAATTACAGTATCATAAAATTTCAGCATCTCATACTCCAATAATATTCGTGATTTGTTATTCTATTAATAAATGCTGTTAAGTTTCAATATTTTGCTTCTTTTATACTTTAAAATTATAGTTGTAATAATGAAATAATAATAATTAAAATGTATATTTTATACATAGTTTGGATAATGTTTTACAAAAATTTGTTTTCTAAAAAAATTATCATAAAAATTTCAATTTAAGTCTTTAATTTTAAAATTTAATGTTCATCTAAAGTGTTTGTATATACATATATATATATATATACAAAGACCAGTTGCAACAATGTAGGTATACCTGAAATTTATTTAACACTTTTAACAAAATTAGTTTTGCAATAATTTCACTAGACATTGTGTTCCATTTACAAAAATATAAATCTAAAAAGTACTTTTGGGCATATAGTTGGTAAATTTTTGTTTTAATATTAAATATCAGGGCTGGAAAACATTTTTGTATTTTAGATTTAGGTTTGTTTTTTGGTTTTTCTGTTCTCTTCGATTTTTCTGTAAAACTTGATTTTGGTTTCGGTTTTGGTTCTGGTTTTGTAAAAATTTGCATGTTTTGCTTTTTCAATGTACATTAGAGGAAAAACGCAAAAATACTGTCAACATTTTTATTAATAAAATATATATATATATAAATATCCAAATACAAAGAAAATAACAAAAATAAAATTCTAAAAAAAAAAACAATTTAATTGTGTGAATAAAATATTTGCTACCATATATCTTCAGTTAAACTATCCCTGTTGTCTGCTGAAATAAACTCCAAAGTGGAAAATGCTTGTTTGATAACCCTTATTTTTATATTTTTTTCAACTGCGTTAATAAATTGTAAGTTTAGGTTTTGGTTTTATAAATTTTTAAATTATGGTTTGGGATTTAAGGTTTTTGTGACTTTTGGTGACATCGTAAATGTCTTAAAAAAAACTTCAACCTGGTATAATGTAAAAAAATTAAGTTGTCCATGTTATTCGTAAAATAAGTTGTCAACGTTGTGTAATAAGAGCTTTCTGCGACATTGTGTTTTAATTCATTTGTTATCATTAAGCAAAATGAACAGAAAACTTTTATTAACACTGTACAACATTGGGTTTTTAAAAATTTTTGTTAAACCAAATACATGTCAAACCGATCGCGAAGACCTCGTTAGCAACAATTGTGATTATGGAGTCAATGTCTCAAGCTTATGTGAGCTTTTGTAAACATTTAAGATCATCATGTGGACATTGTATTCAACTCTGTGTTCAGACATTTACGATGTGAAGGTTTGATTTTGGTTTTGAAAAACCCTGGAAAATTTAGGTTAAAGAAACGGAGCTATTAACTATATACTGAAATTAAATGACTTAAATTACTTGATTTTTCTAGCACAAGTAAAATTCAAATATGCCATGAAATGGAACCATTTCATTCTATACTCGGTCTTAAAACAGTGACGAAAATTTGTACAGGATCAGTTTAAAAATGCAAACATGTTCATAATTTGGTAATATTAACTTCAGTTCAAACTATCCAGTCTCTTTCAGTCTTCTTAATTCAAACTTTCAGTCTTAACCTAAAATGTATTCGTTTGACATATTTTCTTTATTGTTAATATTAAAATAGCTTCAAAACAGATAATCTCATTCCTCATTTATGGACATTAAAATGTGTCATTAACTGATGAGATTATGTGCCTGATGAAAATAGTATGAATTTTATTGGATCTTCAACTGGTAACATTTTATATTCTTAATCTGTTACAATCCACTCAATCCAACTACTTCATATAAATATTTCATATAGCCAAAATTTAATAAATTTGGTGTACCTAATTTTAAACAGAGCTGAAATAAAAGAATTGATAAATTAAAAAATAACAAAAACAAAGCAAGAAAACATCGCCAGAGAGGCTAAAATGGTTAAATTTCGAGAAACCTAAAGGAAATTGTGCAGATCTAATTTAACTAATGAAACAGTACCTCTATAAAGACTGATGATTGAATACGATTTAATTATAGATTTCCGAAGCGTACATGAATTTAGAATAATATAGAAAATGCAATATAAATCAATTCTGTCGAATATATAAAAGAAAACCTAAATATCTATAAGAAGTGTTACAAAACTAACTTAAATTGATTCATTTTTGAATAGAACCTATTATAGCTACGCGTAATCATGCAAATATTTAACCCCTTATTATGATATTATTACTTATAATTCATACAATATAACAGTAACTAGTACTACAAACATTTCTTTATTTTTAGTCTGAGACTCGAATTTTCTCAGAAGATAGACCATATAATCCGAATACACGGATATATAGAAATTTCGTGTACCTACGCGTTTACTGTTGAAGTTTGAACATAATATATATTCTGCATAGCTACTATCACTACCAATAACTACATAGTATCGAAATTGATTACATTAAAATTAAAAAAATCATCATAATACACCATAGTAGCGGAATAATTCTGGACTAGAAATAACTCCATCACAAATTTAACCTTTCCTGTGTTTTACAATCGGCGTCAACAGCCAAAGGAAGTAATTATGTAACTAAAATATCTATAAAAATACAAACAATTTATTACGCAATAGGATAAACTTATTTATCAACTACTCGTATATACTTGGTATATAAATATTTAATAACATTGCAACAACAGGAACGCGATAATTATTGTTGACTGAAATCACTGTCATCATCACCATAAAAATTTTAAGTAAGATTTCCGACAAAAACAGATCATAATTTTGTTATTTTGTTTCAAAATTTTAAACTCGGAATTTAATTTAGTTTCTAAAATCATCATCACATCATGTAGGTATTCTCATCCATCCACTTATCTTCAAATAAAAACTAATTGACATTTTCTATCTCTTTTCTTATATGATTTTTTTCTGTTTTTTTTTTCTTTTTTCTTACTTCTTACTTTCTAAATACGGATTTATATATATGTATATGTATATGTATATTGATGAGAAAATATTAAACGGAGACATTTTCCAAGGTACCTACTTGTAATCATATTTTTATTGTTATTATTATTCTTTTTGTTATTATTCTTGTTGTTTAATATTCAACTTTCTTACTTTGTATTCATATACAAATAATCTTTCTAATACTTAAGTAATCTACTTAAGTTACAGTTATAAAAATAAAAATAAAAAAACGCATTTAGTAGATGTCTATACGATTTCAATTGCATCACTTGTATCATATATAGTAAATAAATGATGATAGTAATCTAATAATATTATTAGCTATCTACTAGTAGTTGTAGTTGCAATAATAATAATTTTCTTCGATAATTTACTTTCTAATATTTATAGTCAAGTACCTACATATATATATACAGAAAAAAAAAATTTATGAGAGGTTGACTGTGCCGCTCATGATGACATTAAGTGGTTTGAAATTTTTTGGTTTTTTTTTTTTGATTGAATAAAAAATTTTTATTTCATGCTTAGTTGTTTTGTAAGATATTGTTTATTCGTCTGTCTGTATGTCTGTTTGTCTGTTTATTAAATTTTTTTATTTCAAATTTTGTATATATGTATATAGTTTTATTGAATTGAATTGGCAAATTTTTTGGACATTCGTTGTTAATATGTCTGTCTATTACAATTATAAAATTTTAGCATTTTGTAAGGTATTGTTTATTCGTTTGTCTGTCTGCTTTGTTATAATCTTTTTTAATTAATTTTTTCATTTGAAATATTTTGTACATAATTTCACTGAATAGAATTACCAAAAATTTTGGACACAATCCGTTTGTCTGTCTATTCAAATTATAAAATTTAATTTAATTGAATTGAATTTATCGAATTTTAGTCCTTTAAGTTAAATCACCGAATACCCATATTAACACTGACATTGAAATAGTTCATGTAGTTTTGAATCTGGTACCTAAAACTATAGATTAGATTTTTAACGCATATATTAATTTACAATCAACTAAATAATCACTCCGTTCATAAGTTTGTAAATTAAATAGCCTATTTTTTAGCCATATAAAACTTATTAGCTAACTTATACTACTGACAGTTTTGTGATATAGATATTGTAATATTGCTGATATCATGATATCGCTACACGTGGTGTCACCTAATATAATGATATTAATAAAAAAAATGTAAACGTATAGTATTGATATTAAGAACAAAAGCATAATATTACGGCAACGTTCTTCATCAGAGCAGTCTGGTGACAAGTACATACATTGCGAACTATATACAAGTCTTTTGAGCTAACTCCGACTACAACTGAAGAAGTAGAAACAACTATTGTCCTTAAAATCAAACTCAGCAACAGGGCATGACAATATCTCAGCAAAATTTGTCAAAAGGTTTGCTGATAGACTTGTACCCTTATTGACCAAATTTATTAATATTTCCTTCGAGACGTACATTCTGGAACCACTAAAAACTGCTATTGTACCCCCAATTCATAAAAAAGATAATGCAACTGATCCGACAAACTATAGTACATCAATAATTTTTTTAATTTTTAGTACTAAAAAACAGTTAATTTAACATATTTTAAAAATTACACAAAAATCTGTTTCAAAAAATTTATTTTATTTTAATGTCAAATCGAATTAAAATTAATAAAAATAAAAGAAAGAGGCAAATTCTAAATACATATATTTTTTAAAACTTTAATCTTCTATTTTATGTATTTGTCATAATATTAATATACTACGTTTGTTTTGATATTATGATATATAGAGAATATTAGAATATATTGATATTACATGTCTGTCAGTAGTATTAGATAGAAACAGTAAATATATTCTACCAAATAATGCTTAATTCACTGTTTCAGAACATTGTGATTCGAACAAAAAAAAATTTAAACAACTAAAATTGACATTTGAGTTATTTTTCACATTGTTGTTTATTTCAATTTGATACATTTTTAATTATTAAAAATCAATTATTTAAAAATAAAAAAAAGAAAAAAATTGTTATGCCTGTTTATGTCAAAAAAAAATTAAAAATTACAGCAAAATAAAATTGTTCCACACACAAAAGTGAAAGTTAAATTACCTTTTGTTTCGAAGAGAAAAAAATGTTCCGAACATTTGAAAAATTGAGAGAATTCCAATTTTCATATAAAAAATATGCACGCGCATGTCCTCTGAACAAATGTTCTGAAGCTGTGAATCACAAATTGTCAGTATGAAATGAAAATGTTATTCGACAAATAAAGTGAATTCACAGATATTTTAATAAATTTCTGGAAAACAATAGACGCATTACAATTAATGCATATGTACACAAATCAAATAATAATTAAACAACAATAAAAGGCAATTGCAATTACGGAACTATTTTATACATCTTTCTTTTCTATAATCTCCTTACAGAATTTCACTGAAATGAAAAACCACAGAAATGACACTAACTAAATTTGAATTTCATCCGTTCACAACATATATATATATATATATATATATATATATATAAATGCATATTCATATTCAATATTATTAATTTAGGATCTCTAATAAATATGTGTACATAGATCAAATTCATTGAGTAGATACATAAAAACAGAATTTCTAATATTATAATCAAACTACACTTTACAAAAATAAAAAATGATCTACTTTTTAGATGATATTGTCACCAATTAAAGAAATTTGTCGGCATTTCCTTTATGTCTCGTTCTTTGTTTTTTTTTTTGTTTTATTTTTTATATTGTTCCATCCTTTTGTTTTTTATATTTTAATGTCATTATATACATACATCAGCTAATTTTAATATTTATTATATTTTTAGTTATAAAATAACCCTAATAAAAATTGTGTCCTTTTAATTCATTTTTCAGGGGCTCTCAAAAATTGTATTAAAACACAAAAATAACTAAAAATAAATTAAAATAATTTTTTTTTGTTTTATAAAAAAAAATAAAAAATCAAAAGTAAAATTATCAAAAAAAAAAACCAGTCGGAAAGTGATAAAAATTCCAAAATATGAACTCGAAAATTTAAAGAATGTTAGGAATTTTCAATATATGATTTCGCAATATTATATTATTGTCAGAGTGTGTGTGTGTACTTTTCGAGAACAATAAAAAAATGTGTTTTTGTTTTTTTCTTTTTTTTTTTTTATACACCTGATATAATATTTGATGACTCATTTCTTACCTATATATGTATGCTGAACTATAGAAATTTGAATTTTTGTTTTTTTTTTATATTACATATTTCGGGATTAATTTGACGATTCTGTCATCGTTATTATCATTTTGAAAATCAACATCATCACCACAATCATCATCAACACAGTGGAATAAGGTGAACTAAAGGTAATAAATCAAAAATATAATATAACAAAAAATTTTATCTTATTATCAAATCACGCAGTTTAAGGTGAAATTTGATCAGATTACTCTTAAGTGAGTAGATTTTATTGTTATTGTTTTTTGTTTTTTGATTTATTGAAATTTGATCTGAAAAATGTATAGGTTCTAAAGTGAGAGATATCTGTATCTAGGAATTTATCATTTGAAAAATTGTAAGTAGCAGATTTTATTTATTGAATAGAATGTCATAAGATCTAAACTAGAATAAAAAAAAGGATTTAATGACTAGGAAATTTTTGATAATATATTTAAAACTAATGGTCGGAACTTTCTAAAAATTTCAGATTTTTTTTTTCAAATATTTTGCAATTTTTTTTTGAAATTTTTATGTTTACAGATTTTATATGTAAAAACAAAATAATTTTCATTTAAGAGAAATTTTATCGATAAAAAAAAATATTTATTTATAGCTCTGTTGGGTTATCTTAATAAATTAAAATTCTCATAGAAAATGGAATAAATAAGATTAATTTTTTTTTAAATCTAAACATGTTAATTTTACAAAATAAAACAATATCCACTCCAATCACAATGAGCAATGTCGTTATACCATAGCCTTGACTACCTTGGTATGTTACTTGATGCAAAGCTTAGATAGAAAGACCATGTTAAGAAAAAAACACAAGAGTTAAACTGAAATACAAGCAGCTGTATTGGATAATTGGGTGGACATCTACGCTTTCGGCGTATAATAAAATTTTAAAGCCAGTGTGGACTTAAGGTATTCAAATATGGGTTTGTGCTAAAAAACTTAATATTCAAACTATCCAAACGTTCCAAAAAAAAGTGCTGCGAAACATTATCAATGCTCCCTACTGGTATGTTCGCAATGATGATATTCATAGAGATCTCAAGATTTCTACCATAAAAGACGGTATAAAAAAACATGGCAGTACCACAAAGTTCGTCTTTCTCAATATGTTAATACTGAAGTTTTACACTTAGGTGATAGCCAAAACTTTGTTAGAAGACTTGAAAAGACGGACGAAACCGTTCGAACTGTGTTAGGATAAAATCTTTTATTTCTGAATAATTTTTAATCAAAGGCATCTGAAGTAATAGAGCCAAAATTGTATTAATGGTTAGTCTAAAAGACATAGTTTTAATTTTAACAAAAGGATAGCAAGTTCGATTCGATTAATTTAGTTAAAGTCGACAGAGTCCTTCACTTCGTTCTCTCCCGGAAAATGAAAATACAACGAGAAATGAAGGCTCTTTTGATAGAAAAAACATTTATCTGAAAAATAAAATTTTTAATTTGTCCATTATAAATATGTGGTCGCAAGATGTCTAAATTTAAATTATTATCTAATTCATGACACATATTTCTTCCTCATCATAATTCTCTCTATTATTTTTTTGAAATATTTACACAATTAAAAAGCAGTATAGACAAGACATGACATAGGAGCAAGTGGGTGAGTTCAACTGCATGAATGTGTAAATAAATAGCACATAAAAAAGGGATAATTTAGGAGATATGTACAATCTTTAGGCCCATATTACACATCAATCAATGGTCAATATATTGTTATAAATTAAATTAATATTAATATTACAGTTATATTTTCAATATTCATATATGTTTCGAAATTCATTACACGAGGCCTCAATCACATGACATTATTTTTAGGAAGGATAAGTAAAAAAAACTTTTTAATTTATTTTTGAGAAAATTTTGGATTGAAAACCATATGTGATTCCTAGGTATATCTATACCAACACATAAAAAATCCGATTTTATCCGTAGTTTTTTTTTATATGTCAAAAAAAAATAATTGAAAAAGAAATAATAACACACATACATTCCTAATCCTATTCGTACACAAAAAAAAACTAATTCAATATAATTCATGTAAAAGTCACAACATCGAAGATGTGATGCAATTGATAACTCGTGTAATTTGCCAAACTAAATGTATAGTGATTATAGTGAATTGTCGAAAATTGATTACATTCAATACAACAAAACAGAACAAGTAACTATTATATAAAATGGAAATTTACTATCCCTGACATTGAAAATGCATTTGTAGATTTTCAATATGCAATGTAGTATGTTCCATAACATACTTATATTCCATTTACAACATAAATTATTCAAAAATATTAATGTTCTGTTTCTTTTTGTGAAGTTAAAGCGGCTTGCAAGCATTTTGACATTAATTACATTGTATATCTATAATTTGTTATGGAACGTACTTGATTGTAGTTCAGACTCTAATACTCCATTTTTGATCTCACCCTAAACAGTTAAATAAATTTATTTATTATAGTTTTCCAAATTTAATTTAAAACTAATACCAAAAAATTAAAAAAAAAATGATTTTGTATTATTGTTGTTGTGCTGAAACTCATCGCAAATAAAAAATAAATTTATTTAATTGTCTTGGCAAATTATAAAAAACTATGTGAACTATGAAAAGGCCTAATGTGAGTTGTTAATGTCCATGAGTGAATTTCAATGATTGCATAACGCTCATCACGATCATAGCGCAAGTGATGGTATCCAAATTGAAATACGATGATATTGTACCACATCAGTATATTCCAGATAAATTTATAAACCCGAAATAAAGGTACGAACTTTTTTATGTCTTTAAAATGCGAATACAAATAAAACTGAGAATTTAAATGAATATATCTAGCTAGATTATATACTCTACTTCAGCTCATCTGCATTTTATAAAAATTGAATCAATTTTTTCAAACAAATTTTTTTTTAAACTGAAACAAAACATCTTCTATGAATCATCAAAATTCAGCCGACGGTTATGTTAAAAAATCCAAAATGAAAACCAATTTTTTAATTTTTTTTTTTTGTTATTCCATTTAAGATTTTGATTAATAATAATAATTTTAAAAAACAAAAATTCTCAAATTTGACATTTTACAAGATTTTACTCTTTACTGATTCAATTACGATTTTTATGATTCATTTTTAATGCATTCAAAAATAATTGAATCAGAAAGAATGTAAATAATTTTTATAATTATAATTATCAAATCAATAAATTAAATTGATGAATTGATTATTTTTTAATGCAAATAATATATTAATATTGTATAATCAAAATAACACCATTTTTAGAATTAATCCATTAAATTACAATAATGTATGTATTGAGGGAGAGATAATTAAGTGTGATATAAGCTAGAAAATAATTTTGATAATTCAAAAGTAATTCTCAAGTTGTTTTTTTTTGCTTATTAAAATCATTTTGTTTAAAACAAGCTTTGTCCAAGTGAGTAAGGGTTAGCAAGAGTTAAAATTGTCAATAATATAACAATATGTCTTTGTAGGTGAAATAGGGGTGGAATGGAATATTATTTACATTAGAATTTATTCCTAAGTGATTAATTGAGCCAGTTCGACGTAGAAATAGAAGGTAAATTATAGTTATTGTAATAACAATGAATGGAAAATAAAATCATATGTAAAAAATTGAGTTAATGTTGCATTGACTACTGCAAATCCTCCTCATACTTATTTTACTATTGTTGTTACTAAGTATAGGGAATTGCGGATAATAATATTAGTAATAACTGTTGCTCCCCAAAAGGATATTTGTTTTCATGGTGGTACATACCCTATAAATGCTGTTCCTATAACTAGGAATAGTAAAATATCTCTTATTTCCAAGTATATATATTTCTGGTAGCCCTGCGAGCTATACCCAGTATAGCTTAGAAATTTTAAAAATATTTTTCTATAAAAATGCACATTCTTAACGTATATTTCATTTGTTAATCTCTTAAGATTCTATAGCTTTGAAACTCTAATAAGCAATATTGCATAGTATTTTGAAAATTCTAAGCTTTACAGATCTAAGCTTATTGCTCTGCTGAAAATAATGATTTTGTGTTTGACATTCATTAGACAAAATAATATTTTAAGCATCAGTCTATAGCTGTTTTTAGCGTATTTTAACCTAAATAGCACAAAAGAATCATTTTATTTTATGACAGTAATTTAAACAGAATTGCCTTTTCGTGCATTATAAGTACATAAGTGCAATAATTGTAACTAAATACATACCTATACGTCCATTTTTCGAATATTTATTTATCAGATTTGTGACATATCAACTAATTTAATGTAAAAAACTGTTAATGAGTCAGCAAATAAGCCAACAAAATAAAATAAAATTTAATTTGTTCGCAAACTATACTAAAAAAAAATTTTTATAATTTATTTTTTCTCAATGATAAAGAGAAATAAACTAGGAGTAGTGAGAAGGGAGAAAGAGTAAGAGACTAAGAAGTAGAAAATCCATTAAGCATTTTAAACATCACTCTACCAATTGCCAGGGCTCAGCGTGTCATCACTAACATTCAGATATCTTAATAAAGAAACTCTTACTGTCATTGTCAAATCACTCACTGTGAAACTGTCACTGTCTCTCCAAAGAACATTTATAAAAATAATTATCATTAATTTTAATTTACCAAAGGAAAATATTGAGCTTTTTTATTTTATTGTTATTAATTTTAAAGAAAAAAACTAAGAAAACAAAAAAAAATCATTTAACATAATTTTCTTATTTTTTGTCGTAGAATCTGAATTTGTATTAAAAAGTATCCCTTTCCATTTTAAAATCTCGATTTCGGCCAGTTTTGGTCCTTTCCAGAAGTTAAAAATACCACCAATCGATAGAGTGCCCTCGATTTATTTAACAAATTTTTTTCCCCTCTTAAAAATCTGATACGCATGATCCGGCACACCCGGTATAGTGATGTATGTAAATTGTTTTGTTATTAAATGAAAATCGTATTTTCTTTCACTAATAATTTTATTTTCTAGGAAATATCGATATTTCAGACACCAGACACTTTTTTTGTGTCGGTATTACAGTGTCACACGAAAACAAATTGAACAGAGAAGAATTGAAAAAAATTGTTGAAATCAAAAGGCTAAAAAACGGATTGATCAATAAACAAAAAACAATATTTAGTTAAAAACGCACAGTATGTCCAACCGACAACCGGCAATCTAGCAAATTAGATGAGAATATATCACAGAGTTAAATTTTATATAATTTACTTAATAACATAACATCAAGAAGACGAAAAAGTTAAAGATGGCCTGATGTCGAATATATGTTGGAATATTGGTATGAAGAATAGTTACGGAAGATAAGCTGAATTACGCATTTACTATGAAGAAGTTGTCAAAATCTTTGTAGTCATAAATTGGGGAACAGTTGAACTAACTTCACATCGAACTGTATTGATCCAAGTCCCATGTAACATGGCCAGTACTATTTGTATAATCATTAACACGTTGCTCTAAGGTCGCAAATAGAAAGATTAAATTTGTTTTTGACCGAAATAAATCGTAAATTATTTATTGATCTTGCAGCTAGGTCAATTAATAGACTAAAATGATTTTGCACAATATTTCCAAGACAAGTAAGTAATGTTTTAAATTCAAATTAATCACACTTTATTTTCTGACCTAGATTGGGGTTACAAGCAATCGAGAACGGTCACTGACTTCGTTTATCGCCATTATGTGAAATCAGTTCCAAACTAACAAGTTAATTTGTAGTTTTTGTTTTTTTTTTTGTTTTTATACATAGCCAAAATACTAGGTGGGACCATTTATACCGACTGGTACGTTTGGCTAGGTTGGGAAAGGAAAATTAGGAAAGGAGGACAATTACGAACGAATGTTAATGTTCGTCTTGAATTTAGTTAGGTTATAAATATAGAATTTGTCATGTTTTGGGAACTCATACGATGGAATTTCGTTCCACATTCGGGATGTTGAGGTAATAAACGAATTTCTGTAACTTTAGGCTGCAGTTATAGCGATCAGTAAAATGAATACGTAAAAATGAAACAGTGCTTCCGTAAAATTTGTTGTCATTTCGATTTAACGTTTTCTTGTTTTGCATTTGTAGTTGTTATCAATATTATTTAATAGAAAGGAAGAAAGAAAATATCTGGTTTGCACAAAATCATAGCAATGTCATTCCATGCTTCTTCCTTTTAATTTTGTTCTTGTATGTTGGACTGTCTTTCACATACAAACACGAATGGTTTTTTACTTCCATTATCAGTTTTGATTCAAATTTGCGAATTTTTATCTTATCTTCAAATTCTTTTTTTGCTTTGTTTAGTTTTTTTGTCGGAATCTCCTCCATTTAAAAAAAAAAAATTCTTCAGCAAAAACCAACTAGGTACACAAATGTAAAAAACAACAAAACTAATAATTTAATAATAATAAAGATCATTTTATCAAAACTAATCATTTTGAGAACTTATATCTGCATACCTATACATATTAGTTTATTTACCATTAGGTTATGTTAAGTTTTTGTAATTTTTAAACTTTATAAAGAAAAAAAAAAAAGTGTACACAAAATCTTTAAACAATAGTATATTGTAATCGGAAATGTCACCTGCACATCAAATGACTTTGCAGGGTCACCTAAAACGCAACAAGCTAAAATTATCTAACTTTTATTGCGATTGCTTAGGTCAATAGTCAGCTAACCGAAAATGAAAAAAACAATAATCATCTGATAGAAAATATCATTTGCAAATCGTATGATGATGATAATAAAAAAAGCAATTGTGCATTTTTTTAAAAAAAAATGCAGAATTTTCGAAAATTAAAGAAATTTATTTTAAATTAATTATTTTGTTAATTAGTAAATAAAAAAATCTTTAGTGAATACCTTCTTTATATATAATTTTTAAGTTCATATACAATTCAGAGTATTAAATTGATATTTGTGTTATAAATTTTGTTTTAAGGTGACCGTAGCACAGGCGGTCTCGTCTTATATTTTTTTTTATTTGTTTTTTTTTTTATTTGTTTGACATTCATATGTTTCATATTTATAATATATTATATAAAATAACTTTTTTAGATTTTTAAAATAATAAATATATTTTTAAGCATTTTTATTTTCCATTTATTTTATTATATTTTTTTTTTTTTTTGTTATTTAATTTCTATTCTATCTCTATAATTATATTTGAAATATCAAAAATCAATGTTACGTTATGTTTAACTTTAACTTTAATTTTGCTAGAAATTAGATTATCAAAATGAAAAGGAGTAAAAACAAAAATAAGAAACTAAAAACAAATCATATTAGTGCCGAATCAACATCTCCCTTATTTTCCTTTTAAAAACATCAATGCTATTAATCTCTTTTAATTCCATTGGCAATTCATTAAAGATTTTCAGGCAATTACGTGTACAGACAATTATTGTTCTGATACTCGGTTCTAAATAAACTTAAATAGAAGTTAGACCTGTTTCTAGTATTGTGTGTATGGATCAATCCTTCTATTAAAATAAAATTGTGTTTTATTAAGTCGTTAACAGTTTTAAAAGCCATTATATAAAGCTAGTGTTTGCAAATGTTAGAAAAACTTAACTACTTTCCGTAGTACAATAAACTTGTTTGGTGTAACCTTGGATCGAAAATTATATATTTAATTGAATGTAAGTTCGTGATGCACGACTCCAAGTTGGATTAAGATATCGTAAGTAAGGGCATTTTTGTCCAGATAATTCCGAAGTCTTTTTATTAAAAATATATACGGCGTTATTTTTTTTATAATAAATTCTACATGGAGATTCCATTTAAGTTTACTGCCGATGATTAAGCCTAAATAATTAAATTGTTTCACTATATCGATAGAAACTCCATTTATAACAAAACTGGTGTCTGGCAACAATTTATTATCAAAGAACAATAATTTTGTTTTTTTCACGTTCAATGAAAGTCTGTGCTTACTTAACTGAAATAGCTTACCTAGCTGAAATTAATACAAAAAAACGGTGCAAAAGATTTTTTATTTTGATAATTTTGATAAAAAAAGGATTATTTTAAATTTGTTTTTATTTTAATTGTTTGCATTTTCATTATTTTTTCAAAAAGAAGTTTTTTATTAATTTTAAAGTTTTTTGAACAATAATTCAATAATTAATCACCAAAATGTCAATCAAAAGTTCTGTAAGAAAAGTAAAATTGCTGTAAGAAAAGTTGATTGCTTTAATCTTCAGATTCTTTCGTATCTGCAGCAATAGTAAAAATAAAAAATTGCAAGCGATCGTCAAACGTCAGATGCTTTTGCATTTGTTGTGCAGCTGACATTTACGATTACAGGTTATATAAGACGTTTTTGCAAAAATATTTAAAGAAAAATTCAAAAAAAAATATTTCTTCATTTATTTCTTAAAAGGCTTATCATCGTATTGGGGTTTACCAAGCCCACCATAATTTTAAAAATTTAGGATTAATTTTGTTAAAACATCATCAAAATTAACTACTTTAAATTTTAAATAATTTTTGGTATAATATTAGCTAGGAAAAATATAGTATCTTAAAATTGTAGAAAAATCAAAATAAAAGAAAGGGTATTTCAGAACTCAACAAAAAAAATATTTTACCAACAACAATACAAAAACTACACTCTTGTTATAATGAATGATATATGAAACCATTACTCCAATAATGATTAATTAAAACTTTCAAATGCGGTTCAACTCAATTGAATTGAATTGAATTGAATTTTACAATACCTACCGATGATTATTTTCTCATTTAAGATCCTCAGATCGAAGCCGCTGTATTCTTGTTTTTATTTTTATTTTTTACCTTTGTAAAAAAAAAATTCAAAAACTACCAAATCTGGTCCTATAAAAGCTTTAAAAAAATAAATCTATTATTAATTTTCATCACCTAATATTTACTTTTCAAAACAAAAACAAAAAAAAAATAGATCTCAATAATTGTTCTAAATGACCTGAAATTATATTATAAAAATAAAAAAAAATAAAAAACAAACAAAAATTTAACTTTAAAACAAAAAAAGCCGCTTAAGAACGCCGTCGCGGCCGCTTATTAAAACAAAAACAAATTTTAAAGTGTGTATCACCAAAAATCCAGATCAAAAAACGAAAACAAAAACCAAATCAAATAATTTCGATTGATCTCATCCGATTAACCACATTTTTTTCTTTTTAATATTGGTATATTACCAAATAGAACTTAGAAAGGTCCACAATTCTTTGTTTTTCGTTTTTGTTTTTTAATGTATAAAGAGGGGAACCTCATTTATTAAAAATAAAACAAACTTTATTCCCTAATAAATAAATTAATTTCATTTCATTTCTTATAATGTAAAAGTGATGATGACAATTTTGTTCTTGTTTTTATTGGTATCGATCCCCTCTCCCCTCTTCCACAAGTCTTCGCAAGCGCAATATCCAGGTATTTTGAATCGTTTTCTGAGTTCTTAATTTCAACGTTTTTTTTTTTTGTTGTTCTTATTGTTTTTTTGGTATGTTCTCTTTTTAACATTTAAATTTTATATGAATATTATAACTATGGAATGTGATACTGGGTCCTTCGCAAACCATTTCAAAAATTCCAAAATCTATGGTGTTACCAAAAAACTTAATAAAAAAAAAAGCGACACATTTAAATCTCATTTGATCAGATTTATTTTTGTTTTTTTTTTTTAATTTTTTTTTCTGAAATTCTTCTTAAGTTCTTAACCGACCCGACCAACACAATAATAACTACTCACTCTGCTGCATAAAAATATAACATTTCAACTCTTTCGCACATTTAGTATTAAAAATAAAAAAAAAAATAAAAATACATTACATTTTCATTTTTTTTTTTATTATTGTTGTTGTTTTTATGGTCACAATATAAGCACGGCGCCAAAACACTTTTGACCAGAACGATCATTTACATGGATTTCGTATTAATAATAAAACACTGGAATCGGTTTCAAAATATTCAGAGTTGTATGTATACCATTAAATTTATATTTTTATGATAGTAAAAAAGAGGGGGTAGAGAAACACAAAAAGATAGATAGATGAAATGGATGGATGGACTCAAAAATATTTAAATAAGAGTGCGCTCAATCCTTTTAAGTTTTTCAAAATTTTGTTTTTGATTTTTTTTTTTTTTTGGTTTTCTTTTCTTTTCGCGCTTTTGTTTTATAGGCATTTATTGGGTTTTATTATGATCCCAAATCATCATCATCATTATAATCAGCATCATCATGATCGGTGGGTCTTGAATCGGATTCTGATGATAGTAATTTAATAATTCAAAACACACTTCATATTCATTCTTCACCTTGTTTTAATGACGATAATGATTTTTTGAAGAAAAAAAAAAAAAAAAAAAAAGAATTTAAAAAAATTGTTAATCGGTTGCGGCTTGAGGTATTTAGAACAGAAATGTGTGGAACTTTTGATAAACATAAACGTATATATGTATATACAAAGTCATCTATTTTATAACCATCATACGAGTACGTACATAGGTTAATAAAATTGAAATTAATTTATATTAAAAAAAAATTATGTTTTATACTGCTTAAATACAGACCTACTTTGCGCCAAGAATTAAACCCTGACAGCAATATTGCAAAATATTTTATATTTTTAATTGTAATTAATAGAAATAACAATAATTTTATACAAGAATTGAAATGTCAAACAAGATAACTAAAACACCAATTTCTTATGGATTTAAGACTAACATGAAATGCTAATTGGTACCGCAGGCCAAGTATAATTATCAGAAAGATCACAGATTATTTGTTCTGCCACCAAACGGTTAAATTTTTTATTTCATTCCAATTCGGTTTTAAAGAGTTTTATTATTATAATGTAATTTTATTCTTCTCAACCAGGCTTTAACAACGAATTGATTAGGTTTTGGTTCTGGACTATTTCAGAATGCATTTTTCACTTTAATTTATATCGCAGCCGACATAAAGGGATGTGTTTTCATAAACTGCAGTATCTTGTCAAAAAAATATTTCAATATTTGTGTAATCTGGTTATTTATGCCAACCTTTATGACATCTTCAATGAACTTGATTGACGAATGACTGATTTATTGATCAACATCATAAAGGTATGATTTATTGTTTTCGTTAATTAAATAATTTCGGCAAACTTACGTAACATCTTTAAACTTTTACATCGATTTCGTTGAACTGAATATTTTTATTAACCCTTACATGTATCTACTACCTTTAAAGTACAGTATTTTGCAATCACCAATATCATATGGATGATAACAATTCTTGTAGTCGTAGCGGTTTTTTGTATAGCTACTTGAACTTTTTGAATTTTATATCACAGTTCCGATTTAACTTATGTTATATACGTTTGAAATAATTAAAAGTGATGGTTAAAATTTATATGCCAAATTAGGGAGGGGGTGTTGTAAAACTATTTGTTGAAAAACAAAATGTCGAATATTGATTGTAAAAAATGTTAAGAAATAAAATAGCGAAAAAAAATATTGAAAAATTGCCTCTATGGTACACTTGGCAACTGGACACTTAACAAAATGACATTTAGCGAAATGGACACTCAACATTTGGAAATTTTGACTTGGTGTATCCTGGAAATGGTGTATAACTCTGATTCTGAATCCAACTAGAAAATTCCTCCTAATTCAGAATCTCATGTAAACATATATACACATATGTATTCTGTAGTTGAAGATCTAGCTTGATATACCCAGATATATACTAGGTACTATAGATAGTATAGATATATAATATATATACTAGGATTATAGAAAAAGATAATACCCTTATTTTGAATTCAACTCTAAAGTCCCTTCTAACTCAGAATTATACTTGCATAAATATTCTGGAAAAATGGAATAGACTGTAATATTTTGATTGGCTTATTTTGAGTCCAACTCTTAAACCCCTTCTTATTATTTTTATTACATAATATACATTTCATTACATAATATTATTTGCCCATACCTCCGCTTAACATATTAATGAAACTGTTATATTTTAGGTATATATTTTGTGAATAATAATAGCTGATTTGTGTAATCTAACTCTAAAATATCGAACATTTTTTTTCCAACATTGAAATTTGACGTTTTTTCTCAAAAACCAGTCTTTTAACATTTTTTCCAATATTTTTTTTTCTGACAATAAGACCGGCCAAATTTCGCCAAATTACTTCAAAAGTGATCGAATTAAAGTTAAAGCGGGTTTCGTTGAATTTTGAATAAAATCTTTTATACCTATTAATTGTTTTTACCCAACAGGGTATTTTGGAGGATGCAATGAACGTTATTAGAGACTTATTGACATTTTACAATCCATTTTATGGCATCGACCAACTCATTAGAGCACTGTAGAATAAAGATACATTCAGAAATAACTGATATACCATCACATAATAATGGTTGAATTGATCGCGGACATCTGCTGTCAAATCGCAATACAAGAGGAAGAAGAAGTAATATTTACTTTCATTCTCAACAAGATCTGCAGAAAACGTTTAAAAGATTTATTTGACAATTGCAGAGATGCCAGAGTTCTTGCTATTATTCTTTTATTTTAAAATTTTTTATATATTTTTAAAGTGTAATTAATCAATTTTTGTTATTACTGTTTTTTTCGTTATTGTTTTTAATAATAAAAAATTAAGGTAAAGTACTTAAAAATAATTCTAAAACAAAAAATGACAAAGACAGATTCTTGTAAGAACATGGCAATTACTTCCGCTCGTTGTGTTCAAGAAAATAAAACAATAAAAAAAAAAAAAGTTGTTTTTTATAGTTTTTGTGTCTGCTTTTGGAATTTTAATTTGTAATTAATTTTTTTTTTCTTTTTTTTTCAATCTCAAACTATTAAATGTTACATTTATAAGGAATGCAGTAAAATTTTGTTCTTGAAGAAGATTATAAAACAAATTGTCAAAAAAATATAGACATAAAAAGAGTTTGTAACAACTAACAACGTCGGCAGGTGATTGTAACAAAAATAATGAAATTTAGAACTGTAGCAAGCACATGTGCGTAAAAAGACCCCCGTATGCGAATTATTACAAAAACTCTCGAATTAAATTGATGCTAATTTTTGCAAATGAAGAAAAACTCGTTTTAATATAATTTATTTGGATGACGACAAAGAAGAATGGTATAACAAATTTTGAAGTAAAATTACTGAAAATTGTTTCCCATGCAACAAAGTATATAAAATGAAAGTTGTCAATTATTTAAAAAGATTTAATTTTCAAATTTATTTTAATTATTTTTTTTTGTTTTTTATAGTTCTAAAAAAAAATTAATAAAATTATTAAAATATGATATTATAATGTATTTCCAATTAATAAAGGGATATCAGTGGCGAAGCAACAAAATTATAATTTTATACATGGAGTTATTACTGGTATTTCTAACATTTAATTTTGATTTTTTTTATATTCTTGACAGTAACTTAAGTACAATTACCATTTCGTTCAAATTTTTACCACATATTTTACGGTAATATTTTTTGAGTATTTATTTATCAAATTTCTGATTTATCAACTCATTAAATTGTATTCAAAATATAACAAATCAGATAAAACGAGGAGCTAGAAGCACTAATTGAACGACACAATATTGTTAAGTTTATTAAGGCACAAAGACTAAGATGGACAGGTCAAGTATATGGACAATACAAGAGCAAGAGGTAGACCAAGATCACGATGGCTGGACGAAGTCGAGGGCAACTGTCGAAAGATTGGAGTTAACGGACGGAGGACAGTTGCATAAGATAGAGCAGAATGGAGGAAAGTTGTCAAGAAGGTTAAGGCTCACCCCGAGCTGTAGAACCAACAGATGATGATGATGAATTGTATTCAAAATATATTGAACTAGAATAATATATCGAAAAAAAAATTGAAATATGATTAATAGAGAACCAAAGAAAATAAATTTGGCTCGTACACCTTAAGTAAGACAATTTAATTCAAATGAAATAAAAACAATAAAAGGTTTCAAAGCATTAACCAAAGTAAACCGAACCTATAGTCCTGGCGACTTTTATTGTAATTTTAATAATAGTAAATAAAGAAAAAATAATAATAAAAATGATAACCCAAACTATTGTACTGTATTGGATACTAACAGTAAAACAATTTTTTTTATAAATTCGAGTCAATCTGATTTTTTTTAACAAAATAATCCCATCGTCAGAAATTACTTATTTTAGACACTTTTTAATGAAAATTAAAACCTTCGAGCTTGAAATTGAATACTACTCTAGATCAGAAATGGGCGTTTAAGCTACGTATGTTGCATACGCTGTTAGTATGCTGTGCAAAAATTCAACATTAGTTCATGTAATTTGTTGTTGTAGAAAAATGATAGCAAAAATTTTGCTTCAAATTTTGCTTTGTAGTACGCTGTTAGTATGCTGTGTATAAACTAATGAAGTTTTTGTTTTGACCGCCAGGTATTAAGATTAAAAATTTTTGCTCCTCATTTATATACTCAAATTATTTTTTGGTCGGCAAAATTTTGACATTAGACAATAAGCAACGTTTGATCTAGTAAAATAAAATAAATCGATTAGGTAAAATAAAGTAAATCTATTTAAAAATATTATTTCAAAGGTTCTATTTTTAAATAATATTTTTTAAAATTCACTTTATTTTACTTACGATTTATTTTATTTTTAAATAGTTTATTTAAGATAATTGATAGATTAAGAATAGATAGATTAATCAATACTAATAGGTTTATTTAAGATAAATAGTTAGATTTTGTTTCACGCGTTGTTGATTGTCAAATGAACAACTAATGCCACCCCTTATTGATTAAACGAATTTCTGATAAAATATTGCTACTGATTTTGCAGTAGTTTTTGTATTCATTTTTAGCCAGGCAAAAATTTTTAACAGCATAGTTAGCTTTAATATCAAAAATGATAAATTTTATTAGCATTGAATTTCTCAAAACCAATGCATTAAATCAGCGCATAGGAAAAGCAAAGCATTACGCTCATGCCTGCTCTACACCCAAGAATACAAATTACATGAAAAAAATGTATACAAATTAGTTTAAATTTTTCGAAAAGATGTATAAATTCTCCTCTTGTTGATGGGAAAATTTAAAAAAAATACGAAAAAATGGCTACCAGCCACTAATGTACACAGTGGGCGTTTGTAAAAATAAATCAGTGTAGAACACGATCTAACAAAATGTGTGTTCATTTTGTAGCTCGGGCACTCAGAGTATAAAAATTGTGTTAATTTTTTCAATCGGAGCGCGCTCAGAGCTTGATTTCCATGCTCTTATACAATTGTAGAGCGTGTATATTAAATTGTTATCTGTCAAAATTTAAGTAGTTAAAATTTAATAAGAATTCTAGAATTATTGGCGTTTGTTAATATAAACAAAAAAGATTTTATTTTTGTTAATTAATATTTATTTTTATGATGGCTGAATGTGAAGGTAAATAACATAATAACTATAAAATAAACTTATGTATTTATAAATTGAATTAGAAATTATTAAAATTTCCATAGCATTTTACATTTTACTTTTAATAAAAAGAACAAATTCGGTTTATTAATATTCAATATTTGAACATTGATACATAGATAGAAATTTATATCACCATTGTATCTACAAAAATTACTTACTTATAGTAAGAGTTTATAATAAACAAATTATTTTTAGGAATTGTTTCGTTCATCATAACACTACTAGAACTCATCAGTAGGTATTTATAGTATTAGACTACCTATACAATTCCTGATTTTTATTTTAATTGATAATAACACAATAAATATCAATGGCTAAAAAAAAATACACATGACATTATGACATTTATGTCAACTTTAGGTCTGTCGTGTTCATTTATTAAATCAGAGTGCTCTGAATATGCTCTGATCGGATTACACTCTGCATACTCTGACAGTGCTCAAACCGTATATGATCCGGTTTTTTTTTATCAAAACGCCCAGTAATATTTTGATTCGAAGCATTTATTATTTATAGTTTCATTTATTTAGGTAAAACTAATTCTGCTCCAAATTAGTTTTACCTAATTTGTAGTAAAAATCTGTTTGACTTAATACGAGTATATCAATAATCAGTATTTGATAGCGACTATTTAATATGTACACAGTATTACTTTTAATCCAGAAGCATAAGTAACAATAACTAGAAATTTCAATTAAACAACGCATACTTTAAATTAAATCAACAAATAACCTATAAAAAGTTTAAAACGGCAAAATCTAATAATAAATCAAATTATCCAAAAAAACAAATATAGTTAATCCAGATTAGTTGGCTATAGACTAAACCCCTATTTTCGCTGATAATAGAAAATAAATTAGCAATCGATTCAACAATTAAAGTGTATGGTAATTTCAAAAACACTTGTCCAATGGTCTGATCAAAAAAATAATGTGCTTATGGTACCTAAGAGTTGGAATATGTAGAAATCTAAAAGTAGATTGTATAGTCCTCTGTATCATGTGCAGAAGTGAATACACAAGATAATTTTACTTTTACTTTTGTAATAAAAAAACTAATTCTTAAAATTAAAATTGGAACACTAACAGAAACAATAACACTGTCTTCGACATATTTAAAATTGGTGAAATACATTTTTTGTTCTTACATTTTTACATGAATAAATAGTCAACTGTCATTCATTACTCATCAGTATTTTGTTTACTTCAATCAGTTATCTACTGTCCTGATGTGTTATACGTACGCTGTAAAGCAAAAATTGCCGGATTAATAGGCCAAACGATCACTCTTAGAATTCATATAAAACAACAAAGTCTATTAAGTTAAGCCACAAGGTATATGATTAAATATTTTATTTTGACTCAAATTATTTTTTTTCATTGATTAATTCATTTATCCGGCTAATGTATATCTTCGTCTTTTACCAGCTATAATATTCTTAGAAAAACAGAACAATTTTGATGAACAAATACGATAAAAGCATATTGGTGAACAATAATAGTGAGCAAAATTGGTTAATAAAACTTATTATTATAATCATTTGTTTTCTCTTACAGTATATGTCTTCTGAGCCTTACCTAATTTTTGATAATACCCTTTATATTAAGTCTTATTTCTTACGTCTTACCTTTTAGTTTTCTGATGATGGTGTAACAACCACAATCGGTTAAGATATTTTTAAAATGTTTACCTAGAGCCCACAGCATATTCAATCATATACAGTAAATCAAATATTAACTTCCTGAATCTGATTATACTCACCTAGAGATGTAGACATTATGTATATAATATGTATATGTAAATTCTAAATATGAAATGCCGAAAAACTCACTTAACCAAAATCACTTTAGTAAACTTCACAATCAAAATTTATACTTTTACTAATTGACTTGTTGAAATTATTTAAAGAACTTTATATTTTATTAATTTCGAAATCCGAAGCCCTTCTCATAATTGCCGAACTTTGATTTAAAATTTTATAATTATTATATTTCTCACAAAAATAATAAACACGTAAATTTAAAATACCAAATTTAAAACGACCAACTTCCAAAAAAAAAAAAAATAGAGAGTAAACATAGAATGATGGTAAGTGATTTTAAATGGTAACAACCACTTTAGAAAAAATTAATTATAAAAATTAATAATTTCGTAAATTATATTCAAAATTGAAATTAAAACAAACAAAAAAAAACACTAATAATGCCATAATTTAAAAGGGTTCTCCTTTCTAAAAAACTGACTCTTTTCTCTTTTTGTTTTTATTTTCTCCTTATGGCGTCATTAGCATTCAGAAAAAAAGAAGGTTTTTTTTTCTTCTTCGTTTTAATGGAAAAAATTAATTTGTCATCGGAGGAAAAACAATAAAAAAAACAAACTACTAAGTATAAAAACCAAAGCGAAGGATCAAAAGAATGGGTTGTAATAAACCGCCACACTATATTGTTATTATTGTTTTTATTATTATTGAGCTAAGCTGATGCTCACAGTTTATTGAGACTGAGTTGAATTGAAATTAAAATATTTTATTTTTGACTCTGAATTAATGGATTACAAAAAAAAGAAGAAGAACGTTTAAAGGTGATTTAGATTTGTACCGTACAACTTTAGGATATATGTATATATGTACTTTCTCATACATATTTACTTACTTTTACTTGCTTAAATATTATAGTATTATCTATACTTATAAACTAATTTATTATAGTTTTTCAATCATTTTACTTCTTTATATAATGTACTTATTTACTTAAAAAGCTCTAGGTATATTTCAGTTCCGTCTGAAATGATTTACCAGTTATTATATCTAACACGGGTTACCGTCCATGTTTGTAGGTACTTCATTTGTCGGTATTTTAATTTATCTGAATTGTAATTATCTGTGCGTCATTTGCCTGTATTTATGTGTAAAACTTATTACATTGGCCACAAAATTCCAAATACCAAATACAAAACTCCAAACAAATCCCAAAATTCAAAATTCCAAAATCCAACTTTATTTCATTTAGTGTTTTCAAATTCAATAATTTTGTTTGTATCCAACAACGGCTACGCATAAAAATGGATTAGGTAAATATTTCGGATCGGTTATCCTCTGTTTTATATCCAGCGATTATGCATAAAACAAATTGATATAAATATTCTGTAAACACATATTCTTACAACATAATCTCGCATATATATTCATTAAATCTATCATATTCAGTATTCAGCGTATCCAGTCAAATGAAATACCGACAAGTGAAATACAGGCAACTGATATTTAGGCAAATAAAATATGACACACTTCCATCTTACACTTATCTAGTTTGTATTTTGCAATATTAAATGATTAGCAGGCTTTTCATCGGATTTTTATCGGATTTAATTTTTCCAACATGATTCTAGTCCAGAATAGAGACTTTAAATATCAACAAAACAATTGTTATTGAGCTAAACTGCTGCTCACGATTTATTCAGACTGAATTGAGTTGATATCTAGTAATTCAAATGGTTCGGTTAGAACGAAAACTTTTTCACGGTTCGAGCTAGAAAGCATTTGTGAGAAATTATGTGATGATGCAGAAGTGATTTTTATGAGTGAATTACCATATCTATGCATGACAAATGACAGATTGTGATCTCGGTGCAATAAAGAGTTTTATAATTTCTATGACGAACTAAATATCTCAATGATAATATGGAATACAAAAACGTGATCTAAGAAGAAGAGCTGGAAGTAGATGACCGGTAGAATAGTTTGATGAAAAAAATTACTGGGCTAATTTAGGCAACTAATAAAGACACTATTTTTGAATCGAGAAAATTGGAAACATAAAATACAGGCGATCAAATTGAATTGCCGCACCAATGATGATGATAATCATGATGGTATTTAAGAGCTAAAATACCAGTCTCGAACTGTATCGCCTTATTTAAATTTTTCAAAATAAGAATTTTATAACTGTCAAAATTTCATAACATAAATATTTGCCAAATCATATGTCGATCCATAATGAAATATATGTAAGAAAATATTTCCGAGATCATAATCCATAATGTCGAATTCGGTTTGGATGGATTTAGCATATAAATTCTATGTTTAAAAAAAATTTAACCAATTGTCATATACAACTTGTTGCCACAATTGCGACATTGTGGACATTTACATGTATTTTCTATAAACGGAATATCACATATGTCATCGCATATTCTAATTTATGTCATTACAGTTACCGCATACCCACTCGAAGTAACCGATTACACTTATTGAAGAAAATCTAAACTGAAATCAAGTCAATAATCTAAAATTGAGTTTGATTACAACTGATAATAAAAAAAAACTTCTAAGCGTAACTTCAAATATTGAATCCAAAATAAAATTAAATCACTTGTGTTTCTATTCACAAAACTCTGAAAGAGAAGAGAATTAGAAAATGAGAAATACCAAAACTTAAAATAAATTAAAAGTGGCGCATAAATTTCACTTAGTTTTTTTTTTATTTTTTTAGTTTTTTGAATTGATTTTCTGAAACCATGGCATCATCGTCATCGTCGCTTCTCCAGATGGGTTTTTGGCCTTTTGTCATTATAAATTCTTATTTTTTTTTTGTTGCTGTTTTTTTTTTTTTGTTTTTATTTCTTAAAAAATAATGCACTTAACCGAATTCCATTAAAATGAAAAAAAAAACAATAAATAAATAAAATAAAATATGCAAGAATCGATTTGAATTTGAAATCGACAACAACCAAAACAAAAGGACAATAAATAAAAAACAAAAACAACAAAAATGAGAGAATCTCTTGAGTGGATCAATTTGTTAATGCGGTTGTTAAAGTTCTTGATTCTTGTGTTATTTTTTTATTTTATTCCTTATACATATATATATTATATATATATATATATATATATATAGATATGTCTTATTATTTAAATGTATATAAAATAAATTCTTGAATATTTACGTAAGTAAATTTGTTGTTTTCTATTCGATTTTTGAATGCGCATACTTTAAAGATGCCCCGAAATGAATTCATCCATCGTATTGGGAGATCCTTTAAAGTTGGGTTTTGTTTTTTTCTTGTTTTTTCGATTCTTGTTATTATTTGTTGATTTCAAATAAAATGTTGTAGATTGCATGATCATGAACAACATTCTTTGTTCAAGTTTTTAATTTGAATTTTTTTTTTCGATTTCATTTACATTTGTTATTTTGGAATTAAATTTAATTTACAAATACATATGTAAAATGTGTATATATCTACATATATATATATATATATATATATATATATATATATCTATAAATAAATTTCTTATTGGTTGTTCTGTTTGTATTGCAAAATTTGGAATTAAAAAATTAATCCGGTCAAAGGATTTTAAATTATTTTTCTGTTTTTGTTTGTTTTTGTTTTTTTTTTATAATTTAATCCTACAATAGTTACTGCACATGTAGAATGTGTGTTAAAAAGAAGAAAAATTAATTAAGTAGACATTCAATTTTGTAATTATTGTTTACAAAAGATAAAAAAAAAATATTGCAACAAAATTTGAAAACGTGAAGTGTTTTCTAGAGATTTGGGAAAATATTTTCATGGCTGATTTATATATGCCTGCTTATGTCATATCATCTCGAACCGAATTTGAAACGTCTAACGTTTTTTTCTCTAATCTGCTTTTTTTTGGATTCTATTTTATAATTAGTCACCATACCAAAATTATTTTGAACAGTTTTTAAACTTCCTTAGAAAGATTTTAAAATTCTGCAAAATTTTACTTAAAACCTTTTTTTTTTTATAAATAGAAAATTTCGGAAATTTTAAAATTTTCCATAATTTTTAATTTTTTTAAGTGTTAACAGAGTTTTCGGAAATATGTGAGAAGTAAAAATATTTCGTGAAATAAATTTTCTATTCTTATTAAACATTTTTGCTAACATGGCTAACACACGATATAGCTATCTTGCATTTACATTCCATTATAATGGCTTGAATTTGAATATTATAAAATGGTGTGCACGAGTGTGAAATCTCATACACGTTTATTTTATTTTGTGCTTTTTTTATTAATCCATATAACAAAAACGTATTTAAAGTATCTTATTACCACCCGATTGGCTAAATATCTTCCAGATAATTGTGAAATTCACATATTTTTAAATATTCTGTCTTCTGCTAATGCAAGCTCTTTAAATATTTTTTTAAATATTATGCTGATTTTACCTTGAAAGTTAAACGATAACTTATAGTTTTTTCAAAATGTAATTTGGGATTATTTGGCTAAGCAAATTTTTGGTAAAATCTATCATAATTTTAAGACGTTGAATTTTTTTTTTAAATTCACAACTAGATATAATTTTAGAATTAATAATTTATATTTTGTAAATGCTCCAAGCGTATATTTAATTTTTGCCACTTTTTTTTATACAATTTTAAGTCTACATGATAAACACAATAACTGCTTTTACACAGAGACTTGGAAAACACAATCACACACGATATCATGATTATATAGCTCCAAAAACTTTTAATGTGTTTGTGTATTCTTTAAGATCGAACAGATAATCTGTATCGTTCTGCAAAACCTTAGCCTTTGTCTATAATAGAATTGAATCACCTTCAAATTGAATCGGTTCTTAACTATAATTTTTTCAGTCTTCTAGTTATTTCTTATATTTTTTATTCTTACTTTTATTTGTACTTAATTCTGCATACTCTAATTTATTATTTAAACTTTGCTTTAATTTTTTTTTTTTCATTATGTAATTTTAATTTTGAGTTTTGTTATTTCTTTTTCATATATACCTTTAATTTACTACATTACTATTGTACCCAACAATATTTTATAATTTATATGCTGTATTGTATTTTCTTTTTTTATTTTCATTCATCGCAATATGTTCTTCTGAACATCTAAATGATCCTATATTTATTCTTATTATTTTTTGTTTAGTAAATATATATATTTTATATATTTTATTATAATATGCTCATATTATAGATCTATCTAATCTAATGTGTAGAAAAATTCTCCAAATATTTTCAGCCGAGCTTACTTTCTGATATTTGCAAACCAGAATATCTACAAGGATATTTACCATGTAGACTTGTTCTTGTTATACTATAGATAGCCAGCAATAAAAAAATGTTCAGCAACTTTTTTCGGAAGAGCAGAGTTTGCAAATTTTAGATTTTCCGGGACATAATCTCCACAAAAAAGTAAACTTTCGGTCATTTTAATTTTGAATACAAGTGAAAAATGTATTTTTTAAAGATAAAGTAAACAAAAAATTGTTTTTGTGGGAAAAACAAATAAAAATAATGAAATTATAGAAAAACAAATAACAAAATTTATATGAAAATTTGATGAAACAAAGTAAGTATAACCATTGATTAATAATACTATAAAGATAGACATTTTCATACAACAGAAAATGTTCAGCTCAATTTTTCCAAATTCTCTTCATTATATATATTTTCTGGGGTATATTCAATGTGTTGGTGCATTTTCTATATTCAATTTGAATTTTCAAATTTTTGAGCGTTTTATACGACTTTATTCTCTAAATAATTTGTATGTGTTTAGGTTCTCTATACTGTTCTTGAATATTATTGTTTTTAACTTTTTGTTATTTGAATTTGTATAGGTAATTTGAATTTTTTTTTAATTGATAGGTACAAAAATTTCAAATTGGATAGCATTTTTATCGAGTAGTCTTTTAAGAATATTTTTTTTTATTTTTCTCTCAATATACATTGTAATAAAAGGATTTTTATAATTGTTGATATTGTGCATGTATATTATTTGTAATAATAAATTATAAAATTATAATATAATTTTATAATGTTTAGGAAACGAAAATATTTTTCTTGTTTTAATTGAATAATTTTCAAAAATAAAACAATTTCAAAAAATTCAAATAATAGTGAACATTCATCCACGTAATGATTTCTAATATATATTCATACATACATATACGTATATGTATAAATTTACAAATAGAATCCAATTTTTGTTAAAGTTGTTTTAAATACAATTCTAAATTTTAAATTCAATTCAAATCGGTTTTTAGGTACATAGTACGTTCTTAAATACCTACGTTCAATTATTTCATCTCTAATATTTCATTATGAATAGCTATTTAAATTTCGTTTTCAAATTTTGTGTTAATTTTTTAAAAATAGTATAATCCACATGTATGGCAGTTTGACACTTTTTATGTGAAAAATTCAGCAAAATATCTAATTGCTAATTCTTCAAAATTACTAAATGATTTACTATGTGATTGAACTGTATTTGAAGTTGAAGCTAAAACATTTTCCTTCTCATTTCTTCAGGACAATTTTCAATAATAAAATCTTCATGAGCCATATCATTGGCATCAATGTCCAAATAATTGTTTTGATCTGTTTCACAATTTGAGGATGCATTTTCGTTATAAATACTCGCCTCGTCTTAGCAAAAATATTCCCTATTTGTTGTGCAGATGGATTTCTGCAATAATCACCAGCAGATCTTATATGAGAAAACATATTTTCTAACGGATGTTGGTTCAGCCTGCGCGTCATCAAGAAATTAATATTATATCAATTTGATCTTTCGATAAAGATAATACAGCAGTTATTGTTTGGGCCATTCCATTAATGGAAACATTTTTTTTGGTACTTTTAATTTTTGATTTTTTAAGATATTCTAGCCTTTCCTCTAAGAATAAAAACGGAGAATTTTTACCGGTTGTGAATTCAAAATTTTTAATTTTTTGTGTTAAAATTTGAAGAATTTGAGTAATCAATTAACTAGTTAACTTTTAAAACAAAATCACCAGTCAGATTGGCTTTATTACTCAATAAATAAAAAAAAAATCGATCAGTGTTATTTATTGCTTTTATGGCTGCATATGTACTATGACTAAATAATTGAAAAGCTGATTTTACTGACATTTTTTCAAATGTGTTAGAATGAATATGGGTGCTACGAACTTTAGGTAAAATTCTTGAAAGCTAATAATATCATTATTCCAGTTTTCAAAATCGGGTTTTATAAAAGAATTTCTGACAGATTTTATAAGATGCCATTTCAAACTAAGCATAAATTTTATTTCCATTCCAATCATAAAAAAAGTGTCTACCTTATTGACACCAAGTAATTCATAAGTATTTCGATTTGTACTGCATTAGTCACAAGCAGGTGCAACAGTTTTAGAACCAATCTTTGTTAGCTCCTTAAGATATTTTAGTAGTAAATTGATAAAAAAATGAAAGGTTTTAAAGTTACTCTATTCAAATTATTTTTGGATAAATTGTAACCCTATGCGTACTTATAACTTTCATGTAAACTTTGAATCATAAAGAAATGTGCTTCTGTTGCTAGTTTGTGTTTTCTATCCCCATCTAAATCTTCCACACCATCTATACAATCCCTTTTTATACTGTAAGATGTTTCTTTTTCTTTATAAATTATTTCCTTTAGAAATTCATTTATATAAAAAATGATTTTGGTAACTAGTACATTTTATGAAATTATTAACTGAGATATAATTAAGAAAATTGTTTCCAAAGAGAAAAGTGCTCATCAAAAATATTGCCCAAAACTGGAAATACTCATATCAGTCCCAGTACTTTGCAAAAAATCTTAGCTGTTTTAGCTTTTCAATTAATTACATATGCAAATATGCAGCTACGAAAACAAAATAATTATAATTTTAATTTTTCCATATAATAATGAGTAATAAAGTAAACCTGCTGTTGTGAGTAATATGTAAACTGCTGGTCTTTCTTTAAATTCTTCAAATATTTATACTAAAAATACGTACAAACAACTATTAAAAATTGTCCATATTTGTTCGTAGACAAAATGTTAGATTATCTTAAAAAATTAAAAGTTCTAAACAAATCCACCTGCACAATAAGATTTTTACAAATATATTACGAATTTGATGAATTTTATTTACAACAACAATATATTTTCAAAGCTGGAGTAAATCATGACAAGCCTTTGGATATTGATATTTAATGCTCTTGTTATGAAAATAATGACAAAGTAGAAAATTCTGAATTTGAAAAATACCATTGTAAAATTGTGCGTTGCAAGCTTTAATTATCTTAAAAATAAATTGTGTGCTTACTGCAACAAAAAAGCATATTAAATATACTTTTCCATTTACTCTACCGTTAAGATTTTTTATAAATTTTACAAAAATTAATGATGAGTTTTTCAAATATTTTTAAATTCTGTTATAATTTTAAAATCCATGCGTACATACATATCCACATATTGAAAAAACCAAAAAGAAAGCCTTTTAAAAATAAAAATTTGATTCTATTTGTAAATTTATACATATACGTATATGTATGTATGAATATATATTAGAAATCATTACGTGGATGAATGTTCACTATTATTTGAATTGAAATTGTTTTATTTTTGAAAATTATTCAATTAAAACAAGAAAAATATTTTCGTTTCCTAAACATTATAAAATTATATTATAATTTTATAATTTATTATTACAAATAATATACATGCACAATATCAAAAATTATAAAAATCCTTTTATTACAATGTATATTGAGAGAAAAATAAAAAAAAAATATTCTTAAAAGACTACTCGATAAAAATGCTATCCAATTTGAAATTTTTGTACCTATCAATTCAAAAAAAATTCAAATTACCTATACAAATTCAAATAACAAAAAGTTAAAAACAATAATATTCAAGAACAGTATAGAGAAACTAAACACATACAAATTATTTAGAGAATAAAGTCGTATAAGACGCTCAAAAATTTAAAAATTCAAATTGAATATAGAAAATGCACCAACACATTGAATATACCCCAGAAAATATATATAATGAAGAGAATTTGGAAAAATTGAGCTGAACATTTTCTGTTGTATGAAAATGTCTATCTTTATAGTATTATTAATCAATGGTATAACTAAAGAAAGTGAAAAGAAGTGGTTTTATATTAATAAAAAGGATAGGGAAACAAATTTTATTTATTAATTTATTTAATTTATTCTTGTGCTTGTCCCAAATGAGCTTAGAAGCTCTTACATTATGTATAATTGGGAAAAAGGCATTTTGTAAAGTATAAATTATGATAAGGTAATATAAATTGAATTGAAGTATAGCATACAAAAATTTAAAAATGTAAAAAAGAAAAAAACAAATCAGAACTTAGAAATAATATTAAGAAAAATATGTTTGCATTTGTCTATTAAATAAATATTATAGAATAAAAACAAAATAGTTAAATTAAAACACATTTATGTCCATATAAAATAATAGAGTAATAACAAAATAGTTAAATTAAAATACATTTATGTTCAATAAACAATAATCTTATTGTGCAAAGGGTTGTTTTAATACATACCGTAAATATAAAAACACCTCTTTGAACTTATTTCTCAAAAATGCTATTTTAAAAAATATGTAAATGAACTGTAAATATTCGGTATTTAAATAAATAAACTGAAGTTTTTAAATGGCACCGCATTTGCAGTCAACATTTTGAAAAATAATAATGTCTAGAAAAACTATTAATTTTCAGCCCCACAATATTAAAAGAAGACTCAATTCCCATGATTTCCCTACACGATTTTTTTTTGTATATAAATATCTAGTAATAATAATATAATGTACGTGTGTATTTATAAATATAGAAAAAATATAAAGAATAGACAATCAAATTTTAAATTAATTTTAAAATTTTTTGAAATGAATCCGTTCTGCAAACTCATCAAATTTCTTGAAATTGTACAAAATGAAATCATGCGAGTTGTACCTGGTGTCGAATGAAATGAAGCTGACTATCTATATAGTAGTATAAATCTACTAGGGGCCCCTGTTGAAGAATTATAATTCAAGTGGAAACCAAATTTAAAGTTTATAAAAGACTTCTAAGACGATAAAGCAGAAGCCATGTTTTAATAAAAGGTTTGGGAGGTTAGTAAGTTTTATATAGCAAACATTAACACTCTTCCCTCATATGTTGTTTGGTTTCGACATATTGCCTATAGTGGCATTTAATGGATAAAATTACTAAAAATATAATATTTTTATAGAATAAATTTCCTTTAATTATATATATAAAAATAATAAAACGTTGAATGACACAAAATGGAAGTATTTTCTTTAAAATTTTGATGATTATAAAACAAAATAGAAATTGTTTCAACCCGTATATTTCTGTTCTATATACAACTTACTTACATATTAAGGAGAAGATATGGGAAGGCAATTTACTGCGCAGGTCCTTAAATGCTTGTCTATTATCTTTAATTATTATAGTTTTACTAATTCAGAAATAATGAAAATGAACTAGGCTAAAAATATTTCTGTTGTCATATGAAATTATTCTTAGTAATTGAAAAAAAAAACAAAAATTAATAAATTTCGGTTATGTTAAAATTTGTGTGTCATAAATATTTCACAATCTCAATATAACGAAATCTAATGCATCCTAATAATTTTACAACTCAAAGATTTTGATAATGGTTTAATAATAATTGACAACTACTGAGTACTGGCAAAGCTTTTTTCTATAAAATTACAATAATCTGGAATTAAAACTGAATCTATAATACAAACATCTATTCGATAAACGAAATACGAACTTTGATTATTATGAAACTCTATTCATAATATTCTAAATGAGCTAATTAGTATGTTAAACATTTAGTACATCGAACTACATCGAATACATCGAACAATATCGAACAAATCAAAACAATCTAATTACAGATTGTGTCCTCTTCAATAATGATGTTAAAAAAACTATTTTATAGTAAATATTTATTGAGTAGGGTTAACTTGAAATGTTATAAATCAATGATAGTTCAACATTAGCTCAACGAATATGGAAAAATTACGTACAGTAGAAAGAAACTGTGTAAAAGCTTGTATAAATAAGTAAAGAGAAATCCTAGATATAACTATTTGTATTATTATTCAAATAAATATATATATGAGGTAGCCACGTTCGTTATAGAATAGATAATTTTATTGTGAAATTAAATCGAAACTGTTTTAACAATAATTTTAAAATAGTAGAGAATAAATTATTATCACACATGTATTATCTTAACGCATTATATTTTCAAAAATCTATGATAACCGGCTACATCTGCATCCCATTGGAATGTTCTAATATATTTAGATCTATGTTGGGTAAATATTGTAAATTTTGTAACATAGTTAATGAAATTTAATAAAGCAAATTTAAAGATTCTAAAAAATTTAAAAATGTCTCCTCTTTAAACAAAGTTTTTACAAGGAAATTCCAAAAATTACAACAACCGTTCTTTATAATATATTTCAGTTAGTTCGTAATAACTTTTTTATACTAATAATATACCAGCGGTCGGCAAACTTTTTTGATCATGGGTAAAATTCGTCTAAGATGAGATTTTTTTGAACCCGGAGTGGGTCAGTGGCAATTTTATATGAAAGTAATTTAAAAAAAATAGTTAAACCAAAAGTGAATTCATTTATTATCAAGCAAAAAAAATTTTATATAAATATAAATTGGATAAATTCAATACACAATAGTAAAAATAAATAAAACAACAACAAAAATAACATTTAATATTTTAACTGCTATCAGTAGGCGAAATCAAGGGCTTCCATGATGCTGTACTGTTGAAGTTAATTTGGATAAGTTTGGTTCATATTTTTACATTTTAAGCCGAACACATTCATCAGAATGCTCAATAGTCAAACTGGTCCTGTTTTTATTCAAAATATATTTCATTTGTGAAAATGTTTGTTCACAATTATAGCTTGGCCCAAACGCAGATAAAAGAGCAATTGCAACTTTTTTGATACATGTGAATTTTGTTGGAAGAGATGCCCAGCACGTAGATATCATATCAAGATGATTTTCTTCCGTTTTCTGTAAGTCTCCACATAAAGTTTTGAATTTATCAGTCCCTAAAGTTGAACTTCTTAAATCAATCAGCTCTAGGCTAAAATTGGTGATTTCAAGGAATTCAAAACATTGTAAATCTAAAACAGTTTCATCAATTACATCCACCTTCGTTATAAATGCAAACATTGGACCGTGCTTTTTCAAAGTTTCAAATCTATTTTCAAATTCGTCTTTCATGCTATTTATAAGACTCAAATTTTTTTTACATCGAAATCATCAACATTTCGTTTTTCTTCTTGAGTTTTTATATGTGGGCAATAGTTAAATTTACGCTTTTTTATATCCATTTCAAATAAAACTAATTTGGAGCAAAAACTCTTCCATTCTTCATATAATTTTAAAATTGTGTGGCGATTACCCTGAAGTCGTTTGTTAAATTCATTATAATTGTTCATTATATCAGTTAAGAACAGAAGTTTTAAGAACCATTTTTTATCATCAAGCTCGGTTTTTAAGCGAAGCATATGTAACCGTAAAATGTATTCATATTCAAATGCTGTGTTCTTCTTGGCTGTTATTTAAAAAACTTAAAAAGAACATTTTAAGTTTTCAACAGCAACAACTTGTCTTTTTTTATATTTAGATTTTTGTAATCAAAAAATATATTTATTGATTTGAAATCAATTTTACATTTTCGAAGCGGGTAACATGAAATGATGATTTGGGTCACTCCGTGACCCGCGGGTCATACTTTGCCGGGTGCTGTTTTATACCTAAATTTCTATATTTCTATTTTCATAAAAGGATATTCACTGCGTATCCAAAATTAAAGTTAATAAAATTATAAATCAAAACAATTTCAAATTAATGACAAGACAAGAGTGATGACATCATCAAATTCTTAACCAAACAGACAAAAAAAAAAAAATAACTTAAAATTCTCATCATTCTCACATCATACACAATAATTTTTTATTTGATTATAAATCTTCCCAATACATCAAATCTTCTTTCATTCAATAGTCATAATAACCAACAAACAAAACAATTCGAAAAAAAACATCAATCTAACATAATTGGTTACCTACACTCACACATAGTAGTAATAACAAATAAAAAATATAAGTTTTCAATGCATCAAATCACATAATAAACATATCATCATCACAATACAACAACTACAACATTGCATCCCATCACATTACAAATGACGCGGAATTGATCGATATCAGCGAGAAAAGATCATGGCATGGCATGGCGTAACTAAATAAAATTAACAACAATGGAAATTATGACCTATAGTCAAATCGCCTAATCATACAAAACAAAAAAAAAACAATGAATGTAAAACCAGTAGCCCTTGACTGATATATTTTTCTGATTATTTTTTTTTTTTTTTGTAGAGGTAAAAGTTAATGATTGCGTTTATTTGTTTGTTTTTGTTGTTTTTTTTTTTCATCTTACCAAAAAAAAAAAACAAAAAAAAATGTTTGTGGTTAGATTGGATAATGGTTGATGACTACTGCGATTGTAACATCTTTTTATTTCTGATGATGCGATTATAATGGTTTTGTGATGATGATGATGAAAATGATGGCCTCATGTGGTGAAGATAAATATATTATGAGGATATTATTTATTATAATTTTTTAATTAATTTTATATTAAACACCACCATCATCATTATTAAGTAGTCATGAGCATTAACATCCCATCATTTTTCTACATATATTATAACAACCATATATAATTTTTATCTCACAGTAGGGTGCCTTTTTTCAATAAAATGTTCACAAATCCACTCCTTTATGATGCGATGTGATGTGCTCAGGAGGATGATATTAATATCGAAAAAAATGGAATTTATTAGAGAAGGAGGAGGATATTTTTAACCTATTTTAAATCAAACAATGAGTGTTAAATTTTTATGATGGAGGGTAGCTATAATAATTACAGAGGATTTTTATCTGATGAAATAAAGATGGAAATTAGTTATACATTAATTAAATGGCTAATTGAACACATTTTGTTTTTTTTTTATTAAATATGGTTGTGTTGATGGATCTGTACTGATGCGATGTAGTTTTTGTTATTCCAATTTAATATTCACAATCTGAATGATTCGCAGTTATACTGGCTTGATGACGAGTATCCTATGATAGTACTTCACTAATACTTATTATATAATATTTAGGTCGCATTGAATTTTACATTTCAATCTCCTAAAGGTTTAGGTAAGATTAATTGCCAGCATGTTTGGATATATTTCCAATTTACTTCAAACATTTTAAAGCTCCATTTATGAGGCTTTTTTTAGGAAGATACTATTTTAGAAAATATCGACCTAACATGAAAGATTACGTAAAGTAAATCCAATTAGAATTTTGGGCCGATTCAATTCTGTTTAAAAGTACATTGTTATCTGGCTAGCGTCTTCAGTATTAGATTTTACTAAGCAGATGTAAAGAGATTTCAGTGCATATAGGATTTGTTAAAGTTTTTTGCTCAACACTTAATAAAACCGAGCATATAGTTGGCATTACTCAATATTTGAGTAGATATAATTAGGATGAAATTATAGCTTATTATCGAAGAATATCCTGCAAATTATATTACATATATTGACACAACTTTGGGAATAGTTGTACAACAAAATAAGCGGTAAGCAGAAGTAATTAAAACAAATTTATTTACATTTAAACGCAGATTGTTGCTAGTACACAAACTACAAAATCGATTAAAGTCTGCTTTTGAGGGCTACGGCATCTTCCGCGGTAATAATTTTTTTAAATAAATTTTCATACTCGTATAATCAGAAATAGAAATGATATAATTTAAGGAGATAATAAATAGTAGAGAACCAATATGACTACCTTGATTACCTTGATAAACACCTGTAGAACATTCTGAAGATGTCTTAAATTTAAAAGGGGCATTATATCTACCGTTTGAGAATGAACAAATTACTCAATTTATAAAAAAGAGGGTAATCCAATGTTGTAAGGAAGAAGATCGATGATCTTACTAATATCGGATACATATTACATTTACATTCATATTATCATATCTTCAAAGTAGAGAATGAAAATTGGTGTTAACATCAAGAACGAATGTTGAAAACAAAATATAAAAAGATCGTCAAGCTTTTCAAAGGTAATACCCTAAAAATACCCGAAAAATAAATTCTTGATAGACTGTCATAAATATAACATAAAGCACATAATTGTTTGCAGGGAATAAATAGCACGTATTTTTAATAGTCTCAGTCTGACATAATTTTCAAAACCAAATTAATTTAAAGTTGTACTATATAGTATTTTTTATCCTATTGCCAATAATTTAGGTAAAATACATTTTTATACATTAAGTGTGGTACTGCAAGTTTTTTACATAAATTGGAACGATAAATTGGAATGTCGTACGAGCATTTATTTATTAAATTTCTGGTACCTATATATCAAGTAATTAAATATTGTAAACCACAACTATTACCAGAAACTAGAACTATTATGGCTTGGTCTTATTTTGTTTAAGCTAAAACTCTAAAACTTAGGGCTCAAAAAATTTTATAAAATTTCATTATGAGTAAATTTAAAGTATTTAAACTCGACTTTATGTCGATATTTTAAGCACTTTAACAAAATATAATAATAAGAAAAACGATGTGACAAGAAAATGGAAATAGATCGATCTTACAGTTCGTATAGATTTTCAAGTAACATAGGAAAAGCTTATAGTTAAATTACAACCTTCAATGTAAAATAAAACATTGACAACTGAAAATCAGTTGTCGTTAAATTATCATAGCGATGATGAGTGCAGTGATAAAAATATGAAGCTCACAAAAATGTGTGTTATGTCTGTGGAAGCCAAAATGGTTGAAGATTAGACACAATATAAGATCAATGACGATGACTATGAATTGTATCATATATAAACTAAGCTCATTTAATATTATTAAAACTTAACTTAACTGTGATTAGAGTTTTCTCAGTTGTTTTTCCATATTAATTTTATTTACATGTTTTTGAAAGTCTTAATTACATTTTTTCAATAGACTCATTGTGTTTTTTTTTAGTACATATATTTAAAAAAAATGTTATATTAACTGTGAATATCTGCTAATGATAACATTATAATATATTATAATAAAATGAATAAATACATAACTATAGGAATAGATTATTTCGATATTATCACAAAACACTATTGTTTGTATTCTAGTAGTTTATATTTAATTTTCATTTTTAATTGTTAATTAAATTCCAAGTATACATAATAATATATGAGATACCATGTAATATAATAATGTTTATTTTATATAGAAATTTTTCAAATAACTGATAACCATTCATCATAGACTTCTCCTCAATTTAATTACTTTGATAACTTCTTTTGAAATTTGATAAGAAAGTTTTTTTTTGTTTGTTTTTTTTTTTTTTAATTTTGATAAAAAAAATGTATTTTCGTTTTATAAAAAAATTGTAATCGTATAAAATATGCGGGTGTTTTAAAGTACACTGAGGGACATGTTTAGACATAATATTATGAAAATTGAAATTAAATGAATTGCTTAAAATTGATATATGTTGAAAATCTGAATGCTGTTATAAAAATGATTTAAATACACTATTTATGCCTATTTTAATTAAAAACTCTAATTTTCAAGAATTAGTTCTTAATTAGTCTTTGACCGATTGCAAGACATTTAATCATACAAGCTTCGTTTATTTTGAAACCATAAGCTATATAATATCATCATATTAGAGATTACAAGACATTTCTTGTATATATATATATATATATATATGACATATTGAATCGGATTTTTAGTGGGATTTTTAATAGTACCTATGTAAATTTAATATTTTAAGTATATGGACTTTAAATACATTTTTGATGTGTCGAAGAACCTAAACACAATAATAAAAAAAAATAGTATTTAAGTATGTAATGTTTATCCAAGATGGGCAATGAAAATATATAAAAATTAAAATAATTATTTAACTTATAATTTCATAAAACAAATTTTAACTGGAAATATAGAAATGACAGCAAATATGTTGATTGACAACTGTAATTTAAAGTGAAAATTTTCTAACTTAATTTACAGTACAAAAAACAGAATACATATTGTTGTTGTTATTTATAAAACTTACTATAGACTATGAGATGAACTACTATATACTTATTGTACTGTACTTATCCACCCAACTGCTTTTTTACACAGAGGACTTGACATACAATCACATTATACAATAAGATTTTTTTTGTTTTTTTTTAATTATTGATACATCAACTATTTCCATCATTCAGATGTGGAAAACTACATCTATTGTAAAGTAACTTCGCCTTCATAATACCATAATTCTATTGTAATTTTATTAAGTGATAAGTAAATTTATGTATTTCAAATTAACTTCAAAGAATAATTAAAAATCTGAGTCTCGAAGGTTATTCGAGTTCGGGATCTTCTGTATAGTAGTCAGATAACCACTACACTATATCGTTCTGAAATTATTAGTAATTAAATTGAAAAATTTAAAGAAAATAAATTCGGATCAATAAATTCAAAATAATTGACTTACAAAAGTTGTCCTATAAATAAGCTAAGTATTACTGATATGAAAAGTTCTTGTTATTAAAGTGAATTATTTAAGCTAACTCAGATATGATTTAAAGCTTAACTCTGTTCTTCGTACGTAGCATATACGTATTTTCGAATTCTGATATACTTCCAACTCAGTATATCTGTATCTATATATAAACCCTAACCCACATGCTGTAACTTTTTTATTTTATTTGATAGATCTGTCTTAATTAGACTCTCTTAACAATATCAGATATTTTAGTACAATTTTGTAATATTTTTATTATTTAGGTATTAATTTAATACTAAATTTGTTAAATATTATTCGACATAAAGAAAGAAGGATGATTTTTCTTATATATAAAATTTTTTTTTGTAGGTTGGGGCTTTTGTTCAACTGATTTAGAACGGAATCGGCCAGATTGTGGACAATGACAATCAAATGTCAAACACATTAGAATTACTAAGATCAGAAAAATGTACTGAACACTACTTTTTTCATCTTTTTTGATTTTTTTTTGTTCTAATTTTGATTTACACTCTAATTCTTTATTTCACGTAATTTATTTATTTAACTGTAAAATTAAACAACAAAAATAGTTGTCCAAGACTATTTTAAAAAAATCAGTACAATTTAGAACCGGTTTAAACAATCTACCGATCAGAAGACTTTTGGATAAAAAAAGTTCAATTAACGGAAACAAAAAACAGGGTCTTATTTTACTCTAGCTAGATCGTTCTAGATCATTCTAGAATAGTTTACTGAACAAAACTATCGTATAAGTCATCGATATCAAGCTGAAAATTTTTAATTTTCTAATTCAGCACAACATATTAAAATTTCTACATTCCGACCTTCTAATTCAGTTCAACATACTAAAGTTCAAAAATATATTCTATAGTTAAGCTTAACATATTAAAGCTTACAAAATTTTCTCTTATTCAGCTTGACACACCTACACATTTTTCTGTTAACTCTACTATACTATCTTTGAGATTAAGAAATCATAAAAAAATGTTGAATCAAAATTGGAATTGATATATTTTTATACCATCATATACAAATTATAAAAAAATATATACAAAATATATAAGTAGATATATACTTTTGAATTCAGCTCAACATATTGAAGTCAAATCTCAATTTTGTATTTTCCAATTCAGCTTAACATACTCAAACCTCAATAAATTTTTATTTCAACCGAAATAACCATTATTACACACATAATGACATCATAAATGTCAAAAATTTTCTTATGTCTATTCATAATATGTATATACTTTTCTTTTTGACGTTCCATTCATTAAACGTCAAAATAACAACAATAACATTTTCTTCGTTATATTTATTGTAACGCATTTAAATTAAAATAATATAAATTTTTTTTTTTTGTACAATATTATTTTGTCTGATGGCGGAAATTCATATACTACATTAATATATGTATGCAATTCTTGTAAATGATAATTTTTCAATTTGTGAGATATGAAATAAGAAATACAATAAAGAATAAAACTAAATTTAAAAAAAAAAAAAGCAAGTAAAAAAAAATAAACTAAATTTAACGCGCGAAATATTTAACTTGACAGGTAAGGTAAATTTCATTCCATTTTAATAACGAACAAGTTTAACCAGCATAGCATGTAATTTTAACGCTTAAACGCGCTGCGTGTCTTTTTCTTAATTCTTTTTAAAATATATATATATATATATTTTTATATCTGTATATATACATTTTGTTATTATTGCTGCTATTAGTTATTTTTGTTGGTTTTTCTATGCTATTGAATATATTTCATATGTTGTAGAAAATAAAAAAAAAATATATTTTGATGACAATAACAAGAAAGACAGAAAATAACAAAAAAAAATATACATATATATAACAACAATATTACAAGATAGCGCAGGTGAACTGCAACAATTCATGCAAAAAATAACAAACAAAAAATATAAGTTAAAAAAGAGCAAATTCATAATTTTAATAAAAAAAAAAATTAACAAGAAAAAAAAACAATAAAAAAAAAATTATCACTAAAGTTAAAAAGGTGTTTTTGAATAATTTAAAACTTAAATGAATTAATTAGTAATTTTTTGTGTATTTTGAGTTTTTTGTTTTTTTTTTTGGTAAGACAAACAAAGCAACACAAAAAATTGGTTTAGTCAGCTGTTTACAAGATTTGAATAAAAATAATATAAGGATTTTCACTCCATTTTAAATAAGTGCTCACTAAATTTTATAATACTGGTTAGAATGAACGGTTTATTGATAACTTAGGAGCTGTCCGACCATTAAAAATAACATTAAAAAAACTAAAAAAGGTCCAACGATGCTAATACTTCTAAAGTGCTTCTCGTGGTGGACCTAAAACGATTTTAACCGTTAACTGTTTGACGTAAAATTCATAGTGCGATCTGTGGTCCGACAAATCTAGTTTAATTAAAGAACTTTGAAAATTTGATTAATGTGTTGGACGTGAAGCTTAATGGTACAGAAAAATTTCAATGAAAATCAACAATAAAAAAAAAGTATAGCTAGTCACAAGCACTGACGAAGGAAGTAGATTGCTTCCGAAATATCGATATTTGCAATCAAATACTAAAAATTATTAGTGAACGAAACCTGGCAATAACTAAATTATTTAATAAAAAAAAAGAGTTGAACTAAACCGAAATGCGTCCACAGTTATAGGAAGGACTGAATTAAACATAAAAATAAGTAAAAGATCAAAATGTAATAAACTGGTTTTACAAAAAACGCAGCTGATGTGTCGTATTATTATTGAAAACGTATACGCTTGTATTTTTATTCCAATAGTTGAAACGCGAGGTATTTGTTTGCTGTCAAAAATAAAAAAAAATTTTGATACGAAATTTAGATTCAATTCAACTTAGAAATATGGCTTTAAAGAGAGAGCAGCTCCTCTAATTCTATGAGTACATATTGCAAATTCCCTCAATATTGAAACAAAAAGAAAATGTACTTCAAAAATATTTAATTTATTAGGAACCAATTGTATTAAAATTCTTACTCCAATTTATCCAAATCAATGAAAGAACTAAATAATCCAAAACGTTTATTGACCTTCACCAGCTTTTACTAGCTGTCAATTAGATCTTTAAGAAAAATGTTCTCAATAAAATATACTAAACTGAAGAAATGTTTTGAAAAAATTTAGTTATAAACAAATGAGGCGAATTTGTGGAGCTATGAAAACAAGTAACAATATATAAAATAAGCAAAGAGGTATGTCGGAGGAAAATTCACTAAAAGTCATATTTTTATAAATTAGAAAATTAATATAACTTTCAAAACTCCAAAGCAAACTGCCAAAGCTCCGTGCTAAATAAATTATAAATGTTTAATCAGATTTCTATATCAGTAATTTGCCTTCTTATAACGTAAGCAAATATTTTGGGAATGAATGAATATGATATAAATTGAATTCGGCAGTGAAAGGGTTAAAAAATATCATACATTTGAAAATTACTTGCTGTAAAAATGTTTGGTACCTATATAGTTAAAATGTAAATAAAGATTTATATAAGCATGCTGTTATGGAAAAATTACATTTGTTTAAACATAGAAACATCAGAATGCATCAAATATCATCATTATTCTTATTCTTAATATTCTAATCTAATTTAAATGAATAAAACTGCTCACATTTAATCTATTTCCATAATAAAAGACACAGGCCGTTAAAGAGTTAAGCATTTAATTACTATATTTGAAAATATTTTAACTAGATATGACAGGCGAATACGTTAGAAAGACAGTATACACTACATACCAACATAATTAAAATCAAACAAGTTAATTAAATGTCAAATGGTGACATGTCAAAAAACAGAAAATAAAAATAAATAAATAAATGCGAAATTTTAAATTTTATATACACAAACATGTTAACTGGTATTCGTAATTTATATAATTTGAGTATTTACATACTTCAGTCCAAAAGCCCTTTTTCAGAAACCAAAAAAATATAAACAGAAAAAGAGAGCAAGCAGTATACATATACATGGATTTTAATACAATTTTTTTTTTGTTTTTAATGACATTTCCCGACGTAATGGGTTTAGATGAACACCTTTTTCGCTTCAAATTAGTGTGTTTGTAAGCAAAAAAAAAAAAAGTAAGACAAAAATTAAAACAAAAAATGTGATTAATGATTTCAAATTAATATTTAGACAAAAGGTATATATATATATTTTTAAATTTATTTTTTTTTTTTTTAATGTTTCAGAAATTCATTCAAATAAGTTGAACAGAAATGCAGGTAAGAGTTATTTTAACAAATCAACAACACACCACAAAAATGTGCATAAAGGTGAAACTGAAAAAAAAAATTATTTATTATTTTTAAATTTCCCTGATCTTTTTTGGTTTTTTGTTTTTAAATTGATGAAATCAATTCAAAAACTATTTTATAAATTTAAAAATTCATTTTAGAAAATTGATTTCATTCATTATTTTTTTTTTCTTCAGATCTGATGGTATTATCAGCAAATAAGCCGCCAATTTGATAGTTTAAGTTAAGAAGTTGATCTGAATTTCCGTTCCTTTAAATTTTCTTTTTCTTCTTTTTTATTTTTGTTATTTTTATTAAATTGGGTTCATTGCATTGAATTGTTGTAAGTTAAAATTAAGCAAAAAACAAAATGTGGTTAACCACAAGCTGAACCATGTGAAATAGATATTATATATGAACAGCAGTAACGAATGACTTACGCATTTTAAAATTTCTTAAATGGATCAGAACGAGTGACTGAGTCTTAAAGTATTTTTATTTGTTTATTTAAGGTTCATATCATTTACAACTAACTGGCCTTTGTTTTTAAAAAAAAAATAAAAACAAACAAAGAAAAGGTGAGATTGAAATATTTACAGAAGCCATGATCTTTTAATTGATTAATGATTAATTATATGTTACTGGATCTGGATGAATAAATTGATAATATGTGTAGGTGAATTTGAAAATTAGAGCACTAAAACTTGTTAAGGAAATAAAATAAATAAAGGTCCTGAACTAATTACACAAAGATAATTAATAATGGTAAAATTTGGATGATTGTTTTAAATACGTATAACCACATATTATAATATCTATGTAGATATCTTTGTATCTATATCTATATATCTATGTATAAATATCTATGAGAATGTGTGAACGCATGAAAAGAAAAATTTATTAGATTACGTATTTCTTCATTTAGTAATAGATTTTTTTTTTGGTTTATCAGACTTTCAGGTGGCAATCAATGGCGCAATTTCATCTAAAATATGAAAAAAAAAAAAACTAGTCTATAATTTTATTATTTTAAAATAAAATATGAGTGAATAGAATGAGAATATTTCTGGTTGGTATCATCTATCAAATTACGTAGAAAACGTTTTCTCGAAACAGAATGTGTTAGAAATTGTGGCCAGATTGCCATTTTTTCCAGAATATACATATATACCAGGTGTAACAGAGCATACGTATCAGTTTTTTACGAGAAAATTAGCCCTTATTTTGAAATTTAAAAAAATTTATTAACTAAACCGAGGGTGCTCTATTTTTTGGTCATATTTCCAACTTCTAAAAAGGACCGAAAATGGGTTTTTTAAACCACAAATTTACCAAAATCGAGATTTTGAAATGGGAAGAGGTATTTGTTATGCAAATTCAAACATTAAAAAATAAGGAACTTTTACCAATAATTTTTTTTTCTCAGTACTTCTTTAAAATTAATAAAAATAAAACTAAAATAATTTAATACTAATAATAATAATAACAATAAACTTATGAACTTAATTAAATTTGTTTTTAATATTATGATATTTTGTTATCACATTTTTGGGTAGGTTTAAAGTTTCAACAAATAAAAAAAACAAAAAAAAGAATATGAATATGAATAGAATGCGAGTTTACATAAAAAAGTATCTCTTCCCATTTGAAAATCTCGATTTCGGTTGTTAATTTTCGGTTTAACAAACCAATGCTGTCCAATTCCCGGAAGTTAAAAATACCGCGTTTCGATTTCACTCGATTTAATTAATAAAAAAACTGTATAATTTTAAAATACAGGCGCCTTCTGCTCTTAATAAAACTAATACGCATGATCTGGTACCACCCGGTATATGTTCGCACATTCAATTTTGGCTTTTTTCAAGATATCGCCTTAATTCGATGTATGTTATAGATTTTATTTTTAAAAATATTATGGACCCCTAAATAATCATCCGATTCAACAATTTGGTGTCCAACCATTTAGATTTACAAATTTGGTTTTTGGTTTCCAACCATTTAGATTTACAAAATGTGTTTGGATTTTGACAGTTTGGATTTTCAAAGTTTCGATTTTAAAGTTTTTATTTTGAGTTCGATCTTTAATCGAATCAGAGTCATTAGTGTTCGGTAGTATTAATAAATACAGAGTTCATTTAAATTTTGATTAACGTATATGTAAAGTACCTAAGCAAAACGTCAGTTACTTATATTACCTTTAATACTATGCTACTGATTACTTTAGTAATAGTTAAAAAACATGTAATCCATCTGATGCACTGATAATATTAAACAAAATTTGACAAGCTTCAAAATGAACTATAGAACTCCCAAGTATAGCATTTTTCACTTCGTCGCGTCACGTGCCTTGCTATACTTATTTTGCTACAATAATATAATTCTGACGGGTGATAGGAATTAAGCAGGTATGTGCTTAGAATGTGGTAGGATCCAAAATGAGGAACATTTTTTGGTGGTTAAATTTTAGGTTGTAACGTAGCTGGGTGTGTGATAAAAACGTTCCAGTTAAACTTAAATGTAGTTCAAGGAACTTTCACTCCATATCAACTACTACTACAACAAATTGTCAAAAAAAATGATTTATTTAATAATGAAAGAGAGAGATAAATATTACAAAGTGACTTATAAAAGTAATTCAAATATTTAAAACCAAAATTAGGATGTTTCTAAAACGTTATAATACAGCAGAGTTACTTATTTTCAGTAAACCAGAGAAGGAAAATTTCATTCAAACAATTTTATTAATTTTCTTATATCAATTTAAAATAATAATTTAGCAAAATTATATTAATACTTACAACAAAATATTTTTTTTTAAATTAACATTTTGATTATTAAATTCCATATTGTAAGTGTGTAATTTTTAAAATTTTTATCTATGCATAATTTTTACTATATTAATAGATACAATTATTGATTTTCAATTAAAATTAAAATTGTTTTGACCAATAAATTCTCCTTAATAATAATAATAATAAATATAAAAACGACATTTATTATCACAGACCAGTGTGGCCAGTTGTATTAAAATAAAATGTCTTGAAAAATACATGGTTTTAAAAAATTTTATTTTGTTTTTGTATTAAAAAATTGAAATTGAAAGTAAAAATTCATTAAATTACGAGTCATTCAGAATCACTGTCCAAGAAAACCATAACTGATATTATATAATTCTTATTTTTAATCAATGGTCCTACATAAAATAATACATATCTATTTGTAAAGTAATTAAAACGTCAGTGATTTTTAGAATGCTATACGCTTACAAATTAAAACAAATTCAAAATGTTTCTATTCTATTCTATTCTATTCTATTCTATTCTATTCTATTCTATTCTATTCTATTCTATTCTATTCTATTCTATTCTATTCTATTCTATTCTATTCTTTTATATTCTCTTACAATTTTACAAGTTTACTTCTTTACTATTCTTTTAAATCTTAATTAAATTTCTTCTTTTCAATGGCTTAAGTTCTGCGAAGTCAATTAGAGACTTATCCACATACTTTGGCCTCAAATTAAAAAAAAAAATCAGGATAACCAGAAATTATAAAATTTTTAGATTTCAACTAATTAAATTCTCTGTATTTGAAATTCATAAAACTATACGATCAAACCAAAATACAAAACAAAAACAGATATATTTATCATTGTGGCAACTATATTTGTAAAATAGTAATTTAAGTAATAAAGTAGCTTTATACGAAATATTTCTCTGGCTCCAATAATATGAAAATGAATTTCTTCGTATTTAGAATTTATTGCAAAACTTTTTGTTTCCTAGTTTAATGAAAGCCGTAATTGTTAACACCTTTCTAAATAGTAAAAAAAAAATAATATTTTTGTTTTTGTTTTTATTTTTTTTACAATTATCTTAAGTATTTCAGTTAATTTTCTTTTTTAATTTTTATTTATTTATTGTTTTATTTATTTTTTTTTAACTAATATAATGTACTTACATACACACCTATATATACATATACATTATATATTTTAACTATAAATCACTTAAAGTTTATTAGCGTGGACAGGTTTACAACCTGGTGCACTTAACAAAACAAAAAACAAAAAACAAAAACCAACTCCTCGATTGAAATAAAATAAATTTCAAGTATTGTCCGCTATAAAATAATAATAATAACAATAACAATAAAAACAACTCCTTTCAATTCACAATAAATTATAATGGAGTACCTTATATTCAATTTTCATCCCCTCTGCCCCCCTGCCATTCATTCAATGAAATTTATCAAACTGAGTCATTTTTAAGTATGATCAGAGCTTTTATTGTTTTACGATGATAGAGTTAAGAGTTTAAATGATTTCGTGGAGTACATCAGAACTTTTAAAAGTAATAAAAAAAATTATTTTCGTAAATTTTTGTTATTGTTTTTTTTTTAATTTTTATTTGTTAATGTCCTTAATTATTAGCAAAAACAAAAATGCTTTATTTTTTAATTGTTTATTGGTTCAGTTTAGTGATATAATTTTGTAATTTAAATTTTAGTGTGATAAAAATCATTTGAAGTAAAAATACGACCGCATTGTTTGAATTTTAAAATTTTATTTTACCATCATGTATCATGCACCGCTCATGTTATGATTTTGGGTATGATTAACGGATTACTTCCAACTAACTGAATCTATTATAGTTTATTTTTAGTTTTAAACGGTATTTTTAACAGTATATTGAAATATGCATTACATATAACCAAAGTAAATTTTTTTGCGGTTTTTGATGGTAGCTAGTCCGTGACGTATGATCTTATATGTCAAAAAAAAATTTGTTTACATTGTCTCATGATCGGTAATTAATTTGACAGTGTATCAGCGACTCATTTTCATGACACGGGTTGTTAAATTATGTATCCGAAAATTTGTTGATACACATCAGTATAGCTTGGTACAGTTCTGTTGACTTTTTTTTTTATTAAGTAAGCAATAATTAAAAAAGATGGAGAAAGAAAAATTTTCAAAATTAAAGAAAAATAAGTATTTGTGTTTTAAAAATAAATTGAAAAATGTTTTTTTTTATTTTAATTTACTTTAATTTTAACACAATGTTGTCGATTCAAAAAATTTAACATATTGTATTTGTATGTACATTGTATCGGTTGAAAGTTCTTTTCAAATAAAGAACATTTCCGATGTCACCGTGTTACAATTGACGAACTGTCAGCAATCTTTGAAGAATCTCACTTTATTAACTCATATTGTTATCTATACTCTGTGCTCTATAATTGCTCTATAATTGTAAACTATTGTTTTTTTGTTCAAAGAAAAAGCAGGGTCTATTAAATTTGAAAGAAAATCGCTTGTATAAGTTCTATGATAGCTGAATCATTTTTTTATAATATATAATAGTCCAAATAGCCTACACTCGATAGCCCAATGGATATCTAATATTGAATTGACAGTAATAAGGGCTTCTAATAATTTTAATTTGAATAATATCATATAAACTGGCCCCATACCGTGTATGAAATTCAGATTCGAATTCCATTTGTGATCCAAACGTAAAACTCATTTGTACCGCAGATCAATTACGAAAGCAAATGAACGTCATTTAAGCTGCTAAAGAAAGTTTTCGAATTTCAAATTGTCATTAATGTTTTCGTTTACCTGCAATTATTGTTTGCTTGAAAATAGCGTGTATTGTGTTTATTGTATTGAAAAGTATATTTCCAATAATTATAATAATTTAAAATAGATATTAGATATAGTATCATATATAAGAACTCCACCTAATTGTAAAACGGTCAATTTGTATACAGTTATATCGTTTTTTCCAAAATTTCTTTACTCATGTGTTGACAGCGTTATACCGAATCTTATATTGAAGTTACCCTGTCAGCTACCATATGTATTTTATTTAGAATTTTATTCTGCAAGCAATTAGTGGTTATGTTTTAGGTGAATATGTCGGCTTAATCAATTACAACATAGTGCCATGTTTCATTACCTTGCTAATACACAGTGAACGCTCCAAAGCAAATTAAAACATAAAATGGAAATTCTCTTATACTCTTACAGAACAAATTTTAAATGTAAAAAAAAACTTTACATAATTTTGAATATGAACGCTTTACCAAATAACGTAACAGCTCGCCTGTTTTTAAAAATATGTATTATTCTCATAATATTTGAACCTTTACCAAAACTGAACACTCTCTGAAATTTAAAATAGTATACAATATTTTCTTTTCCTTCTTCGGTTATTTATCAATCTTGTTTAGATGAGTACGCATGACTGGTTATAGTTGTTAACGACTACATAACAAATTTGATTGTTGATGTTGAAATTATATTGATCTGCAGTTGTAATAGATTGGCATGATATTCTAAACAGATTTTATCACTATGAATATAAGTTTACCTATCGTTCTAATACCAGTCCAATTTCTAATGTTTTTTTTGGCAAGACCATCTATGCCTTTAATCGTCTCTACACCTAAATCTTTAACCTTAATAATGAAATGCAATTTTGAATTACTAATTAAATGACCGAAATGTACATTACTTTTTTGTTTTTGATGATTAACTAGTATAATTTGCGAATTATCGAAATTTTTGAAGACTCTAGTTGTTTGTTATTCAGTTTTATGTAATTTTTAACATTTCAAAACCTATTTCTATTTTCTACAATACTTTATTTATACAATAATAAAACTCTATATATTTATTATGGTATAATAACTAACCTATTTTGATCGAAAAATACCGTTTTGATGAATCTACTATTATAAATTTCTCAAACTTCTTTATAACATTATAACTTCAACCATATTTTTTTTTTATATATAAATTAATCCTATAATTGACAGTATCTAATATTTACACTTAGTATAATAATAAATTAAAAAATAAACTTTATTACACTATATAGCCATAATCCTTAATATCGTAAAATAAAAAAAAATATATTCTTAAAATTACAAGCACCCAAAGTCCATTCCTCTTAGTCTTAAAATCTAATTCATACACGATCAGATCATTTTTAGACGAATAAATAATTTTATATTATTATTATTTTATAAGAGTTATAAGAGTTTTTTTTTTTATTTAAAATTTATAATTATTATTAAATGTGCTGGCATCATAAAAAAAAAAAAAAAAAAAAAATTGAACTGAAACAAAAGACAGAAATTTTTTATATTTGTAATTTTTGATAGTTTTTATGATGCCGATGATTTAAATAAGATGGAATTTATGATGACGATTGGAATCTCATGTTACGAAAAAAAAAAACAAAAATAACATAAAATTTAAAACAACTTAAGGGTTAACTTGGGGTTAAATTTTTTTTTTTTATTACTTATACTCGTTTATTGTTCTAATTTCTTTAATTTTAATTTAATTTTTGTTAATTTTTTATTTATTTTAGTCGTTTTTTTTATTATAAGAGAAAGTGTGAACAATTCAATTATACAGGTACTAATGTGATATTTTTAAAGGTAATTTAATTAAAAGTTGTTAATTACATTTTTGTTTTGTACAATTAAATTTAATGATTTTTTTTATTTAATTTTTATACTAAGTAAAGCACTAAGAACTAAATAATAATATTAAATATATTGTATATTAAAAAGACATTTAACTTCTTTAGAGTTGTATAAAGGTTTTTTAAATGATGACACTATTAATAAGTTGTAGAGTCTGTCAAGTAAATTAACCTTGATCTTGTTTATTAATTTTTGTTTGAAATTCAATATACAGTTTTAAACAAGATATACGAACTATTAGGACTTTTTGTTTTATGAAATGAATGAATTGTCCAAATATACAAACAAACAAACAAATAAATACAAAAACAGATAATATTCCATTAACATTAGACTCAAAAAATTTTACTGGTTACTTGGGCGTGGTTCTGAGTTGTCAGTACAGAACAAAATATTGATATATAAGCAGATATTAAAACCTGTGTGGACGTACGGTATCCAATTATGGGGCTGTGCAAAGAAAACCAACATCGAAATGTTGCGAAAATTTCAAAATAAAGTGCTTTGTGGTATAGTAAATGCACCATGGTACGTACGTAACAAAGATCTCCACCGTGACTTGCACATTGAAACAGTCACGGAAGAGATCAAGAAACATGCAGTCAAACACGAGCAGAGACTGCAAACTCATGTGAACTCGGAAATGGCAGCAGTTCTTCATATCGACAGCAGTATCCGTCGACTCAAGAGAACGAAACCCCACGAGCTAAAATGGAAAATTCTACGATAATAGTTTCTATTTACGGAAATTATTATTTCAATAATTTTCCTTTGCGAAAAAATCTAAATAATCTTCTCACGCCGAACTATTGCTGTGGCTATCTCCTTCACGGGAAATATCATAGTGATGAAGCTCCTACACGGTAAGTATTATGATGTTAGCGATCCTCCACAGAAACTATCACTATAATAATTTCCTAAACACGCGACCGAAAATTTACGAAAAAAAAAGTCATTAGTCGATCTTACGTAGATTGGTTATAACGGAAAAAAGATAGGTGGGCTTTAGTGGGTTCGATTCCTACACTACGCACACGCGGCTGGAGCTCTTGATGTCCTTCGGGGATTACCTCCTATCTTTCGCAAAATAAAAAAAAATAAAAAAAAAAAGATAATATTCCAAGCTAGTTCGCATTAATTAACATTATTTTTCGTAAACTGTATAGTTCCAGCGCATTTCGGGTCATTTACAGAATATTTTCATCGCCCGATATGGCCCGATAGAGTAGTGATTATCTAATCTAAAACATTAATAGACTAATCATGTCTGGAAAATTTTCAACCTCGGTGAATTTTTCTTTTTCAACCGATTGGTACGTTTGGCTAGGGTGGAAAGGAAAATTAGGATAGAAGAAAGGTGGAAGGGAAGGAGGACAATTACGAACGAAGGTGTTAATGGTTCGCCTTGAATTTATTTAGGTCATAAATATAAAATAATGTTTTGGAAACACATAAGATAAAATTTGGTTCCACATTCGGGATGTTGAGGTTATAATCAAATTTCCCTAACTTCCCCGTCGGGCCCTTCGTGTTTCACGGTGGAAGCTTTTAAGTGGAGGCATTATAGATTTAATTTTGACTGGGCATGTGCCCGTGCCTACGAAATATCTACAAAAAATGTTAGATAAGTCCAACCATACGACAATGTCCAAGAGAAGCAAGATGAGCAGTGACATTTGGGTCATTGATTAGGCAAATAGCATGTTTTTGGACTTTATCCAAATGTTTTAACGCAATACTAGAAGCGCCGACCCATATGTGAGTATTGTACACCATTTAGGATAGTATGAAAACTTTATAGATCTTCAAGAGGTCACAGGAGAAGAAGTAAGCTTTACAACGGCTAAGAAAACCTAAACATTTGGCTGTGTTTATTACAGATTTGATGCTGTATTTTATGTACAGATTTGATCATTCCAGATCAATTTTCGATTTAAGTACATACCTACAATGCTTAAGCTTTCAAACCGCTTTAAGTTTATCTTCCTGAAACAAAGAAGTACGATCAAAAATGAATATTTTCCTGAGGATCGCACAGCGCTGACTTTTAGAAGTCTTAAACACGACTTTGTTTTTTAAGCCCCAATTAGCTATTGTGACCAAATCATGGCTGAGGGAACTGGTAACGATGTCTCTCTTTGTTGATACAACGATAGCTGTAGCTTCAGATTTTTTAAATCGTAGGAGGCTACTAAAGTGCTGTCGCCTGCAAGCCTGTTGATTAAAACAAAAAGCAGATACAGGAACCTCCCAAAAATTTATATGTGAAGCTTTTTTAAATATTATCGTAAAAATTAACGATTAAGAAATAAAAAAAAAATTAAAAAGTACTAAATCTTGTGCCAATCTATCAAATAAATGATTATAGAATAACATATTATCCAAGTTCTAAACCCATATAGGAAAACTATATATTTAAAGATTTCGGTATTCTGGTGATCATGGCATACAAATCTTATCAAATAAATCTTATCATTGTTCTTTGTTTGTTTAATTTGTAATTAAAAATATTATGAAGTGGAAGTTAGACAATAGATGTAGTTTTCGCAATTTATATTAGTTGATAATTGATGTACTAAAAATTCAAAAAAAAACTTATTGTGATGTATGACTGCTATTTCAAGACTCTGTCTGCAGTAGTTATAAACATAGTATAAACATAGTTCTGGCAATTATAAAGCAGGTTGATTATGAAATAAAAAAAATGTTAATCTAAAATTTTGACACGTGCATTGATTGTTTCAAAACTTTAATAAATACTCTGAATTAAACCAATAAAACTCCTCTCTAAATTAAAAATCTACTTTAAATTAAACTGGCAACGCTGTTTATAAGTTGAAGTTTATATAATTAATATTTATAAATAATATCTATAAAAAATTTAAAAATTAAATTAAATTCCTAAATTAAATCTCCTGATGTGAGCTGAAATCCTCTCTAAGTGCATTCCCATATGTAACTAGATGTATATAGTTTCCAATTTAATTAAAAAAATATACAATTCGTAGTATCCACACAATTCTTACCCATTCTAAAATAAATAGTAATTTATTTAATAGATTAATATTAATAACATAGGCGCCACACTAAAACTATAATATATATTACAAAATATAACATAAAATATAATTATTATTTTATAATATTATATTCTATCATATATGTATATAAAGTTATAACGTAGGTCAATATATAAATTTCCTATGCACGAAAACATTTCCTCTTACGCTACACAAAACAAAAACCTTCAATATATTCATAATAAAACATTTATAATTCAGCAAAAAAAAAAACAATTTATAATTCTATAAATATAAAAAAAATTATGCTAATTTGATTGTCAAAATGTCAATTAGTGACATTAGAAGAAAAATTCTATTGACACCACAAAACAATCAATGTCAACAATCAACAAATTCTGATTAAAAACATTTTTGTTTTTTTTTTTTTGTTTTAATTAAGCTTTTATGATTTATGAGTTTCAGAATCATAAAATTTATTTTCATAAATCATTTTTGACATAATTTTATAGAAAAATAAAAACAAATATTTAGAAAAATTAATGACATAAGAATTTAATGAGCCAAGAATTTTTACTTGTGAATTTTCGTCTTAACTTTATTTTTTAATTAACAACAATTATTAATACTGATGTCCGATTTTGTTTTATATATTTTAAATTAAATTTTTAAATTAATTATAGCAAAAAAAAAAATTGGAATTTGAAAAATTAATTAATGACAGAAAATGATATCATCAATTAATTTTGGAGTATCACTTAGTATTGAAAAGGAGTTGCAATAAAAAATCTTTAAAATAAAAATTGTGTATACAAAACAAGGTAGTAAAAAAAAAACCTTGATTAACAAAATCATATCCAGTCTACGGATTTCATTCAAAAATACTTTATATTCGCAATATCAAAAATAGCATTACATCAATAGATATGCTCCTAATACATAGCTTATTACAATATTTTATCGAATATGCTGGTATACGGTATAGCTGAAAAATTTATAATAAATAATAAAAATGTTAAAATATAGGAATTTCATACTAAGTTTAATTAATATCTTGTTCGATTTTGATTGTTTCATCATCATAAAAAGACTGAGGATATCATAATAACCGAAATCGATCAATATATTAATTAAACTTAAAACAAAATCGATCAATACATTAATTAAACAGTAAAACATATCTAGAGACTCTAATTGTACTAGAATTTTAATAAAATACGGTTCGTAAATCGACTAAAGCTGATGTAATGCCGTACAATTCAGAAATAAATATTCGATTTACGTTTATTTTAACGTTAAAATTGTCTTCGATTTTATTTTCTCGCGTACACAAAATAATGGCATTTTACAGGTAAGTTTTATTCATGTTTTCTGCGGTGTATCTTAATTCCTCTCCATCGGGGATACCAAATTAAAACAAAAAAAATTGAGAATAAGATGACTTCTGATATATCGGTAATACATTTTAGAATAGGAAACTTATATAAACCAGTAACCAGTATATTTAAAAAAATGTAGCTATCTAATTGGCTTGAAATAAATTTATGAGATCATACACGGTTTAAAATTAATAAAGTATGGTTTTAGTCAGATTTCATGGTTAAAATTGAAACCCAACCCAATATATAGTAATTCGAAAAAAAGAACAAACCCATATATCTCATAGGTCTCATAGGTAGATCATAAATTCATAATATTTAATTTTCATATATAAAATTGAATTTCTTAATAATAAATTTCGATTATCAATGTTGCATATTTTTTTTTTTGATGGGGAGTTGAAATTATGTAGAAACAAATTTCTCAACAGTCACCAGTATGGTCTTTATTATTGAAACAATATAAATTATGAAAATTGCAAATAAAAATTATATAATAATAAAAAAAATACATTAATCGATAGCTTTAGTAGTTGGTGCTATTATTGATCAATAATTTCAATCGGATTAGGTACTAAATATCCCTTTTGAAAATCCTTTTTCAAAACACTTCATATCAAAATCCTTTTTTCAAAATCCAGCGTTTATCGTCATATCTTAAGACAAGGCCAAGAGTATTCGGGGAGAATTGGAATTTAATTATTTTCTTTTATATTAAAACAAATGGGATTTTGAAAAAGCGTATTACAAAACAATGCCTTTTCATATGATGGATTACGAAACGGAGGATTTTGATACGGTCGATTTTTCAAAACCAGGAGATTTTATAAACAGAGGATTTTGAAACAGTGGATTTTGTTAAGATCCCTTTCAATCAACAATTATTATTGAATAAGAAAAATAAAATATAAATTAAACTTGGATATTTTCAAAAACACTAAAATATTTATGTGAAAATCTAAATTTCATCAAAATATCAATTGATGGCATAAAAATATAATTAGGAAAATATAAATATATAAATCTACAATTTAAATATAAATGAAATAACTTAAAAATATATTTTAATATTGGTTTCGTTCATCAGAACACTACACTAGAACTCAGCAGTAGGTATTTATAGTATTAGACTACCTATACAACTCCTAATTATCATTTTGATTGATTTTATAACTTATTAAAAGATGTCATTATTACATCTGTGAGTTATAAAAATCGATCAAAATCCCATTTTGTAAAATTGTATTTTTATAAAATAAAGTAAATGTAAAAATAAATTTTTAATTAGAAAATATTAAAATTTCCATAATCATTTTACTTTTTTAATAAAAAGAACAAGTTCGATTTATTAATATTCAATCTTGATAACATAGATATTTTATATCACCATATTGTATCTATAATTATTATTATTATTTATATTAACAACCAAAAAAACTTGTTATTTTTATTAAAAGTATATAATTATGGAAATTTTAATATTTTTTAATTAAAAAAATTATAATTATATAAATTGTTTTAAAAATATAATTTGGAAATTCTAAACTTAATTAAAGTCATTATCTTTGTTAATCATATTTTTTAAAAATATCACGTAAATTAAACACCTACAATTTAAAATTAAGTTTACGGAAAATAAAACAGAAAATTTTTAAGATATAGTTCCGATTCAAAATTTCTTAAAACTTTAACTTGCCTTTTTTATAGAGCATAGATCAAGAAACCACCACGAATCAAATCAATAAAAAAATAACCCTTTTTTAACTGCATCAATTAATAATTTAGTATATATAACTCCATATGACCACAAAAATGTCCAAATCCTAACACCATCACAAAAAAAGATCAAAGAAAACCAATAAGCAATCACTATGTCGCGGCCGCAGTTTGCTGTTGTTCCTTTGTTTTTTTTTTTTTATAGATAAGTCATTAAAATAATTATTTTATTCGCGCTTCTTATTCTCGATTTTTTTGTATCTTTTTTTTTTTTGTTTTTTATTAAAGATTAAATCGAAAATAATATTTCAATAATCAGGAAATTCTTTCTGAATGAATCATTTCATCATTCATTCATGTGAATCATTCTTAATTATCAGAAAAACTAAAAACATAAATTTTACAAAAAATATCCTTTTATAGAAAATAAATTTATTCTCATTAATAAACTACCGTTTATCATCCCCTATATATATATACATATATAATACACATCTACAGGATCCTTTTAATAATAAATTTGTGATGAATTAATTTTAACAATTTAAAAATTGGATAACAACACAAAAACTCTCTAAAAACTGATTGAAAAAAAAAAAATTTAGAAAAGAAAGTTGTAAAAAAATGTTTGCCTTTCAGTTATGTACACAGTAAGTGGCCAGAAATTTGTCGCCATTATTACATCATGGTTACTAAAAATTCTAACATATACAAAAAAAAACGTATTTTAAGGACAACAAAAAATTCCAAAATATTTTTATTACCTTTTAAATAGGATCATCACCAGGATATGGCTCGGATATTTTTAATATATATATATATTTTTTTTTTTTTTATACCAGAAGTGAAACTCAAAATAAGGATTTTAAATTACCAAAAACCAAAAAAAAAAATAATAAATAAACAAAAAGAATGTAATTAAATTACCTGTAAGGATTCAAATATCCTTGAGCAATTAGCACTTTAAAGAAAAAATATAATTTATCTTATTGGTTGGTCATTATGTCGCCAAACTGCTGCAGAGTCGTGCGCCAGACAGGTAATAACAAAAAATCTAATATTACGTAACTTGATAATTTTTAATCCCTTCAGGTCAGAAATAATTGATTTTTTTTTTGTTTTTGTTAGGTCAGTTTGTGATTTTTATTTATATTCTTGTTTATGGACAATTTATGATGACGTTTTGTATAAATTTTTTTTTTTATTTCTATAAAGCTAACTATAATGGCGAACAAAGGCATTATATCGTACAATTTACCAATTTTAATATTTAGAATAATGTTATTACATAGGAAAATTTTTTAGACTTTGAAAATAAAAAAAAAAAAATATTAAAAAAGAAATAACAAATCTAGGCGCCTGTTGTAAAATTTTATGATCACGTAATTTTGTGGTTGTTTTTATTTTCTAATTTTTTTTATTTATTTTTTATTTTTATTTTTTAGAAGTACAATATAAAAAATAAATCTAAATGTATTTAGCAAATAGCTCTTTATTTTCTATTAGTACATTTTGTTTTTATATGCATCAGTAAAACACGGTTATTGTTATTCACTAAATTTCAGTAATATTTGTGGCTGTAACCTTGTGTGACGATATAAACAAATTAAAACACATAAAAAATATTAAAAAAGATGATGATAGTAAAATTGTTGACTAAAAGCGAATTGTGTTTATAATCAGTAGTGACTATAACTAATATTTGCTGTAGTATAAAATCTAGAACCACACATAATTTATTGTTGAAGCTGAATTGTTTTGTTAAAAATTTATATATGTATTAAATATTATATATATATTTTTATTTACATATACCTACTTACATTTACTACAATTAAAATTGCAATCAAATAGATTTTTTAAACTCTATTTGCTTAGGCAATTGGCTTATTAAAAATGTATTAAACCAAAAAGTCTATCAAATTTTTAAAAATTACCAAATTGACAAACTAAAGATATTGAAGACATTTGAAAAATTGCTAATCCACATATATCAAGCATAATTCAAAAACATCAATTCGGTTTTAAATAAAAACACGACACCTTCAAATATATCTACAAATTATTTGAAGATAAACTCTTTTAAATTTTACTCCAAAATGGTGATATAGTCTGGCAACAAGGCCTAACAATATAAAATCAAAAATCAATGCTTAACGTACGTACACATAGTTATTATTGAAAAAGTGCATACAGGAAGGAGGTTCACAGTTATGTACAAAACCTTCATTTTATAAAAACTCATCATATATAAGATGCAGTATAGTCTCTCAAGTTAAGGTATTATAGTATAGATCCATTGCTGTATACTTACTGTACTTGATGCAGTACATCATGCAGATATATCAATTATTAGCAATAAAACGTTTGCATATAAATAATATGTATACGATACAATTATATTAGCAGTTTAAAATGACTCAAATCTTTGTTGAAATAAAGATCAAAATCGATAAAATACAAATCAACGTAGAAACAAATAAAATGCTTTGATTGTGAAACAAAAAGACAAAATTGAAACTAGAATTCAAAGTATTTCTATATACAACATTGTTATAAAATTAATTTAAATATATTTCAACTTTGAACCAAACTTTTAAGTATTGAAAGTGAAGAAACAAAAAATGTTACAATTTAGAATACTGGAGAATTGAGATAAATAACAAGAGAGTCATGGTATTAAAAAAAAAATCCGATGGCCGTACGGATGGGGTAACGGGACGATGACGATAATGATCAGTTGAAGACGAAATCAAAGGCAGCAATAGAAACCATATTAGGATAAGCTGGGATAAAATTATAATATATTAGTACGTAATTTGACTTTCGGTGACTCATAAAACAGACAAATGTAAAATTACCATATTAATCAATTCTGAACTTAAGAGAGACACTGTGATAAAAAATAAATAAATGTACAAACATATTAGGCCAGACCTAGTAAATTCGAATCTATAAGGTTTTGTTTAGATCTCGTGAGTATATACAGCTATAGCAAATATTAGGTTAAGTCTACAAATATTAAAATATATATAAATATTAAATAATATAAATACATATACATTTATAGACAAAACTAGCTACACCCAAACCTAGCTATAAGCAAAACTAGCTTCAAAACTAAATATTATGAATTGATAATGGATAAATTGGATATTATAATAATTATACATATATGATATAACAGAAATGAAGTTTATATATAGAAATTTATAATTTCATCTGACTATATTCTAGCTAATTTTCCGCTCAATACCCCACGAATGGGGTTACAGGACAATCATAATATTCGAGCTTAAAATTTGTAATTTGTATTTGAAATTTTCAATAAAGAACGAGATATCAAGTAACCTAAATACAGCTAATGCTCAAACCATCCATTCCATATTACGAGTTTTATTAACTATTTTCCTAAAATATATTTTTTGCCCATAACATTATTTCAACCTAAAATTTCACAATTTAGATTTCTACAAAATATTGTTACAAATAATATATTTTAAGACTCTGGAACCAAACTTTTGAAAATGTCAGTTAAGTATTTTTTGAAAACAGCAATAAATAGATTATGATAGATTTCGATTTTTTGTATGTGAGTTACATATTAAAAAAATATTTTTTTATAGTTTCAAAATTTGAGATAGGAATTTTCTAAAATCAAAATTGGGACACAATTTTTACGTTTATTTAGCATATAGTTAAGAAGTATTATTTATTCATCGTTGTTCAATAGCGTGGAATGGTTTTTTTAAGTGACTATAAAAACTAAGATCGTCAGTATTTTTATTCTAGATTTGTCAGTTCAGTATTTCTATTAAATACCTTAGAGATTAGCCAACTGCAGAGCCTGTAACGAAATTTTGTAAAAAGGGGAAAAATACTGATGTAAAATTATATTACTTAAGCATTAATCAAGGTTACATAAGCAAACCTTTTTAGCTCATATTACATTAAATTTATATGATACATAAATTATATTAACTTATCCAAGATAAGTTATCAATCATCACAAAATTATCATCCAATCTTGTTGACAAACACTCCATATATCGATAGAAGATAGTAGATAGATTAACTATATTATTAAGTACTGAAAAAAGAAAAGACATTCAATAAAAGGATCTGTCATTTATTATTCAAAATAAGATTAATGCTGATTAAAATATCTAGAAAAAATATGATTTCCATTCTTTATATACAACTCCCCAGAGTTTAAATCCAATATGATTCATCAAAATATTTTAAGTAAACAGTGACTTATTTTAATTTCTTTTAACTTAAAAAAAAATTTTTTTTATCAAATTGTATGCATTTTAAAGTTAAGAACTATATATTTATTTTTTTTATCTCAAATTACATATTTTCAATATTTCAACTAAAAAAACTAAAAAAAAAATGTACTGATAAAAAACTTTAAACCGCCCACAATTTGATAATTTCTTTGTTTTAATGATATGATATAGGAATAAACAACTCATGATTAATGTATATAGTAAATGCGTAATCAATAGAAAAACAATGAATGTAACATTAATAATGATGATAATAATAATATGGATAATAACAATATAATAATAATATTAATAATAATATTAATAATAATAATAATTTAATAATAGTAATAATAACAATAATAATAATAAAAACTAAAAATAATAAAAATAATAACAAATATTAATATAATAATAATAATAGTAATAATAACAATATAATAATAATCCTAATATTCTTAATAATAATAATAATAGTAATAACAAAACAATAGGAATAATAATAAAAATAATAATAATAATAATTAATAATAATAACAATAATAATTATAATAACAATAATAATCATAATAATGTAATAATTATAATGATAATAATCATAATTACTAATCAATCAGCGTTTCATCAAGATGCTTATTGTATACGTGTACTGTTTCTAGTACATATATCAATCTGATACTGTGTACTAAGTATCAACACCTCTGTATAGTAAAATACAAACTTTAGTTCCACAACTAAAGCTAATTAAAACTTACTCTAATTCCATAAATCAGTTACAAACTTACGTAGGTAATGAGTCTGTAAAGTTAGTCAATGATCTTATTGACATCAAATTTATACAATTTTGATTGGATGTACCACCAAATAATTAATTATAATTTTTTCAACAAAACTACTATTTTTATGAAAGCTTTTGTGATTGTAATAGATTTCTTCTATAACTGCAATATAACTATATTGTGATTGTCCTATTTTACTAATTGACCACCTTTAACCACTATAACCATTAAAACTTCATAAGCCCAAATCATAATCTAATCGATCAGTGAAAGCTCTATACATTTTTTTTATTAACAAGTCTAATTTTTAATCAATTTGTAGATCTACGTCTTTGTAAATCCCAAAATAAAGATTTAAGATAATCTATAAAAAAATAGCAAACTAACAGATCATCAACTAATAACAACTAACACCGTCGGGAAATCCAATTTCCCAACAATCACATTTTTGTTGGTTTTTTTTTGCGGTTGATTTGAGCAAAATAAGTACTTTAGAGTAACAATTTTTCTTCTTTAGCACTATACATTTTTAGTTTTATAAAAAGTAGTATGTAGATGTACTTTAAAGTACTTAAGAGTAATATACGTATACAATATTTTGTTATCGGCGGGTCACTCTTTGCAGTGTAGTATAGTTGAAACTAAATATAGAAAAAAATTAATTTAGTCTGTAGAATGAACAGAAACATTCGTGGTTTTGATATAAACAAGCACTATCGGCGGCAAAATTGCTTACATTGACAAATATTTTGTTCATAAACAAAATGTTGCAAATGAAGTTTGTTCATAAATATTTTTAAATAAGCTGGAAAACTGCAAAATTATAGTAGATGGTGGTTAGCACATGAAAATCAGTTTTTTCTGCTTTATAACACAAAATAGCAAATGTAGAAAAATTCAAATTTTAATAACTCTGTAAAAAAAAAACAAATTTCTGCAGTATTTTTTTGGTAAAGTTGGTAAAAATTAATGTACCAGTCACCAATTTCTCAAATTATGCTTGCTGCAATGGACAAAAATATAGATAATAAAAAAATTAAATTTGTTTCTCTATAAAAACTCATTTTTTACATTTTTTGGCTTGTAACAATATTCTTCTGAGGGTGCAATTTAAACTGAGTTGTGTTTTATAAATTAATTTTCAGCTACTCAAAATTCCTATATAGAATAAGAGGAATATTCAAAATATTCAAATAAATAAATTACAATTTATTGATTTGATTTCAATTTTCAAAAAAAAAAATCTCATTCAAATGTCAAAGTGTTTTAAATCTTCAAAATTAAAAAAAAAATTTCACTTGTTAAATAAAATTTATGAAAATATTTAGTGGCACCTTAAATCTTTAAAATATTAATATAATAAATTTCAAAAATCCGATAATATTTTAAAACTATATTTTTTTTAAAAATTCTATTAATAATACTATTCACAAATCACAATGAAGTTTTTTTTATTTTATTTATAAAAACAAATCTATATGAAGTTATTTAAGTGATTTGCGAAATTGATAACATTTTATTATTTACAAATTAGTATTATTTATTTTATTCAAATAAATTAAAAAATATTTTATTGAAAAAAAGCATTTATGTAGGTATATTAAAAAAAATAAAATTTCTATGAAAGTTGATATTTCCCACGGTTTTCAATTGTGATGATTTATTTAAAAAAAAAAAATTCGGAACTCATTAAATTATTTACAGAAAAAAAACAAAAAAGTAAATTAATGTTTAAATATTATTCTTACAGATATTATATCTTATTCGTCATTGAAAAATTAAATATTTTATAGAATTGAATTTATGATTAAACATTATAACCATCATGACTAATATATAATAATAATAATTTCCTACATTTATCTGGATGTTTGACGGAACGCTCCAATATACATATATACAAATTGTATACAATATCCAATAATATATTATATATATTGTGTATTGGTCTGTTTTTTTAACATAAAACAAATATATTTCAATACCTAGAGGGAAGCACGTTAAATATTAAAAATAATAAAAATTAAAAACAAATAGACAAATAAAATTTTTCGTCCCAAAAAGTACCACGGTACAACTGTCATGAAATGAAATTAACTATTTTAGACGATTTTAGGTATATGAATCAAAATGTTCTAAGCAAATTTTCTTAATATAGCAAGCAAAAATTCTTAAATTTGAAATGAAAACTCTAATGAAGAAAATAAAACGCTAGAAGAGGGGGGTTACAAAGCTATAGTATAATAATAATAACATCCATGGTGAAATTGAGGTTCTTCTGGTAGAAATGTATAGTGTATGCTCTAGTGGTAGAAATGTAGAGTATAATGTTCACCATTAAAAGATCAATTAATTTATTAGTGGTAGAATTCTACAGTTAATCTGCCGCATAGATATTTCTTCATGTTCATTGTTCACATATGTATAAATTAATATTATGCCATTTTTGTTGTCAGACTATTGAAATATCAAGGCGGTCGAAAATGAAATTATTTAAATGTATTACAATAATAAAAGTATATCTGTATCATTATGAAATTACTCAAAATATATTTTGTTCAATTTATAATGATTTAATTTTATTAATATCCGAATGATACGTTGTTAACAACATTATGCTTTTTATGTTTATACGAGGCAGAAATCTACCGCAGATCTGCCGCAGAAATTTACCTTTCATGCAGTAAACAAAACTGGAATGTTTCTGCCATGGTTGCTGCCACTTGCCAGATTATTGAAATATCAAGATGGCCGAAAATGAAATCAATTGGCAAAATAAATAAATTTTTATTATTATTCTAATGTCAATCTAACAATATTATTTGTATAATTTATTTTAATTTTGTCAACAACAATTTCGTTGCACTTTGTGAATAAAAAATAATAAAAATATTTTGACACTGACATATATATATTCCCAGAAAAAAAAAACAAACATAAAAAATGTACCTAATCAAGGCCCGACATACTTATAATGGCAGTTATACAAAATTAGAAAATCTTTTGAGTTCCGTACCGCATGTTTGCTTATATTTTTGATTAGCTAACTAACAAATTGTGGGTTCAAATTTTGTTTGGGTCATTAATATTTTGTGAATTACATATAATCTTTAATCCATATTTAATAATTTTATATCTATAGTTTTATCTACTTTTTGTTTTGGTTATGTATAATAATAATGAGTTCCTTTTGGACTGAACAAAATTCGCTAGAACAATAAAAACTGTTGGTATACAGTACAAAAGTATAGGTACTATAATATAGGTATAGATATTACTTGCGTATTGTATGACTACACAGTTTTCTGATAAATTAGAGCGACAAATTAATTGTGACGTTTCGCGTTTAATACCTATTGTGACGTATCGCGTATAATATCTTGTACTCAGTATTTCATTTTAGAAATATAAATTATAAGAAAAACTAGAACAATTTTGTAATAGGCTATCCTCCGATTCACAAAATATACAGCTTCTGATTGATTTAATCTCTTTTAAAGGGTTACATTAGTAAACAAAGTACTCCTTCCAGTTAGCAAAAAAAGCACGTTTTAAGCTAGATGAAGGTTAATTACAAAATTTGTTTTTAAGCACAAGTTCATGTACAATTTAATGAATGATAATGTATAGATACTAATACTATTTAACAATATGTAAATTGTATATGTAAAAAAACGACACATCACTTACAATATGGGTACAAGCATAAAAAATAATGCCTTTTATTATTATTTTTTATTATTATTTTAATTATTACATAAAATTAATATTAACTGAATATACTAAGGGCTCATATCCCTGCACCAATTGGTATGAGGGAAAATGATATTCCAGAAAATTATACGAAAATAAGATAATTTTACATATTAAATTACTGACAAGAACACAAAAATTAAAAGGAATACATTTAAATGTAGCTATACAACAGTAGTCCAATTACATGTCCAGAATTCTGCATGCAACGCTGCTTTTAACATATAAAAATTCAATTTTTTTTAGGTTATGTATTGTGATGTAGTTTGAACCGAAAACAACTTGTGCAGAATATGTGAAATAGAGGTAGAATCTATTGAACATCTGCTCTGTGAATGCGAAGGGTTCACTCGTAGCAGACTTCGCCCAGCATACCATTTAAGAATATTCTGAGTGTTATCACAAGATCAGATATCGTTCATGACTCAAGCATAGGTTATCACAATAACTAATAAGCACGGGCTATCACAAAAAACCCATTTGCAGCTGCGGTGATATAGGAGACAGATTCTTCCCGAAATTCACAATCTAGTTTATCTAGGCAAATGTAGTTTGGCATAAATTTTGATATTCTAGTTGTCATATAACAATTAAAAGTTTGGCAAAACTGGTTATTTTTGTATAGTTTTAGTATTGCACTGCGATGCGAAATTAAGTTTAAACAATACTGAATTACGCATTTATATAGTTAGTTACATATAAACTCGAATGTTCTAAAAAAAATTTGTCCGCTGTTTGCAGAATTGTCAACATTGTAATTCATCATCATTGTCCTGAAAACCCATCCATGTGGCGTCATAGAGCAAAGGACGTAATTGTATAATTGGACTATAATAATATAAAATTTTTGACATTAAAAAAAGGTTGAATGGTTTAACGGTTAAAATTTAAACTATTTATATTAATAAAGTGAGTATATAGCTTGAAAATCACTAAAAATAAATTTTTGCGAACTTTTTTTATTTAAAAATCAAAATAGTTCTAAAATAAAAATAAAAATACATTTCTATATAAATTTAAAGATGCCAATATATACTTATTTCATTAATTTCGAAAATTATCAGTCCCATATTTAAATACATTTATTTCATCTTATAATAGCTCACACCAAGCGATTCTTTCAACCTATATAAACCAATAAACAATAAATTTACTGTTACATACATTTACATCGATATCGGTGATACCTGAACTATACGGAGCCGCGGGCTATATATTATATATTAATTATTAAACAATGGAATATAAATAAAAACTGTATGCTAAATCAGGCCCAGTCAGTTTGAATTTTTTTTACACTCTAAGCATCTAATAAATTAATTAATATTTTTCAATAAAATTGCATTACACAAAAATTCCGATGAATTATTTTCTATTTCATATAAAGTTTTTGGCAGCTCCTATACATATTATGATACGGTTTTTAAGCAAATTGGTCTTAGCAACTAAAAATAGTCTTAGCAATTTCATTTTTTGGCCCAAATCAAAATAAATTTCGTCATTACTTGATGCATACATAATTCAATCTTAATCAATTCACTTGTCCTATAGGGAAAGCAAAAACAAAATTCACAATAGCTATTCACAATTGAAAAATATATATAACAAAACAAAAATTCACAATATAAGATTATTCACAATGGAATAATAATACACATAATATAATATATTAACTAAAGCTAACAAGATATAAATATTTTTTTAAATAATATTTTTAAATAAAAATTAATATATGAGTACTCACCAATACTATGACAAATATTATTTAAAAATATATATATATATATATTTATTTAATATGTAAATAATACTCTATTATTAACAAATATATTTATATATATATATATATCATTATATCTTATTCTTAAATATACCAATCATAGGTTGGTATATATTATACTAGTAATCCAAATGATAATAGTGATGATTATTATATGATACTGATGTTAATTTATTATTATTTATTAAAGTTAAATCAAATAGGTATAGGTAATTTAAAAATAATTTCACAATAAAATTTTGTATTTTTTTTCTTTTGTTTATTTATAACTGTTTAAATTTTAATTTTAAAGTGTTATAAATACTTATTTTCAATCTAATGTTTTTTTTTATTTTAATAATTTATTTGTTAAAAATCTATACAGTTAATTTTTTACATTAATATATATATTTTTCGATATCTTAATAATTATATTTATTTACCTATTTTAATATTTAATAATTTATAAAAACAAAAATCACAAAACCAATTTTATATATGTAGGTATATTTACATAAGATATTATTCAGTAAATAGATTTATAAACATGTACCTAGGAATATTATTTATTTACATCATTATTTTTTTTGTTAATTTTTAATTAATTGTTATTGTATTTTGTATGAATAGAAAAATACTGTAAAATATAATTTAAACAATTTTTTTTTTATTTTAATTTCAACTTAATAAAAATTATATATTTTCAACAATCCACGATGTAGCTTAGTACAGCTACAATGTTTATTTATTCTTAGTTTTAATTAAAACTAATTAAAATCAATAATTTATTTTTAAACATTCACATGAGTTAATTAATAATTTATATATTTTTAATTAAAACTTTAATTTATTATTTATTATTTTTTTTTTTACAAATTTATAGGAATAGGTACTATAATTTTAAAATTCTATTAAATATCCTCATAATTTGAATATAAATATATATAATTAATAATAATTTATTAATTAAAAACAATAATTATGGTATACACACTTAAATTCCATTTAAAAAGAAAATACACTTTTTTGTTATTGTTGTTTTTTTATTATTTTTATTTTTCTTATTTATTCTAAACAAATTTTCATATTTAACCGTAATCTACGATGTTCAATAATCCGATACCGAACTCCAACTGGTTCAAATAGAATCTGATCTGATTAGTATGCAAACGAATATATCAATAAAGAAAAAAGGCAAAGGCTATAATAAAATGAATGTAAGCGAATATTAAAAAAAAATAATTGAAAACCGGTACCTGACTGAATCGATTCAATATCAGTGTGTTTGTGCAATATCCAAACATTTGGATTGTATATGAATGCGAGTGGTAGTTTAGTAGTTGTTATTATTATTTGTTTGTTTTTATTATTTTTAACTCATCGCTTCTGGTTTGTTTCTATACTCTTGTTATAAGTTTATACTGCTACTGAGCTGTTGTTTGTTTTGCTTAAGAACGTAAGAACAAAAAAATAATAACAAATAAAAAATAACGAATAAGGAATTCTTAAATAAAAAGAATCTCTTCTGAATTCTTTGTTTAAAATTTTCTAATTTCCTCCATATTTTATTTTTTATTTATATTTCTTTCTCTTTCTCTCTTTCGTTGGAACATGTGAAGCATTGTTTAGCCAGTCTATTTGAATTCAGTCAATGCACTACACTTCTTACATTTTATAGGCTGTTTTTTTCTTTTGTTTTTTCACTCTGTATATATATATATATATATAGTACAATATGTAATGCATACACACATTTACTCATATGATGTTTGAATCAATTAATATCTGTTCTTATGTAAAAAAAAAAAAAAAAAATATGAGAATTGGGAATCATTAAAAAAGTTTGTAATCGAATCGAATACGGATTACCAAGGAGTATCTTTGTTGTAAATTGTGAATATATATATATAGGTATGTATATATTATTGTATAATTATATATCTTTAAGAATAATAATAAAAATTCAAATAAAATTTATAAAGTGGGAGTTAACTTAAGATTTTTTGATATGACAAAAATAAATTTATGTATATAAAAATACATATTCATACATATATATCCAAAATTTAAAAAAAAAACAATAACGAAAAAGAAAATAATTTTGTTTTTTGTTGTTAAAATTACAGAGTTGATATTCTTTAGGTAAAAAATAAAATTTAATGTGAATAAAAAAATGTAATAAAAAAAAGAATGTAATAAGAGAAGGTAAGTATTTAAGCTCCAACCCCTTTAAATTTATATAGGTATACATATCTAAATAAAATTATAAGTTAAAATATAAGATTGTATGTTTATTGACTTGATAAAACTATATTATAAAATATGTAGCTTATATGCTTATATGATTATGTATAAATGTATATATATACCTATTATATAATGTAATTAAGGTACTCTTGGTTTTCTTATATAAACTATAAAGAATTAATACAAATAACAGAGTGATTATAGGTTTTAATGTGAATAAATAAAAAAATATATTTTGATAGAAGTTCTGATATCAAATCAAATGGCTTGTGAAGTTGTATGATAGCGGTTAACCTTTTTTTCTCTGGAAAACAGGCCTATCTTGCGATTAGTGATGTCACAACCTGAGTGATCCATTTGTTGATAGTTTATAGATAAGTAGGTATATAAGTATCTTCGGTTTAAGTTAAATTCTAGAGCTAATCTCCGTAGTTAAGAAAGTCAATCAGATCTCTGAATTGGGTTACCATCCCATGCCTGTATTTGAATTGACTGAATTTCATTTACCTGTATATTTATATGCACAATTTATCTGTTCGCCAAGAAATCTTAAATACCAAATCCATAACTGCAAAATACAAAAATCCCAAAGTCCGACTTTAGTTCATTCAGTGTTTCCAAATGCAATCATTTTATTTGTATTCAACAGCGGCTACGCATAAAAACTTTTTAAATAAATATTTTGCAAAAATAAGTTATCCTTAATTTTGTATCCAACAGCGGCAACGCATAAAAATAATTTATACAAATATTCTGTAAAAGAAGTAGAGCTTTGATTTTGGATCTAACTCTAAAATCTCTACTAACTCAGAATTTATATTCATTACATTTATCATATCCAGTATCCAGCATATCCTGTCAAAGGAAATGCAGGCATATGACACGCTCCCCTATGAATTCTTATCTCCCATACCATTTGAAATGTTTTCTTTTATACAATTACGAAATGTTAATGTTCGTCTTGTCGGGATGTTGAGGTTATAAACGAATTTCCATAACTTTCCTTGTGTCATCTAGGAATGTCTACGGTGTAGGAATGAGTAAATACTGACCTACATGTTTCACGAGGGAAGCCCATAAGTGGAGGTAATACAGATTTAATTTCCACTGACCAAGTCACCGTGCCTATGAGATATCTATAAAAAGAAAAAAAAGCTCCAACTATACGACGATGTCCAAAAGGAGCAAGATGAGCAGTGACATTTTTGAATCATTGATAATACTAATAGCCAATTTTTGGGCTTTATTCAAGTATTTTAACGCATTGCAGTGTCAGAAAATATGTGAGAATTCTACTGTAAATAAGGTCGTATGAAAGCCTTAGCGACTAAAAAAACCAAAAATTTGCTTGAATTTTTTTGCAGCATCGAATTTTATGATTATTCCAAATCATTTTATAAAATTGCTACTAATGGAAGCATCAAGCCTCTAACGGTAGCACCAACTCTTTATATTCTTACACATTTAATTTATATATGTACCTACCTACATGTTTATTGATTATACAATTTCACACCAATTTTAACTTTTAGGTATTTTAATCTAGTTCGATTGGCCTTCTTAAGGCCATATTTCCAGGCCTCAAATAAATTAAGTAATAATTTAGCTACTGATTTGATTTGACTACCTAAAACAAAATTATAAAAAAAAAATCAAATTGAAACAAAAAATAAAACAAATTCTCTCAAAAAATCCGTAATTATCAATCCGTAAATTACTCAGTCTATAATAATAAAATATAAAAATTCAACTAAGTAGCTGTATATAACATTATGTACCTGAATTATATAGAAATATATATCAATATCAATATTCTTAATTTTATTTTAATCTTTTTTATACAAAAGAATTAAATTAACTGCCTTGTCAGAGAGTTTTTTTTTAAATATTTCTTTTTTATTTCTTGATACTCGCATAGTCGCAAGCTCGCAAAGACGATATCAAATGACAGAATAAACAACAAACAACAACAACAAAATATAAGTCAACATTTGTTTATGCTTCCTATTAAATTCTTTATAGTATAAATATTTCTGATGTAGCCAAACTATATTAACAACAAAAGTCGAAAATTTATACAGGTATTTTATACAAAAGTACTTAAAACCTGTTCTGTGCAATCTCAAACTAACACTCTTATATCATTTTTTGTTTTATATTTATTTTCAATTTAAATTTACTCCAGTAGTTCAGTGCAATATGTACACACACTTTAACTGGCTCTCTTTACACGCATGCACTCACACACATGGAATTACTTCATTGCTGCTAGCAGCTCTTTTTTTTAAACAAAAAACTTGAAAACAAATCAAGATTAAAAAATTTTTGCCACTTAAAAAAAAACAAAACAAAAACAAAAATGATAAAATTTCATGATATAAAAAGTATTTAAGGCGGAGTTTTATTGATAAAACCCACCTACTTTAATATTATTATTTTGTTGTTGTTGATGTTTTTCTTTTTATATGATTTCAATTTAGATTTCTATGGTAAACAAGTTTCCCCTTTTTTTTAATGTATTAGAATTGAAGTTGCTGATGATAGATATTTTAAATGTTTATATTTTGTGCGTTTGTGCTCTTTAAACATAGCGATATTTTTAATCGAATTATTTTCACAATATAATGTGGGGTTGTATTT